>CM053770.1:309883384-310027343 GCA_028658325.1 Potorous gilbertii | reverse complement strand
TTGTCCTTGTGGGTGGCTCTACTCGAATCCCCAAGGTGCAGAAACTGCTGCAAGATTTCTTCAATGGCAGAGACCTGAACAAGAGTATCAACCCTGATGAGGCTGTGGCCTATGGAGCAGCAGTGCAGGCAGCCATTCTCATGGGTGACAAATCAGAGAAAGTGCAGGACCTGTTGCTGTTGGATGTGGCACCACTTTCCTTGGGGCTGGAGACAGCAGGGGGTGTGATGACAACACTGATTAAACGCAACTCTACCATCCCCACTAAGCAGACCCAAATCTTCACCACCTATTCTGACAACCAGCCAGGTGTCCTGATCCAGGTATATGAGGGAGAACGGGCCATGACCAAAGACAACAACCTCCTGGGTCGTTTTGACCTGAGTGGCATCCCTCCTGCTCCTCGTGGTGTCCCCCAGATTGAGGTGACCTTTGACATTGATGCCAATGGAATTCTGAATGTCACAGCTATGGATAAGAGCACAGGCAAAGCCAACAAGATCACCATCACTAATGATAAAGGCCGCCTGACCAAGGAACAGATTGAGCAAATGGTGCATGATGCAGAAAAATATAAATCAGAAGATGAGGCCCAGAGGGAGAAAGTTGCTTCTAAAAATGCCCTAGAATCCTATGCCTTCAACATGAAGAATGCAGTGAGTGAGGAAGGCTTGAAGGGAAAAATCAGTGAAGAGGACAAGAAAAAAGTGCTAAGAAAATGCCAAGAGGTTCTTTCCTGGTTAGAATCCAATCAGTTAGCTGAGAAGGAGGAGTATGAGCATAAGAGGAAAGAATTAGAGCAGGTGTGTAACCCTATCATCACCAGGCTCTACCAGGGAGCTGGAGGAGGGATGGGAGGCAGTTGTCCGTATGTTCCTCCAAAAGGACCCCACTCTGGTCCCACTATTGAGGAAGTAGATTAATAGCCTTCTCTATGTGGGATTAGAGGGCCCTGAGGAGCCCATAGCC
Organism: Potorous gilbertii; assembly: GCA_028658325.1. Taxonomy (NCBI): domain Eukaryota; kingdom Metazoa; phylum Chordata; class Mammalia; order Diprotodontia; family Potoroidae; genus Potorous; species Potorous gilbertii. Next base: position 310,026,374 of record CM053770.1, on the reverse strand, counting down.
CACATTTTACCTCTTGCCCCCTTCCCTCAGTACCAGTTATGCCTTCCCAATTCACTTTACTTGTATCTCAATTGTCCTTGACCATCCTGGAAGGATTTTGGTAATTACTTTTCCATTTCCACATCTCACAATCCTGTGACACTGGAACGATACTCTTAGAATAGCAAGGCCTTTGTTGGACAAGTTAGGTGAATTTGAATTTCTGTTTATTTTTAATCTAGCCCTGGAGTTTTCACTTCCATCCAGGGAGGTTGAGGAGTATATGACTCAATAAATTCATGCTTAAAGGAAATGATGTGTGATATTTTGGGGCTCTAAGTGGGATACCTGGTTATCATGAGAAGAACTGCTATGGATGTATGTTATGTGCCTGATTGCTGAGGGTGGTTAAGTAAGGTCACAGGACTAATGAAGCCAAGATTTAAGTCCAATTTTTTTAGTTTTCATCTTTCTTGACCTCTCTGCAGTTTTTACCGCTTGTTATTGACTACTTACTTCTAAATATTTCTGTGACATTGCACTTTCCTATTTCCCTTCTCTGACCATTCCTTCTGTCTCCTTTGCTGGATTATCCTCCATTTTATGCTCTCTAATCAAAGTTTCCCAAGACTGTCCTAGGCCTCCTTTTCTCTTTTATCTCTGCATGTAACTCTTTTGGATATTTCATTTGCTTCTATGAATTTACTTATTATTTCTAAACTGATAATTCCCAATCTGTAAACCCAGCCCAAATCTCTTGCTAGAACTCCACTCTGCCAACACCCTGTGGAATCTATATATCCAAATATACCCTCAGCATCTGTCATATTCAGTGTGTTCAGCTGTTTCAGTTGAACTGCTATATAATACTTCTAGCCACCCAGGTTGGAAACCCTGCAGTCATTCTAGATTCTTCACTCTTCCTTACTCTCCATATCTAATTAAGTTACCAAGTCATGTCCATTCTATTCCTGGAATTCACATTCTCATACTTATATACTCTCCTATAGCTACAACCTTAGTTCAGGTCCTTATCACCTCTCACCTGTGTTGCTGTAACAGCCTTTTAAGTAGTCTTCTTTATTTCAGTCCCTTCTGTCTTACAATAATTAAAAAAAAAAATAAGCCAAAATCTGGTTGTGATTCTCAGAAACCTTCTCAGAAACCTTCAGTGATACTCTATTGCCTTGAGGATAAAATGCAAACTGCTTCATTTAAGATTCCCTACAAGCTGACTCCATTCTAACTTCCCAGCCCTTATTTCACATTAGTTCCCCTCTGTTATAGCAAAATTGGATTACTAACTTGCTCTCCAAACTTGCCATATCATCTTCTACCTCCAAGCATTCAAATAAAGTATACTCAATGACTAGAATATGCTCCCTCTACAATTTTGTTTTTTGACTCTTTTCCTTCCTTAAGGTTCAGTAACAGTGGGGAGTTGTACCCCTTAGTTTACTCCATGTCCAGTGGCAATAACATTTATTAAGCACTCAATATGGACCTAGCACCGTGCTAAATAATGGGAATATTAAGAAAGGCATCATAAAAACAAAAATACAGACACCTCTCTCTGCTAACTTATATTTTAATGGGGGAGACAACATACAAACAACTGTGTATGAGATAAATTTGTTATAATATCAGAGGAGAGGCACTAGCATTAAGGGAGCCAAAGTTCTGTAGAAGGTGGGATTTAGCTGGGACTCAAAGGGAGCCAAAATGAGACTAGAGGTACTAGCGGTAGGGATTCTCTTGTTCAAGGAAGAGCAAGGAGGTCGGTGTCACTAGATTGAAGAGTAAGCAGAGACAAATAAGGTGTAAGAAGACTGGAAAAATAAGATGGGGGACAGGTAATGAAGGACTTTGAGAATCAAACAAATTTTATATCCTGGAAGTGATAGGGAGCCACTGAAGTTTCTTGGATGGGAATGGGGTAGCAGCATAATAAAAAGATCAATTTGACAAATGAATGGAGTAGGGAGAGACAAGTCAGGGAGACCATCCAGCAGGCTATCGTTATAATCCAGGTATGAGCTGGAAAGGATGTGGCCTAGAATGGTGACAAGGTAAAAGAAGAAGGGGGCATATACAAGTGAGGTTATAAAGATAAAATTGACAGGACCTGTCAACAAATTGGATATGGAGGGTGAGAGAATGAGGAATCAAGGATGATAGCTAAGTCGTGAGTCTGACTAACTGGGAAGGTGATGCCATCCTCACCAGTAAAACAATGAGGAAGAGTGGAAGACTCGAGGGCAAGGGAAGGAAGATAATGAATTCCATTTTGAACATGATTTTTTAAGATGTCTATTGGACATCTATTTTGAGATGTCCAATACACAGTTGGAGATGAGAAACTGGAGCTCAGGATAAGTGGATAAATAGATCTAGGAATCATCAGCATTGAGATGATAATTGAATTCACAGGAGCTGATGTGATCACCAAAATTAAATTATCCTTTGTTTTTGAAGAGGACTAATTTCATCATGGGATGATGATTGACTTTCTCGTGGATTTATGAAGCAAAGTTGCACAACCAAAATAAATAGAGGAGAAAGAGGCTTCAGTACACAATTTTGGGGGTTTTGAATCAAGTACCTACTATGTGCCAGGCACTGTGCTAAACCCAAGAATTAAAAATATGTTGTTCCTACTTCTAAGAGCATACATTTTAATGGGGGAGGGAGGGGCAAATCTACATATAAATATGACCAAACCAAAGTTAATAAATACAAATACATGCAAACAAGTTAAATACAAGAAAGTTTGGGGAGAGAGGACCTTAGCAATTGGGGTACCAGTGGTAGAAGAGTATGTTTTTGTTATGACTTTTTAACTTGGTCTTTATCAGAGGAGAAGCTGTGGGCCAGCAAGTTGCTGATAGACTCAGAACTGCTCACTGGGACTATGAAGAGTATATCATTTATTTGAAGAGAGGAATTTCTATAGAGAACCACTGGCAGTTGGTCACAAATGGGGAAACTGAAACAGTTCAGTTCAATCTGTCTTTATAACAGTACATGCAAAAAAAAACCCCAAAAAGCATGAGTCCCACTAATAAGATGACTATTCATATATTATATGCTTGGCTAAATATGTGTGACATGGAAAGGACAATGATAAATGAGTCTTGGTGTACATATGTCTGTGACATATGAAAGCTTGAGAAGGCAAAGACTAAGAAGAGCTAAGGACATGTAGAACAGTCCTACAAAACTGTCCCAGCATACTGGTTATGGAGTGTGGGGGCTGGAGAAGGAAGAATTGTTGGTTAGTTTAAAGGTTTAAACATAGGATCATGTTGGTTGGGGACCAATAAAGACAGAATATTAGTACAACAACCACTTTTCTCCTATAGGACTCATATAGATATCCCAGCTGTCCTGTGAAATTAATTCCATGTGTTTCTGATAAAGGCCCTATTTCTCAAATATATAGAGAACTGAGTCAAATTTATAAGAGCACAAGTCATTTCCCAGTTGCTAAATGATCAAAGGATATGAACAGGCAGTTTTCAAAGGAATAAAATTAAAGCTATCTATAGGCATATGAAAAAAATGCTCTAAATCACTATTAATTAGAGAAATGAGGTACCACCTCACACCTATCAGATTGGTTAATATGACAGAAAAGGAAAATGATAAATGTTGGACGAGATGTGGGAAAATTGGAACACTAATGCATTGTTGGTGAAGTTGTGAACTGATTCAACCATTCTGGAGAACAATTGGAACTATACCCAAAGGGCAATCAAATTCTGCATACCCTTTGATCCAGCAATACCACTTCTAGGGCTGTATCTCAAAGAGATCTTTAAAAAGGGAAAAGGAGTTACATGTACAAAAATATTTATAGGGGCTCTTTTTGTGGTGACAAAGAATTGGAAATTGAGGGGATGCCCATCAACTGGGGAATGGCTGAACAAGTTGTGGTATATGAATGTAATGGAATACTATTATGCTATAGGAAATGATGAACAGCAGGATTTCAAAAAAATCTGGAAAGACTTATATGAACAGATGCTGAGTGAAGTGAGCAGAACCAGAACACTGTAACAGTAACACTGTAAAATGATCAACTATGATTGATTTAGCTCTTTTCAGCAATACAATAATCCAAGATCATTCCAAAAGACTTTGGATGGAAAATGCTAACCACATCCAGAGAAGGAACTACGAAGTCAATGCAGATCAAAGCAGACTATTTTCACTTCGTATTTTGTTTTTTCTTTCCCATGGTTTTCCCCTTTTGTTGATTCTTCTTTTACAACATGACTAATATGGAAATATGCTTAACATGGTCATACATGTATAAACTATATCAGATTGCTTGCTTTCTTGGGGAAAGGGGAGAGACAGGAAGGAGGGAGAAAAACTTGGAACTCAAAATCTTATAAAATGTTGAAAACTATATGTATAATTGAAAAAAAGTACTATTAAGAAAGAAAAAAGTATTTGTTATATGAAATGACCCTCTAAGAAAAAGAGAAGAAGGTATGTATACTGGGGATAGTTATAGTGATTTTTTTTTTTAAAAAGGACATCGTTTAAAAAACAAATTTGACGTTTATTTTGAGGTGTCCAGTAGACGGTGGAGATGAGAAACTGGAGGTCAGGAGAGAGGTAGATCTACGAATCATCAGCATAGAGATGATACTTGAATCCACAGGAACTGATCAGTAAGGTCAATAGCGCTCCAAGGCCGAACCTCGGCGATGATTATTTTTTTAAACATGAATTATTACAGGAAGGTCACCCAGTTGTGGCGGAAAGATCCCAGAATGTACTTTAGTCAGTGATTTCCTTCCCACATCACTCGCTCCATAATTTGTCTCGCCTCGTTGTATCTGCCCTGCACAGGACCGTACTTGTATTATCTGTCATTAACCAGACGGACCTCAGGGACCTCCCCCTCCGACTCAGCCCAAAACCACGCCTGCGCAGTGAGACTCTGCAACTGGGTAACAGGATATAGGCTCCGGCCAGCCTCCAAGTCTCAGCCCTAAGGTTCCGAGCCTTGCCCCTTCCCAGGCGGTAGCGGGGGGAGCTGAGCCCGGGGCCTCTTCTTCACCCGCTCGCGCCTTCCGCTGCCCGCCGCACGTGCGCACTCAGCCGCCCCCGCCCCCCGCTCCCCGCTCCCGCGCGCGAGCCTGGGGCTCGGACTCGGGTGGCCACGATCGGCGGCCCACACTCCCCCGCAGCCCCAGCTGAGCTGCCCCACCTCCTCTCCCGGACCCGAGCCGCGGCGCGAGGACCATGGTAGGGGCCGTGACGTCATAGGCGGGGTACCGCTTCCCGGAGAGACCGTTGACTCGGTTAGGAGGCGCGAGGAAGGGAGGGTAACCAGTGGCTGACCCCCCTCCCCGGGACACTGGGAGGGGTGCGGGGTCGGGCGGTCCGGAGAGCCCAGGGTTTGAGCCCCAGCCCTCGCCCCTCCCCCGCTCCGGGCCTCAGTTTAAGCGCCCTTTCTGCCCTTCCCAAGCTCCCTTTTGTCTCCACGTCCGTGATCCCCCGCCTCGTGCCTTGGTACCGGAATTGTGGGTGCTGAAGCGATAGCCCCGAGTGTACACGGTGCTTGCCGTAGGTTAACCAGTTTGGTGGGTGCCAGTGAGGAAAACGAGGCACAGACTTGACGGTCACACAGCCAGGCAGAATTTGAACTCGGGCCCTCCTGGCTCCCACGTGGGCCACGTAACTCATCCCCTCTCCTCAACAAGTAATTGTACGGGATGTCCCAAAAGTTTTAGTCCAAAATAGCAACGAGACTTTTGGGACATTGTGTAATGGATAATTGAGAAATCTGCAGCCCGGGAGTCTTAAGGAGAGGGTAATACTGATTGGGGAGGGGGAGGTGGAGAGAGGAGAGAGGACCAAGCATGATGTACTGGAAAGGAACTGTTAGAACCACAGGACGAACAATTCTGCCGCTGGAACAGACCTTAGAGATGATTATTTTACAGGTGCGCTCATTGGGGTTGATTTGACCAAGTTAACAGAGCTAGTAACTGGCTTGTATTAAGTGCTTACGAAGTGCCAGGTACTGTGCTAATCACAGATAAAAATGTAAGCAAAAAGCTTACTTTCTAATCATGGAACTACACATGAAAGGAGAACTGAAGGGGTGAGGATGGAGGAAAGCAAACAGCATTGTGGTCTAGAAAATGTGGGGTGGTGATCTGGACTCTTTCCCCAAATGGCCGTTCTGAAAAGAATTCATCAATAAAGGGAATAGAAAATGGATGATCAGTGCATCTCTGCCCCATTTCATGATTTTTCCCCCCTTTTCCTTTCTCTCAGCTCTTCTACTCCTTCTTCAAGTCACTTGTGGGAAAGGATGTGGTTGTGGAACTCAAGAATGATTTGAGGTAACGTGCACAGGAGCAATTGAGGAGTCTTCCTGCAGAGCTGAAGAAGGCAACTTTGCTGAATTTCCAGAGAGATCTTTTGAAAAAAGGATTCTTAATTAATGTTGTGTAAATTGTACTCTGCAATAGGCACTGGGTGCAGTATACAAGAGTACATGACATATTTCTACTTTTAAACTTTCCAATCTAAATGGGAATATAAGTCTTGCAAAGGGGAGAAATTCAAGAAGAGAGTACCAAACAATATATTACCAGATGTACTAGGTGATGTGGTATATTAAATACGTTTTAAAGGAATTCAGGGAAGAGAAAGGTCAATAGAGATCAATCCCCAGTAGCTGGACCTTGAGAGATGGGTAGAATTTGGATAGGCATGGAGATCATAGAATTGAGATAAAAATGGACAGGAGATTTCCAAGTGAAACACTGCAAAGGGCTAATGAACACAGTGTTTTCAGGAGACAGCCAGTCAGGTCTGACTGGTGAAGAGGTTAAACTTGATTAGGCACTCATCGATTCTTGCCTGAACTATTTCAGTAGCTTTCTAATTAATCTCTCTGTCCCAGGTCTTTTCTCACTCCAATCCATCTTCCCACACAACTACCAAAGTGATTTTCTTAAAGTACAGGTCTGACCATGTCATGTCCCTCCTTTCCTCAAAATCCAGAGGCTTCCTGTTAACTCCAGAATCCTGTATAAAGTCCTTTGATATTTAAAATTCTTTACCACCTAGCCCCTTCCTACACATTGTGAATTTTATTACAATTTAGCCATTCTAGTCTGCTTGCTGACTTTTCTCAAGTCACTCCCCACTCCAATCCATCCTTCACACAGCTACCAAAAATTACATTCCTGAAGTGCAGGTCTAATCATATAATTCTGTGGTACCCCCTGCCACTTCACCTTAATTAACTCCAGTGGCTTTATGTTATCTCCAGGATCATATATAAAATTCTTTATCATTTAAAGCTCTCTATAACCTGGTCCCTTCCTACCTCTCTCTTCTTCCTACATATTACCCCTTTCCAAGAACTCTGTGGTCTAGCCATTCTGACCTACTGGATCTTCTTCACTCCAGAATCTCCTCTGTGGGTGCCTTTGTACTGGCAGTCCAACATTCCCCGAATGTTCTCATGTCCAATTCTGGCTTCCTTCAAGAGCTCAAGCACATCCCATCTTTGGAGGAGACCTTTCCTGATCCTTCCCAATTGCCAGAGCCTTTCCCTCTAAGAGTACCTTCTATATGCTTTGTATCTTCCATATACCTGTGTATTTCCACGTTGTCTCCCTCACTAGAATGTAAACTTCAAGAATAGGGGCTGTTTTTCCTTTCCTTGTATCTCTAGCACTTAGCATACTGTCTAGCACATTGTAAACATTTAATATAAATGTTTGCTGATGGATTGGTCATATGGATGAGAATTCATTGACTTGACATTTTTGCTATTGAACACATTTTAGTAGCACAGAGGCCAGAGTGTAGAGTAAGGCTTATATAAAAGACAGAATGAGTCCTAGGCAAAATTGTAAAGAGGGTGAAATTTAACCTTGTCTTGCCAGTCTCCACCCTACACCCCTCCCCGCTTATCTTTTGGTAAATCCTACCTAGGTCTTGTGTGTGATTTCTATGTAACATTCTCACTGAGCATTTACCTAAGATGCAAGCTCTCAAGAGCTTAAGTTAGGGTTATTCTCAGGGACATTTTTACTTTAATAGGGAACTCCCAAGGCATGATTAGGGGTGAAGGACACCTGTAAGTGATCTTTCTCATGAGTGCATTCCTTTGCTGTTCTACAGGTGCCAAAAGAAGACTTAATATATCTATAATGAAGTATACTTAAAAAGGTTTTCCTCCTATTAAAGATCATTTAAAGAGATTTTGAGCATGGCAGTGTGATATAGAATAGTATAATAGATTGGAAGAGGGAGCAGAGGGGAGAGGATGGAAAACCACAGAATCCAAGATGTGGAAGGGACCACAGGCTAGCTATCTGAACAAGAATCAAGTTATGTTGTAAGGCACCCTACAAGTGGGGATTCAACTCAGATTTCCTGGGAAGGAGTCTCACTTCTTCCTAGGTCTACTTTTGGGTGCCCCTGACATGTTAAATTTTTCCTTGCATCACATTTCACTGTTCTTCTGCAACTTCCAACCATGTCCCACAGTTCTGTCTTAGAGTCAATTAGAACGAAGTTAATCTCCGTTATAGCCTTTCAAAACTCAGTTCAGTGTGATATCCCCACCTGTAAGTCTTCTCTTCTTCAGATTTTTGAATACCCCCATTTCCTTAACTGATCCTCCCATGGCATAAACTTTGAGTTCCTTGATTATCTGAATCCTCTCCTCTGAATACCCCATCTAGCTTATCAGTGAATGTCCTTTCTAACAAGAGTTGGTTCCCCATAATTCAGTACTCTTTTCCATTTGCATAGTCTGATCAGGTATGGAGACTATAGTGATAATTCTCTATCCTGGTACCATTGCTTTCAGTCCAAGATTGACTTGCATTGAGCTTTTGGTTCACTAAGCCTCTTAGACCTTTTTTTTTTTTGTAATCTAGCTCTACATCCCCATCTTGTGCTTGTAAAGTTGATTTGTAAAGTAAAATATAAAATTGATATCTCTGTTAAATTTCATTTTAGTGGATTTGGTAGAAAGACCTGCCTTTTAAAGATATTTTCCTTAAATATTCTCCTAAAGGTATTTTCCTATAAAGATATAATTATTACTTTGTCATTTAGTCTGCTAACTGTTCTCCCAACTTCATGATATTTGTAAGTGTAGCAAGCACACCATTGATGCCTTTATCCAAGATATTGGATAAGATGGCCAAACAGATTTCTAGGAAACTTCTTCCAAGGTGATGTAGAACCATTAATGTCTCTTCTGTCTTTTACACAAGAATAGCAGGAGAGATTTTGTGGAATGCTTCCTTAAAATTGAAGTGAACAACATCTATAGCTTTCTTGATTTACCAGTCAAAAAGGAAAACACAGTCTGGCATGGACCCACTTGGTGTTTGTATTAATTCAGGCATGAAATGTAATGGAAGGTGGTGGCAGTAGGGAGGATCTTGCTTTGCCTGTGCTGAATTTGGTTCTAACTAATGCCGTCCTCCCTCTCCTTCACAGCATCTGTGGGACCCTCCACTCTGTGGACCAGGTAAGAAAGAAGGGGCCTCATGTCAGTTTCTTTGAGGGGAATGTAAACGTGGGATGGAAGGGAGGAGCTAGAAGGCAAAGCTCGATATTTGTGTCCTGATTTCAGTATTAATGGTGTGCCTCTCCTCCCTTATCCAGTATCTCAACATCAAACTAACAGATATCAGTGTTACAGACCCAGAAAAATATCCTCACATGGTGAGTTGGAGAGGGTGAACAAGGGGAGAGGCTGCAGTAGGGCCTGGGAAAAGACTTGTTGGTAAAACTTGGCCTTCTCTTTTGTCTCCCAATCTAGCTCTCTGTGAAGAACTGTTTTATCCGGGGCTCTGTAGTCAGATATGTACAGCTGCCAGCAGATGAAGTTGACACCCAGCTACTACAGGACGCAGCTAGGAAGGAGGCTATGCAGCAGAAACAGTAGGGGCTGTCCCTACTGTCTGTGTGACATTTACACCCCCTCCAGCCCCCCAGCTCAGGACCCTTTTTTTTAAAGTGTTTTTTGTTTTTTGGAGGGGCAGGAGGAATAACAGAATGATTGCTAAAAGTGATAGTGCAGGGCAGAAGTTATTCCCTGTAGTGACAGGAAAGATGGGGAGGGGAGAGGAGGGGTGTTACACAAAGCATTCATCTTGTCTTCTTCCCAAACTTCTCATTTCTTTCTCCTTGCTGGAAAGGTGAAAAGTGGGTGGAAGGTAATGGGACTGTCTCCCTGGGATAGAGATGAATCTCAAAATGGGGAATAAAAAGAACCTGTCCCGCATCGGGAATAAAGTTTGAACTTTGGAGTTGTTGTCTCTTTCAGGATGGGGTGAATGGTATCAAAATTATACTGTCCGGGGAAAGAAGCAGTCCAAAAAAAAGGGAGAGAATATTTTCCAGGTCATCCCTGCTAATTTTTTTGTCTTATGTCCTTTCACCTTTTGGTTTCAAGTAGTTCACTTAATTTAAATCAAGAGCTGAAAGGGACCTCAGAGGCCAATCAGCTTCAACCCTGCCCATTTTAAGATGAGGAAACTGAGGCCTAGGAAGGTTAAATGACTTGCCCAAGGTTACAAGTAGCGAATATCAAAAGTGAAATTTGAACTGAGATTTTCTAACACTAGAGTTACCATTGTACAATTATCTCCAGGTAAGATGGTACAATGGAGAGAGAATTTGGGTTCAAATCCAAGTACCCAACTCTGTGACCTTGGGCAAACCACTCAAACTCCATAGGACTCAGTTTCTTCATCTGTAAAATGAGATTTTAATTAGGTGGCTTCTTAGATCCCTTTCAACTCTTTATCATATGATTCTATGACCTTGACAAGATCAGAGATTGACTTACCTAACAAGGCATTGTGTATTATGTAGGTGCTTATTGGTCATTAGGTTATGGGCTATTCCCTAGATTAAATCTTAGTATGTTATCTCCTCATATTTATCCCAAACAGTATCAACTGGGTCATCACTGGTACATGCCAGTCCTTTTGTTTTTCCTTAAGCATCCATCAAATTTCCTAGTTATTCCAAACTTCTTTTTAAGCCCCTACACTACCCCTCCCTGTAAGCAGAAGATGGTACTTTCTTCAGATGCTTAACTGATAAAATTGAGACCATTTGTCTCCAGTTCCCTTTCTTTTTTGTGATTATATTTTAATTTTTATAGTTTATTTTTATCTTTGAAGTAGCGAGCATTTTAAAGTTAATCTATCTTTCCCACTATTTTCCCGTCCCCACTGAGCACATTTTTAAAAAGCAAATAAAAAACCAAATCCTTCAATACTGAGTGCATCAAAAAACATTCCCACACTGGTGATATTTGAAAATGTCCATCTCTGTCTTCATTTTAAGTTCATCCCCACTCTGTCAGGAGGTAAGTGGGTATTTCATTTTCAATTCTGGAACTCCTGGTTTATTATTGCATTAATCAGAGTTCTAAAATCTTTCATTGTTATCGTTGTATAAATTGTAATTCTCACTCTGATCCGCATCACTTCATAAGTTGTCTTTCCTTTGAAATTACATATTTTGTCATATTCTCTATATTTATATACCACAATTTGTTATTCTCTAGAAGGACAGCCTTTTAATTTCCAATTTTTGGGTACTATGAAAAGAGCTGCTTTATTATTTTTATACACATAGATTTTTATCCTCTTTGATTTCCTTGGGGCATAGGTCATGTAGTGATAGTGTTGGGTCAAGTGGTATGCTCAGTTTGGTAACTTTATGAGTTTAGTTCCAAATTTCTTTCCAGAATGGCTGAACCAGGGGTGGGGAACCTATGGCCCCGAAGCCACCTGTGGTCCTCAAGTGCAGCCCTTTGAATCCAAATTTCACAGAACAAATCTCCTTAATGAAAGGCCCACCTCTGGGCTGGACCAATTCACAACTCCACTAACAGCATGCTGGTATAGCTGTTATCCCTGTAACCCTTCCCCATTTTGTCATATTCGTCTGATAAGTGAGGTATAAAGTTGCTCCAATTTGCATCTCTTTATTAGTGAACTTTTAAAAATTTAATTTATGGAATAAAATAAGCATTAACATAAAAGCATAATAAAAAAAGACAGTTGCACATGAAACTGCAAATCTACTGTGTATAACTTACTATTCCTTTGAAATATACAAGTTATCATGTAAATTTCTCTTTTTTTCCCCTCCCCCACCAATCCCCCCATCCTAGAGATGGCCACCATTAGATACAAATAGGTATATCAATATAAAATTATTTTATACATCTACTTCTCAATTCATTGGATGCCTATAGTATCTTCATATGTCCTTTATAGTTATTTTGGGTATTTATAATAGTCAAAATAACTTAATTGCCCCAAGTTCTTAAAACTATTGCTGTTTCTGTATACCATGTTCTCTTGGTTCTGCTCTTTTTGTTCTTCATAGCTAAACTGAAGAATTTTGTCAAACCTATAAGAATACAAGGTCTATTAGTGATTTTAAAGTATTTTTAAAGTATAGTTGTTGAAAATGTACATTTCTTCCTCTGGAAGCTGCCTTTTCATATCTTTTGTTCAATCTGATGGGGAATGACTTTTATAAGTTTGAATCAGTTCTTTGTATATCTTCCTTTGTAAGTCCTAAGTATTTAAGTCCTTTATAAGAGAAACTTGTTGCAGATTTTTCCCCAGTTACATGTGCTGAGGCAGTCAGCCATGGGTTTGGGGAAGGCCAAGCTCTTTTTCTCAAATCCATACTCAGTGATGGCATGGTATCATCTCATTCTCTCCTTTGCAGTAGTTTTAGAAGCCCCGAGGTAGTCCTTCTTGCCAGTACCAAATCCTCTACATCCCATCCTCTCATCTTGTAGCTTGTACGTCACATCATCCTCTGTGTCTTTAATTTAACCTTACCTTATCTTCTACTGATTCTTATCCTGCTAGTAACCTAGAAATAACCCCAGGTCTCCCTCATTTTAAAAAATTTAATAGTATTTTTTCCAATTACATGTAAAGAAAATTTTCAGCATTCGTTTTTTGAAAGATTTTTTGAGTTTCAGATTTTTCTCCCTCCCCCCTCCACAAGATGGCAGGCAATCTGATACAGGCTAAACATGTGCAATCATGTAAAATATTTTCACATTAGTCATATTGTGAAAGAAAAAAACAGAACAAAGGGAAAAAAAATTAAATGTGAAAGTAGATGTATGCTTCCATCAGCATTCAGACTCTATTAATTCTTTCTCTGGATATAGATGGTATTTTCCATCATGAGTCTTGGAATTGTCTTGGATCACTGTATTGCTGAGAAGAGCTAAGTCAGTCATAATATATATATATATATATTTTTTTTTTTTTTTGCTGTTACATGTAAAAACAATTTTCAACATTTATTTTTAAAACATTTGAGTTCCAAATTCCCTCCCTCCCCACCCACCCACCATCATTGAGAAGGTAAGCAATTTGATATAGGTTATATATATCCATAGTTCTTTCTTTGGATATGGATAGCATTTTCCATCCTGAGTCTTTTGGAGTTGTCTTAGATTCTTGCATTGCTGAGGAGAGCTAAGTCTATTGAAGTTGGTCATTGTACAATGCTACTATTACTATGCACAACTTTCTCCTGGTTCTGCTCACTTCAGTCAGCATCAGTTCATATAAATCTTTCTAGGTTTTTCAAAGTCTTCCTATTCATAATTTCTTATAGCACAAAAGTATTCCATACATTCATACACCACAACTTGTTCAGCTATTCCCCAATTGATAGGCATCCACTCAATTTCCAATTCTTTGCCACCACAAAAAACTGCTATAAATATTTTTGTACATGTAACTCCTTTTCCCTTTTTTTATGATCTCTGCAATACAAACCTAGTAGTGGTATTGTTGGATCAAAGGATGTGCAGTTTGATTGCCTTTTGGATATATTTCTAAGTGCTGTCTAGAATGGTTGGCTCAATTCACAACTCCACCGACAATACACCAATGCCCTGTCTCCAACATTTATCATTTTCCTTTTCTGTCCTGTTAGCCAATCCAGGAGGTGTGAGGGGGTGCCTCAGAGTTGTTTTATCATTTCTCTAATCAAAGGTGACTTAGAACATTTTTTTCATTTGACTATACATAGCCTTGATTCCTTCCTTTGAAAACTGCCTGTTCATATCCTTTGACCATTTTCTCCCTCATTCTTCAAAAATTTTTCTTTCAAGTAGTACCCTAACTGACTATACTTTGTTTTTACTTGCTAACTTCTTACTGTGTAATCTTGCTTGCAGCCTTACAACTTGACTAAGACTGCTCTATTCAGTTACCAAAAATCTCCTGATTGCTAAATCTAATAGAACCTTTTTCAGTTCTCATCCTTCACCTTTATGCAGCATTTGATCCATATGGCCATCTCATTCTTTTGAATACTCACTTCCCCAAGTTTCAGTGACAGTGCTTTCTAGTGACTTTTCCTGCTTGTTGAACCCTAGGTCCCTTTTAAAGATATATTTATGTTTTGCCCTACTATGTGGGTGTGTTCAGGCAACTGGTGGCATAGTGGGTAGAGCCTGGTCCTGAATTCAGGAAGACCTGAGTTTAAATCCAGCCTCAGACATTAGTGTGACCCTTTTTGCCTCAGCTTCTCCATTTGTAAAATGCGTTGGAGCAGGAAGTGGCAGACCACTCCAGTACCTCTGCCAAGAAAATTCCAAATAGGGTCAAGAAGCATTAGTCACAACACAACAAGTAGGTGTATCACTCCTAATTTCATTAATGCCTGGACTTTGCCTCTTTACCAGCCACCTTGCTCTTCATCCCCTGCACCTTCCTTGCATTCCAACTCTATTTTCTTTCTTGAATTAGAATGTAAATCCCTTAAAGGTGGAACTGTCAAGTTTGTAACTGTATCCTTAAAGTATACTACAGGACCTGCCACATGATGCTTAGTATATTTTGCCTATCTCAGGACTCCAACTTTGGCTCTTGTGATCTTATCACCTCCTTTGTATTTAACTATTGTTTCTATAGAGATGACTCACAATCACCATCTCCAGCATTCATCTTTCTTTTTTTATAATTTATTTGTTTTTAATTTTCAACATTCAACTTCCATAAGATTTTGAGTTTTAGATTTTCTCCCCTCCTCCCGCTCCTCCCACCTCCTCAAGACAGTGTGCAATCTATATATGCTCTCCTTACACATTCATATTAAACATTTTCATATTAGCCATAATGTAAAGAAGAATTAGAACTAGTCGGAGGAACCAAGAGAAAGAAGAAACAAAATAAGAGGAGAACAAATAGTATTCTTCCATCTGCATTCAGACTTCAAAGTTCTTTTATGAGTCTTTTGGAGCTGAGATCCTTGTATCACTGAGAAGAGCTTAGGCTATCAAACAATGTGGCTGTTACTGTGTATAATGTTACCCTGGTTCTGCTCATTTCACTCAGCATCAGTTCATCTAAGCCCAGGTTTTTCTGAAGTCTGTCTTATGGTATTCCATCACATTCACATACCACAACTTGTTCAACCATTCTCCAATTGATCCATTCAATTTCCAGTTCTTTGCCACCATAGAAAGAGCTGCTAGAAATATTCTTTGTACGCAGCATTCATCTTTCTCTCCAACTCTAGTCCAAACACCAGCCAGGTGTTTGACATCTCCATTGATTTCTCATAGCATTTCCTACTCAATTTGTCCAAAACTGAACTCATCTTTCTCCCAAAGCCACTCATAACTTCCCTAATTCTGTCAGACACCACTGATGTTCATTACCCAGTTGAAACCTCTGAGTCATCCTCAGCTTTTCACACTCATCCTCCATATCCAGAGAGTTGTCAAGTTTTATCAAGTCCACTTCCTCAGTGTATTTCAACCTCTGCTCCTAAATCATTTTTGGTTTCCTCAAAGTGCTGTCCTGGACCCCCTTTCTCTTCTGCCTCTGTTCTATTTACCTTGGTGATCTTATCAGAGCCCATGGTTTCAATGATCATCTCAATGATCCCAAATCTACTCATTCAGCCCTAACCTTTCTTGACTTCATCTCTCCTGATCCCACTCTCAAAATGGATGTCATGCAGATATCATAAGCTCATCATGTTCAAAACTTAACTCATTACCTCATTGCCAAACCCTCCCTTCTTCCTAACTTCCATATTATTGCCAGGGTACTACCAATCTCCCATTCCCAGACTCTAAAACTAGTGTTCTCTTTGAGTACTCACTTTGTCCTCCCTACTCCACTTCCTCTGACACTGCTACTCCCCTGGTGCAGGCCCTCATCACCTGATGCCTGCACTGCTACAACAGACTGCTTTTTGATCTTCCTCTCTCTCTGTGTGTGTCTCTCTCTGCCTCTGTCTCTCTCCCCACTCCAATCTATCCTCCACTTATCTGACAAACTGATTGGGTCAGTCTGCAACACCCTCCTCCCCAATTCAGTCAACTCCCAGAGCTCTAGGATCAAATATAAAGACCTGTTTGGCTCTTAATGCCCTTTCTAACCTGATCCCCTGCTCTTTCCAAACTTCTTACATCTTTCTCCCCTCCTCTATTCTGTGATCCAGTGATGAGAGATTCCTTGTGGCTCTGAACACAAGACACTCCATCCCCAAACTCATCCATTTCCCTGGCTGTCTCCCATGCTAACAACTCTTGCTCATCTTTACCTCTCAGATTCTGTTTCCTTCAAGTATTAGCTAAAATCACACTATCGGTAAGACACCTTTCCCAGTATTGTGCTAGTGAGATAATCTCCAATTTATTTTGTAGATCTTTTGGTACATCCTTGTTTACCTGTTGTCCTGTTCTCCCCCCTTAACACTTGGCTTCTTGAGAACAGGAATTTTGCCTTCCTTTGAGTGCCCAGCCCTTAGCTAGATGCACATCATAGTGAATATGTAATGCTTCTTGACCCTCCCCTTTTAGACCTCCAATCATTTTTTTATCTGGACTACTCTAATAACCTAACTGGCTCCTGTTTCCAATTTCACTTCAGTACACCCCCACACACAACTGCCAAAACGATAATCCTAAAGTGCTGGGCTGAACATGTCAAGAAACCAGTGGCTGCCCCTCACCTTTAGGATAAAATACAAACTCCTCTGAGTGGCATTCAAAGCCCTTCACAATTTGATGACATCTTGCCATGCTAATAACACATTACTCCCAGTCACGTGTATTTCAGTGAAACTGACCTATTGGATGTTCCTGGGACATGCCCTCCTCTGGACTTTTGCACTGGCTTCTCCCCCCTACCCCCCATCCCTGTACTTGTCTCCCTTATCAGTTCCAGCTAACTCCTTTCAAGTCTAAGCCCAAGCACTGCCTCCAAGAGACTGATTTCCTAGTGGTGTTCCCCTCCCCACTCCCCAACCCCGGGCCCCATCACTGTGCACTTTATTTGTATCCATCCCTAAAGTGTGTCATAATAGGCACTAAATAAATACTTGTAGACTGACTGAGCTTTACTAAACAATTTATTCTACTGTGGGAGATCAAACGGGCGACCAGCAAACCCATCCAAAGGAACCCGTCCCCGTGACAGGCAGGAGACTACGCCAGCGGGTTTCCAGGCGCAGGTCTGGGCCCACGACTCAGACAGTAGGGCCGGAAATCCCGCGGGAGACCCGGGAGCCTGAGCCTCAGACTAAGGCGATTGTTGAATGAGAGCCCCGCCCCCTCCCGCCCGGAGGCGAGGGCAGCTCTGGCAGCCGCCGGATCCTGAGCCTTACCCCTCAGGACCCAAGGCCCGCCCCACCCTCCCAACACTAACTGCCCGCGCCCCCCACCATCCCTGACCACCCCAGCGAGGGTCAGACCCCCTTCCAGGAGAGACATCTACACCTCCCCCGACCCTGTCCCCGCCCAGCCCGCCAGGACCCCGACTCTCTTTTTTCGGAACAGGCTCTAGACCAAACAGCTATGAAACCTGGGGTCCTTCGAGGAATCCGGAAGTGGTGGTCTGTCACAAAGGCGGCGAGACACGTGGACGCAGGGGCGGCTTTGGCTGGAGCCGGTGTTCGCTGGTAGCCGGGGAGGACCCCGAGCTGTGGCCGACGCCCCGCTGCAGGGTACGGCCCCATCATCCCTGAAGCTCGTCGTCATCCGCTTCCCTTCTCCACGGCCCTTTTCCGGCCTAGACGGCTTGGAAGTTATCGGCCAGCCTGCGCACCGATCCCCCCACACCCCTGGCCCCCTTTGCTCTGCCCGGCCCGGCCCTCCCTGTGGTGCGGAGATGAAGTTGTTATCCCTGCCTCACCCGTATCCCCGACCCCGCTCGAGTTCACGCAGTATCGCCAAACAGCCTTCCCTTTTCCCTTCGTAGTCGAGGTGCTAAGAAGCCCCCACTCCCCGGCGCTTGGGGCCACCGCACGCCGAGTGATCGGATCCTGACTCGGCCCCTCACTGCTCCCTCTTTCGGTGTTCACCGAGGCTCATTACCGGCCCCCCAAACCTTACCCCCTCTCGGGGACACACAGATGGGATTTAACCCTCTTTCTCCAGCGTCCGCAAATTCCTTACTGTGGCACTGCAGGCAGTTGGGACCCAAAGGGATGAGGCAGGGCAGGAAGTGGTTCTTGACAGTGGTCTCGGGATCGTTGGCTAAACCCTGGTTTTCCCCGGCTCTAGTGTTTTATTATCTGCACCCCCTCACCGCCACCCCATTTCACAGATTTTGCCGTTTCATTTATCTGTAGGAGATGGGGAGTTGGCAGTGAGGTCTGGTGAAGCACGATAGCCTAAACTTTTGTCCGACGTTTACCCCTAGGCCTCTTGAACCTCTTAGATCCCTTTGGGTCCTGTCTCTCCCTTAATTCTGTTCCTTTTCTTTACCTCCCAGGTCTCGGCAAGTGTGGCGGAGGCTCCTGCCACACCTGGGGACTATGTCCATCCTATATGTCTCTCCTCACCCTGATGCCTTCCCCAGCCTCCGGGCCCTCATTGCTGCACGATATGGGGAATCTGGACCTGGCCCAGGGTGGGGAGGGCCTCCTCCCCGGGTTTGTCTCCAGCCACCCCCTGCCAGTGGAACTTCCATCCCCCCACCTCGTCTGCCAGTCCTGGAGCAGGGACCAGGGGGCCTGAGGGTGTGGGGAGCAGCAGCTGTTGCCCAGCTGCTGTGGCCTGCAGGGATGGGGGGTCCTGGAGGGAGCCGGGGAGCTACCCTTGTCCAACAGTGGGTTAGCTATGCTGATGGAGAGCTTGTGCCTGCTGCCTGTGGGGCCACACTACCTGCTTTAGGGCTTCGGAACCCAACCCAGGACCCTCAGGTGAAGAGGGGTTCATGGGGAGATAGGAAAATGGAAAAGGTTGAACTGAAGGGTGGGTCTTGGAGAGATAGTGAGAAAAGTAGAGTGAAAGGAGTGCTGGATTCAGAATTGGTAGACTTAGAGAGTCCCAGAACCAGTACTTCCCAGATGTGACCTTAAGTATCATGTTATCTTTCTGAGCCAGAGATTATTCATCTGCAAAGTTGGGGTACTTATACTGCCAACTATTTTACAGGCTTATTTTGAAATCCAAAGGATATTCATAAACACATACTGGTACAGAAATTCCCTACACTAATGCAGATCAGCTTTCTGTAACTTAATCATAATTACCATTGTCATGGCTTGTTCATTTAGGTTTTGATTTAGACAAAAGAGGGGAGATCGGATGAGAATGATGAGTAAAAATTGATTTGAAGGGAAGGAGAGAGACTAGTTGATGAGGGAGCAGTAGAGAGAAGAGAATTTAAGTGATTAGGAAACAAGATGGGGGGAAAGGGCCCAAGACCAGCCTATAGATAGGACAAAAGTCTCATTTCTGGAGAGCATTGAGAAGAAATTAATAGTATGGCCCTAAGATGGGAGTGAATCCTGGGGGGAGGAAGGGAGATTAGAGTAATATAATAAAGGAGGGAGAAAAATAATTAGCTAGCAATAAGAAGAAGAATGGCTGGCATTTGAGTATCTGACAACATCTCACATTAGTTGCTTTTCGCAGTTTTGTGAGCTAGGCACCTTAGTTATTATTAGACCCATTTTACCTGTGGCAAACAGCTTAAAGAGGTTAATTACTTGCCCTCAGTCTTGAGGTGGCAGCTAGGTAGCAGAGTGGATAGAGCACTAGGCCCGTAGTTAGGGAGACTCATCTCCCAGAGCTGAAATCTGGCCTCAGACACTTACTACCTGTGTGACCCTAGAGAAGTCATTTAAACCACTTTTGCCTCAGTTTCCTCATGTAAAATGAACTTGAGAAGGAAATGGCAAATGGGGTCACAAAGTGTCAAACACAACTGAAAAATTGAACTGAACAGTGCTATCAAGCTATCCCAAGTGGGATTTGAACCCAGATTTCTTTTGACTACAACTGCATAACTTCCTCTCTTTTCACCTCCTCCTCAGGCAGCTCTGGGAGCCCTGGGACGGGCACTGGGTCCACTGGAGGAGAGACTGAGGCTACATACCTATTTGGCAGGGGAAACTCCAACTTTGGCTGACCTGGCAGCTGTTACAGCCCTTCTGCTACCCTTCCGCTATGTGAGTTGCCCTGGGGTAGGCTGAGGAAGAAGACTGTCTAGGGGGAGAAACCAGACCTGAGAGAGGGCAAAATGGAAAGGGTTAGTGTCAGGAAAACAGGGAGTGGAATTTCTGGGCTGTCTGGATGAGTAGGAGGGTATGCTATACCTTTCTTTATCTGCCCTTCTATACCTCCTCCTCCCTAGGTTCTAGATCCTCCTGCTCGCTGGGCTTGGGGTAACGTGAGCCGCTGGTTCATGACATGCATTCAGCAACCAGAATTTCGAGCTGTGTTAGGGGAAGTGTCCCTGTGTGCAGGGATACGGGCTATCCCACAGCAATCAGGTAAGGACTGGCGAAGGGGAAGCTGAGTGGGTCACAGAATTGTAGGAGCACGGATTTAGAGTTAGATAGGACTTTAGAAGCAATCTAGTTCAACTTATTTTACAAATGAGGAAACTGAGGCCCAAAGCGGTTAAGGGCCTAGCCCAGGTCCTATGATTACAAATTCATAGCTCTTTCTACTATACTATGTGATATTCTTAAGGATTTCCAGTCCTCCTCCTCTATGGAGCTCACTTCTTGTCTTTGACTGAAGAAGAGAGAGAAGTGGAAAGATTCAGGGGCAATGATAGAGGAAGAGGTGAGATGGTAAAGTGATAGAGGAGGAAGCAATGAACAAAATGGTACCAGGCTCACACTTTCTGACTCTCATCTGAAACGCGAATCTGCTTTCTGCAAAGACTCTTAGACGATTGAGCCTTTTTCTCAGGTTCTGAAGCTTCTGGGCTCCCCAAGAGTGCGGCCCAGCTGAAAAAGGAAGCAAAGAAGCGGGAAAAGCTGGAGAAATTTCAGCAGAAGCAAAAGAACCAGCTGCATCAGCCACCTCCAGGGGAGGTGAGGGCACGGGAGAAGAGGGAGGCAGAGTGGGCTGGGGGGGGCGGGGTGCCCTGGAACAGGAGCGGAATCATTTTCTCTTTCCCATATAGAAGAAGCCAAAAATGGAGAAGAAGGAGAAACGGGATCCCGGGGTCATAATTTATGATCTCCCTACCCTACCAGGGGAGAAGAAAGGTATTGAGCAGGAGGAGGAGAAAGATGTGGCAGCATCTCTTCCTTCCCCTGACTCCTAAGCTGAATCCACATCTCTCTCTCTACTGTATTTCCTCCATCTGGGGAGGACATGTCATAGTGGACAGGGTTGGACTCGCATCCAGGAAGACTTGGGGTTGGGGTTCTATCTTGATACGTAACATAATGGCTGTGTGATTCTGGGCAGGTTACTTTACCTGTCACTGCCCTAAGCAACTCTCTTGAGACTATAGGTTGTGGAGAAATTGCTGGCCTACGTTGCTAGTGGGAGTTTCCTTATCTGGGAGTTCTCTCAACCACTAAAATCCAGTCTAGTCCTTTCCCCCTGTTTCTATATTTTATGCCCAGAATTTTGCACTATGATCCCACTGACTTCCTTTCTCTTCCTTCAGATGTCAGTGGTGCCATGCCTGACTCCTATAGCCCCCAGTATGTTGAGGCTGCTTGGTACTCATGGTGGGAGAGCCAAGGATTCTTCAAACCAGAGTACGGGGTAAGCGTGCAGATGGATGCTGTTTCCCTTCAAGGAATCTGGGTTAAAGTAGAAGGCTCAGTTGAGAACCAACTGCTAGGGGGCTACAAACTGGGATCTGAGAAGGGAGTATTGGGTAGGAGTGGCCAGAGCCAAGGAAGGCTGGAAAAATCTAAAGATAATATGCCTCTTCATGTTCCCCTTAGCGTGCCAATGTGTCAGAGCCTAATCCTCGAGGTATCTTCATGATGTGCATCCCACCTCCCAATGTGACAGGGTCCCTGCACCTTGGCCATGCCCTCACCAACGCCATTCAGGACTCACTGACTCGCTGGTGAGGTTCTTCTACTTCCTAAGACCCCTCTCTATGGTCTCTGGACCTCTACTTCTAATCCTTTCTTTTCATTGGCTTTCCTCTCTTCTCATTAGCCTTTTATTCCTTTGATAAGTTTTCTCCATGAGTCCTCTTTTTTCCTTCACTGTTTCAGCTTTTTTTTTCACTTATTCATTGGCTTCCTTGTCCATCCATCTTAGAACAGCCTTGGGTATCTTGATGGACTGTTTTGTCATCCTTCTCCCAGCAGTGGTTTATAGAGTCCCTTCCCTGACTTATACTGCTGCAGTCTGACACATCTATCTTCAACCTCGGGTTCCCTTTTTTTCTAGTTGGCCTTCTATTTCTGGGCCTTCCTGCCTTATCAATATAACCTCCAATTGGATTATTGGCTCTTTTCTTAATATTATTGAAACATCACTCCCCCATCCCCAACTCTAACCCTTCCAGGCATCGAATGAGAGGAGAGACAACCCTGTGGAACCCAGGCTGTGACCATGCTGGTATTGCCACACAGGTTATTGTGGAGAAGAAACTATGGCGGGAGCGTGGGCTGAACCGCCACCAGCTTGGTCGAGAGGCCTTCCTGCAAGAAGTCTGGAAATGGAAGAATGAGTGAGTGCACAACACTTATCCTTTTCTTGGAGTGGAAGGACTCACAGGGTCAGGGAAGAGTGCCTCCATATGAGAACTTTGATAACCTAGATTCTCCCTACTTCAAGATTCAGTTGTCATTGGTTCCGTGATAGATAAGCATATTGTGGAGTAGGAGAAAGAGAATGAGTGTCTGTCTGTCTCTCTGCTCTCAGCAGCCAGAGGGGCTATGAAGATTAGGAAGAGTGGAGGCTGGGCTGACCAACTTTCTTTCCAAAGCTTTTCCTTCTTCTGTTTTCAGGAAGGGAGACCGTATTTACCATCAACTGAGGAAGCTCGGTGGTTCCTTGGATTGGGATAGAGCTTGTTTCACCATGGACCCTGTGAGTATAGAGGGCATCCCAAGGAACAGGGATTAGGAGCTTAGGATTCACTAGATTTGGTGATCCAGCAGTATCATTTATGGACCATCTGTTGTTGTGTTTGTCCGTCATTCTCGAAGAGGACCATGACATGACTTGCAGTTGACTTTGATTTGAGAGGGAGGGCTGTGCAAGGAAGAAAGTGAGGTTGATGGACCAGTAAATCCGTAGTGAATTGCTTTCTGTGCACACAGCACTGTGAGCTAGGTGTAGGGGGAGAAAAGTAGGAGATATCCTTGCTTCCAAGGGGCTCCTTGTAAGGGAAGGTGGTGGCGGCAGCAATCACATTGGGAGATGTAGCCATGACTGCACCCTAGTGACCCTAGATAGTAGGTACAGGACAAATTTTCTCACCAGCCAACCACTCCACCCACAGGTATTTTTTACTAGGTACAAACTCTTTGTGCCCTCTTCACACAGTTTCATGAAGGATCCCATAAATGCAGTAGAAAGAGGAGGGGACAGTGAAGTGATAGGTTATGCAGATATGCCCTTTTTCATGATCCCTCAATGGTTGTGTCAAGTCCAAGCTCTTCTTCCTGGTTTTCAAGGTCCTACCTTTGTCTTTATTTCCTGGTGGGATCAGAATATTTAGAAGTGGAAGGGAGCTCAGAGATCATGTGGTCCAACTGCTTCATTTGGATCATAGATGTAGAGCTGGGAGGGACCTTGTCCAACCCCCTCATTTTACAGATGAGGAAACTGAGGCTTAGGGAGGTTAAGTGAACTTGTCCATTGTCCCAAAGATAGGCTGAGCCAGGGATCTTCCCAGGCCTCCTGGTTCCAAGTCTCAGTGCTTTTTCCCTGGCATACTTTCTCCACTCTTGTCAGGTTGGGTCCCAGTGAGGCCATTATCAGCAGACAGAATCATTGCCACTACCGGAAATACACAGTTCTGTCACTGTGGCTACTGTAGTTGTAAAGATGGGGACAGGGGTGTAGAGGGAAGGGGACTAGAGTGAGGATTGAAATTCATTACCCTCATGGGCTTTGAGATGGAGAAGACAATTCTTCCCTGGGCATGTGGTGGGAGTGACCAGACCCCCATCAGGGTTTTCCTTTTCCCTTTCACCCCAGATCCTTCACCCTGGTAACTAAGACTTCCTTCTCCAAAACATTCAAGCAAAACATTCTTCTCTTTAACTTTTGTCCACCATTCATCTCTTTCCAGAAACTGTCAACAGCCGTCACAGAGGCTTTTGTCCGCCTCCATAATGATGGTGTCATTTACCGGAGTAACCGCCTTGTCAACTGGTCCTGTAGTCTCAACTCTGCCATCTCTGACATTGAGGTATGTCGTGATACCAGGAAGATTGCTGTTCTCTCCAGGCTAGCTTCCTGACTCCCCTCCATTGCCCTGTATCATCTCTTCAATCCATTCCCTGTTACATAAAGCTCCTTTTCTAAGTGCCCCCATTCTTTCTGATTTTTCCACAGGTAGATAAGAAGGAGCTATCGGGCCGGACCCTACTGTCTGTTCCAGGCTATCAGGAGAAAGTGGAATTTGGGGTCCTTGTTTCTTTTGCCTACAAGATACAGGATTCAGGTAGGGTCCAGAGAAAACTGGGGTCCTGTATCCCAGGGTAAAAGGCAGAGGCTAACTAAGTTTTCCTTCCTCCCTTTCCCCAGAGAGCGATGAGGAGGTGGTGGTAGCAACCACTCGTATTGAGACCATGCTGGGAGATGTAGCTGTAGCTGTGCACCCCAGTGACCCTAGATACCAGGTAAAGGGCAGATTCTCTCACCAGTCCCCCTACCCACAAGTCTTCTTTATTAAGTCCAACCTCTGTGTTAGCTAGACCCCCAGGATAGGCAGCAACACAACAGTCCTTGCTCTCAAGAAGCAAATGGAATAAACCTACTCCAAAAAGAAGGGGCTGTGGGTAGGAGGGAGGGGGGAAATAAGGGTTCAGAGAAGACTCTCACATAAAACCAGGTTGTATCCCTATCTGGAGCTACATATTCCTGTTCAGTGGACCCTAGACATCTGGAGGAAGTTCTAAGGACAGAGAGGGTAGAATTTCTTCTAGACAAGGAAATGGTTGAGAATATTGAAGCAGGCTGTGGATCCATTTTTAAGAAAGAAGTCCTTTGGTAGGGGTTTAAGGACAGTCCCAGTCTGCAGTTTATATCAGACCCTTGTCTTTGGACTCCCCTTGGTGCTGACCTTTTCTGTTCTGATTCCTCTGTCCCCAGCACCTTCAGGGAAAGAGTGTTATGCACCCATTTCTCCTTCGAAGCCTTCCTATCATCTTTGATGAGTTTGTGGACATGGAGTTTGGCACTGGTGAGTTTGGGCAGAACCAGGAAGGAATAGACTTTACCCAACCCACTTCAGGAACAAGGGTGATAGGAGGCCTTCTTCATGTGTTTGGGTATTCAGGGGAGCGGCACTCATGTCATTCCTCACCTCACATTTTCCAGAGGATAGAGAAAGTATATTTGCTCAGAGCAGGAGCTTTCCCAGAGATTTGTGGGAGAAGCTTCTTGCAGTGACACATTTGGACAGTGACTTGGGGGGTATATACAGTTCTTCTGGGACTAGGAACCTCTGGGACCTTCATGCCCTTGTCCTCTCCTGCCTGTAGGTGCTGTAAAAATCACACCAGCCCATGATCAGAATGATTATGAGGTTGGGCAGAGGCACAAGCTAGAGGCAGTGAGCATCATGGACCACCAAGGCAACCTCATCAATGTTCCCCCTCCCTTTCTGGTGAGAAGGGTTAAGAGGTGGAATAGCTTGGGAGGGTGATGGGAGATCTGACGGAGAGGAGAAAGTAAGAAGAGAGAAACTTCATGAAAGTGGGGCTAGATAAAGAAGAAGGTTTAGGGTTGAGGGAGAAGAGAGGGCTGTTGGATCCCTGTGTGCTGTGGAGGCGGTGGGTTCTCCTAGGACTCTTGACGTTTCTTCTACCTTATAGGGCCTTCCTCGGTTTGAGGCAAGGAAAGCAGTGTTGGCAGCTCTAAAAGACAAGGGACTATTCCGGGCAGTGAAGGACAATCCAATGGTGGTACCTTTGTGCACGTAAGAGCGAATCCTTTTTTCCCTTTTTTTTTTTTTTTTTTTTTTGAGCAAATCTTTCAGCTGGAGGCCAGGGCAGGCCTGCAGAGAAAAGGTCTCGTTTTTCATATGTGTCTCTTCTGCAGCCGCTCCAAGGATGTGGTTGAACCCCTTCTTAAGCCCCAGTGGTATGTGAGGTGTGGAGAGATGGCCCAGGCAGCCAGTGCAGCTGTGACTCGCGGCGACCTTAAGATAGTGCCTGAGATCCATCAGAAAATATGGCACAGCTGGATGGACAACATCAGGTACATGTCAGGGGAGGGCTGGGGAAGTTAAAAGCAGAAACCAGTGAGGGCTATGAGAGGACCAGAACAGAGTGATGGGGAGAGGGTATGATTTAATCAGGAGAGGAAGATGGTGGCTTCCTAGGCTTGAGCCCCTTCTCTTAACTCTGTACTCTTTCCCTTACTCCCCAGAGACTGGTGCGTCTCTCGGCAGCTATGGTGGGGTCACCGAATCCCTGCCTACTTTGTCACGGTTAATGATCCTGGAGTGCCCCCTGGAGAGGTGAAAGAATTGGACCTTGGTGTCCTTGAGAGAGAGGGGAGGGAAGGATATTAGGGGCAAGGAAAGTCAGAGACTAAGGAACTAGATTTTGATACCTGTGCCCTTTGTCATCCTTCTGGGATCTGGGAGTAGGGGTAGAAGTAGGTGAAGGGGAAGGAGGTTGAAAGGGGGCTGACAAGATAGATCCTTTTGGGAGAAGAATTAGGGGCATGAAGGAGTGGATTCTAAAGTCCTTGAGAAGAATGGGAACATGGGGGAAGGGGAGTGGATAGAAGCTGGAGACCAACAGCTAGGGCAGGGCAGATGCTCACATTCTTATAAAGGAAATAGGAGTAAGTGTTGCCCAAGGAAAGGTGCTGAGGGTATCAGAGTAGCATGTCTTCTTATTCTGGGGACAGGATCCTGATGGTCGGTATTGGGTGAGTGGCCGAAGTGAGGAGGAGGCAAGAGAGAAGGCAGCCAAGGAGTTTGGAGTGTCTCCAGACAAGATTAGTCTCTCGCAGGGTAAGAGAGCATTGGTTGTGGGGAAGGGATGGGGCACAGAGTCTGAGGGAACAATGTGGTAGAGCTTGGACCCCTTATTCTAGCTTCACTACTGACCCTGATTTCTTTCCCTTCCAGATGAGGATGTTTTAGATACATGGTTCTCCTCTGGCATCTTTCCTTTTTCCATCTTTGGATGGCCCAACCAGGTATGAAGGTTGGGGTCTCCCATTTGGATCCTCCATAGGATTAATAAGGGAAGATACTGGCTTTCGGGTAAAAGGACTTGGGGGTTGGATACCTGGGTCATAGGTTGGGGGTGAGAACAGAAGGGTAGGTACTGGTGGTGGGGGGAATAGACTGAGAAACCAGATGTCCTGGACCTTTCACCTCAGAAACTTGGTTCCCTGTTCTACCTTCTCTTCAGACAGAGGACCTAAGTGTATTCTACCCAGGGACCTTGCTGGAGACAGGACATGACATTTTATTCTTCTGGGTAGCTCGTATGGTGATGCTGGGTCTGAAACTAACAGGGAAACTGCCTTTCAAAGAGGTAGGAAGAAAAGCCCTTTCTTATGTGCTGTGGCTTCTGGCATAGTTTCTCCCCTAACAGTGGAACTTTCATCTTTAGCCTGGTCAACCCCTGATAACAGTGTGCCCCTCCCTGCCCTCACCCCCCAAAAAAAGATCATTCCACAAAGAATACCTTAAAATATTTGATCTGGATGCACTCCTTATCCTAGGATATCTGCTTTAAGGGCCTCCACTGGGACACTCAGCATATTTTCCTCAGACTCTCCAAGTTATCTGTCTGATCCCTCAGAAAGGATGGGATCTGAGGGATAAGCTAGAGTGTGGACCACCAGAAATCTATGGATAATTCTGCTGAATTGCATGGTGGACAATTGAATCAAGGCTTGTAGGGATAGAGCACTCCTTCGGTGTTTCTCTTGTATGCAACTAGTAGGAGTAGGAAGGGAGAAGCCATCTGACCTGTGACCCCTTACTCCTTGCCCTGTCTCCACAGGTTTATCTCCATGCCCTCGTCAGAGATTCCCATGGCCGGAAAATGAGCAAGTCACTTGGTAATGTCATTGACCCCCTAGATGTCATCAGTGGGCTCTCCCTGCAGGTAAGGTTAGCTATCCAAGGCCCAGAGAATGAAATGGAGGGGTCTTTGGGGAATCTAGGAAAAGATTTCTTAAACTAGGGTCTGTGAACTTGTGTGTATTGTGGTATTTTGTATTTTGATAACCATATTCTAATATAATTTGTTTTTTATTTTATGCACTTAAAAACGCTATTTGAAAGGAGCCCATAGGCTTCACCAGACTACCAGAGGGAGTTCCATGACCAAAAAAACGTTAAGGTCCCCTGTTCTAGGAAATTTCTAGACCCTCTGTGATGAGTGTCTCCAGTCACTCCCTCATCTCTACTTAGGGACTCCATGACCAACTACTAAACAGCAATCTTGACCCTGGTGAAGTGGAAAAAGCCAAGGAGGGGCAGGTATGGAGTGTTAGAGCTTGGGAAGAGCATGCGACTTTTGAAGAGATGGGAAGGGACCTGTGGAATCTTCTGAGGAGACATGGGAGCTCATAGAGATAGAAATGGGGAAGGATCTGGAGATTATAGAGAAAGGAAGGGGAGAAGGATAATGCTCTACTCAAATAGAATGCTGGCTTCGGAGTCAGAATGACCTGGGTGCTGATCACCCACTTCTTATTACCTGGAAAAGGTGAAGGAAATGAGACTTGACCTCTACCCTTGATCTTTGGTCAGGATCCCGGTGTCCATGGGCCCTTCCTGAAACCTGCATCTGATGATACCAAACTCCATGCTTTTTATTTATTGGCTGTGTGACCATGAACACAAGTCATGTAACCTCTAAGCCTCAGTTTCTCCACCTGAAAAAAATGAAGGAAATGGACTAGATGACCTTTAATCATTCAGTCAGCATGCTTTTTTATTTTCGAGTTTGAAAAGCTATTTTTTTATTGGTTTATAATCAACATTCATTTCAACAAATGAAGACAAGTCAATAAGGCTTTCATAAGCCCCTGTTGTGTCCAGGACAGACTTTGTCTATAGCCTGGGCTTGCTTGACTTTTTTGCGTTACCTGTTGTGAGGAGTTGTTTCATGAAACTCCAAAGTATCATGGTACCAGCACTAGCTGATGTTGATCACTTCTACAAGTGTCTAAAAGCAGTTGTTCCGTTTTTGCTGCTTTTCCTGGCTCTTTGAAGTTCATCTGTTGATGAACTGCTGTTTTCCTATGATTCCTGCCCTTCGTTTGACTAGATCAACATGCATTTATTAATTGCCTGCTGTGTGCTTGGGCAGCTAGGTGGCACAATGGATAGCCTGGGGTCGGGAAAACTCCTCTTTGTCAATTCTAATCTAGCCTCAGACCCATATTAGCTGTGTGACCCTGGACAAGTCACTTAACCCGTTTGCCTCAGTTTCCTCATTTCATGGAGAAGGAAATGGCAAACCACTCCAGTATTTTTGGCAAGAAAACCCTAAATGGGGTCATGAAGAGTTGGACACAACTGAAAAATGACTTATTAACAGCTACTGAGTGCTGGGCATTAGTAATACAAACACAAAGAATGCAATGTTCCTTACTCTAAGGATCTTAGCTTCTAATAGGGTAGAAAGCATATATGAGGATATACAGAACACATGTTAAGATGTAAATGTATATAAATATACAAAATCAATGTAAAGAGAACGAATACAAATCAATACCAAGGAGTAAAAGACAAGGACGTTTGGGAGAGGAAATCAGAAAAGGCTTCATGTAGAGCATGCTGCTTAAGCCGAGTCTTGAAGGGATGCTTTGACATGGGGAGAAGGGAGGGACATTGCAGACAAGAGGAGCAGTCAAGGCAGAGGCTGGGAGACGGAGGGTTTTGTGTGAGGGACAGAGAAGGCCAATTTTCCTTCCCTTTGGGACTGAAGAACAGAAAGGGCTGCTGTTTGGAAGGGCTTATAAAGGTTTATTATCTCTGACATGTCTTATCTCTCCATGTAGAAGGCAGATTTCCCCAATGGAATCCCGGAGTGCGGCACAGATGCTCTCAGATTTGGACTTTGTGCCTATACCTCTCAGGGTATGACCTCCCCCCTCTCCCCCCCCCCCCACTAACCCTCCCTGCTCTCCAGGCTATCCCTGTAGTCTGTAGTCTGTTCTTGGACCCCCTGCAGTCTTACATGGGGCCTGCTAGCCCTGGGGCCTTGGTGGATGGGGTGATGGACAGTATGTAGAACTGGGAACAGTATGCATTCCAATCTCCCTTTGCTCTCTCCTCAATATCTCCCCAGGCCGAGACATTAACCTGGACGTGAACCGAATCCTTGGGTATCGTCATTTCTGTAACAAGCTCTGGAACGCCACCAAGTTTGCTCTTAGGGCATTGGGAGATGGATTTGTTCCCTCACCTATTCCCCAAGTGAGGGACCTCAGGGGCTGATAAGGGGAGGGTGGTACTCTCAAACTCTGCTCCAGTATAGCTGAATAGGCACTAGGTGATTCTTGGGTGTGATGGGGTTTCTGAAGACAAGAATACAGTTCAGCCCATGCATGAGCTAATCTTTTAGCTCATCTTGAACCTCCTTAAACCAATTTCTTGAGATTCTACAAGTTTATATGATTCCTTACTTCAAATTGGGTGGAATTTTCCATAGGCCAGACTCAGGTGGCTTGAGATAGTTTGAGGGCTTGACCCCCAAATATCACAGCAGTTTCAGCAGGTGCTAACCTAGCGGACTGTGCTGACCTAACTCATTCCCAAACTCTGGGAATGGCATTCTTCCTGCTCACACTACACTCCCCCCCACACTACCTACCATCCTGTGTAGGCCAGCAGTCAGGAGAGCTTGGCTGACCGCTGGATTAAGAGCCGCCTGAGTGAAGCTGTTGCATTGAGCGACCAGGGTTTCCATGCTTATGACTTCCCCACTGTCACCACTGCCCAGTACAGCTTTTGGCTCTATGACCTCTGCAATGTTTACCTGGTAAGGGACAGATGGGTTCTGGGATGTACCTTGGTTAGGGGAGGGTAGATGTATTATCTTCCAGAGAATCATATGGAGTGCTCTAGTCATCATCAGATCTTGGGAGGTATATCTCTCTGGTACCCAAATCTGCAAAAGCAGAAGTGAATGTGAAGGAGGGTAGAGAGAGAAGGGGTTTTGGACAGGCCAGTGAAGAAGGCCACTTGGGATCCCAGGGGAAGAAAACTGACCCTCACCAAGATATTTCCATTGTACGTGGAGACTTGTTTGGGTACTCAGGGTTCCACAGGAGGATTCAGGGTAGTCTGGGTGTCAGGGTGCTTCAAGTTTCTTGTATTTAAAGTAAGAAAACTGAACTAGATAATCTCTGAGATCTCTTCTACATATGACTGGTTGGGATTGGTCTGTTTTTGTTTCCCAGGAGTGCCTGAAACCTGTGCTCTCTGGGACTGACCAAGGTGCAGCAGATACTGCCCGGCAGACCCTGTACACTTGCCTGGATGTGGGCCTAAGACTGCTGTCACCCTTCATGCCTTTTGTGACTGAGGAGCTATATCAGCGCCTGCCTCGGAGGGCACCCCAGGCCCCACCCAGTCTCTGCGTTACCCCCTACCCAGAACCCAGTGAGGTTAGAATGGATGCCGTAGCCCCTGAGGGAAAGTAGGGACTGGGGTGAGGGGCATAAGGGAGCCTGAGGCAGGGAAGATTGAAGGCTGGTCCTCCGTTTTTTTGTCTCATGAGCATTTTTGCCTTGTTACAGTTCTCTTGGAAGGATCCTGAGGCTGAGGCTGCTTTTGAGCTGTCACTCAGCATTACCCGAGCTGTTCGTTCTCTCCGAGCAGATTACAACCTTACCCGGAGTCAGCCTGAGTGTGAGCGACTCAGCTTGTTTTCTTTGTTTTGCTATTTTGGTTCTCACTCATGGTGTTTGCCTTTTTCCTGACTTTTAGAGTTGATCTCTGCTTCTGGGGTATATGAGGCACTGTCCCATGCTTCTTGTGCTGGGGGGTAGGGCCCTGGTTACTGGCTTTGTGTGCTGGGGGTTGTAGAGGCTATAGCTTACCTGGTGCTGAGCTGAAGCTAGTGGTGGTGGCTGGTGTATGCCGAGGCCAGGTGGAGTTTTTCTGTTTCTCTGGGGTTACACTGAGGCTTTTGGAGGGGTCGTCTGGCTGATGGAGGTTTCCTCATTGATGGCGGCTGTGCTTGAGCATGGGTAGAGCCACTGTGCTCCGGTTCTCCGGGTTGGTGTCTGCCAGTTCTCCTGGCAGTGTGAAGGCACTCAGGGGTCCTGGTGTTGATGCTCGCCTGCTTCACCACACTGGGGCTCAGGATCTCCTGCTGGATTGCTGAGGTGGAGCTTGCCTGGATGCCTCCTGT
This sequence comes from Potorous gilbertii, assembly GCA_028658325.1. Classification (NCBI taxonomy): domain Eukaryota; kingdom Metazoa; phylum Chordata; class Mammalia; order Diprotodontia; family Potoroidae; genus Potorous; species Potorous gilbertii. Next base: position 309,993,566 of record CM053770.1, on the reverse strand, counting down.
CCTATACTGGTCCCCTTCAGCCACAGCAAGAGGGATGGACCGTTCCTGTTAATCCCTCTAGCCTTGTGAGCTAAAAGAAACTACTGTACCCTATCTTTCTGTGGACCCCACTGTTTCAGGATTTTTCTGGGTTTTTCAAGGTCTATACTATAAAATACTGCTTACTCTGCCATCTTGGCCTCTTCTACCTCCATCACATCTAGGCCCCTGACACTTAGCCCATCTATGCTGCCTACTATACCATTTTAGGATGTCTGTATCTTCAAGGTTAGTCTAGGTCCCTCTACCAGCTCCTGCTCACCTCCCTCACCCACCACGTGTCCCAGTGTCTGGCCTCACCTCTCTCTTCCTTTAACTACAGGTTTCCTGGAAGTGGCAGATGAGGCAACAGGAGCACAGGCTTCTGCAGTGTCAGGCTATGTGCAGGCCCTCTCCAACACTGGACCCGTGACCATCCTGCTGCCTGGATTACCCGCCCCACAAGGCTGTGCTGTAGGCCTGGCCTCTGACCGATGCTCTGTCCACCTGCAGCTTCAGGGGCTGGTGGATCCTACCCGAGAGCTGGCAAAGCTCCGGGCCAAACGCGGGGAAGCTGAACGTCACGCTGAAAGGCTTCGGGAGCGTCGGGCTGTTCCCGACTATGCCACCAAGGTTCCCTCCCAAGTTCAGGAGTCCGAGGAGGCCAAGGTGTGTGGGTCCCCACATTAATCCCCACCTCAGGGTCCAAGGCCAGTTCGTCCCTGATTCTCTCTTGGTGAAAGTCCCAGGCACTGGTCTATCTGTTCCTTCCTGGCTACCAACACCTGGGTTAGGTTCTCCCCTCCCGTGGTAGAATAAGATGCAGTTTCCCAGCTTTTCACCGTCTCTCCTGTTACATAGCAAGTACACAGCTCCTTGGCAGTTCCTATGGGATTTTTCTTACCATTAACTGTAAGAGAACTCAGAAGGTTAGAAGCAGAAGATGGTCTTACCAAGCCTTGAGTTGTTTTCCTGGGATCCTTGACATGAATGCTGGGGCAGGAAGTGGGAGGGATGAGACTGTCCTCCTACTCTTTCATTAACATCATGTACATGTGAAAACATCAGATCTGGGAAGATCTGATGAGGAAACAGGTCTAGGGAAGGGAAGTTATTTTAACAACGGCAGTAGCAACTCGAATTTCTACAGTTCATACTTGGGTGAAGTTAGTGGGAATACCATCTTCCTGGTTTTACAGCTCACCCAAGGCCGTATAGCAAGTTAGTGGGAAACCAGCATTAATTTTGTATTTTCTTAAGAGTTAGCTCTGTGCTATTGCCCTTTTACTAAATGGGGCTGATGTTGGGATATGAGGAAGTAGGCAGGTGTTCTGGAAGGTTCCTAGGATGCTGTCCTGTTCCATTTCCCAGGGTGGATGTGGAGTTGGTCAGTAAGACAATAAGTAACCCTTCTTGCCTATATTCTACCCACTCCATTGGAACTAGGGAGAGGAGGATGCCTTGGCCTCTCTGCCTGCCCTGTGGAACCTGATCATTTAAGTAAGGGAGACAATACAGCAGTACTGAATGTAGGAAGAAAAGAAGGCAGTCCTGCCTGTGGTGCACAATAAGGTCCTTATCTCTAACTGCCCAGGAGAAAACCCATTTGTTCCCAGAGAATCTAGGCTCAACCGACTCAAGTGCTTTCCCTTAGGTTAGGTGTATTAGGGTAAAGGGATGATAACCCTCCTAACACAATGTCCTTCATCTTCCAATGGGCTCCCACCTGGTGCTCCAATCCTTTCTGAGGATCATGAACACTTTGTGATACAGATATGTCGGTGGAACTGGGTGGGAGGGGGGTCGTCTGGTTGGAACTTGTACTTCAAAGATGAACACCCCTGTGAACAATGATGAGATGGGACACTTGGTACAACATTTCAGTTTCCCTTGTGGGAAGACGAGCTTCCTAAGTCCAAGTTTTATAATTAAGTGTACAGCCTGAATATGTGATCTCTGGGAGCTTAGAGGGAGAAGAGGGATAGGGTAGTTTTAAGTAAGACTCACAGAAACTGGGATTGGGGTTAGCCCTCAAGATGGGCAGGAAATTGTTCTCTTGGTGGTTTCCATTTTTCCTTTAGCTCCTTCCTATGGTCTTTTCTCTCTGGTCTAGAGGGTTTGCCTGCATTTGGGAGGCAAGGGGAATCTCCTTTAGATCTTGGGGTTCTCACTCTCTCCTTCCCTTCCCCAGCTCCAACAGACAGAGGCAGAGCTGAAAAAGGTAGATGAAGCCATTGCCCTGTTTGAGAAGATGCTGTGAGACCTGGAGACAACTCCCCAGCACCCTGACCTCCCACCATTGGGTGGGAGGTGGCCCTGCAGCAATAAAATATTTTGGCACAAATCTTGTATTTCTTTGTGTAATGAGGAATGGGTTCTCTTGAGGGAGCAGGAATTGGATTACTAATTCCTTGGAGGGGGAGGGATGTTTCTTAAGGTCAAGAATCTGATCCCTGGGGAGCTTTTGTCAGTGGAGGATACTGAGGGTTGGGGGCAAAGTGGTAACCCAAGGCTGGGGAGCCAGAAGCCTGGGTCCTCTCTGTGGGAGAAGGGAACTTGGTCCAGCCTTGGCTGGGCTCCAGCCCCTGACTCATGTGCTTTCATCAGCACGTTTCATCTCTGCACTGCAGTGGGGTGAGTCAAGGCGGGGCAGCTCTACGTATGTATACTTCCCATTCTACACACAGTGTCCCTATTTGACTGCTTTGGATTTGGGGGAGCAGTGCTGTTGGGGATCCTCTAAGTTCCTGGGTCTATGTCTCTGCTCTTTGATTTGCCACACCCACACCCCACCCCCTGCCCTGGGTTAAATATAACTCTGACCTAAAGTCCAGGACGGGGACGCACTACTACTTGCCTAGTGTGACCAGGGACCCCATCCAGGAAGAGACCCCAGGGACCAGGTATGGCTGGAGGGGCCTAAGGGGAAACTCCTTGTGGGAGAGGGGGTACCCCGTTTTTTGAGGGGAGAAAAACAACAGGAAGGTGACACCTGAGAAGGCTGGGTGGGGGTAGGGTAGGGTTGGATGTTTAGCTCTTTCAGGGAGCTCAGTGGGCAGACCACCAGTTTGTTGGGTCCTTGGGAGGAAAGATCTTGGCTGCCTGGGTCCCTGAGGAGCTGAAAGGTGCTTAGCAACCTTTTCCTGGCAGGTATGTTTGTCTACACCTCTCAGTCTGTTTCCTGATAACTTTCTTGTTGTCCTGGTGATTAGATAGTAGCGTCCTGCTGGGTTAGATAAGTGCAGCTGAGGGTGGAGAAGGCAGGTGCTCTAGGAGACAGAAACAGACTCAAGACTGGCCAGGGAGAGAGGAGCTTCAGCTCAGTATACCACTCCATCTGTCTCTCTGAATTTGCGCTTGGTACTGTACCCCGCAGACATACACACTTGCTCCCGTGTCTGTCCTCCCCCTGATCTCCCTTCAGGTCCATGTCTCAGCCATGGCACCTCTCAAAGCACCTGGCCCCTGCCTGGGCTCCCTGCTCGTGCTGTTACTGTGGCTTTGCCCAGCATCTGGCTTCTTCCCCAACATCTGGAGCCTGGTGGCCGCCCCCAGTTCCATCACCCACCAGGACCTGACAGAGGAAGCTACTCTCAACGTTACCTTACAGCTCTTCCTGGAAAGGCCACCCCCTGGCAGGAATCCCCTCCGCATGGAGGACTTCCAGGTAAGACCCCATTTGCTGCTCCCAAATCTCCTAAAAGCCCTTTGTTCCCCCGAGGTCTCTCTAGGGCTCTGATTGCTAAGAGAAAGACACCAGTTCAGTTGAACAAACATTTGATTAGTGGAAAGGGAGGTGTCCTCACTAATTGGCAAGAATTCAGGATTTGGAGTCAGAGGATCTGAGTTCAAATTCCCTCCTTACCACCTGTGTGACTTTGGTCAAGTCATTTATACAAGATGACCTCTGAGGTCCATTTCCAGCACTAAATATCTGGTCATATTCTTATGGGTCCCAAGATTGGGAGTGGGGAACTATGTACTCCAGTACATAGTGATGCTAGCCTCATTACTCTTTGAACGAATTTCTCCATCATCAGACTCTGGGCATTTTCACTAGCTATAGCTTATGTTTGGAGCTTTCTTTCTCTTCATCTCTACCTTCTTCAAGTCCTAGCTAAAATCCCATGCTCCACAGGAAGCCTTCCCAATCTCTCTTCATTCTAATGCCTTCCCTTGTTTGATTTTTTTTTATCAAATATGTAGCTCATATGTATGTAATTGTTTATATAGATTATGAGCATCTAGAGGACAGGAGCTGCCTTATCTTTCTTTGGTTGGCACCATGCCTGGCACATGCTTAGTAAATATTTGCCGACTGACTGTCTAAACTACATCAAGACAAAATAATCCCTTTCTTCAAAGAATTGGTGTTATACTAGGAAAGACAAGGAAACTAAAAGTAATTTGAGAAACCTTGACCTCCCCCACATAGTACAAAGACACTTTTTTTTAGGGTGCTCAATGCACTATCTGGTGGTGAACAGTGGGGTTCTTCCTAGATTCCTAAACCCTAGATATTTTTATCCTTTTCAGGGTCGGACACTGCTGGCTGATGACCTCTTTGCCGCTTACTTTGGATTTGGGGTTCCAACCCGCCGATTCCGGGCAGCCCTCGGTGAGGTGACTCGTGCCAATGCAGCTCAGGACTTCCTCTCAGGGACCAGGAATGACCCTGAGCTGCACTTTGATGCAGAACAGCTGATTGGGAGTCGGGCCCGCCTTGTGGGGAGCCTTCGGGAAGCCCTTAGTGCTGCCCATGCCTTGGAATACACTCTGGCCCGACAACGCCTAGGAGCCATGCTACATGCCTTACAGGTGGGCTGGAGACCAAGGGAGAGGAAGTGTATGATAGGTATTAATAAGGGTGAAGAGAAACTCATGATGGGGGAGAGAATTGAGGCCCCTTCCTATGTCCCCTCTTCCAAGAGGGTGGCACTTCCTATGAGAATTTTGTCATCAGAGGGATTGAAAAATTGAAAGACAGTGGTAAGGTTGGTAGGGAATTGGCCCCATGGGGTACCCATGACCGTCTCATGGTGAACAGAAGCAATGAAGTCTCCTGATGGGTAGTAGAGGGATAGAGAGGAAGGATGGAATTTAAAACCGGGGGGAGAAAGGAATGGGCCATGATTGCCCTCTTTCTACCACCAGGATTTCTACAGTCATAGCAACTGGGTAGAGCTGGGACAGCAGCAGCCCCACCCTGATCTTCTGTGGCCAGCACGGAAGCTCAAGAACTTGGCACAGGGTATGGGTACAAGCCATACCGCCTGGATTGGGGTAGGAAGTCCTGAGAGTCACTTTGGTTAACTCTTCCACCTGGGCAAAAGTGTCCCAAAACAGTCTTTCATAAAATCCAAGGTAGAATGAGAAAGTGATTGGGACTTTCAAGACAGATCAGGGATACCTCTCTACTTTATATAGAGAGACACTGAGACTCAGAGAAAGGAGACTTGACTTGCCCAAAGTCACAAGACTTCAATTGTACCGTGTTGCCCCCACCTACATCACTTGCCTTTTCTTTTTGTTTTTGGGAGGGAGGAACTGTGTCCCATCCCCAGGGTCACTCCTTGTCTTGCCAGTAAGAATATAGGGGCACCAGTTAAGCTTCCTGGTAGTTTTTTTTTTCTTTTCTTGGGAAGTGGGAGAGAGAAGACTAGATAAGGGAGGGGAAAAAACACTGGGGACCTGGGAAGCTCTTTGTTTTCTGTTCCACTACCACCTTACCTTCCCTACCATGGCAATCCTTTCTTCTCAGCTGGCGACCCGATGTGCTCTGACTGTGAAGAGCTGAGCTGCCCTGGAAATTTGCTGGGTTCCATATTCCTCACCTCTGGCTATTTTGGGGTAGAACCCCCCAAACCTCCAGGTATACTACAGGAAGGGGCCCCAAAGACTCACTTCCCAGGCTCTGCAGTAAGGTGCCCCTTCCTATGAAAAGTTAGGGAAAGATAATATTAGAGTTGGTACCATTGGGGTAGCCATCACTGATGAATGAAAATAAAAGGGACAAGGAGTGGAGAGGGGTAGTGCCCTTCCTATTCTGTCTTCTCAAAATCATGCAGCATCTTTCTGGGGGTAGGTTTCTATTGCTTACAAGAAAATTTTGGTGTAGGATGATAAGGGGATGCCTCAGGGTTACTGGAGTGTTGCCAGCACTCTCCCTCTTGTCTGAATGGCGGTACTGCTACTAGCCTGTTTCCTAGGTGCTGGGAAGGGGACTTCCCTCTCTTCTGGGAATGAGGGATTTTAATGTTCCCATTGCTTATCTCTCTTGGACCTTTTTCCTCCATTTAGGGAAATGTAGCCATGGGGGCTATTTTGACAAGAGCAGCCGTGTTTTCCCCCGAGGGGGCATCAACAAAGACAGCACATCTCCAGCCTTCTCACCACACCATGATTTACACCCTCAAGCTGCCCAGCTTGCTCTCCAGGCCTCCATCCAGGCCCTGAATCTCCTCCGGGGACGATTAGGGGATGCTGGGTTTTCCAGGTCAGCAAGGTCAGGGGAAGGTCAGCTTAAACAGTTAGACTTCAAATTCTAAGTCCCTGTGGGAGGTGAGAGCTGTCAGGGGGTAGGTCTCTCACTGGCACCCTTTCACCCTTCAGGCTCCTACAAATCTCCCCAGCCTCAGGCCTGAGCTTTGTCCTGGACACTACAGGCAGTATGGGGGAAGAAATTAATGCAGCCAAAATACAGGCTCGGAGAATCATTGACCAACGTCGTGGTGGCCCCATGGAGCCTACCCACTACATTCTTGTGCCTTTTCATGATCCTGGTAACAGTGGACCCAGGGCAGGGGGCAGGGATCCTGGGTTATACTTTGCTATTTTTTCCCCTTATAAAACAGCATCCCTTTCTGTGGCAGCCCAAGAGTAGTGAGCGCTCTTCTCCTTCTTTCCAAAATGGCAGCATATCCTTAGGAGGGTGAGTGCCTAGGTGCTACGAAGCCAGGAGGGTCTTATCTTGGGAATGGACTGGGGGAGGGGATTAAATGACAACTAATCATTTCCAGTTTCCTCAGTTTTGGGAGCTGGAATGGAATCTGCTGGTAGAGATCAGCATGGAACAGCTAGAGCAGACTGGTGGTCAGTAATACCCTACTGCTGTTTTCTACTTGAACTCTGAAAGATCTAGTCTTTGTCTGCCAACACCGTGTGACCTTAGACAAATTACTGAATTTTCCTGAGTCCCACTTCTGTTACTTGTAAAGTGAAGGTGATGCTATCTACCTGGTTTACCTCCTGGGGTTGCTGTGTGAAGATTAAGTGAGATACTGAACGTGAACGTTCTTTGAAGTGTATAAAGCACTGTACAGTACATATTGGAGATGTTATTGTTAATATGATTTAATGGTAGCGTTTTCTGATTTGTTTCTTCCCCATTCCAGGTACACAGAGGGCATTTTGGTTGGAAATAAAGAATTACTGTAATAACTCTTGAGTAGGGTGTGGGTTACTACTTTCCTTCACTTACTTCATCCTTCTCTTCTCCTCTTCAGGATTTGGACCTGTTCTTAAGACCAGTGACCCTGATATTTTCTGGAAACATCTTAATGAGATCCATGCCCTGGGGGGTGGAGATGAGCCCGAGATGTGTCTGTCAGCCCTGGAGGTCCTTCTCCCTTGAGTTTCCTCCCCTCCTTCTCCTTCCTTCTCATCACAATCCTCAGGCTTCTCCTTCCCTCCTCCTCCCTCCTTCTCCACCTTGGGGCAAGAATTCTTCTCCTCCGAGACTTAGCTCCTTGCTCTTTGCCCAACAATTTGCTCCTTCCAGACCACATCCCTTTTTTCTTGGATGGAAAGGACTTCTAGCTTTTCACGCCTTCAACTCAATTTTTAATTCTCTCTCTCTTCTCCATTCCAGCTGGCCCTGCTCCACACACCCCAGTTCTCAGATATTTTTGTTTTCACTGATGCCTCCCCCAAAGATGCCTATCTCACCAATCGTGTAGAGGCCCTGAGCCAGAAGCAGCACTGCAAGGTGAACACTCCACAATAATGCTGTAAGAAAAAGCCAAAAGAGACCCTGTCTTAAAAATCCATTTGGGACAAATTGGTTGGCAGGAGACTTCAAAACAGCAAATAGTAATTGAATAAACATCTATTCTTAACATGAGTACAACACTCATCCTATGCCACATCCTGTAATGAGCCGTGAGAAACCCACTCCTTGGCCTTACAGCTTATTGCTTTGCCACCAATGCCTTGGCTTCTCTGGACACCAGCTCTTCTCTGATAGCGAAACCTTGCCTTTGCTCCTGGGCCTTTTTAACTCTCCATATTTGCTAAAAGTTCCCTTGTTGTTGGATCCCAAATATCCCTAAGCTTTCTTGGCTTTGGGGGTTCAGAGAGGTCATTGAAACCTAATTCTCTCTCCTGCTGGTGCACCTTATTCTAACATGTCCTCCCTTTTTCCTTACCTTGAACTCCAGAGTTTGTTTTCCAGGTATTCTTTACCAGGGGAAAGCAGCTATACAAATTCAGAAATTAGATACCAGAGAAATATAATTAGAAAAAGAATTTAAATAAACAAAGCATGATGCTTTGAAATATTGAGAAGCTTTTAACCTGTTCTATGAAAGCTACCATTCCCAATCTGCTTTAGAATGGTGTCTCGGATATAAAACTTACTAGTCCTTTCTGCAATGCTAGTCTAATTTTCAGTGAATTGGAATGCTTCCTGATCCAATAACTGTTCATTGGTGCTCCCCCATCTTATTGCTTCCCTAAGTTATCACTCTGCTAGCTAGATATCTATCCTTCCTCCCACCAGAGGAACGAGGGGATAGAAAGAACTCTCCCATAAAATTAAAGTTTATTTCATCAACCTAGAAATAGAGTAATCTACCCCTACACAAAGATAAGCCTTTCCCATCACATGTTCAAAGTGGGAAGCATGAGGGAGCGTGTGTGTGTGTGTGTAACTGTGGAGGTTAGAAAGGAATCTATGACAATAGAAGACATAGTCTCTGGTATTAAAGAACTTGGTTATGTTACAGAAGACATTGTCCTGGACGTTACTTACAAGGGTGACATGGTTTTAGAGCATGAGAACTTCCAACAACTTGAGGCAGAGATCGCAGACTCCTCCTCAACTCAACAGCCAGAGAGTGCATGAACCCCCACTGTAGAATCCCAGCTTTGGAGATACCCTCCAGAGTCAGAGACAATAGTAAAACTTACTAATAATGTGTTCAATAAATTGATACTTCTCTGAACACAGGTGACATTCTTAGTGACAGAGGACCCATCAAGGCGGGTTCGAAGAGAGGTCCTTTCCCCAAAGCGGTTTCAACCATACCGGGCAATAGCCATGGCTTCAGGAGGAGAAGTCATTTTTACCAAGGATCAGTATATTCAGAATGTGGCAAGTGTGGTGGGCGAGAGTATGATAGATATGGTGAGTAGCTGCAGTAGCCGCAGGATACTGGGCGTGGGGAAAGAGAAACTCAAGAAAACTTACACAGGAAATGCAATCTCATGTTGTGAGGGTGAGGGAAACAGAAAATAAATCCTTTGCTGGGCCGGGGTTGCTTTATAATCTCCCTCTGGATTCCCCAGCTTCTTTTCATTATCAGAGTGAAGGAAATAGATCTCGTTAAAAAAATTTTCATTTAAAACCTTGGGGACAGGAAGACTTTTTACAGTCATCTGGGCTAACCTGAAAGTTCCAGATTCCAAACTCACGGTAAAAATAACATAAAAATACTATCTCTTGCTCCAGGAGGGTGCATTGAAAGTGCAGTCCCCTGATAAGGCTGGGTACAAAGGTATATGGTTACCCATAACCCAGCCTCATCAATTCCTGTGAATCACCCTTCCTCTTTCTTCTCCACATCTCCTATCCTTCTTTCTTTACTAGCTCTACCCCTTTCTCCATCTGTCACTTAAATTCTGCACCTCTGTTCTTCTCCCTCCCTGTCCTATGTATCTCTCTCTTTATATCTTTCCCTCACAATCTCAAGGTGACCCTAGCCCTGGTGCCTCCTGTCCTACCCCCTAAGGGGCCTCTCATGTTCCACGTGGACAAGATGCTTCATGGGGTCATCATCCATCTCCATGGAGAGATAAGCACGTTCAGGATCTCAGACCCCACAGGTACTTAGGGGGAAGGCAGAAAAAAGGACTGGTAATAAAGAGGGTACAGATTTGGGCTGGAGAATGTCTGACACAGGGTGACAAAGAAAGCTCAAGAGACCTAATATTCCCTCCCCTTAGATATGTTGTTATATATGAGAAAAATTGTCTCCTCACTATGGCCCTGTAGGCATTTTTCAGGATATTCATCAGGATTGGGGGCCTCTGGGCCATATTGAGTGCTTTGGTCAGTTCTGGACAGTGAACTTAAATGACCCCCCTCAGGTTGGGGCCTGGGTGATAGAGATCACAGCACAGGGGACGCCTGGAATAAGAGTGAAAGGTAAGGAAGAGGTTGGGGGGAGGGGTAATGGCAGAAAACACAGGAACCTCTAGAGATGACTGATGTAGTGGGTAAGAAATGGCTTACATCCTCTTTCTCCTCCAGCTAAGACTTCCTTGGATTTCCTCTTCTATTTTGGGATTCCTTTTGAGGATGGACCCCATCCTGGCCTTTATCCCCTAAGCCAACCAGTTGCAGGTAAAACAGTTAATCTGTTCTCTGTCTCTCCCTCCTTTCCCAGGCTTCTGAGACACATGAAAACTGGATTCCCTCTTTCTTTCTTCTCTCTTCACACCCTTTTCTGCTCTTGTCCCATCATAGGTCTCCACACTCTGCTTCTAATTGAAGTGATGGGACTGGTTTCTGGCATCCCCAACATGAATCACTCTCATGTTATCCTTCGGGGAAGCCCAGAGGGTGAAGAATTGGACCGTGTGGCTCTGAAGCCAATTGGGGCCCCCAAACAGGGACTTTTCACTGCCCTTCTGGACCCCAAGATCCTTCTTACCCAAAGGCCTTTCTTCCTGGAGCTGATTGGCCAGGATGATGGGGGATCCAGTCTTCAGAGAGTAGCCTCTCAGCCTTGCACTGTGGTTCCTGTCCTTCTTGAGGTAAGATTTGGAGGTTATAAATAAGAGAGGAAGCTGGAATAGACTTGCTTTTCATCACTGTATCCTAGAGTGGTGACCTGCATACAGTAGGTGATTAATAAAAGCTTCTGAATTGAACTGGGTAGGTAACTTCCCCTTTCGGGACATTCTTTTGTCTCTGAAATGAGATTGGACTTGATTTCTAAGGTCCTGTCCAGCTGTAGTGATGGATGAATTTATGAACTGAATTTTTAGAGGAGGGGAAGATGTTGATCCATCCGCAACCCAGCCCTTCTCATCTCCCTTCTCCAGCTCAATGGCCCTTCTGGCCCTCTTAGCCCGGGTCACCAGGTTCTACTCAGCCTCCAGATCTCTAGCTTCTCAGGACCCTGGGATCTCATCGTTACAGCTTCTGTCAGTCCCAGCTTCCCCCTCACCACCAACCTCTCAAGGTAACTGTATGCCTCCTAAGACTTAGTTCTAAATGCCACTCCCTAGTTTTCTGACTGTCAGCTCTAGGCTGCTTAACCCCACCCTATTTCTGTGGAGCTCAGATTAATTCTGAGCCTCTATCTTTCAGTTTGGGATACTTTACTAAGGGCTCTCTAGGATCTCTGTAAAAGAGCAATGAACAAAATATGTTATTTCACAGGGTTCACCTGGGGCAGAACGAGTCAGCCTGGGGGCAATTCTGGCTACAGGTTCCAGGCTCAGCCACATTGGACTCATTAGTGACAGTGACAGTGACAGCTGAAGTCAAATCCAATGACCCTCCTCCCCCTGCACATGCTCTCCTCCAGCTCTTGGTGCAGGCTTTCCTCCCACAGGTGAGACCTACCAAACTTCACCAATTCCTTGGATAGGTTGAAGCCAGGGCCAGCCACAGGGATTAGACTTTAGCTTTGGGTGAGTGGGAAGGACATTCAATTACATTTTGATTTTCTCATCCTGTCTTTGTTTCCCTCTCTCCTTCTGCCTATTTTCTCTCTTTCTTTCATATACTCCTGTACCCTCTTTTTTCTCCTGTTTTCTTTCTAGGAGCAGCTGGATGACCCTGGTCCCTCCTCAAGGCCAAGTCACAATATAGCTAGGCCACACTTACACAGTTCCACTCTGGGGCCCCAAAGGAGTGGGGCAGGGGGTACTATGGGAGCTGGCCCTTGGTGGGGGCCAATGAGGGGGTTGCTACTGGTGCTTGGCATAGTAGCCTGGTGATGACTTCCTGCCCACATCTCCAAATATAATTCTGGGTAGGAAAGGGAGGCTCTATGATCCTGCTCAGACCCTGCCTCTCCTGTACCAATCCAGAGGCTGGGGTTTTTCCTTCAAATCATGGCATTCATTTTATTTCCTTTCAGGTGAAAGAGTTGGGGTTGAGGAAGTCAAGAGAGAAAAAGATTTTCCCCATAATGCACTATTTTGCCTTTGCCCTACAACCTTCTTTTTGGGAATCAAATCAAAGACTTATTTTTGGAGAAAATTATTTTAGTTTTGTTAAGTCAGTGTGCCCCTCCTCTCCATTACCCTCTCTCTAGTCCAGGGACTGACTGTTGGCTGAGGCCTGAAAATTGGTTTCTGTTTTATTTTTGTAAGGAAAGATGACAAGATATTGATATTAATAATTTAAATAAATTCTCAATAAATAGTGTTGCTTTCTTTGGGGATATGAGATGGGAGGACAGAGTGTACTGGGAAGATTTAAAGGAGGTAAAGGACCTGAGAGGGTTTAAGAAGAAACTTTATTTTTCTCTCCCATGTGAGGCCTGACAAGTAGGAATGTCCGTATATTTGCCACCCAACGTCATTTCAACTTGGACAAGAATGGGGACAGAGGAAGTAGCAGATTTCCAGCAATCTCTTCTCTTTATCCACCAAAGTCGGGGTGGAAGAGGGCCTTAGACTAGGGTGGGGCCCCTCGGCCTCTTCGTCTGGCCCGGTTGAGTGGCTTCTTCCCCCTCAGGCTGGGCCACCTGCTTGTGCTCTTGCTGCCCTTGCAGGTTCTGGAAGAGAGAAGAACGTAGAGAATTAGTTTTTTGGTTTTGATGGGTTGGGGGGGATCATGTGTATCCAGCATTCTCTCCCCTTTCCCTCGCACTGAGGAGAAATTCTGCTCCTTTCCACTTGTCCATTCTCTCAGCAGCAGCCACAAGTTCTGTTCAATCAGCATTTTGTTCCAGCCCATCTTGGCTTGGGTCAAACTGGGCTGGGGTGAGGGGGTAGGGGGGTGGATAAGACACTTTCAGAGGAAGTAGATAAAACTGGGAGAAATCAGTTTCCACTGCCCCCAGTCAATCTCCCCACGAGCAAAGAAAAACCTAATTTACCTTCCCTTGAATCAGACTCTTCAGGCAGTTGTTCATTTTCTGGATCTGGGCCAGAAGTGGGGCCCTGGGCTCTGAATGGAAATTCTAGAAAGGAGAGGGAGGATAGCATCTCCCCCCACCCCAATCTCTTCAGGGTAAAATATTCCGATCCATTGTCTCACCCTACCTCCACCCCAGCCACAAAGAAAACTCTTGACCAATCCCACAGCCCTCTCCCCTGCTTTCTGAATTTCATTATTTTATTTCTATACACTCCATTCAATTCATCCTCATATTTCTTTTACCATTCCATGACCTTCAACCCTATGGAAACCCAGCACTCCCTTTCCCCACTCCCCAATCTCTCTTTAGGTATCTCAATTTACCCCGCCCCACCCCCAACCCACTACACTCCCCTATGACAGTGGAATATCCCAGTCTCCCCCACACACCAATGGAACAGCCTAATACTTTACCCATCCCCCATCTAATTGACCAATCTTACCCACCCTCACTTCCCTGCTGTGTACAATGGTATAATCCAATCCCATTCAGATATCACCATTAACTTCTTCCTTTCCAGATATCTTCCAGAGGTTTCTTCCATCTATTTCCTGTATTTCCCCTTTCATCCCTCATACCTCACCAAGGTTTCCCAGATGCAGCTGCCACCTCTGAGCCTCCTTTAGACTCCCTTTGTACCAGGCCTGGCTCTTTTCCAATAGCTCCAGCCCCTGCCACAGGGCATCCTGCTCTCTCTCTATGGCACGCATCCCTTGAAGCTATGGGAGGGTAGAGGTATGAGAGGGTGACCAACCTCCTATGTCAAAGCTCAAGATGACTAGTTTTCCTTTCCCGTTGGAGGAAACTGAGCTGCTTCCCTCAAGCTCCATGGGCCCCTTTCTGGATTGGGGGTGGGGGTTGGCCCTTGGACATCACTCTTTGTCCCTACTAATCCTCAGATGGATTCATTGTCTAGCCACAGAGGATCAGGTCCAGGACTAGCCAGCTAAGACCCCAAGGTAAGGGGGGAGCGGGGAGAGGGCTCCTTTACCCAAGGTTCAATGAAGCCTAAAAGGACAGGATGTCTGAGCCCGAGAGGGATGACTTCCCCATTCATTCCCCTTCCTCACCCAAAGGAAGAAGCTCAGTGCCCCAGGATCCTGGCGGTTGGTCTCCAGTGGCAGCAACAAAACAGTGTAAGGAGTTTGCACAGAGACCCTGGACCCTCCAAGCTTCTGACTTCCCATGGCCTTTGGTGGATGGAGGTTGGAGACCAGCACACATAAGCAGCCCAGGGCACAACCCCTCCCACCAGGGGACACATCCCTCCCACCACCCTCCCTCCACACAGCCCTCCTCTTTGCCTCTCATTCTTTCTGCCTGCACCTTTCCTCCCATGCATCTATTTCTTTTTGGGGACATTCTGTTTTAGAATTGGAAGGATTTCATTTCTATGAGATTCTTTAATTCTCTGATTCTTTACAGAATGTTGGAGTTGGAAAGAACCTTAGAAATTGGACCAGGCTTACACAATCAGTGACAGAACCAGGGTTTAAATCCAAATTTCTCTACTTTCAGTCCAGGAATTTTCTCACTGAGCCATAGTCTGTCTTCCTACTCACCAAATAACCCACAACTGGTTCAGTTTGGACCAAAAGAGCCAGTCAACAGATTCTCAGCATGAAGTGATTTGTTATTACTATGTCTCTCCTGAGTTATCCATATGATCTCTCAAAAGTAATTTATTAATGTCTAGGCCTTTGATGATGTTGGACAAGTGCCTATTTCTCTAATGGGGTGCTTCAATTCCCACCTGTCTGTTTTTGGAGGGTCCAGGAAAGCAATGCCTTTTCCAAAGTATACATTTTATTCCCCAAATCATACAATTTTTTCTCAGGCAAACAATACTGAAATTAGAGATATGGGGTCCAGAGTTGAAGAGAAAGGATAGAAGAGAACTTGATATCCTGGAGAAAGGAGGGCTGATCAAAGGATAGAGGAAGCTGCAGGTAGAACTTGCTGACTCATGAAAATGCTCAAGTCCAATTCAGGATCTTCCAAATCCAGTTTCAGGAACTTATCCACCAAGGCCTGGCAACTAAAGTGGAAAGAATATTGGGGGAAGTGTATGTTTGGGTTTCCTAAGGGAGAAGGAATTGAGGAACATGGAAGCTGGGGTTAGATGCTCACTTTTCCATCTGATTCTCCTTTAAAAGTCCTTTATCAGGCTTAATAGGTTTTCCTTTTCGGATCAACTCTGAGATCTGGATATGGAAAGAAGATAGGGTGGGAAAGAGGTGAGGACTGAAGATTTTAGAGACCAGATAGATGCCTGGGTCCTAGAAAGGAGTGGGGACTCAAAGGGAAAGAAGATTGTAGATCAGGGATGCTATGTTCCATTACCTCCAATCCACGAGTGATGAGTTTAGCTGGGAGTCCAGCTTGGGCTGCTGTGTGGGAGGCATGACTGGCATTTGCAACACCTTCTCGAACCTGATAGAAGAAGATGAGGTCATTTCCATCCTCACAGGTCTCCATGGTCTTGTGGAAGAGAAAAATGGAAAATCTATCACAAATTTTATTTTTCTGAGTATTCTGGTTGAGTTGCTTCTTTGAGAGACAGAGGAAAGAGGTGCCACATTTCCCTGCCCTTGGGGAGCTCCTAGTCTGAATTGTAGGGACAAAATTCCTACACTCAGGAAATTCCCAGTATGATGATGGAAGCAAGAATTCCCTTCCTTAGCTTTCAGTTTTTCAGAAGGGAAGATCACTACTCTTAGAAAACTCCCAGACTGGGGTTCTGAATTTTAGATTTAAAAGATGTTTTTATCTGAAAGGTAAATTGGTATCCTTACCAGATACTCTACAAGGGGTCCAGGGGGCAGCAGCTGCAGCTGAATGAGGCTCAGAAAGTTGGTGGCAACAAAGATCTGGGGGCACCTGGGCCCTTGGGACTCCCAGTGTCTGAGGACAGAGGCCAGGAGTGCCAGTCCATCCACCTGGAGGAAGAGGGAGGTGAGTAGAATAGGGTAACAGGTCATGTCCAGAGCTAGGTTTTCCGTTCCTTTGGCCTGCTCTGGACTCAGTCTTCCCCCTGCCCCAATCGTCTCCCTCCATTACTCTCCTTTGTCTCTTTTCTTTAACTTTCTCTTCCTTTCCCTTCCATGCAGCTTTCCCTTTCTCTATTTTTCCCATTTGCCCACCCTCAGTTCCTCCCATTCTTCCGTTTCCCAGTCATTCCTGCCTCACCGTGTTAGTCCCCTTCCCAAATTCATCAATGAGGACCAGGGATCTCTCAGTGGCATTGTTCACAGCTTTTGCCACCTGACAACAGAGATGGAGACAGGAGGATTCATTTCACCCATTCCCCCCCATCCCCGCTTGCTCTCAGGCAGGCAGAGGGGATGTCTTTCATATGTTGTATGATTTTCAAGGCAGAGATTCCCTTGACACTCCCCCTCCACTTCTTTGCCACCTTTGGCTCCCTTTGCTCCCCCTGACCTGGTTGAGATCAATCATGAATGTGGAGAGACCAAGGGAGACAGACTCGCAGCTATGGATTCGGGTGAAAATGGCATCTACTGCTCCAACTTCAGCCTTGTCTGCTGGCACAAAGCTCCCCACTAGAGCCATGAATGTAATCAGACCTATCTGGATGGTGGAGAGGAAAGAAAAGTAGTGGGGAATAGGAGCTGTGGAATGAGAAAGAACCAGGATCTGTGGTCTGAGGTCAGGGAGAGGCTAAGATATAGGAAGGATCTGGGGGAGCTATGGAAGTGAGAAAAAATGGACAATGTTTAAGGTGTATGGAGGGAACTGAACACTTGTTCCCATCATCCCAGTCCCAAGGTCTCTGACCTAACGTCCCCATGTCACTCTGAGAATAAAGAGTAGGTGTGCTCAGGAAGAAGGGGGTGAAAGGGATTAAAAACCAATAAAAATCAGAATAAGAACCAGAGTCAGATCAAGGCACAGAAATGGAAAGCTCTAAGACATATTTGCCTGGTGGTGGGAGTGGGGGTTAGATCATAAAGGAAGGAATCCCCTCACCTGTTTAAGGTAGATGCTTTTTCCTGATGAGTTGGGGCCGGTGATAACTCTGATTCTTCCTCTGTCCCCACCACACTCAGCAGAGTTTGGTACAAAAGTATGGGAACACAGCTCCATCAGTGGGTGTCTAAAGGAGGCCAAGGAAATGTTACTTATGTTACCTATTCCTGACCTCTTCAGATGTTCAAGGGACAGTAATGTAGGAGCCATCATCATGCCCACTCACCCATCATCCCATCTTGACTTCTACAATATACTGACCTGCCATCTTGTATTCTCACCCCAAGGATTTTAGGGGAATAGCGGGGTCGTGAATAGCCATAGTCCCGGGCAGCCATAGCCAGGGCCAGTAAAACATCTAGTCGGGAAGCTAGTTCTATCACTCGGTTCAGCACTGCCCCCCTGGACAGCACCTGGCACTGCAGCTGGTACATAAGTAGTGTCTCTCCATCTGGGTGGAGAAACGGAGCCAAAGAGGGAGAGCAGGAGAAAGGGTTGATTGAAAGTGGGGAAGACCAAAGGAGCACAGAGAGGGCACAGATACATAGGATCAGATAGAGGAAGAGCTGATGGAGAGAAGAAGCCAGTTAAGAAGATAGAGAAGGTCAACACCCACCCTTCACTCACCTCTTATCTCAGAGTGAAGGTCCCCTAGAATTGAGTCCAATTCCTTGGTTCGAGTACTTCGGTAATGTAGTTTCTCCTCAGACAAAAACTATGGAGAAAGGAGCATGGACCCCTATCTGTACTCACAACCCTTCTCCATAGGGGTCCCCTTCTTGTTTTTCTCCTTTTTTCCCCATCTTCTTCCTCCTCTCTCCAACCATTCTTTGTCTCTACATTTTTTTCTTCCTTCTCTGTTCTCTTCCCTTTTCTCTAGAGCTTATAAATATCAGACTGTGGAGGCCCCCACCTTGGGCTGAGACTGAGAAATAGAACTGCCTTGGTCCTTGATTCAGCTCATTCATCACCTTCCCTGCCCCATACCCACACTCACTTCATTTACTACCATCCCTCTCCCGCACATGACCAGGTTCTCACCATGAAATCTAGGCCCACAATCTCAAAGTCACTTGGATCTACCATAAATGGCAGGCGGGGGATAGAGAGAAGGAAGCCAATCTGGAGGGGTGAATGAAGGCAAATAAATTTAGAGGATATTCCAGTTATCCAAGAGGAAAGGATCTTTGTCTTCCATGTCTCCCCAAGAGCCTCTAATATTCCCCTCAATATCTACTGGGTTCACCCAGAGGTCTCTGGATCCATCTATACCCCACCAAAATAGGGCTTCTGTCCCCTAAAAACAGCTGTGCTGGAGTCAGCTTGAAACAGCATAAGCCAACATTAAATTTTCAGCGCGCGCCTTTACAGATCAGGAAGTGGCAAACACTATAAATCAGAGCTTGATTTACTGTGTTGTCAACTATATAGACTTAAGAAAGTGATAGAAAATTATATAGATTAAACTGAATGGTGTGTTGATGTATTTTTTTTTTCCACTTGGAGATGCAGGGGTTGAACATTACCAATGCACCAAAGTGCCCCAAAGTGTAAGGATGAGTGTAAAGGAGATGCCACAATCCTCCTTCCCTCACCAAGGGGATATAGAGAACACAGCATGAAGGAATACGGCTATCCAGAGTCTCCAGTTCCTTCCGGGCAACCTCTGTGAGAAAACTGGGGAGTCCCATCAGCTTCCTTTTCTCTAGAGAAGGTAGTGATGAATTAATGACAGATGTATTTATCACATACTTTTCTTGATATGAGGACGGAGTGGTAAACTCCATAGGGGCAGGGACCTTGTTTGATCTAATCTGTATATATTTCCTCTCCAGCTCTGTATATCTTTGCTGTTGCAAAAATAAGGACTGAGATCTCCCTACACCCTTCTCCTGGTTCCAGCCATAGGGGTGGGGGGGGTGGGAGAGGTTTCCAGGAACAATAAATATCCTGTGATGGAGCACATCTGTGTTTCAAAGAGTATGGGAACCCTCCCTCACTCCAAACTCACTTTCATCAATATCTGGATCAATGTTGGGTCGGACAGCGAATCTATTTTCCGCAGTGCTACACTCGAAGTCCACCTGGATTGGGAAAACCTATTCCTGTCACCACAGTCCCAACCCTACTTCCTATCCCCAACCCACCCCCAGGCCTTAGACCCTCCTGGTTTTCTCCCTCTCCTTCATCCTCCAGATTAATCGCAAATATTCTGTAGCCCACCCATCCCTGCTTCCAATCTCATTCTATTTCCATTTTTGTACTTTATCTCCAAATTTCTTTGCTCTATTTTTCATCCCTCCCCCTTAGCCTACATCCTTTCCTGTCCCCACAAACCTGTCCTGAACATTCTGCCCCTCCCTCTATGATCATTTCTCCCCTTATGCCACTATCCAGTACTATCTCTCTGCCCTGTTTTTCTCCTTTCCCTCACCACTTTGTTGATGAGGCAGGCAATATGGTGGAGATCATCAGAAAATTCCTGGGCAATATCCCGGAAAAGCTGGATGGACTGAGGCAGAGATCGACAAGTATCTCGAAGGCCCAGAGCACTATACACTGTCTGTGGAGGAGGAGTAAAGAATCATGGAGGTTCCCTTTTTAGAACACCCTGAAAAAAGTGTCGAAGAAAGACAGACACTGAGAAAATGAAATAGACCACAACTAGAGAAAATAAAAAATACGCCATGAAGAAAGATATATAAACAAAAAGAAAAATACTGGTAGAGAGAGACATGGTTGGGATGAGGGCAGATGAAGAAAGGAAATGATGCTTGGGAGAACCCAGAGTGGCAGAAATTGAATTTGGGTAAGGAAGAGCTAAAAAGAGCTTGGGAATATCAATTTGGGACAAATATTTCAAGAGCTTCTGTTATTAAGGGCAGGAAGGGGAGGAGATAGTGTAAAATAATCTCTGCCCTCAAGAAGCTTACATTTTAGCTGGGGAAATAACAACTAATGCACATAAATATCTAAATATATTTAAGGATTTTACCCTTTGTATGAGTTTTCCCTTCTATAATTCAATCTTACGTAAACAATTTTAAATGATTGATATAGCTGAAAAAGCTTCTCTAAGATCTGCTCAGCTGATCCTCAGACAACATAGAGTGCATTATGGAAAGGAACCTTCTAGGAAGTACATAGTTGGATGAAGAGGTCCCTGGGGACAACCTAGGTGAACTCATACTCAAGTTTCCAGCTTGAGATGACCTGCCAAAGTTTGTGTTTCAACCACAAGGCCTTTAAGAACCCAGTGAGGTATGGCATTGGAACAGGATCCTAGTACATGATGCACAGAATAACTGATTACTACACGGTGTGGTACAATCAATGCAACAAGAGATCATATGGGGAGAAAAGGAGACCTTGAATGCCTTTTTTGAAGTTCTCTCGGGGTTTCAGTTTCCTCATCAGTAAAATGAAGGATACGGACTACATGATCTCTCAGGCCCCTTCTGGCTCTAAGTTCAATGTTCCTATAATCTGTGCAGGCCAGGATAGTTGAGGAAAACTTCATGGAGTAGAAACTTGGTCTGAGCCTGGAAGATTGGTGAGGATTTGTATAGGCAAAGAAGAGCATTCCAGTATGGACGCAACAGCACAAAGAATGATGTGGAACAAGAATGAAGATCTCTGTGCTAGGTATTAGGGGCCACAAAGTTCAGAGAAGACAGACCCCTACTCCTCACAGGGTTTACTCTGGAAAGTTCTCTGGACCCCAGCAGTTAGGGGGTAGGACAGGAGCAGTCACCCAGGAATAGGGGAAGCAGGAATCCTTACCTTATAGAGAATTTTCCAGTCGTTGACCTTGGTGTGTGACAGGACCATACGTCTCAGGATAAGCTACAGAAAAGTCAGGCAACTATCACTGCCCTTTCCTCAAAGGGACACAAGCATCCAAATTCCCAGGGTAGCCCTTGTCTTTGCTTCCCCCACCCTCACCCTGAGCAACATGACTTACAGGCACATTCTTGATATGGCTCAGGAGTCCATGCAGGGTCAGTGCCATCTCTTGGTTCTGGGGCAGCAGGAAAAACTGGATGACATCCAGACGGGAATTCAGTTCCTCCAAGTCTTGGGTTGGCCGCATCAGCCACAGCCTGCAATGTAGGCAGCAGAGAGGCTGAGTCTATCTTTTTCCTATATCAATGTGTCTCTGGCTCACAAATTAGTGTTACAAAGTGTGTATCATCGAGTGTATTTGTGTGACTTTGTATTTGTATTCCTAGTGGGGACAGAAGGAGCCTATCTAGCACCTACTATGTGCCAGGCACTGAGCCAAGCAGTTTTTTATAAATAGTATCTCAATTGGTCCACATAACAACCCTGTGAGGTAGGTGCTCTTATTATCCATATCTTACAGTTGAGAAAACTGGGGCAAACCAAGGTGAAATGACTTTCCCTGAGTCACACAGCATGTAAGGGTCTAAGGCAGAATTTGAACTGAGGTCTTCTTGACTCTAGCCCAGCCTCCATCTACTGTGCCACCTTGCTGCCAAGAAGCAAAGGAAATACTACCCTGAACAGCCACTCATAATTATAACCTAATTTAAAAGCTTTCCTCACAACAACCCTGTAATATAGTTGTTAATGTGTGTGTGAGACAGTGCACGTATATCCTAGAATTGTAGATTTAGAGCTAGAAGGGGCTGGAGATGCCAGGGATTTTAAGTGTTAGGGAGGAGCAGGAAGAACATTTCAGCTATGGGGGGCTGGAGATGAGATATAGTGTTGTAAAGAACAGAAAATTGGTCAGTCTGGCTGAATCATAGAATGTGTGGAGGGGACCAGAGTGGGAGAACAGAAAGTTAGGGAGGGGCCAGAGTGTAAAGTGCTTTAAATACTAAATGGAGGAGTTTATACATGATCCTTGAGGTAATAGGGAGCCACTGAAGCATATTGAATAGAAAAAGGGATGGCAAGCGATATGGTCAGACCAGCACTTTAGCAAAATCACTTTGGCAGCTATGTGGTGAATGACTTGGGGGGGAGAGAACTGAAGGAGGGAACCCAATTATACGGCTCTTACAGTAGTCCAGGCTAGAGGTGATAAGTGCTTGAACTAGAGTGGTGCCAGTATGAGTGGCGAGAAGGGGATATTATTGGGAGATGTTGTAAAGAAATACATGACAAGATTTGCAACTAATTTCATACATGGTATGTTTGAGAGAAGAGAGCAAAGGATGACATCAACATTTCAAAGAGGACTAGGATAGGAAGGATGGTGGTAGACTCAACAGTAATAGGGAATAGGAATGGGCTTAGGGAAAAATATAATGAGTTCTGTTTCAGACATTATGAATTTGAGATAACTATTCAGTATTCAGTTTGAAATGTCTAATGAGTAGTTGGCAATATCGGCTTGGAATTCAGGAGAAAAAGTCATCAGATGGGTAACTAAGAGACTGTCAGTAACTTTGAAAAGGGCCATTTCAGCTGAACGATGATGCTGGAAGTCAGACGGCAGAGGGTTTAAAAGAGTGAGAGGAGAGGAAATGGAGGCATCTATCATAAATGGATTTTTAAGGAATTCAGGAGAAGAGAGATAGGGTTACTATAGCAAGCATGGTAGAAACTTGTGACAGTGTTTATTTGTTTAGGCTGGGGAATATTTTGTTGTGTTTGTTGGTAGCAGGAAAAGGTGTAAATCTACAGGAAGACATTGTGTATGTTCATCCTTCGTTGCTGAAGAAGACCACGCCATCAGAGAAATAATGACATGACTTGCACTTGACTTTTTTTTTTTTTGAATGAGGGAGGGCTGTGCAAGTCACCAGCCTCACTTCTCCTCCAGAGCCATCTGAATCCAGTGACCAGCTATTCATCAGGATGACTGGAGAGGACCCAGGATGAGGCAATTGGGGTTAAGTGACTTGCCCAAGGTCACATAGCTAGTGAGTGTCAATGTCTGAGGTGACATTTGAACTCAGGTCCTCCTGACTCTTGCACTGGTGTTCTATCCACTGCATCACCTAGCTGCCCTAGGAAGACATTAAAGCTTCAAGAGAGAATGGGAATTCTGGCAATCTGCTGGATCAAGGGCACAAGTAGAGGAATTGGCCTTGGCAAGCAGAAGGGCTCAGAGACTAGAGGGAAGGAGATGGTGGGAGATAATGTCAGAAGGATGCGAGATGAGAAAGAAGGGAGAAGAGGTCGTTTTCTATGATGGTCTCAATTTTTTGAAGTAAGAAGTTAGGTCTTCAGAAGAGTTTGGGTAGGAAGTAGTATTAGAGGCTTGAAGAGAGAAGAAAATGTTTAGGATAGTGGTGAATGGGAGAAGGAATCAATTATCAAGAAGTACCAGGTTTACATTGTGGAGAGCAATTTGAAACTATGCCCAAAGGGCAATCCCACTGTGCATATCCGTTGATGCAGCAATACCACTACTAGATCTATATCCCAAAGAGATCATACAAAAGGAAATGGACCTACATGTAAAAAAATATTCATAACAACTCTTTTTGTGGTGATATAGAATTAGAACTTGAAGGGATGCTCATACATAGGGGAATGGCTGAACGAGTTGTGGTATATGAATATAATGGAATATTATTATGTTACAAGAAGTGACAAGCAGATGGATTTCAGAAAAACTTAGACTAATGCTGAGTGAAGTGAGCAGAACCAGGAGAATATTGTACACAGCAACAGTAATACTCTGCAGTGATCAATTATGACTGACTTGGGTGTTCTCAGCAATACAATGATCCAAGACAATTCCAAAAGACTCATGATGGAGAATATTTTCCATATCCAGAGAAAGAACTGATGGAATCTGAATGCAGATCAGAGAATACTAGTTTCATTTTTTTGGTTTTAGTTTTTTGTGTTTTTTTCTTTTGTTCTTTCTTTTTTCGCAATATGACTACTGTAGAAATGTTTTACATGATTGCACATATAAAACCTATATCAGATTATTTGCCATCTTGGGAAAAGGGGAGGGTAAAGAAGGAGAAAAATTTGGAACTCAAAATCTTTCAAAAAATGTATGTTGAAAAATGTCTCTACATGTAATTGGAAAAAATATATTTTAAAAAAGCACCTACAAGAAATACCAGG
The DNA here is from genome assembly GCA_028658325.1 of Potorous gilbertii. Lineage (NCBI taxonomy): Eukaryota > Metazoa > Chordata > Mammalia > Diprotodontia > Potoroidae > Potorous > Potorous gilbertii. Next base: position 309,969,114 of record CM053770.1, on the reverse strand, counting down.
TTTGGTTTGTTATCGTGAAGGCCCAGTTGAAATTTACTAATATAAATTTTAAATGTATCTCATCAAAAAAGAAAATGTATCTCATCACAGATTCCTGATTTCCTCCCGTTCCAATCAGGAGAGTAGGAGGTAGACGGCAAGAATGATACAAGGTTGAGATTTGACAAGGCATGATTAGTGATAGGATAAAGGAATGAAGGACCCAAGAGTAAAGGAAAATAGAGAATTAAACTAGTTCACCAAGGGGTCAAGATTGGGAAGGGAGATGAGAGTAAACAAAGTAGGAATGATGGAATAGGACAGTACTAAGGGACCAGAGGAATTGAAAATAACAGTGGAGATGAAGAATAGGTTTAAGAGGAATAAGGCAGAGATGGAAAAATAAAGGATTATGACAAAATAAAGGAATTTCAGGGTCCTTGTGGGTGATGGTGAGATTAAGATCATCCCTGTGTTGAAGCTAGGAAGAAGTAGAGGGAAAAGTCATGGCAGTTGAGTAGATCTCACAATGTCAGTATTTTAAAAGTGTTTCAACATCTTTGTATGTCATCTTGTGTGTGTGTGTGTGTGTGTGTGTGTGTGTGTGTGTGTGTGTGTGTGATTTTAAGTGTCCCAGTCTGGAAGGATGCGGCTGGAATAATTCCATCAGTTTATAGAATTATATCTATTCATATGCTAGAATTCATGTTAAGTAGGATCACGGGACGCCAGGACTTACAGCTGGAAGGGGCCTTGGAGATCATTTATTAGCCTTACCTCCCCCTTTTATATATGATGAAACAGAGAGGGAAAGTTACTTGTCCAAGGTCTCATAGCTAATAACAATAGGGTCCTATCTTCTGACTCCCAGTCTATAGATTTTTTTCCACTACACTCTATCCGATATTAGACACCTCATTGGTGGCTTTTGTTCAGGCTCAGTTCATCCCAGAGTCTTCAGCTATCCCAAATGTGGGTTTGGGGGGGGTGGGACAGAGGAGAGACAAAGTATGATTACCCTACTCAAAACCTGTTTTTTTTTCAAAGGGCATGTCTACCACATTTGTTAGGCTGAGATCAGAAACTTGTCCCTAGGGCATTGGAGAGGGTGTTGGTTATGAAAGTACCCTATTTGTTAGATGGCTCATTTTGAATCATGGGAAGCAACATGTTGTAGTGGAATAAATCTCAGGAGAACCATGTATTTAAATCACATGTATTTAAATCACTTATTAGTTTTGGGATGCCCCTACCCTGAATCTTAATTTTTTAATCTGTGAAATACACATGAAAATATTTGAGTTATCTGCTTCAAAGTACTGTGAGGAAAGTGTTTTGTAACTACTGTACCCCAGAGAGGTAGCAGGGCACATAAAAAGACTCTCAAAGCAGAGAATTCATGTTCATATCCCACCTCAGATCCCTAACTTCCCTGAGCTTTGGATTCTTCATCATTAAAATGAAGGGACTTGAAGAAATGGCCTCTGTGGTCCCTTCTAGCTCTATAATCCACCTTGCAGTACCAAGTATATGTGAATTAATTAAATCAATCAAAATCAATTCACCCATACTCATGGATGCAGAATATCAGAACTTCATTTCAATGATGGAGGGAGTATCTTAAAATAAAGAAACTCCTCTCCAGCTTTTAGTCTTAGAGCAGTATTGTCAAACTTAAATAGAAACAGGGCCACTAAACAGTTCACAGGGATCCCTGTGGGTGCATACTGACTTATTAACCACATCTAACACTATTTTATTGTATTTTTATTTCATTGTTTCCAAATTACATTTTAATCTGGTTTAAGTTACTCGGTGTGTTGCTAGCCCAGCCTACGGGCCCTGTGTTTGACAACTCTGACCTAGAGCACTAAGAGGCTATTCAATTTGCCCAGGGTGACACTCACATATAGCCATTATATATCAGAAGGGGACTTGGACTCAAGTTTTCCTCCTTCTGAGCTAAGTGAGGTGGACTGGAGAGAGCTCTTGGGACCATAGAGTCAGAAAGATTTGAGTTTGAATGTGTGTGACCTTAGGCAAGTCACTTAGCCTCTGCCTGCCTCAGTTTCCTCATCTGTAACATGGGATAATAACAGTACCTACCTCCCAGGATCAATGTGACAGTCAGATGAAAGAATAATTACAAAGCGATCAGCATAGTTCCTGGAACATAGTAAGTGCTACATAAACGTTAGCTATTACCGACTATCCCAGGGATGGGGCACTTGCAGCCTCGAGGCCACGTGTGACTCTCTAGGTCCTCAAGTGTGGCTCTTTGACCGAATCCAAACTTCACAGAACAAGAGGCCACAGATTCCCCACCACCGCATTATCCAATTCCTCCAGTTCAATGACAGAAGGAACCTTAATGGTTATCTAGCTGAATTTCTTCATTATACAGATGAAGAAACAGGTAAACATTTCTGAGTGGGTGTTATAAGTCTGGGTGCTAGGAAGAGTGTGTATAAACTGTAATGAGTACTACTACAAACTACGTGTTTGCATTCATGTATAATATTATTGCATATGTTGGGGCAGCTAGGTGGTGCAGTATAGAGCACCAGTGTAGGAGTCAGGAGGATCTGAGTTCAAATTTCACCTCAGACACTTGACGCTCACTAGCTGTGTGACCTTGGGCAAGTCACTGCCTCATCCTGAGTCATCTCCAGTCATCCTGATGAATATCTGGTCTCTGGATTCAGATGGCTCTGGAGGAGAAGTGAGGCTGGTGACCTGCCCAGCCCTCCCTCACTCAAAACAAAGTCAAGTGCAAGTCATGTCATCATTTCTTTGATAGCATGGTCTTCTTCAGCAACGAAGGATGAACATATATTGTGTGTGTGTGTGTGTGTGTGTGCCATGTTGGTTTTTGCATTATGTTCCATATGAATATTTACTGCCCATATGAGTATTCATGCATTTTGTATGTGTAAGTGCTCAGTATGTATTACGACATGGCATAGGTGTCTGCGTATACTGTGTTTGTCTGTGAGTGTTTGTATGTAAGGTAGCTCAGTGTATCATTAAGAGTACAGAAGCGCCTAGGTTTCAAGTTTCCGACTTGATTATTACCTGTGTAATCTTGGAAAAGTCAGCGGATATTTCTGGGTCACAGTTTTTTATTAAAAGAAATAGGGATCATAATCCTAACCCTCACTATCTCCATGCATTTTGTTTGCCCAGCATCTCTTGCTTTGTCCAAGCAGAGTTTGTATTGTGTCTCCCACCATTTCCTGCTTTCTATGGAGTCACATTTGGAGATTGGCAAAGCCGGAGTGGGGCCATAGTAGCTTCTTCTCCATTTTGCCACTGGGGGCTTTTAACTGTAGAGATGTTCACTTTTTTCCCCCCTCAATGAAATAAATATTTTTTTAATGTTGAAAAATGTGTTTTGTAAATTGTAAATGGCTATATACCTGTAAGGGACTGTGATTCTAACAGACTCACCTGAGCAATTTTCCACCCCACTTAGAACGGCAGCGGTTGAGAATTCCTGAGAGAAAGGAGTAGGTGTGGCATCAGGGAAGGGGAATGGGTGTGTCAGACCAAGTAGGAACACGACCCAGCAAGGAGATTAGGGCTGGGGCATCAGGGCCTGGGGCCCTAGTGTTGGTGAGGCATGCTCAGGGGCGTTCCCGGATTTAGGACACAAAGGGAGCCAGAGCCAGGTGCCAGGCCACATCCTGAGCCAGCATTACAGGGTGTTGGAAAGGGGCAGGGCTGGGTGTATACACACATACACACACACAGCACAAAATTGCACATATCTAATTTCACATAAAGATAGCACATACATATGTGACAAAGCTATAGAGAGAGAGAAAATATGGATATGAGGGTAAGTTAGAACAGAAGAAAAGTGAGAACTTACAGAAGAAGCAAAGATGATGAAGAAAACACATATGAGCCAAATACATACGGTTACACTGCCTCTCCTCATCAAGAAACACATCAAGAAAATCCGGAGACTCCTAAGTACAGAAAAGCTCTCACACAAAGGGGACCCAGAAACTGACAAACATAATGAGTGAAATGGCACACAGCTAGCTGCTAGGCACTTAGCCTTTGCATACACAAAAACACAAAGCAGACAAAGCCTCTGTGGGGGAAGTGAATGAATGCCCTGAGTTTTCAGAGACAGTGGATGAGATACCACCTACCAAACAGGCTGAGTCCTTCCTTCAATCCACTGGACACTCTGTACACAGATGGATGGCTCTCATTCTTAAATATTTGCAGGACACTGTTGGGGAAGAGTTGAGGGAGGGAGGGAGGAGAAAGGTATAATCTAGTCGTCCAGATGACATGCCCTAAGAGGGTGAAGAACAGAGGTAGAACACACAATCCTGGAATCCAGAAATAGGTTCTTCCCTCAATTGCCTTCCCTTCCCCTTTAGAAAAGATGATGCACATCTGTTCCCAACCCCCCACCCCCCTCAAATCCCTCCTGCCCTCCTCCTCCAGACAGACCTAGGGTTAGGGAAGAAGGAGCCTCATTAGGCTTATTAGAGCTTTAGAGATTTAATCCTTCTTTTCACCTTCCTCTAAGACCCTTCAGTCCCTTTATCTCCTCACCTATACGTGTCCTGGTCTATGCTTACGAGATCTGTCCTGAGGATAGGAGGCAAAGCAAAAAATAAGCGAGATTGGAAAGATATGTTTCTCTGTCATTTTATCCAGGAGTCTCACTTTGTAGCCCTTCTGTGCTCCCTATTTTCCTTTTGATCATCTGTATGTCCCCTATTTGACCTTGTATTGGGGTAACAACACAAAATTTATGTGGAAAAAGCTTCCTAAAAATTAAAAGTTATAGAAAGGTGAAAAAGGCTGCTTCATGAAGTTCTCCATCATTGAAGGTCTTCAAGTAGCTACTGGATGGTGTTGTCAAGTAGGGGCATTGTACAGGGTATTTCTGGTCAAATATAAGTTGGTACAGGTGACTAGGAGGTCCCTGGCAATTCCCTGCCCTCTATCACCTTTCCTTAGTCCTACCTACCCTCCCCCAACACACACACACACTCTCACACACTTTGAGTGGGTTACCTACAAGACAAATTTCTTGAAGCCTAGAATTGGGACACTGACGCTACCATCTTCCAGTTCCACACCGACTCTTCTCCAGTTCAGAAACTTGAGCAACCCTCCCAGGGCTTCTATCTAGTGACAGCAGGACCAGTGGCAGAGGGAGAGATGTGTCAAGTCCCTCTGAGGTCATTGTAGGGGGCTGTATGAATGCTAGGCAGAACTCAAATGGGATCTTTTCCAGAATTGGACTCCCATAGCATTTGATCTGGTCTGGGGCAGTTTTCTCCCCCACTAGACCAACTGTCCCTTCTGCTCGTGCCCCCCTCCCCCACAAGGACCCTTCTAACCATGAGAGGACAATCAAATGGGATGATGGAAGAGAGAAAGAGGATTTTCTCAGTGCATGTCATGGACTCTGGCATGAAGGAAAAGTTACCAGAGAGGATGCGCTGTTTACTGATCTCTAGACCTGTGGAGACAGAGTAATTAGGAGAGTCAAGACACACAATGTCAGAGCTGGTAGCATGTTTAGAGATCATTTAATCCAACCCTTTCATTCTAGGACTGGAGTTGGTGGAAGGATGTAGGGACCTCTAATGATAATGATGGGGGATAAGAAAAGAAGCTAAAGAATGAGGGTGGGGATGGGGGCTATTGAGGCAGGACAAGTTATTGGTAGGCTGATACCAAAATCCACATGGGGCAACAGTACAGTTTCAGGGGTCCTCAGGTCCTTGTGCTCAGGTGAGACTGCAGGAGAAGCAGAGGAGAATAATTTCAGCTTGAAGCCCTTGGCCTTGATCAGACATCTTTAGCCTCTCCCAAGACTCTGCCAGTCCTTCCTAGACATCTTCCAGATACATCAGCCCTTCCCCACACACCTCCAGGCCTCCCTCAAAACCTCCAACTCTCAGACACCTAATATCCTAGACACCAAAGTCCTTTCCACATACACTCAGTTTTCCCTCAAGCCCTCACCCAGGTTCCCCAGAAACCGAGCCATGTTCTCGTCCTGCTTGGCACTTGTGATGATGGATCTTGGGTTGGTTTCATCCACAACTTGGTGAGAGGAAGCAGTCTTGGTTAATAAATGGAACTTCACCTTTCAGTGCAACCTAGACCTCCCACTTTCAGACAAAGTATTCACTCTTGTCACCCTAAGGGCCTATTTGCACCAGGGGATCTGGGCAGGAATGCCAGGCACTGGGAATCTGGGGAGGGTGGGCAGTAAGGTTATCTGGGTGGAGATCCTCCCTGGAGATCTCTTACAATACAGTGCACAAGAAGGGCTGAATAGGTTTAGAGACAGGTATTATCATGTATCCATGAGTATGAGTGCAATCCTGGAACCTCCAGAGCATCATTCTCACCTCTCTGGAGAAGTTTGAGGTCATCAGAGTCAGGGGTGTCTGGCAAGAAATAGATGGTGGAGTCAGCGCTGTCATAGTAGGCTATGCCCAGGCATCCAGAATGCCACAGCACGCACAGGTAGGTCTGTCAGAGAAGCACCCATTGTCATCCCCAAACCCCCCCATCCCCACCTCGCCTCTGGAGCACACAGGTCCCTGGTTCCTGCTGAGCCCCCTCTGCGTGGGCAGACACTCAGGCTTCCCATGCAAGCCCCACTCCCCCCAAAGACCTCTGCTTGTCCGTCATCTTCCTCCTCTCCCTCCTGGACCAGGATTGAGGGGCAGAGGGGAGAAGAAGGTGCCCCTGCTCCCTGATCTTGGGGCACGTCACTGGCTTGGGATCCCAAGAAAGCCATGGGGAGTCCGGGGGGTCTGGAAAAAGACGAAATGTTGGCCTGGGTCTTGCTTTTCTTCACCCCCACCCTGCCCCCTCCCCAGAAGTTCCCCAACGAGGACAGAGCTTCTCTTTAGGGAATGGGAGTTGAAGAGACACTCAAAGTGGGGGCGTATCTTCTCCCCCTCCCCCAACCTGGCGAGGAGACCCTACATATACAGTAGGTGCTTAATAAATGGTGACTCTATATGGAAGGCTTCGGTTTCCAGATGACAGGGAACGTGGGAGCTCATCTAGCTCACCCCCTTCAGTTGGACAAAAAGCGAGGACCAGAGCGGCTGACTGACTTGCCCAGGGTCCCACAGCAAGTCTTAGGACTCCAAACCGGCTGCCCCTTAGGCTCTGGTTGGCGGTCAGGCCTCCGCGGAGGAGGATTATGGGAAATGTCAGGGGGTGTGGAGGTGGGGAGGGGAACCTGCTCAAATCCTTCGGGGAAAACTAGCAGCGCCTGCCCTGGCTCCGGCCAGCCGTGGAATTTGCCCCTTTTTTCCTCAGAAGTTGGGGGGAAAGGGACCCGGCAGGAATTAAGGAACGTCAAAGAACACGTGGAAGCCCCCACGTCTCTCCCCCAATCACGTCCTCCCAGCCCTTCCTCCGGGCGGCGACCACACCCACAGGCTTATCTAACACGCATCCCAACCCTGCCACCGACAGTCTATTGCGCACGCGCAGCTCGGGTGCGCTAGGGAAGGGACGGGGTGGGGGTGGGGTGAGTCTGGGCGTAAGCCTTCTGGACTCGGGGGCGGGGTGGAAGGGGATCGGCCTCTTCTTCCCAGACGAGGAGACAGAGGCGCGTGACCCAAATTCGAAAGCTGATTGGCGGATCCTCATTCGGGGGGTCGGGCTCTGCTTTCGAACTTCCCGCCTTTTCTAGTTGGGGTGGGGGAGGGGAGTAGCTCGGAGTTATATTCAGGAGTTATATGAGAGCTGGGGAGATTCTTAAAGGAACAGGGGCTCCTGGGAAAGGAGGAGGACCCTATCTGGCAAATAATTAAACATTACCTATCACCTTATGAGCTAATAAATGAGTGAATACGTGAGTGGGCAAGTGCATAAAATAAAATTCCTGACTTTATTTTAAAATCTGTTCATCAGACCTAAAAAGCAAACCACGTGTGCCTTTTTACGCCCCCCAAAATCACTAAGCTGTGCATACTGTTTGACCCAGTCAATACCATTATAAGGCCAGTGCCCCAAAGAGACTATATAAAGAAGAAAAGGATTTGTATGTGCAAAAAAGAATAGAGAACTAAGGCAGTGCCCATCCCCTGGGGGTGGCTGAGCAAACTGGTATAGGAATTATTGTTGGGTAAGAAATAGTGGAGAAAGCTGGGAAGATCTGTACGCACTGATGCAGAGCCAAGGGAGCAGGACCAGGAGAACCCTGGAAGAGGGCAATCCTATAAAAGTAAACAGCTGTGGTCAAAGCAGTGACTAACCGGAATTTCAGAGCCTCAGTGAAGAATGACGTGTTTGAAGGAATTCCCTGCCTCTTGACCAAGAGATGATAGACTCAAGGGGCTCTGCATGAGACGTACATTGTTGGATCTGGGAATTTTTTTTTTTTGCTTGACTATATTTGTTACAAAGTTTTTGTTTTTTCCAAGGAGGAGAAAAAAAATAAATGCTTCTTAATTAAAAAAAATAAACATAATGGAATAAAAATAAAGGACAATATTAGAAACAAAAAGTGTGTGATTTTAGTTTTTTTATTATAACCATATTAATTTTACTTTGGAAATGAATTTGCCATTCTTTTTATTATCATGTCCAAATATATCCCTCTCCTCAACTCTATCCCAAGAACTATACCTTCTAGGAAAGAAGAAATTTCTTCTGTCATCGAACTTCAAAGAAATATTTTTTTAAAAAAAGGTAGCTCTGCAAAACTAACTAGCTCCTCAACCAAATCTAATGCTACAGCCTATATTCCCAAACTCCTTGAAGAAGGGAAGAACATTTTCTCTGCTTAAGAGTCAAACTTGATTTTTGTAGATGACAGATAAATTCCAAAAATATTCCAAAAGTAAAATTAAACCCCTCTGACAGATAAGGTGAGATGGATTCTAAAAATAAATGTCTGCTTCTAGTTCCCCATTTTTTACCACTCATATAATGTCACTTTCCAATACAAAGCACATGCTCCCCACCCATTCCCTGGAAAACAATCTTAAAGCTAAGCTGTAAATTGGACTCACTTCTCCATTCCCCCAAGAAGACCCCTATCATTCCTCCAAGATACTCCTTTTCAAAATGCTTACCCTGAGTGGAGTACACTAGCATGCTAGAGCTAGACAATGCTGGAAAGAGCCGATTGTTAATTTTTAGTGTGAGTATTTACACCTTAGAAATTTGTAAATGATACAATCACTTATTGTTTTTATTCTTTTAATTATTGATTTAAATTTATGACTTCATCGCATGTATTTTTGACCATGTAGACTTAAAAAAGGGATGGAGAAGATGTTCATAATGCAGATTATACCCAGTGCATTTTTGAAAGTTGGTTGTTAAATATGTATCAGCACACTTCTGGTTATACAGAAGTGTATGAAGTGTGAAGAGTGAAGTAAGCAGATCTGAGAAAACAATACACATAACAACTACAACAATATAAATGGAAAAACAACACTCAAAGGTAGATGTTGCAAAATTGCAAAGAACAAGCATATGTTTTCCTATTTTCTCACTATATTGTCAGTTTTGTTGATTTTTTTGTCTCCTCTTTATTTCTAAAATATTATTTATTATATGGGATAACTATCTGGAAAGGGAGTGGTGAGCGATACTGTGAGAAATTTTGGTGATGTAAAAACAAAAGATATTAATTAATTTTAAAAAGAATATAGTTGACAGGAGTGAGCACTGAAGGAAGGAATGTGAATTAGGGAGAGTGTGAGGATGTGGGTAACTTGGCCTGAGTAAAGGAAAAGACTAGTGGCTGGAAAATCCTCTTTCGGGGGAGAGGGGTGGGAGTGAGGAGACTTGAGTTGTGTTAATGGTTGCCTTGGAGTAGTTATGAAGCAATAATAACAATGTGGAAACTCGTGGGAGGAGGGCACCAGAGCTAAGGAGTGTCAGATCAGGGGGATGGGCAGAGGGCCACACCTTGGCAGGTTAATTCAGATGAAGGTAAAGAGAAGGGAAGGTGTAGAAACTGGGAGAAGATTAGGGAAGGAAAAGGAAGAAAAGTTTTTTGAATGTGTACACATGGAGTGTGTGCCTGTCTGTCTGTCTCTGCCTCTGTATCTCTGTGTATGTGACAGAGAGAGACAGAGGGAAAGAGACAGAAACAGAGACATGGACAGAGTGATAGAAATAGAGGCACAGAGAGAGGAGAAATAACGAAAAAAGGAAGAAATGTGTCCATAAAGGGGAGAAATGAGATTTGTCTCTGACAGCATAATTCAGATGTAAAGCCTCCTACCCTCAAATTCATGAGACTTGGATGAATGTTGTGAAGGTGGTGGTGGTGGGGGGCAGTTGCTTGACAGGGAGAAGTTTAGTAGGCCAAGGCTTCAGGCCAAAGACAATATTGACAATAAAGACAGCTAAAGCTGCTTTGATAGTTAGGGGTGGGGGAGGCTGGAATGGGGAGAGGGAGATGGAAGAGGCTGCTGGACCTGTTTTAGCCCAATATGGCACCTTGTTCCTTTGCCACTCTCTCACTGCCCCTAACAGGGGTCATCTATTTGAGGCCAAATACCTAAGTATAAAGAATACCTGATTCCACTTTCTTCATGGGAAAGAGGGGCACGCTTTGAGAATCATCCACAAGCAACTAAAACACACTCTCAAACAGTTTGGTTGGTTCCTGTTCCTGTAATTTAGAACGTTGCAATCCAGGGACACATGCTCTCTAGCTAGCAAAAGGGTGCTAGTGCTCTCCAGGCCAAGGGGGAACAGGGGAAAGACATCTTTAAACCAGAGAGGAAGCCACCAACTGTTAGTTTCTCTCATGGTACATCCTCATTTCTCCTTGCCTTTGAGGTTTCCTCTGCTTCTGCTTCTTCTGACCCTTTCTTTTTCTCCCTGGAGTGAGCCTCTCCACTTTGGAAGTAGAGGCTTTGGTTGATGAAAAGAAATAGAATGACAGGGTTAATACTAAGAAAGTAGCAGGACAGAAAGGAGGTCCAAGATCTGGGGTCCAGGGATGGTAGCAGGGAACACAGGTTCTGAGGAAACACTGAAATATTGGATCTCAGGAGGCTGAAAACTTAACCATCACCCTCCCACCCCTATCCCTAAGTTCACATTAGTGTAGGTTAATGGAAAGAAGTCTCTGAAGTTCTTCACTGTTAGTTTTTCTTACTTTGTCTGATTTTTGCTTTAACTCAGTGTGTGATTAGTAAAGCAAACCTCAGGGTTCAGGTACATTTTTATAACTCAAGTAATTATGTGCCCTACCCATTCCATCATCCTTTCTCCCTGGGCAACCAGTCAACATACGGGATCAGTGGTTAGAAGGAATGGGCAGAATGAGAGTTCTGAGAGATCTTTCCCCATGGATGGCGATTGACTCTCCGTCCTGATCCCCTCTACGTACAGGACCGATTGTTTCCATCACATTCAGCGCACTTCTCGTTTCTGCCAGTCTACTCCCCACCCCACCCCTGTATCTTGTTCTAACTTCTATGACCCAGACTACAATTCCAGTCACCTAGTGAGAAGACAGGTGTAGGGATATGATGGAGAGAAGCTCCCCTTTTGCTTCCTAAGACACCCCTACCCTAGTTCTCCAAGTCTCCCTAAGTCCAGGTGTCAGGTTACACATTTGGAGTAGGGAAAAAATAGGACTTTTCTCCTTTTCAACAATCGCAGAAATGAGACAAGAAGGAAGGGCTCTAGGGTTGAGATCAGAGAAGCGAAGGGGCTCCAAGTACCTAGTTCCACTTTCTCCTTCCCCTAACCAGGACTCTCTGGAAAATAGATTGCCCAGACTCCTCATTTCCAGGATTCAGGAATCCCCCCCTCTTCTTCTGGGCGGGGTTGGTTGGTGAGTCATCCGCTCTTAGCTCTAGCCTGGGCGGGGGAAAAGGTAGAGGAGGAGCTGGGGGTGAATGGGGGGTGGGGGAGGACCAAGCTGGTGTGGCTAAGTTGTGTGTGTGTTTGTGTGTGTGTGTGTACATTTATATGTGTGTCTTGCCTGGTGAGCTAAGAGGGGGAGTCCCAGGACATTTGGGGGAAAAGCTCCACAACCCACCTTCCCTCCAGCCTCGGCCCCTCCCAGTTCCCCCAGCGCCTGCTGCTTCCTGGTCCCAGTTCCAGCCATGGCCGAAGAGCAAGCACAGGTCGAGTTGTTCGTCAAGGTAAGAACACCTTCTATTCCTCACACACATCAAGAAATTCGACTTTATCCTTTCCCATTCCCTTCAATTCCCCATCCCCAGGTCCCTTTACTCTCTTTTCCTTCCAGTCCCAGTCTGGGTTGACCTCCGGTAGGGAGCCTCAGGGGCTGAGTTTTTTTGAGGGGTGGGGTGGCAAATGGAAAGTGGCACCAGAGCTTGGAGTGTCTCTGACTCTTCAGCAACAGAAGAAAGTTTGTAAAAGTGGAGATTTTCAGATGTGTGAGAAAGGGAAAGCCTGAGAATGAAAGAGAGTTGAAAAAGTCGGGACGATGGGATTTGTAGAGCAAATCTGGGTTCCGAGGAGGGAGGTGCAATATGGGGTGACAGGGAATTGGGAAGAGGACTTTCAACTGTCTGGGGAAGAATTCCTTCCCTGCCCTCCACTGTCCCCAAAGGTTAGAGATCAGAAAAGATATGAGGAGTTGTGGGGATAGGCAGGGTGGGAGTGGGCGTGCAAGAATGAGGCAGGGGATGGGTAGAAAGTAAGGAAAAATGTGGTGGCATAAGGGTCATTCTTAGGTAAGGAAGAAGGAGGGGGCCCTCAGCTTGGGAAAGATTGGAGAAAAGGAGAATCAGACTGAGGAGAGGAGAGGGATTGATAGGAGATTAGCTTGGGGAGGTGAAAAATTTGGGAGAAACAGGAGGAATGGGTAACCCACTGAAGCATGACAGCAATTTTGGGAACTGAGGAGTGAAGGGAAAGGGGTGATAAGACTGCCGGAGAATTTAGGGGAATCATCTTCTGGAGGCATTAGGAGGGACTGAGCTACAGGGCAGTAAAAAGAGGGAGAAATAAGAGTGATGGATGAGGAGATCAGGTGGACTTCAATTCCATTTTTCCCCCTTTTCTTTTGAAATGATCTATTAGAGGTTCTTAGAGCTTTAGGAATCTAAGAAAACTTTTCTCCCATAGAGTCCAAGGTTTAGGTATCTAGGTGAGGATTGGACTTTGGGCTATTTCCCTTAGTCATCTATCTCCCTCCTCACTCCCCCTCTTCCTCTCTCTGTCTCCCCATCCACCCTGCCTTGGGTGGGATGTCTCCCCTACTTTCTCTCCTCAGCTTCTCTCTGCCATGTTTCTGTATCCCTCCTTGTCCTGTCTGGTCTCTTTTTTGTTTCCTCTTCTCCTCCAGTTTCAGCTAGTCTCTCTTTTCTGCTTCTCTTCCCCACCCCCTCTCATTTTTCAGCCTCCTGCAGGTTACTTATCTCTTCCGTTTTCTTTCCTTCTACTTCTTACATTCCTCTTTTTTCTCCCTCCTTCTACCTTCTCTTCCTCTCTTTGTCTTTGCCTTCCTGCAAACCCCTCCCCCTTTAGTGTCTGTGACTTGGTTTTTGTTTCTTTCCTCTAATTCACCCCCAAGTGAAGAGTGAAGTGCTGACTTAGGCGTGGTCCTTACCTCCCTACTCTCACACCAGCCTCAGGGGCTATTTTTAGTCCAAGATCTAGTTGAAATTACTAAGGGAGAAGCTAGGGACCTAGGTGTCCCCTGGCAGGGGAGATCTAGAGACTAAGTGTTTCTATGTGGTGATTGAAAAAAAGAAATGTAGGCTTTAGTGGAAGAGAAGAACCATACATAAGACTTAGGCCACCAGGGCCTCGGAAACTATGCCATTTTCCCTCACCTCCAGGAAGGAAGTGGGCTCAGACCGGAGACATAAAGAAATGAATCACCCTCAGTCAAGTGGGGAGGAGGGGTCCCCAGGGGGATGAGGTCACTACTTGCCAATCAGAGGGTGCTGCCCCTTTTGGTGGCCCCTCTACATTCACCCATCCCTGGGCGGAACTGGGAATCCTCCTTCCACGCCCAGTTGCATAGATGGTAGTAAAAGAGTTTTAGAAAGCTTTTAGGTGCCGGACACCAAGTTCCAACTCTCTTTTTCCCATCCCCTGCTTCCTACAGAATTAAGGCTACCAGGCCTACAATCTTCTCCTTATAACACAGTCTTCAACCCCTTCCTTTGTATATGGAACCTAGTTCTTACCTTCCCGGTCTTGCTCCTGACCCCTAGAAATTCTGACCGTTCAAGTTCAAAGTTTTATTCAGGAACTAAGTGTTCTCCCTGAAATAGTACTCCTCTACTTCTGGGTCCATCCTGGCTTCTCCCTGAGAAATGATGGAAGAGACTGCTTTGGAGAGTTTGGTGCTGTTAGGATAGGGGATTGTGGAGTCTTTGGACAGAAGGCAATTAAGTTGGGAGAGCAACAAGTGAAGTCCAGGGCACAGAAGAAACATAGTATTTATATTGGATAAAAGCAAGGTAGAGTGGAAAGACTACTGGACTCAGTATCAGAAGATATTCTGCAATCAGAAGACTTGGGTTCATCCCAGCTCTAGTACTTTCTAGCTCCATGACCTTGGACAGGTCATTTCACCTCTGTTTCTATCTATAAAATGAAGGAATTGGACTAAATGATCTCCACGGTTTCTACCAGCTGTAACACTCTGTGATGCTAGGAAATGTTCAAAAACGTCACCCTGACATTTGCCTCCCTCCATCATGACTATCTACCAGAGGTTTTGAGCCTTCACTATAACATATATAACAACTTCTCATAGAATTTCTAAATGCCGAGAACAGACTTTTCTAGCATTAATATTTATCAAGAGTAATATCAAACAGTGTCCCTCACACCCACCTTGCATTGCCCTGCCTTATACTGGCTCTTATAAAGAAGCCCTTTCTGAATTTTGTGGGGGGGTACATTTCAGGCCGGCAGTGATGGTGCCAAGATTGGAAACTGCCCCTTCTCCCAAAGACTTTTCATGGTACTCTGGCTTAAGGGTGTCACCTTCAACGTCACCACTGTAGACACCAAGAGGTGAGAACCTGCTTCTACCCACTCCTTTCTTTTCTCTCTCTTAACTCCTTCTCACCCCACTCCCCCATCCCTTTACTATGCTGAATTTCTCTCATGGAGGTTACTTCCTGCTACCAAGCCTTCTCTCTTTCCCAGACTTGATCTCCCCATTCCCCTTGCCGTTCTCTTTTCTAGCTCCTTCCCCATCCTAAATTTCTGACTTTCTGAAATCCCAAGCCCCCTCCCCATTTCCCTGATGCCTGGGTTCCTACTGCAGGAGAACAGAGACAGTACAGAAGCTATGTCCCGGAGGTCAGCTCCCATTTTTGCTGTATGGAACTGAAGTACACACAGACACTAACAAGATTGAAGAGTTTTTGGAGGAGGTGCTGAGTCCCCCTAGGTATGTACGGAGGACTTGGGTTGGGGAAGACTACAGGGATCAGGGGAATGAGAAGAAAAGTAGTAAGAATCTGAAATGTCTGGGATGGTAGCAGCCCACAGGCTGTCAGGTATTACTTAGGACATCTTAACTGTCCCGTCTCCCACCTGATCTCAGGTATCCCAAGTTGGCAGCTAAGAACCCAGAATCCAATACAGCTGGCCTAGATGTCTTCGCCAAATTTTCTGCCTACATCAAGAATTCAAACCCTGCACTCAATGCCAGTAAGTCTGAAGGGCCAGAGGCCCGGGCCCTGGTAGGAATGTGGGAACTGGGTGGGAAAAATCAGGGACTAGGAAGACCTAGATGCCAGGGAAGAACAGAAGCTGAGAAACAGAAGATAGAAGAATGAAAAAGATGCTAATAGTTTATAAGTGAGGAAAGCAGTGATTTACATATAAAATCCTTCTTTTTTATAGCTTCCTGTGTTTCCTTCCATTTTCGTTAGTTGAACCCTTTCTATCTCCATGATTGTTTCCTCAGGCTTTCTGGGGCCATGTCTGCTTCTGGTCCACCCCATGTTTAACGGTTCATTCCATAATTAGGCATTTGGACCATTAATTGATTGCTTCATTCTCTGGGCTACTTTCTAGCCTCTTCTGATTAGCAATCCCTCATTTTTTTCTCCTGGTCCACATTCTTTTCTGTCCTGATTATTTTCTGTGAGATTTTCCCCACCATTTTGATCCCAATTTTTTCAACAGACTTGGAGAAGGGGCTGTTGAAAGCCCTGAAGGTTCTTGACAACTATCTGACATCACCACTTCCCGAGGAGATTGATGAGACAAGTGCAGAAGATGAAGGTGTTTCCCACAGAAAGTTTCTGGATGGTGATGAGCTTACGTTGGCGGATTGTAATCTACTGCCCAAGCTCCACATTGTACAGGTAGGTTGGTGAGGGAAGGAGAAAGTAGCTAAGTAGCTACTTTGGTGAACTCTCAAACAGAACTTTCTTCGTAATGACTACCATCCTCTATCATAGCTAGATAGGAGACAGGGTGTCTCCCCAGCGGTGACTCACTTTCCAATATAGCTGATAATAGTATATACAACCCAGTGTCCCTTAATGTTCATTTCTGGTTTTTGCTTACTTGAGCTGGCTCCCCAGACTTTAGCCCAGAGGTCCTTAGTGTCTATGACACTTTTAAACTGTGTGACCCTAGGCAAGTCTTAATCTCTTTTCTCAAGGTGGTTGTCTCATCTGTAAAATGGGGATAATAGTACTTACCTTACAGTGTTGTGAGAATCAAATGAGATAACATGTAAAGTGCTTTGCAGATCTTTATTTTGGTATTACATTAATTGTTTTCCTTGCAATCCTTTGTATTTTATGCATTTAAAAGCATTTTTGAAAAGGAGTCCAACCTACTAAAGGGGTCTGTGACATAAAAAAGGTTAAAGATTCCTGCTCTAAGACTGACTATTCAATATACTCATTGTGATTACTGTTAAGGATGCCCTGTGGACTACCCTTCTCTCAAACAGATGGGGAAATTTCTCTTTCTTCTGAAGACTTCTATCTGGGGTCTAACCGCATTCTTCCCATTGCAGTATCAGTCTGCTCCCCCTGGTGGAAGATAAAGAATGGTTTATTCCTTTTTGTGATAATCTTTAAATGTATTGGTGGCCTTCTTAAAAGAAAAACCCAAACTTGATCAATCAACAAATATATGTTAAGCAGTAACAACACTGTATGAAACACAGGGGGGTGGAGAGGAGTTGGGGTTTTTTTGCTAAAGAACTAGCAATCTAGTTGAGAAAATAATACATTCACACAAAGAGGTAATAATGTAAGGCATTTTACAAGTACTTAGTGATGGAGAAGTTTAGGGAATAGATCTCTTTTAATTGGGTAGACAAAAATTTGATAGTGAAATCTTCTTTAACAAGGCCTTAAAAATGAAGGGTAGGACTTAGGAAGAATGGCACGGGGGGAAAGAAGGGAAGGCATTCAAAGTAGATTAAATTACTTGAGCAAAAGTAGAAGTGAGTGGACTATGTTGACATACATGGACGGCTTGGGCAAGGGGGCAGTGGAAAACTGAGATGGAGATTGGGGTCAGGTTGTAGTGACTTTTAAGTTTCAGGCCAAAGAGTTTGGAATTTATTCTATAAGAGATATTAAAGATAGTGAGATATTTAGAGTTCATAAGAGATATCAACATGGCACACAATGGTGGCCACCATCATCAGTACTGAGCACCAAATAATAATGTATTTGCATCTCTGTTCTCTTTCCCCATCAGGTTGTTTGTAAGAAATATCGGGGATTTTCTATCCCAGAGGAGTTTCGAGGGGTGCAAAGATACCTGAGTAATGCTTATGCCAGAGAGGAATTCGCCTCTACCTGTCCAGATGCTGAGGAGATAGAGCTGGCCTATGAGCTAGTAGCCAAAGCCCTACAGTAGCCATGGACAGAGTTGCTTTTCTCCTTTACCCTGCTACTTCTTTCACAAATGGATTGATAAGCCTTCTCAATGACAAGATGGTCACTGAGTACTGAAGTTTGAAATAAAGTACAGAAAGGCAGGAGAAGTGATTAGGGCCAGGATGGGGAGGAAAATGAATGTTTTTGTTTTTGTTTATTTTTGAAAGGGATAGGATGAAAATATTTCAATAATAAAACAGTTAAAATACAATGATGTTTTTATATTGGGTGTTGAGAGGCTGGAAGCCTGGGTCTGGCAGGAGAGAACAGACATATCTGAGGTATTGAGGGAGCTGGGTGCAGACTCCTGGAGTGAGACTCGGTGTTACTTGTGAGAGATGGGAAGCAGAACCCTAGAGTTCCAGAAGGGTATTTTGAGGTGAAAGCTGGGAGGACCAAAAGTTTAGGGTGGGGGTGAGGGGCAGTTTCTCCTCTGTATTTGCTGTGTTTTCAGTTGTGTTGGTCGACAAAGTAGGAACTTGAGGAAGCCTGGGATGCAGGATGACTTGTTCCAAATTTTCGAGAATTTCGGTAGAGCTACACGGGGGCAAAAGCAGAAACCCAGGAAGGGAAGGGGTGTGGCTATGGGCTGGATCGAAGGAAGCCCCGGAGGAGTGGGTGTGGTCTAGAGGGGCGGGGGGGGGCGTGGCCTCCCGGAGTCCAGCCCGAACCCGAACAGACAATGCCCCGAAGCCGCCAGTCCGCCGCGCCCCCACCCCTCTGCTCCCTGTGAGCCTGTCTGCTTGTCCGGGGACCCTCACTCCAATTCTGGGCCCCAGACCCTCCCAAGGCCTACAGATTCGAATTCCCCTCCCCGTACTCCTTGCACCTGGGGGGAGGGGACCCCCGAACCCTGATCGGAAAGGGGAAGGGGCGGGGTGAGGCAGCCAGCGGTGAGTGACCTGACGCAAGCGGAGCAGGGGCTGGGGTTGGGGGGCAAATGCAGACTGCTTGCGATCTTGAGGAAAGCAGTGGTCCTGGGGCGGGGGGCGGATATCTGGGGTCCTGAGGGGAATGAGCAGCAGAGGAGTCTAACGCCAGGGACCTTAAAGTAAGCCGGGTGGGGAGGCCGAATGTCTGAATTCCCAAGACTGGGAAGGTAGGATTCTGTAGAGAAAATTTGTTGGGGGTCGCGATCAAGGGGAGTACTAAATATCGTTGTCTAAAACTATCCCCCACCACACACCCTTCCTCCGCCTCTTCTAGTTCCACTCCGGATCTCTCCCAGTCCCGTGGGACTCGGTCTGATCTGTACTGGGTCCACTAAGAGCTACATGACCTGCCCTCGGGATAGATTAACTCCATAGTCTCCAATCTCTCCTTTTCCTCTAGAACTCGCTTCTCTTAAGGATCTTGGCATCCAACTCATCTGCCTTTCCCCTCCCCTTTTTCCTCGCACAACCCATACTTCCCCTCAGAGTCCCAAGCATCTGCCCGCGGAGTCCCCCATCATCTACGAATAACGGAGGGTTAAGAGGGTGGACTCGTCTCATATTTAGGGAGTGAGCGCTTCCTAGCGGTGACCAGGAGGGGAGAGGCTAATGGAGAGGGGTAGGGGTGGGGAAAGTGGCGGGGGCGGGGGGGAACCGTGGTTGAGAGTATTGGTTCGGGGCCGCTTTAAGAAACAACAGGTGTTGGTTTGTTATTGGGGTTTTTTGGGGGGAGGGGAGTTGAGAGGAGTCCCAGTTTTCTACCCAGTGCAAGCTCTGTCAGATTCAAAGTGGAATTAAGATGATAGATGGAAAACCAGGAGGGGGTGGCAGGAGACCCGGGCACCCTTAAACCCCTACTCTTCCCTGTCTGTCTCAACTGCTTGTCTCTCCCTTCTGGCAGGTGAAGTGAAAGAAAAAAGAATAAAGACAGCAATCGTGTGTAGCAGGGATGGGGACCCCGGGAGAGGGGCTGGGCCGCTGTTCCCATGCCCTGATCCGGGGGGTCCCAGAAAGTCTGGGTAAAGAGGGGGAAGGAGTGGCAGTTGGTCTCCCACCTCTGGACTTGGCAAAGGCACAACGAGAGCACGGGGTGCTGGGAGGGAAACTGAGGCAGCGCCTGGGACTTCAGCTATTGGAATTGCCCCCTGAGGAGCAACTGCCTCTTGGACCCCTGCTAGGAGACACAGCTGTGGTGCATGGGGATACAGCCCTCATCACTCGACCCTGGAGTCCTGCCAGGCGACCAGAAGTGAGTGAAGGAGAGGGAGAGTGCATGGGAAAAAGGGGAAAGAGAAGTTGAGATCTAGAGTTTTTAGGAGAGCAGGGTTGGGGTAGCAGAATACCAGTATCTTAAAACTGCGGTTCTCTTCCCCTGCTCCTAGGTTGATGGGGTCAGAAGAGCCCTACAGGATCTGGGCCTTCGGATTGTGGAGATTAAAGATGAGAATGCCACACTGGATGGGACAGATGTACTGTTCACAGGTGGGGCCTGAGGGGATCCAGTTCTGGAGAGCAGGTTTTGGGGAAAAGGAGCTAGGAGACAGATTTCTCTTTTGAACTCTTCCTTCCAGGCCGTGAATTTTTCGTGGGCCTCTCCAAGTGGACCAACCATCGAGGAGCTGAAATTGTAGCTGACACATTCAGGGTGAGGGGAACTGACTAGTCCCTAAGCAAAGACCTCTGGGAGGTCCCCAAACTGGAGAGCTGGGAGTGGTGGGTGATTCCTGGAGAGGAAGGACCGAAAGTCTCGAGAAGAGGCAAGACTAGAGAAGGGGTGGAGTCGGGAGGAGCTGTGGGTTAGACCAAGGGGAGCAGGTATTGCTCTCTAGGATTCCGGGGAGGACTCCTGGTATTGTCCTGCCTTTCTAACACGTATTTCCCTCCCTATCCATCTCCCCAGGACTTTGCCGTCTCCACCGTGCCTGTCTCAGGCCCCTCGCATTTGCGGGGGCTCTGCGGGATGGGGGGACCACGCACTGTAGTCGCTGGCAGCAGTGAAGCGGCCCAGAAAGCTGTGAGGGTGAGGAGGGAACGGGGTGCAACAGGTGGGCGGGATTTGAGCGTTATGGGGAGGAGCCTATTGGATGAGTGTTAGATACCGGGATGGGAGGGTGGGGCTGGGAGGAATATGAAATTGCTGAAAATACGGTCGCTTAGTTTAACCCCGACCTTCTGTTCCTTGGGCATTGTAGGGGCCAGAAAGCCCGGTAATTTGGGGACCAGATTTGAAATCCTTTCTTTTTCCTTCTGCCCCCTAGGCTATGGCAGCGCTGACCGATCACCCCTACGCCTCTCTGACTCTCCCAGATGATGCGGCAGCAGACTGCTTGTTTCTGCGGCCAGGGCTCCCTGGGGCTTCCCCTTTCTTGCTGCACCGTGGGGGTGGAGACTTGCCCAACAGCCAGGAGGTGAGAAGGTGGCATTCGTTCAAAAGCCCGAAAGGGAGAATTGTTGGGGGGAGAGGAAGGGGGTAAGCAGAAATCGGACACAAAGCCTTGAAGGAGAGGGACGAGATTTCTGGAATCGCTGAGCAGTGCAGGGAGGGAGCTTGGGGCTTGGGGTGTGGGGGAGAAATGGGCGGGGCTTATAATTAACTCCACCTCTTTCTTCTAGGTACTGCAGAAACTGCCTGACGTGACTCTCGTACCTGTGTCTTGCTCTGAGCTAGAGAAGGCTGGGGCTGGGCTCAGTTCCCTTTGCCTTGTCCTCAGTACCCGCCCTCACAGCTGAGATCCCCAAATGTGGGAGCATGAAAGTAGGAAGACTAGAAAGGGGACGATTAGCTTACCCGTAGGATGATGCGTAGGAGAAGCTAGCTATGGGGTAGAGGAACCAGGATTTGGGATGGGGCGGTATGGGTAGGGGGAACAGATAGATCATCTTCCTGAAAATAAATGAAACTAACCTTTTAGGCTTCACTGTGTGTTAGCGTCTGATTAGGGGAGATGGAGTGGTGTGTGGCACAATGTGGGGAGGGGATGGAGTGACCCTAGGAGGACCTATAATTTTGGGGAAGGGTGGAGTTTAGAATTTAGGTCTCTCTTCGAGAGCTGTAGGGAGCAGGAAGTGTCCAAGGCACAGAAGGGTTCAAGATTAGCTTCCGATGATTTTTTAGGAGTCAGAAAGTGGCAGGTGGGCGGGAAAGTCGGAAGTACCACATTGTGTGTGTCGGGATGAGGCCTTCTCAACTACCGCATAAATCGTGGCAGCATCCTTAGGGACGGTGGTGTGCACCCATCTAGGGTTTCTGAGGGAAATGTGGTCCAGATCAGCGTAGAGAAGGCTCTGGAAAAAATGGGAAAAGAGGACAGGATGCGGAACAGGGATCCCATCTAGTCTGGGACTACCATTCCTTTGAGGACCTCAGCAATGTGCCCTTTCATGCACACTCCCTTTCATCCACGTTTTTTCCCCAACTCACACCTTCATCCAATCCTTACCCTTTCTACATCCGAGTTCCCTCTTTCCCGAGGCTCCTTTTTCGATTGATTCTGGATCTCGGTGTTCACAGGTGGAGTTTTTATGGGAAGGGATGGGGGCAGAGCTGAGGGGTGGGGAGAGGGGATATGTCCAGTCATAGACTGGAGGTGGGGAGAGGAGCTATTCTCACCGAATCCTGGAACCGTTCTGACAGGTCTGGAAAGGGGTAGCCTAGAAAGGGATAGGGAAGGGAAATTGGGGGCTCTGCTCAACCTTTTACTCTTATCTTTAGCCATTTCGTGCCCCAGTCATCTCCTTAAGTTCCTTGCTCAAAATCGAAAAATGCAGACTCCTGCTACCCAACCTGTCACTTCCTCCAACCCACAGTCTTTTCCATGCCTAGCACATAGTAGGCATTTAAATATCTGTTGCTTGATTGGTTAGAGCTCACCCCTTGACCCTTCTCCTCCATCCCCAGCCAGGCTTTAGCCTGTGGCACACAGCTCTAACGCTCCCAAATTTTGACATCTCCCCTTTTCTCCACACCCCACTCCAACTTCCTCAGAAATCAGTTCTACTCTCACACTGGGATAACTCCAAGTCTCAGTTTTTGAGCTCTTCACCATAGGTCCTACCCCTTGCCCCTCTTTTCTTCCTCCACCTTCTAGTTCTTGGCACTTACTGACGAAGTCTCCAAGCCATCCCCAGCCCCACCAGCCCTAAAGCCAACCCGAGGCCCAGCAGAGGGTACAGGAACACAGGATATGAGGATCCTAAAGAAGGGAGCAGAATCGAAAGGGGACATTTAGTTCCCCTTTACAAGGAACCCTTCCTTAATTACCAACCAATACACATCCCGACAACCTCCATCTCCATTCATTCATTCTATCAATTATTACGTGCCTGAACCTGTGCCAGGATCAGGGGATATAAACCCAAAGAAAACCGAAATAGCTGTTTTCTCCCTTTGGAGAGTATCAGATCGTTCTCCCAACAAACTGCAGTATAGTCACCCTTTCCCTAACTCACCCGAAGTGGAGCTGGGAGTTCGGCAAGCGGCCAAGTCCCCGAACACTTTGAGAGTGCTACGACTTTCATAGTTCTGGCGGCCTCCTATTCCGGTACAGAAGAAGGTCCCAGAGTCTCCTCGAGCCAGGAGCAGCTCCAGATTCTGGATTCCATTGGGGTCCACCGCACGCAGGCGGCCAGCAAAGGGCGAGGTGGAGGCTGGGGTGGGATTTCCTGGGGCGGAGGCCCAGAAGACAGGGCGGCGGCCCCGATGCAAGCCCACACAGGCAGGGAAGCTAGGAGCCCAAGCCCAGCGGGTCGCGCGGGAGACCCCAGTGCAAGAGATATTCACTCGATCTCCTGGGTGTCCCTCCAAAATAACTGCGAAAGAGTTGAGGTGAGGGTGGGATTCTGAGTCACTCCTCCTATCACCAACCTTTCTCCCGAAACCTCATTTTCCTTGAGGACCCAGGCATCCCTTCTCTCCCCTCCCTCATTCTTGGATCGTTCCTGGGATTCAGGGGATGACCCTACCCCCTCCAGTCTTTTTTTCTCCTCCCTGATTTCCCCCTTTTTTACCCCACCCCCGCTCACCCCCCAAATTCCCTCCAGTCCCTGAGAGCAGCAGCAAAAGTCCCAGGGCTGGGACCATGGTCAGGCATCTTCTGGGGACAGAAATGGGGGAGCTGAGTCAGCAAGAGAGACCGGAGGGAAGTTGGTTAGAGAGAGGGAGCAGATGCTGGGTTGGGGGCATAGATAAGGGGACTGGGCAGGAATTGAGCCGCCTGGACACCAAATCCCAAAGGGAGTTTTGGTAGCCTAACATCCATCCCTCAGATTTAGCCCTCAATGCTGCCTTTCCAACCCTTTCTCCAGATCCTAGGCCTAAAGTTTCCCCTAATGGGGAACATTAGGGCAGAGAGCCACACCAGGACTGGAGAGGACCACCAGCAGCTGGGGGGTGGGGGTGAGGTCTGGCACTCCTCTCCCAAGGGGAGGAGGTGCTGGGCCTGGACTGTTTTCACTCCTCCACCTGTTAGCCGCACCCTGTTGGATGTTGTTCCAAAGCCTTTACTGCCCCAGGAACTATGACATCACAAAGAGTTTTGGTGATGTCACAGTCCCCCTCTGTTTGTTTCTCTTGGGAAGGTAAAAGGATTTTTTTGGGGAGGGGGAGCAAGCTATCCTGAACTATAGATGCCTTTTGTCCATTAATAGGAACCAAGAATCATTTTTTGGAGGAGAGGGGCTTCCTCAGTCTTCAACTTTCCTTTCTCCACCCTATACTCTCTGTCCCCAATCAGATGAAACTGAGAAAGGAGGTGCTGCCTGGGTCAGAAGGGGAGGGGCCTTTATTGCTATAAATCCCAAATATCTTCCTCCCTTCAAAGAGTTGGGTCCTTGGAAATCTTTATCTCCTTCTGTCAACTCCAGGAACCAGACCATGAATGCCTTCTTGCTTCTCAGCTTCTCAGCGTTGGTTTGCTGGGCTTCAGGTGAGCTCCGTAGGGAATCCAGGTGTTCAGTTGACTTCTGCCCTCAATCCCCAGCTCCTGCTTAGGGATCTAGGTATTGAGCTTCTTGGGCTCCTGATTTCCATCCCCTTCCCCAGCACTCTCAGGGGATCTAGGCCCCCAAAAGCCCTTTGCTCATCAGAGCACTTAGAGACTTAGATACCTTTTATTTTAGTTCCCTGGTGTTCTTATGCCTCTTTCTCTCTCCCCTAGTAATCATTCTTCAAGGACTAAGTTCTTTGTACCTTCTTTATGCTAGTTCTTCGCATAGTTCTCTTAGCATTTTATCTCTTTTCTGCTCTCCTTTCTTCCCCTTTTCCTGTACCAGCACCCACTTTTTTTAGATCAAGAAGCATAGTTCTCCTATTCCTTGCTCTTTCTTGTAACACCTGCTCCCCTTTGACCCACCCCTGAACCTTTTTCAAAGTCTAGATTTGGGTTTGGGGCAACTCCATCTCCACAATGGGGACCTTTGAAATGACAGCTTCTGAGTCACCTGCAGAAGAGTCCCTAGGTATCCCTTTGGGAGACATCCCTGTAGTTGCTGTGGAGGGGATACCTAAGTCAAGTCATTCTATGGGTGGGGCATTTTGTTTGGATGGGAGAAAGAATAGGTTTCCATTTAGTCAGCCTCTCCAAGGATTAGACTCTCAGTACCCGACGTCAGTTAGGTGATTTGCCATCACAAGCCTTGAATTA
This sequence comes from Potorous gilbertii, assembly GCA_028658325.1. Taxonomy (NCBI): domain Eukaryota; kingdom Metazoa; phylum Chordata; class Mammalia; order Diprotodontia; family Potoroidae; genus Potorous; species Potorous gilbertii. The sequence goes on along the minus strand of CM053770.1, from coordinate 309,943,713 downwards.
GCTGAGAATGAGAGCTTGGGCAGAAATTTCTGATTTCACTCTCTTCCATTTCTGGAATGTTCTGTGGGATTGTTTAGGGTGATTCTTTCTCTCCAAGCAATTCTCTTCTTCAGATTGTAGAATAGGATGAGGACGATTGTAGAGATTCAGGATGAGGAGTTTGAAGTTAAGCTGTTCTCGCCTTTACTCTTGGCAACTCCAGGACACAGTTTCCTTGATTGTCCCCAGAGGACAATTATTCCCCAGACCCAACTTCTGAGTCCATTTTCCATAATGATCTTTCTTATTTTTCCTTTATGGTATCCCACATTTCAATTTTTCCTTACTTCTATCTCTTTTCTCCAATTTCTATTCTTCCATTTTCTTCTCATATTGACTCTTGTGCAATCCCACCCTCCCCTGTCTTCTCCCATGGTTCCTTCCTATCTTGTTCCCCCACCCCTTTTCATTTTCCAGGTTTTTTTCTTCCAGTCCTATTTTCTCTGATGAAAATTCTTCATTCTTTCTTTCCCTCCCTTGGTCTTGTTTTTGTTGGCAGTACTGTCTCTCTTATGACTCAGCCAATAGGAAGGTGTGGAGTGGGGACAGATGTTAACAAGGATGAGGTGCAGATCTTTTCAAAATCAACAGCCCCACCCCACACCCGTGTAGAATACTTTCCAAATGTCTTTTGTAAGCTTCATCTTCATGGGAGGTGGCAGAATGAGTTTACTGTAGGTAAATTTGTAGGCGGTTTGCCTTCTTTTAACCTCCCATTGCCCCTAGGAACTAGAGTTTGGTTTCCCAACCAGAGACTATCTTACTCTCTATCTTCCCAGCTGACATTCGCTGTCACTCCTGCAACAAGTTTCCTGTGGTTGGCTGTGTGGATCGACAATCCTGTCTTCTGGATCAAGGACATCAGTGTTTGAGCACAGATGTCTACTTAGGTAAAAAGGACTCACTTTACGGGGGAAAGGGAGTAGAGGTAGAACTGAAAGATAAAGGGGAAGGGAAAAGGCTGAGATTGGTGCTGATACCAGACTCAGGTAGGTAACAGAAGATTAGATAGGAACAAGAAGAACAGAGCAGGAGAGAGAGAGAGAGAGGAAAAAGCAGAGAGATGGAGAGTGAAAGATCGAGTTAGAGAGGATGAGGAAGAGTCCCTTCTGGTTGATTCTCTGTGTCCTTCTCCTCTCAGGTAAGATGTGGCTTTACTCCAAATATCGGTGTGGTTCGGCTACGGAACCCTGCATACCCGGCATCAACAGGACCAATGAGTTAACCTACAATACCACTTGCTGCAGAAGAGACTCCTGCAATAGCTTTGCCCCCCGACCTTCTCCAGTCCTGAGCCTCAGCCTGCTCACTCCTTTTGCTGGCCTTGGTTTCTGGCTTCTACACTGAAACTCATTAGAGTCTGTTTAGCCCCAGATTCCACCCTCATATCTTCCCGCTTCATTCTGTTCTTTAGCCCCTGAGTGTCCTGGTTCCCCGTATTCTGGTATTATGGAAATAGCACACAGCATTTGGAGTTAGAAGTCCTAGCTCTCTACTACTTACCATCTGTGTGACTTTGGACCTTTGACTCTCAGGGTCTCAGTTTCCTCTGTAAAAGTGAGAGAGCAGGACTAGGTAATTTCTAAGGTCTTTCCCATCTTTAAATGCTATGATTCATGTAGTTCCATTAATGACCTTTCTCTGGACTTTTTCCTTCCCGCCCCCCCTCCCCCACCCCAATCTCAGTTTTCTCCCAATCATTTCCCATGGTCAGGGAACTGTAGAATGTTAGAGCTGTAAATGGATCTTAGGGATTGTCATGAATCAATGAATTCAGTCCATTGTTTTTTTCTACTATGCTAGCATCTCCTTGCCCTATTTCCCACAATTGTCTCTCTCCAATTCCCTCACCTCCCTTCCTGCTTATCCCCTACCTCTCTTAACCTACCCAGGTTTCTTCCCCAGTAAGGTTTTTCCAGCAGGGAGACTGAAATCTGGACCTGAAGAAGAAGTTCTTATACAGTCCAAAATAGAGATTCCAGGTGGGATGTGATGGTCCTACAGTTCTTATACAGGCCAAAATAGAGATTCCAGGTGGGATGTGATGGTCCTTGTCTGTAGGGTCTGATTCCCTGAACCCTGGCAATAGATCCCACTCTTTAACTTCACTCATGAGTATCCCCATTGGAATAAACATCTGTTTGCCCAAGAATTCGGTGCTTTATTGTCCACAGATTCAGGTGTTCCCTCCCTTAAACTTTGGTATTCCCCCGCCCTCATCCTCATACCTAGGACTCATGATCCCTTGAGGCACCCAAGTTGTTTATCCCTGAAGCTCCCTCAGGGAATTTCTGTTTGGGGTGGGGAAAGGAAGAGCTGGACCAACAAGTTTTTCTGGACTATTCGTTCCTAGTTTTGCCTGGAGAATTGGCAGAGGACCTAATGTTTGGGGGAACGTGTTGTACACAATAGATAGGGACCACACCCCTGGAGAACTTCCACCCAGAGCTACAGGTAGGCTTGAGACTTCAGCTGGGTGAGAAGGATCAGATTGAAGTAGGGGAAATTCCCCACTATCCCTTAGGATTCCAGTAGTTTCCCCCAATACTACTATGGTTTTCCTTAACTTTGAGATTTTGACTCAGTTATATAGGGGAATGCCTCAGGTCTGGGAAATAGATATTTCTAAATAGATGCCCCCCTCTGTCTCCTGTCTCCTCAGTTCCAAACAACTCTGTCTTATTTGCTAAGGTGTGTATTGGGGGGGGGGGGTAGGAAGACACACAGAGAGATGGCTCTAGGGAGGCCTGGTCACCCTTAAGAGTCTGTCCCACCACCCACATACCTTGTTTCAGAGAATCTGATTGTTTTGGAAGATTTTCCCCAACAACAGGATCTAGCAGGCACTCCAGATACTCTCATCATCAATTAGGATCTCTGACTGTTGAGATTTGATCAATTACTGAGCAATTTGATCAATTACTCCCAAGTCCTATTTCCATTTTTCTCCCTTACATTCCTCCCCCCACCTCCATCACACCATGTGAATTTTCTGCTCAGCTGGAAATCAGTCAGTAGAGTTTAATAGACATTGGAGGAGGGTATCAGAGCCCTACTCACTCTCTGTGCCCATACAGAAATGTCATTACCCTCCCCATAGTCCTGGAAGGATCCAAGCCAGTGTGGTGACCACCAGAATGGCCAAGGTAATGCTAGGAACCATAGTCATTGCAGCACCGTTGCAGAGGTCACCATGGCAACAGCTAGTGTGAGTGATATAGGACAAACCACCCACCAACTTTGTTTCCTCCTGTTCACAGCGATGGGCAGCCACACAGGTAGGGTGGTGATGGATCAGGTTGATTGTGGCTGTAGGAGAGAACAAGTACCATCTGAAGTTGAGAGTTTTACTTTGGGAAGAAAGAAGATAGTGAGAAAACCTGGTTCCGGACTATTTTTCTTTTTTAACAAGTGGCTACAGGTGGAATAGATGGCTGCCTACTTGGGATAATTTTAAGGGTAGCATGAAAGTCCCATTATATTTCACCCCCAAATGTTTGCCTTACTTGCTATCTTATGCCTAAAAATCCCACATTAAACTATTAAATCATTAAGGACTTGCTTCTATTAAAATTTGAGCATTCCCCCTCTATACTTCCTCCCTCCCCTCACCCCTATCTCTTGGGAAGAATTGAATTCTAACAGAAGTTTAAATAAATGTATCACATCCTTTCCTTTTTGAAGGGAAGGAAAAGGGAATGAGGGCTTGGAGAAGGAGCATATGTATGCTTAGATCTTCAAGGGAAGATGAATGATCAGGAATTGGGTTCCTTCTCCAGAGAATTGGGAAGATGAAATAGAATGCCAGACTCACGGTTCCCTGGGAACTTGACCTGCTCCTCTTGATTGAGTCTCTGCTCCAGGAATCCACAGCGCTCGTCCTCCCCACATGTCCTTACAATTTCAGAGCAAGGACCATCTGGATTACAGTCATAACATCGCATTCGATTGCCTGATCCAAAGACAGGGAAAAGATGAGCTGGGAGACCACATACCTGGGTCCCTGGGAAAACAGGAGGGATGGGGAGATAGGAAGAGATAGAGTAGGGGACTGGGAAAGCCAGAAAATTGGGTCTCTCCCCTCACCCAGGGTCTTCCCCAATAGGGTACACAGTAGGATCCAGAGGATTTCAGAGTTCATGATGTCAGTTTTCCTCCAGTCTCTCTCTTCCTCCCTCCCACTCCCCCATACCAAAGCAGCTGGCTTATATCTCTCTGGTGCTGGGTTTTATGGGGCAATAAAAAAAGACAGAGTCATGCCTTACCTCACCACGCCAGGGGGCCTCAGGGGGGCTTGGGTGGGGCCTCTAATAACAGGAGATCTTAGCATCTTCTAAAGCCCCTATGACACCCCCCCCAATCCTTTCCAGACAGCCTTTTGTCTCTCAAAGGTCTTAGTTTTCCCTCACCCACATCCCTCTTTTGTCAGAAAGTCTTGTCCCTTCCCTACGTCTCCATTTTTTAAGATAAAACATATTTACTATGTGCCAGGCAATTTAGTATGTGCTGCCTTCCCTATCTCTTGATGAACAATGGCACCTCCCCATTCAATCCCAATACAACTTTAAGTTGAGATTTCATTGTCCCTTGACCAGGTCTCTTAGACCTTCCATATTTTGTATCCCTCTTCTAATTCTCTCCACAAGCTCCATCTTTTCCAAACAAAGCAAAACAATGATTTAACCCTTTCAGAGTAGTAAAACTAGGAGGGGTTAATTACAGGTTTGGAACACAGAAGCTCCAATGAATCAAAAGGAACTGAGGTTGGGTGGGGTCATTCCCCTACCCCACACTCTGATGGTCTTCCCAAAAGTTCCCACATTTCTCACACATATTTTTAGATTAGGGCAACTTAGGTGACATCTCAATTCCAGGTGGGGAAAAGGATTAACAGAGGTACCATTACATTAAGAAAGGGAGGGAGAAAGAGTAGAGAAGAGGTAGAAGAGAGTGGAAAGATAAAAGGAATAAAATAAGACAAGGAAAAAAATAGGATACAGAGGAGACATGAATAAAGATAGAAAAAATAAGGGAAATAGGAGAAAAGGAAAAAGAAAATTAAGAGATCACAAAGGGAAGAGCAAGAAGAAAAGGGAAGGGAAAAGTAAAAGAAGGATAAAGAAAAGGAGAACAAAAGGAAAGGGAAAAGATAAGAGAAATAATGAAGAAAGAAGAGAGAAAAGAAAGAAAAAAGGAGAGAAAAAGGAAAATAAGAAATAAGAATAAAGAAAAGGGTAGGAAGAGATAAGAAAAATGGTGAGGGAAAAAAATGATAGGAAAGAAAGGAAAAGATAAAAAAACAAGATGGGAAAGAAATAAACATGAAAGAAAAAAGTAATGAGAAAGTAAAGGAAAGAAGAAAGAGGGAGAGAAGAGAGAAAAAACAGAATGAGAAAGACAAAAAGAAGGAAAATGGGGGTGAAAATGCCAGATTTAAACTGAGACAGAAAAATACTTAGATATGAGATGGACAGATAAAGAGAGGAGAGAATAGCATCATTGGAGCAAAGGACTAGAGGATAGAGGAATATAGAAAGTAATCAGTATACTGGAAGAGAGAAGGACTGCCCAGGTTATGGGAACAGAGATGCGGGAAACACTAGGCTCTTTCCCAAATTCCCTGATAGGGCTAGTCTGTCTGTGCCTCCCAATGCAACCCAATGACTTCCTAAGAATTGAGGATCCCAGGTCATATGACATATGAGTATCAGAGGCAGCTAGGTAATGCAGTGGATAGAGCACCAGTGCAAGAGTCAGGAAGACCTGAGTTCAAATCTCACCTCAGACACTTGACACTCACTAGCTGTGTGACCTTGGACAAGTCACTTAACCCCAACTCCCTCATCTTGGGTCATCTCCAGTCATCCTGATGAATATCTGGTCACTGGATTCAGATGGCTCTGGAGAAGTGAGACTGATGACCTGCACAGCCCTCCCTCACTCAAAACAAAGTCAAGTGCAAGTCATGTCATTATTTCTCTGATGGCATGGTCTTCTTTGGCAATGAAGGACAAACACACACACATCAGACTCATGGATTTCTTATTCTGATCTCTGCATTTCCCTCCCTTCTTTTCTAATTTCTTATATCCAATTTCCTTTCCTTTTGGTGGTAACTGCCAAATTTTGCTTGATCTTGACTGTGACTTTTTATTTATTTGAAATCTTTTAGAATGACTGCATTTCTTTTCTTTGACTTCAAAGTTTTTGGTTTTGGCGATGATGTTCATTGGAATTTTCAGTTTCAGGAGGTGAGGGGTAGATTCTTGAATTTTCACTTTGCCCTGAAGTTTCATTCATGATTGCTTGATGTATAGTGTCAGATTTTTTTTTTTTTAATGGGTGATGGTGAATTGTGGCTTTCAAGGAAGTTCAGTATCTTATGGGTTTTTCACTGAACTCTTTGTTTTTGATTTGTGGTACCTTATCTTTTCTTCAATGTATTTATTTATTTATTTATTTGGTCTTTGGATTTTAAATGAGGAGCTTGGATTAAATGATCTCTAAGGTCCTAACTTGGTTAAATCCTTTGATCTTTTCATCTCTCTCCATAGTACACCTTCTGTTTCTGTTTCTTTGTCTATCTCTTCCTTTCTACATCTTTGTTGTGCTGTCTCTCCCACCCCCAACCCCTCTGACTGTCCTGTGTTGTCTGAGACCTGCTCTCCCAAGTGGATTCTCTATCCCACCTGCCCAATGGCTCCGCTGTTACACTTGCAGCTTTATTCAATAGGTTTTGCAGAAGTCCTCATAGGTAGCTGAACTTACCCAGCCCCACCCCCTGGGTCTCCCTCTGCCCTCATTCCACCTTTTTGTCTTTTAGTTTTGACCCACACTCCCTTTCTGTTTCCAGAGATGGAGATGTGGGGCTACTTTCCCAGGCTACTTACTATTTATTGGGAGGGAAGCTTCTGGCCCCAGGACTGTATGTATGGCTGATGCTACCAAGGACCAGAACCTTGGTAAACTTCAGCCTCCTCAATCTGAGCTTCACTGACCCTATTTTGGGAGGCAGTAGCACTTCTCCTCCAGTCTATCTAACTTTGTGAACCTCCTCTCCTAAGGCACTAAGATCCTTGATATCCCCACATGTGCCTCCTTGGAAACTTAGAAATAAGTCTGTACCATTCCCATTTCTAAAAATACTCTTAAAAATTCTTCAATCGCCTTCTCAATCCATTTGGTCAATGTATAAAGAGGGTCAAAGGGAAGGGTGGGAGTTATGACAGAAAAACCTGGGCAGGAGAAAGAAGGGGAGGGAGTGCAGGATGAAAATGAAGACCATAAATACCAAGGAAGCTTGCAGAAAGGTAAATGATTTCTGGGCCTGGAGCGGCTGGCAGATCTTAATAGTGGGAGGTGGGTTTCTCTAGGGGAGCAAGAATGTGATTGAGAATATATTAGGGAAAGGGGAATATTACAATGTAATTCTTTTCCCTTTTCTAGTTTCAAAGATTTTGAGGCAAAGGGACCTTCCCCCTAATTCCCCCCATTCCCCTGGTATTTGCCTGTGGGATCTGGCAACTTGGAGGCTGCGGGGAAGGAAGAAGGGTGATGAAAGACAGAGAAACTCTAAGCCTGGGTTCCCAACCTGAGGTATGTGTAGCCCCAGGAAGTAGGAGAAGCTTGTCAAAGAGTATGGGGAGTATCAGTAGGTAACAATATTATAATTGAAATTAATCTACTTTATTTCTCCTATATAAATGCATGGTAAACTCTAGAATTTATTTCTAGAGTTTTACATTTAAAAAGGGGTATAAGTAGGTTTATTGAAAGCCAAGAGGTACAGGGACCTAAAAAAAGTTGAGAACCCCTGCTCTAGGCTGTGGACCCAACAGGTGGAACCAAGATCCAGTCACTGAGTATCTTCCTTCCCTCCTCTCCCAGGGCAGGGTTTAAGTTAGGGCAACAAGATGACTTTTCCAAGGCGCAAGATCATAACATAACTGGAGTTTTGCTTTCTGAACATCCCTTCTTTTCTAGAGATCCTCAGGGGATAGAGAAGGTGGGTGTTATATTTCCTCATCATACCCTAAACCCCCAGTCCAAGCTTCTCTGTTGTAGAAGGAAGAGGGAAAAAACAGAAATGAGAGAGTTGTGTGTGAACAGAGAGCCAACAGAGTGGAGATAATGGCTCAGGGGCCTGGTTTAACCTAGACACTGGTAAGTGACCAACTACTGACCAACCTTTAAAATCCTAAGGAGAAAGGTATAAAATATTCATTTCAATCTGGATGCTCAAGAGAATCACCATAACATCCCATCCTTATGCCCACAATACCTCCAGGATGGTCACTTTCAGGAGATGTGGGGGGCAAGAAGGGAGAGGACATGAATAGGAGACTAGGGGATTCATGGACAGTGGAAAGGGAGTGGATAATACCAGTTCTGGAAACAGTGCTTTGAACATTTCTGTCTTTGGGAGAATAAGGGGAAGAGTATATTTAGGTATGCATATGTATATATATTTATATATATATGTATATGTATATGTTTATATGTATGTACATATGTGTATGTTGTATGTCCTGGGTGAGTTTATAGATAAGATTCATGGGATTCTGCTCCCTGAAGCTGTGGCTTAAATTCCCTAACCGTTCTAGTACAGTTCTCTCTAGCTATGTAATGCCAGGAGATTAGCAGGCACCTGATCTTTTGATTTCTTTCATGACTTACGTTTAGGAGAATGAGGCAATGGGAGATATCTCCCTTTAAGTTGTTCTTTTCAATCTGTCCATTAGTTTCCTTCTCTCACTATCATTCAGTCCTTCTCTTTGTCCTCTCAGTCTTCCCCTCTCTGGCCTCCCCTCCTTCCTTCAGTCTTATTCTTTTTTCTGTTCCTTAATCTCCCTGCTCTCTGCCTTTAATATTACCTCCTTACTTCTGCAGTATCACCCTCACTCCCACACCGTTGGCCACAGCATTCCCCAACATGTTGAAACTGGCTTGGGTGTATACAAGGAGATAGGTGACAACATAATTCATTTGTGAAACATCCTTTCCCCTCTCTTCCCTCCCCCCCAATAGGACACAAGAGGAACCGTAGTGGTACGGTCTCCCAATCCCCCATGTTTTTGATGAGTTAACAGGAGCTTCTTTTCATCCTGGGTTTCCAAGGAGACCTGCGGATTCCTTCTCCTTGCAGATGACATCATCAAGGTCACATGGTTCTGGGGGCAGGTGGACTGAGAGATAATGGAAGGAGAAGATGGGTAAGAAAATAGAGAAACAGATCACCAACATAAACCCTATCTCTTCAAATACCTAAGTTTTTTGCCTCCCTCTCTCACACACACTCCCTCTCTGACACCGTATTAGGGACTCAGGCACCTGGCCTTCTAGTTTCCTTACCTGGGGATGGCCAAGTGGATGTTTTCATAAACTTGAGTTTCTGGTTTGAAATGAGAAGTGGAGTCATCTGTGGAGGAGTATAAAGAAGTGACAGAAAGATCACACACACACACGCATCCAGAACTACGCTCCTGTTCTCTTCTTACCATTCTTCTCTTACTATCATAAATCATGGGGAGTTTAGCGGGTGAGGAATGGAGACATCTGGGTTCAGGACCCTTTTCTATAGCTCTGCCCAAGTGCCTTTTCCCCTTCTTTTTCCTTGTCTGCTAACATCTCTTCTCTCAGGTCATGTGTGTGTGTGTGTGTGTGTGTGTGTGTGTGTGTGTGTGTGTGTGTGTTGTAGAAGATACACAAACCTCTGTATAGAACCCCATTGTTCCGACGTCTCCAAAGAACTATTCCTAGGGCCAAGATAGTGACCCCCTGTCCCAGAACACAAAATAGCAGCAGGATCTTTTGGATATCCCATGTTGGGGAGATCACACAGTGGGCAGGAAGGGCGTCTGGGGAGGCTGCAGCTAGAAGGAGAATGATAATCATTTTATTTCGATCCTTAAGGTTTACAAAATGTTTTACATAATGATCTCATTTGACCTTTTATAGCAACTTTGTGATGTAGGTGCTATTGCTATCTCTATTTTATTGATCGAGAAACTGAGGCTGAAAGGGGTTAAGTAACTTACCCAGGATCACATTGTTAATAAATGATTGAGGTGAGATGAGATATATGACTCAGGAAGAGGATGAAGGGTTAGGGGTATGTGTAGGGAAGCCGGTGGAAAAGCCCTCATCCTCATTCCAAATTACATTCCCTATAAAAATGGATGATTTCAGGTAATGAATAGCTCCTCCACTAGTATAGATTAATAGAATTCTTATACTGGAAGAGATCTTATCTTTTACTCCAACCCTGTCATTTTACAGAAGAGATCAGAAAGATAAAGTGACTTATCTGAGGTCACCTACTGGTTAGGATTCCTCAACATGTTCTTTCTACTATATTATTTTTCTTCTCACAACAGAAGGCTTCTACCTTCTATACAATTGTTTAATGTAACCAGAGCAATCTGTTGCCATAAATTTTACTGTCTACCTCAATCCCAAAGAGAAAAACCATATTAAAGAACTACCTTATTTCCTAACATCTTAATAATAGGGGATGATTCTTCTAGTAATGGAATAGTCCATGAAAATGAATTTGCCTTTCCCCTACCTCTTACTATTCATCAACAACTTTCTGTAATGGTCCTTTCCTCCCGAAATATGTGGATGGTTTCTTTTTTTTTTTCCATGATTCTTCCCCAACCCCTGGAAATGGATTGTGCCACATCAAACAGCATTATAACATGACTCTTTTCTGTCTAATGCGCTATTACACTGGGGTTATTTTTCTTCTTTCTTCCTCTTCCTCTTTCCAGCAGTATGCCATTTCTAGTGTCAGTGTACACATATCCTTTCTTTAACAGCAATTCCATCAGAAATTTTGTGCGTGTGTGCGTGTGTTTGTTATTTTCTCCTCTTTCTACTCCTTTACCTAAAAGCATTTGATAATTTGGATTGCAGACCATTACACCAAAAGTACTTGGGTTTCCTCATCCTCTCCTCTCCAAGAGTTATTCTTATAATAACAACTCACATTTATCTTTTTACATTTATTTATATATATTTCCATATGACTCACAATAACCTTGGAAAGTAAGAAGTATAGGTATTACTATTTGTGTTTTACTGATGAGGAAATAAGCTCTGAGAGTTAAATGAGTTTCCCAAGGGTTATTTTATCATAATAGCACAGTTCTATTGCACTATCTACTATACAAGGTTAATGAAAAGAAAGTGTGTTTTTTTCCCTCAAATTTAAATAACTATACCATGTGAACTTTTTTTTATTATTCTTCCCTTTCCCAAATTCACCTGTCAGGTTGAAACTGATGCCCTTGTTCTGAGGGAAAATGCAACGAATGCTCCTGGCCCTTCGGATACGGGACTCTGAGGTTCCCTCCACAGGACACACCATGAGAAGGGAAGCATTCTTTCCCAAGAAAGTCTCTGTCCTACCCTTCACTTTCCCCTTCCCTTCCAGCCAAACAACCGAGTCCAGGAAAACTGCTGAGACCACTGAACACACCAGGATTGAGCAGAGAGAACCATCAGTAGTTTTTGCTGATAGCTGGGAGCCTGTTGGAAAAAAAAAAAGGAGGGGGGGGCAATCCACTCTATTATTGCCTATGTTCATCAAAGCCCTGCAGTCACAATGAACAACTGGGGCAGTCAGCAGCTTTTGCCTATCTTCCTTCATCATATTCAGACCTCAGTGTTCTCCAGGAAATGGATCATTGTGATGACTGAAGAACCTGGCACGGGGTTTCATGATCACATATTCTCCTCCTGTCCTCTCCCCAGAGGTCTCCCCATAGAGAATCCCTTGGCCCCATGTATTCTCTCTCTTCTCCCTGTCCCAAAAAGATTCCATAAACCCCCTCTCACCTCTGATCACAGAGAGGTCATATACCCTCCAGTTCTGGTAGTTAAAGTAGGTGCCAAGCACAGCACACCAGTATCGTCCTGCATCCTCCTCCTTAGCCCCTTCTAGCCACAGGGAATTATTCCCCAGCAGGCTTAGCCTGATTTCCCTCAAGATCTTCCTTGTCTCTGGAGCCTTGTTGGTCATGGGGACACGGATCACTGTGGTGGTAGGGAATCCAGACACAGGGCTTCGGAACCATGATAGCATCTCATCTCCATATAAGGTAGGTGGTTCAGGACATGGGAGTTCCACAGTTTCCCTGAGAGCCACATATGTGGACTGGATATCACCTGTGTAGAAGGAGGGTTTGATAGAAAGTTAGTCCAAGAAGAGGGAACAGACCCTACCCTACCCCCACGAGATTGACCTCTTCATTCCTTTCTCCTTATTAGGCTTTGTCATATTCTTGGTTGTGCTAGGTGGCACAGTGGATAGAGCACCAAGTCTGGACTCAGGAAGACCCGAGTTCAAATCTAGCCTCAGATACTAACTAGTTGTGTGTCCCTGGACAAGTCATTTAACCTGTTTACCTCAGTTTCCCCATCAGTAAAATGGTAACCATAATTGTATCTACCTCCCAGGGTTGTTATAAGGTAATATAAACTTAGCACAGTGCCTGGCGCATAGTAAGCACTATAAAAATGTTAGCTTCTTACTATTATTAATATTATCTGTGGGAGAATACTCTTTCTCAAGCTGTAGGATGGAGCTGGGGAGAAGAATGGAAGGAAAGCTTCTTCCTTTTATAGGAATGAAGACATAATGGGAAACAGACCCAAGCTTTAGCTGGAAAGGGAGAAATGGATTTCCCTTTCTTGCTTCCTTAAGAATGGAATCATGCAAAGTGGTTGGAAAACAATAGGGAAATGGACCAAAGTCAGTCCAGATTTTGTCTTTCAAGACTTTCCAAGATTGAAGTTACCAAAAGAAAACATTGGACAAGTGAATCAAAGGAAACTGAAACAAAGGGAGAGAAACTTACCCTTGGGGTGGTGGAGGAAGGTGCCTATCATACTTCACCACCACTACCAGAGAGAGATACTTAAGCTGCTGCTCCCTTTTTCTTTCCCCAGCTCTGCCTCTAGGCAGCCCCTCCTTCCATCCCTGGACCATAATTATTATGTGCTGTTTGTTTCCACAGCTTCCGTGGCCTGATTTCACCATTAGTTGCGGGGGGAGGTGTTGAGATAATAGGCAATTCTCTTTTGTTGCTGGGGCGGTGAAGAGTGGCGACACAGCTCCACACTGACATCAGGCCACCTTTCTTCCCCACCCCTCTTTACCCTTTCCTAGAGGAAAGTGTAAAATCCCCAGTCCTGAAGACATTTTCAGGTCCCTAACTCCACCTGCTGCTACTTACCTGATGAGATCTGAGGGATGAATGGAAGGAGGAGAAACACGAAGTGGAGGAGTATGCAAGCCATGGGAAGTGTCTACACAAGAATACTTTCACAGGGAGATGGGAGTCCTAAGAAGGAAATAGGGACAAGATAACAGACTGTAGTTCCAGGGGCCTGGATGATAGGTCCCCTCATGGGAATGAGAAGGCAAGCAATAATAAACCAACAACTGTTCTGTCCATTGGAGATAAGAGGACAGTGGCCTCTCTGGTGTGTGTGTCAGGGGGAGTTCCTTCGGCACTTCATTATCTCTCAGGGCTATCCCATATGGAGGGGTCCATTGACCATTTCCTGTAAACCAAAAAGGACTGTAGTAGATAGAACATTATACTATATTTAAAGACTCTCAAGCCCATGCTTATCTTTGAGACTAGGGGCACACAACTATCTTTGGTACAGCAAAATGAGGGAGCCAAAAGAAGAGACAGTTTTTAAAGCTTTTTTTTAAAGTACATTTTTTTTAATGCCAGAGAGTTCCAAAATACATATGTATTTATGGTGCAATTATTATAATGAAGACAGTCTCTTATAAAAAGTAACACGGGGCACAATTATCAAATTTTGCCTAGAGTGGACTTTTCTCAGCTCTGTATTGCTCTCTCTTTTTGGATTTACTCAATCCATTGAATCAGTTGGGTAATTTACTTCCCTCTTTCAGACCTCAGTTTCCTTATCTTCAAAATGAAGTAGATTAGGTGATTTCTAATGGTTCTTTCAAGCCCGGTGACTCTAAGTTTTTTCTTAGTAAAGGAAAGTGTAATACTGGTATACTTCTCATTCCCCCATCAGACTGGAGTTTCCTTGAGAGTAGGAATCTAAATGCTATTTTAATATTTTTATTTAAATTTTTATTGATGTTATTTATTTATAACCTCCCTCATTTCCTTCCTTAGAAACTATGGCTTTTATTGATATTATTTTGTATCCAGTAACAGAAAAATTCTATCTTGGATATCCATTGGCTCTCAGAATCCTGCAGGTGGTGTTCTAGGCAAGGGCTTGCCTATAGCTTTCCTTATTTATTTGTTGTTGTTGTTGTTTTTTTTATTAAATTATTTTCAATGAACAAAAAACATTTTCTCTCCCTTTTACCTTTCCCCATTGAAAGAAAAGGAAAAAACCTCTTGAATCAAAAATTCATAGAAAATCAAATCAAATTCTAACATTGACCATGTTAAAAATGTTACATTTTATTCCACATTCTGAGTACATCACTTCTGTGTCAGAAGAGGGAGGGGGTAACATACTTCTTCATAAATCCTCTGGAATCATAGATGGTCATGTGTCAATCAGAGAGAGTTCTTATGTCTTTCTGAGTTGTCTTTATACAATGTTGCAGTTATTGTATACAATGTTGTGCTTATTCTTTGGGTTCTGCTCATTTCACACTGCATTAATTCACACAAGTGTTCTCAGGTTTCTCTGAAGCTGTTCCTTTTATCATTTCTTAGAGTATATCTTATATACTATTCCATTACATCCACATACCACCATTTGTTCAGTCATTCCCCAAATCGTGGATAAACCTTTAGTTTCTGGCTCTTTGCCACCACAAAAGTTGGTGCTATAAATATTTTTGTACTTTCCTTCTTTCTTTGATTCCTTTGGGAGTACAGGCCTAGTGGTGGTATTGCTGGGTAAAACATTATGCACAGCTTAAAGACTTGGAGGGCATAGTGCTAAATTTTTTCCCAACAGGGCTGTACCCATTCACATTTCCCTCAACAGTGCATTTATATTCCTGTTTTCCCATAGCCCCTACATTTGTCATTTATATTTTTTAGTCATCTTTGCCCATTCTCATAGTAAAATTTTGGGATAATGTCAATTTGCATTTTTTGAATTATTAGTGATTTGGCGCATGTTTTCTTTTTTTGTAAATTAATTTTATTTATTTTCAATGTTCTACAATCACTACTATATAACTTAGATTTCCCTCCCACTCTCTTCTCCTTCCCTCTCCCTCCCCGAGATGGCATAAAATTTTTATATAGATTTATATAGGTTCTACACATACATTCCTATTAAATACATTTTCACTATAGTCATGCTATATAGGAGAATTAAAATGAATGGGAGAAATCATATAATAAGCCAAAATGTAATACACACAAAAAATGATCGGCTACATTCTGTGATTGAATTCCATAGCTCTTTCTCTGAATGTGGAAGGCATTTTGCCTTAAAAGACCATTGGGAATTTTTTAAAGTCCTTGCATTGCAATGAAGTTCCAGGTCTACCAGAAAAAATTCCTGCACACTGTGGTTGTTGCTTTGTTGTTGTTCTCCTGGTTCTGCTCCTTTCACTCAGCATCAGATCATATAAGTCTTTCCAGGCCTCTCTGAAGTCTTCTTGTTCATCATTTCTTATAGCACAAGGGTATTCTATTACATTCATATACCATAATTTATTCAGCCATTCTCCAATTGATGGGGATCCCCTTGATTTCCAGTTTTTGACCACCACAAAGAGGGCTGCTATAAATATTTTTGTACATGTGGGACCCTTTCCCATCTTTATGATCTCTTGGGGATACAGTCCTAGAAGCAATATTCCTGGGTCAAAGGGTATGCATATTTTTGTAGCCCTTTGGGCATAGTTCCAAATTGCTCTCCAGAATGGTTGGATCAGTGGAGCATGGTTTCTTATGACTATACATCATTATCTTATGATTATACATCATTTAGATACTTTTCTTTGAGAACTATTTATTCATATATTTTGATGATTTAACATTTGAGGAATGACTCTTTTTCTTATAAATTTGAATCAATTCTTTGTATCTTTTGGAATGAGACTATTTATCAGATAAAATTGCTGCAGAGATATTTTTTTCTGAGTTAATTCCTTCCCTTCTAATTTTTAAAAACAGTCATAGTTTTCCCACCAGGGAGTCATCCCATATAACAAATAGTATTTTTTAAAGAAAAAAAGATGAATAAAGGAAGCACAACATTGGAAAAAGTCTGAATACATGTGCTATGTGCAACACCTATGGACCTCCAATTTCCATGAAGGGATTCTTCTATTTAAAGTGCATGGATTGCTCTTCCAAATATATCCCTCCCTTTTCTCCTACCAAAGGAGTGGGGGTCATCTCCAGTCGTCCTGATCTATATCTTGCCATTAGACACAGATGGCTCCAGAGGAGGAAGTAAGGCTGGTGACTTTGCACAGCCCTCCCTCACTTAAATCCAATTCACTTGGAGGCATCACCTCCATGAAGTCATGGTCCTCTTCTGAGAAGGAAGGACAAACAACAACAACCAAAAATATTCCTTGTATGAAAGAACAAGAGAGAGAGAGAGAGACAGAGGCAGAGACAGACACAGAGACACAGAGATAAAGACAGAGAGACAGACAGAGAGATGGAGAGAGACAGAGACAGAGAGATGGAGAAAGACAGACAAAGACAGAGAGACAGACAGAGAGACAGAGACAGAGAAAGACAGAGAGAGATGGAGATGGAGAGAGACAGAGAGACAGACAGAGAGAGAAAGAGAGACAGAGACAGAGATGGAGAGAGACAGATAGAGACAGAGAGAGATAGACAGAGAGAGAGAAAGAGAGAAGAAAGTTCAGCAAAACTTATCAAATGAGACAGTTCAAATGTTCCACATCAATAGAATAACTGCCTCTACAAAGGAGGAAGGAGATGCATTTTCTCATCTCTTCTTTGAGGTGACTTAGTCATTGTAATTACACACTATTCAGTTTTAGGATTTCTGTTGAACAACATCTACATTGTTGTTCACATCATCTTTTTGGTTCTGTTTACTCCAATGTTTAAACTGGGAAAGTAGTTGTGCATATCATATCTTTGATCTGTTTACTCCAGTTTTCATCAGTGTGTATGTCTTGTCAAGCTTATCTGCATTTTTCTCATCCTTATACTGCAGTAATTAATATTCCATTACATTCACGTCCTATAGTTGGGTTAGCCATTTTCCAACTGCTGGTCATCTACTGTGCTCTTGGTTTTTTGCCACTACAAAAAATGCTTTAAATTGTTTTGGTATACCTGGGACCTTTCTATTTCTCTTTAACCTTCTTGAGATATATCCCCACCACTTGGATTTCAAGGTCTAATTAAATGCTATTTTTATTTACAAACTGAATCCAATCTGAAAGTATGTTTTTTTAAGGCAAGCTTTATTTTATTTTAGTCTTTTTAATACATTTCTGCTCAATTTCTAGCCTTAACCTAACACTACTTCATGTACTCCCCACAGTAACTAAACTGAACTATTTTCTATCCTCCATACTACTCTTTCCCATTTTTCCACTTTTTCTTACCTCATTCCCCATACCTGGAATACCCTTGTCTATACTATCACAGAATCTCAGATTTGGAAGGTACCTGAAAAAGGAATTCTTTTTCAAATTCCCCTGCCAAGTGCTCATATAACTTTCATTTGAAGGCCTAAAGTAACAAGGAATTCATTACCTCTAAGACAGCCTGTTCTCTTTTAGGAAATTCTGAATGGTAGCAAGTTTTTGAGTTAATCAAAATTTGTCTCTCTCTGCAATTTCTATTCATAGCTTCTAGTATTGTTTTAAAGCGGAACAAATTTAACCCCTTTTCCAAATTAACAGTTTTTTTTTCTTTTCCCCAGCTTAAACATTCCCTGTTACTTCAACCAACCCTCATATTACATAATCTCCAGTTGTTGTGGTCTCCCTCTTACGAACCATTCTGATTTGTGAATCTCTTTCCTAAAATGTGGTACTGAGAACTGATGACAATACACCAGACACAGTTCAGTGAGGACAATAAACTATCACTGCTCCAGTCAATTAGCAGGAATTTATTAAGAGCTTACAGTGTTGCAGGTACTGTACCCTGCACTGGGGATAGAAAAAAAGGCAAAAACAGTTCCTACCTTCAAGGAGTTTTCATTCGAATATGAAACACCACATGTAAATAGGTACATGCAGGATATATAGGAATATAATGATAGCTAACATTTACATAGGGGCCGCTAGGTGGCGCTGTGGGGAGAGTACCAGGTCGGCAGTCAGGAAGACTCCTCTTTCCGAATTCATATCTAGCCTCAGAAATTTACTAACTGCTCGACCAGCAATTACTTAACCCTGTTTGCCTCAGTATCCCTATCTGTAAAATAAGTTGGAGAAAGAAATAGCAAACCACTCCAGTGTCTTTGTCAAGAAAACTCCAAAAAGGGGTCACAATGAGTCTGACATGACTGAAATGACTGCACACAAAATTTATATAGTATTTGAAGGTTCGCAAAGTGCTTTACACATGTTAACTCATTTGAGTTTATAGAGTAGATGGAAGGTACTTTCAGAAAACAAGCCTTAGAAGAATGGGAAAGGGACTCTTAGAGATTTGAAACAAGTCAGGGATTCTAAGCGGTGGAGGTGAGGGGGCAGAGCATTCCAGGCATGGGGAGAAGCCAGAGCAAAAGCATGGATATAGGAAGTGGAGAATCATTTGTGAGGAAGGGTGTATGGAGGGGGCAAGTATTGTGTTAAACCACTAGAAACACAGCAAGAGGCCAGATTGTAAAGACCTTTAAAAGCCAAACAAGGGACAGCTAGGTGGTGTAGTGCATAGGGCACCAGCCCTGGAATCGGGAGTTCAAATCCTACTTCAGATACTTAACTGATGGTGAGATTCTGGACAAGTCATTTAACCCCAACTACCTCCAAAAAAAAAAAAGTCAAAGTAATTTATATTTGATCCTGGAAGTAATAGGGGGAGTCTGTGTCTGTGTCTATGTATGAGACATGATCAGACCTATGCTTTAGAAAAATTCACCTTGGCTGAAGTAGTTTAGGAGAAAGAGACCATGGCTAGATATATAGAACAGGGATTCATCAGCATAGAGTTGATTATTGATTATCAGTCCCATAGGAGCTCATGACATCGACAAGACAAACAGCATATGATAAAAACAGAAGAGGACTTTGAACACTTTTGGAGGACACCCATGATTAGTGGATATGATGTGGGTATAGAAGCAATAAAGGAGACTGAGAAGGAACAATCAGGAGGAGAAATGGTAGAGAGTAGCAGTGCAAAGGTTTACAGAGGAAAAATTATCTAAGGGGAGAAGGTGATCAATAGTTCAAACACAGAAGAGAGGTCAAAAAGGCCAAAATCAATGAAGAGATCACTGATAACTTTGGACAGGGTGATTTCAACTGAATGATAAGGACAGAAGACATTGCAGCAGGTATAGAAAAGACTGGCAGGACAAGAAGTGGAGGTATTTGATAGAGTTAGTTTTCTCAAAGTGTTTAGCTAAGGAGTAGAAATATAAAATAAAAGTTAGTGGAGATGGTAGGATCAAAGAGATTTTTTTTTTTTAAGTATGGGAGAGACAGGGGCATGTTTGTAAGTAGCAAGGAAAAGCCAAACAGATAAGGAGAGATTGAAGAAAAGAAAGTGGAATGTTAAAGAGGTAATCTGCTGGAGAATATGAGAGGCCATGGGATCAAGAGTACATCTGGAGGGATTGGCCATGACAAAGAGAAAGACTGTCACTTCATTATCAGAGATTGGACTGAAGGACTTCTCAATGAATAGCTTTAATTTTGGAGATGGAAAATGAGGCAAAGTCTCCATCTGAGAGGATAGAGATGTAAATAGAAACAATGCTCTAAGAGTTAAATATATTATTAAGGATTGATGTTGTGAAGCCCCTGGTTTATTTTCTAACCTGAAGGTGCCCTAAAGTCTCCCTTACCACAAAACTTCCCCTTATCTGGGGACATAAAATTCCTTGTCCCCACCCCTCATCCTGGGGAATGGGATTTCTTTACCTCCCTAACCTTGTGAAATTCATAGTCCTCACCCCGTTTCTTTATCTTGCAAGACTTACCCTAGATCTCCAACCCCCATAAGAAAACCCTGAAATCATCCTATATAAGTCTGGTTCTTTTCCTGTATCACTGCCTTTATTTAGCTCCTTGCTAAATCTCAGGCCTGCTACTTTGCATCAGTAAAGCTCCCAATAAGGTCTAAGTGAATTCATTCACATTTTCAACCAGCTCTCCCATCTCTCTCTTCAACAGTGAGGGTACTATGGGAGACTTGAGGAGAGATGAGAAGTATTGAAATTGCTATCCAAGAAAGGGGAATAGTGAATCCATTAAGAAGGAGGAATAGGAATATTGCTTTACTGCCATGAAGGACCAAATGAAACTAGATAAAGTAGTTTGTAGCGGACCCAGTCAGCATGGTTTGGTTCTGCTTTCTTTGGTTCCATGTTTGGTTACACGTAAGTGGATGTAAATAGGAGTGAAGGAAGTAGATGATATTTAGGGTTAGGATTTCTAGGGTAATCAGGATAGATAGAATAATTGAGGATTGGGGCTTGCAGGGTGTGATTAGCAATAGAATAAATGGAGATGCAAGAGTAGAGTACTCTGTGGAGTTGAGTTGGTTTTCAACCAGGAGAGTATGACCATAGTTATAAGTTTCAATGTTGCTTAAGTCTTTGCTAACACATTCTTGTGAGGATCATGTGTTAAGGATCTCTTTTTAGTTGGTTTGACTTTTGTGAACAGGAAAATATTAGTTGTTCTCGACTCATACATTGAGTATATTTCTATTTCACCCTGTTTTGGGGGAAACCAGATCTAAACTTTAAGTGAGTCTCTTTGGGGCGATAGGATGGGGGAACAAAGAAAAAGAGTCTACCTTTTTGGTTGAGAGAACTGCACATGTTTAGTGTGGAATGGATCCAAGCATGCAGACAAGGTTCAATTCAATTCAAATCAAAATTTCATTATATTCATCCCCATTCTAGCTTGTTGAAATAGTTTTGGAAAACTTGACTGACATCCCAGCTATCTTTCTTAGATTTGTGTTATCTATAAATTTAAAAAACATGACATCTATGCTTTTATCCAAATCACTGAAAAAAATCAGCACAAGGTCTGGGAGAGATCCCTGGAACTGTGTACCTGAGACCTCCTTCCAGGGTGATATTGATCCACTAATCCCTACTCTTCGAGTCTTTTCATTCAACCTGCTGAAAGCCTTCAAACTTTCATATTTATTATCTGTTCAATTCAATAGAACAACCACCTGTGAAATGCCTGCCATGCGCAAAGTACTAGACTAACATTTTCTTACCACATTCATATAGACAACATGAAAAACTTTGTCAAATATGTCTTTTCCATCTCACTTCTCCAACTTTCCATACATTTTCTTGGCAGCCCCAAGAAAGATAGGGGCTTGAACTAGGGATTCTCTACAGTGCTGGGTGTAAAGTCCTAACCTTCTTCATACCTAATGAAGGACTTTATACTTATCCCTATTCAATGTTATAGTCTGCATTTGGTCTATCACTCTAATTTGTCATGAATTTTTTTTTATCCTGTCTCTTTATTCCAACATCTTAGCTATCTAGATGTTCCAAAATTATGTCATCTATTGCGATGGAAAGCAAAGTGGGATCTTTGCTGTTTTTGTTTTAGTATAAGCAAATGCTTCTGATTGAATCTTGCTTTTATCAACCAAGAGTCTTTACAAGAAGTACAGAAACAAGAGTTTCTTCAACTAGAAATGGTATATTTATTTGTATTGTTAACATGATTAAAGATCTTCCCCATCCATTAATAGGCCTACCCATTAAGGGGAGTTTGGTTAGGGAAGATTTGTAGGAAGGCCCATACCTTTTGTTAATGAGGCACTGGTTCTCAAGGGTTGAGATGCCCTCTGACTCTAAAAAAGGTATAAATATCTGAGGGTGAGGTTTTACTTTGGGGCTCAGTTTTTGGAAGTGTTTGGTCAGAGGAGGACTCTGGGAAGCCACTAAGGAGCACCCTTCTACTACCCCCCCACCCCCATCCCCTGGCTTTGACAACCCAGATGTCACTGCTTCTCTCTCTGGTAACTGTGATCAGACAGTTGGACCTGTCCGTTGATTTATGATATATGTATTGCCTGTGCTTTATGTGATTTATGATATATGTATTGACTTGTGCTGACTCCCCTGAACTAAGTGAATGCTGTATGTGCTTGATTAAAGGAATGATACATGTGCTTGATTAAAGTGATTGTTAACTGCTCAAAAGTTGCCTTTCCTTTTATGAATGCAGATCTAAGAATCTGTGATAACAGGTCCCCCCTCCCCCTGTATGTTGGGGTGCTTACTGATACATCTAAAAATCTAAGTAGTTTGCTAGCTACACTTTTGTTCAAGTCATCATCAAAAATATTGACAAAAATCCCACATCTGATATTTATTACTTATATGACTTTGGGCAACATCTCTGGGCCTAAATTTTCTCATCAGGAAAATAAGGGGAACAGGCTAGATATTTTCTAAGATATATTTTAATTTTAGATCTGTGATCCAGGGTCAAATAGCACAGAACTAAGTACAGATGGCTGAGGCACTCCCCTAGGGAGATCTCTTCAAGATGACAGTACCATTAATGGGACTGGTCATTTAATCAGTTCCAAATTCATCTAATTCTACAGCAGTATCACTGAGCACATATCTCTCCATTTTGTCCATAATAAAATGGCAGAGTATAAATTCTTTTTTTGTTCAAATGGAGGGATGTCTTTAGCATTTCTTTACCCCCAGTTATTAAATTCTGCATTTTTTTCAAAACCTAGCTCGAATGCCACCTTCCTCAGAATTCTTTCCTTTCAATCCTCCTCTCTCCAAATTTTCCCTCAGAAATATCTCCCTAGGCAAGGAATATAGCAGCCTCCTGTTTTATAAATCCAAGGATCCCAGCTTCTGGGATAAGAAAGAACTCACTGTTCGACAAAAATTGCTGGGAAAACTGGTTAACAGTGTGGTGGAAATTAGGCACAGACCCATGCTTGACACCGTACACAGGAATAAAGTCCAAATGGGTACAAGATTTAGGTATAAAGATTGATACCATGAATAAACTGGAGGAGCAAGAAATAGTGTATTTATCAGATTTGTGGAGAAGGGAAGAATTTTTTACTAAAGAAATGACAGAAAGCATTATGAAATGCAAGATGAATAATTTTGATTACATTAAACTGAAAAGTTTTTGCACAACCAACCCAATGTAACCAAAATTTGGAGGGATGTAGTAAATTGGGAAAGAATTTTTACGGCTAAGCTTGGGGATAAAGGCCTCATTTCTAGAATATATAGAGAACTGACTCAAATGTATAACTATACAAATCAATCCCCAATTGATAAATGGTCAAAGGATATGAACAGGCAATTTTCAGAGGAAGAAATTAAAGATATCTATAATCATATGAAAAAATGCTCTAAATCACTATTGATTAGAGAGATGCAAATCAAAATAACTCTGAGGTACCACATCACACCTATAAGATTGGCAAACATGACAGAACAAGAAAATGGTAAATGCTGGTGAGGATATGAGAGAGTTGGAATACTAATTCATTGTTGGTGGAGCTGTGAGCTCATCCAGAACTATGCCCAAAGGTCTACAAAAATGTGCATACACTTTGACCCAGCAATATCGCTACTAGGACTATACCCCAAGAGTTCATAAAAATGGGAAAGGATCCCACATGTACAAAAATATTTATAGCAGCACTCTTTGTAGTTGCCAAAAACTGGAAGTCAAGGGGATGCCCATCAATTGGGGAATGGCTGAATAAAT
Source organism: Potorous gilbertii (assembly GCA_028658325.1). NCBI lineage: Eukaryota > Metazoa > Chordata > Mammalia > Diprotodontia > Potoroidae > Potorous > Potorous gilbertii. Next base: position 309,919,781 of record CM053770.1, on the reverse strand, counting down.
TATGGTATATGAATGTAAAGGAGTACTATTGTGCCATAAGAAATGATGAACAAGAAGACTTCAGGGATGCCTGGAAGGACTTATATGATCTGATGCTGAGTGAAAGGACCAGAACCAGGAGAACTTTGTGCACAGCAACAACCACCGTGTGCAAGAGTTTTTTTCTGATAGACTTGGAACCTCATAATAATGCAAGAACTTATTTAAAAAAAAATCCCAGTGGTGGTTTTCTAAGGCAAAATGCCTTCCACACTCAGAGAAAGAAATATGGAAGTCATTCGCAGAATGTAGCAGATCATGTTGGTGTATGTGTGTGTGTTTTAGTGTATTATGTTTTGATTTGTTATATGATTTCTTCCATTTATTTTAGTTCGACTACATAGTATGACTATAGTGAAAACGTACTCAATAGGAAAGTATATGTAGAACCTATACAGAATTGTATGCTGTCATGGGAATGGAGGGGGGTAGTAGGGGGTAGGTGTGGGAGGGATAAAATCTTAATTCTATGGTAGTGATTGTAGAACATTAAAAAAAATAATAAAATTAAGTTAAATATATAAAAAAGAAATACCTCCCTACCTTTACAATAATTGTCTACTGTGCACCAACCTAACAAGCAATTATTAACCATTTTATATGTCCACCCTCTTCACAGTTCACTTCTTCTTCCACTCAGCTACCAACTTTATTTTCCTAAAGCACAGATCTGACTATGTCACATTCCTTCTATCCTCCCCATTCAACAAACTCCAGTAGCTTCCTATTATGTCTAGGCTCAAACATAAAATTCTCTGTTTGCCTTTTAAAATCCTTTACCACTTGACCATTTCCTACCTCTCTTACACTTTGCTCCTTCCCATGTACCATGCCACAATTCAGAGACAGTGGCCTGGTTTACACAGAATACTCTTACCTCCTTATTTCATGCTTTTTCACTGGCTGTCTCATATGCCTGAAATGCTTTCCATCTTCACATCTTCCCTAAAGACTCAGTTCAAATTTCCCCTTCTGGAAAAGGCCTTTTTTGCTTCCTTCAACTGCTAATGCCTTCTCCCCTATGATTACCTTTCATCTATGCTGTATATATCTTATATGTACATAGCTGTTTGCATGATGTTCTTTAGAATATAAATTCCTTGAGGAAAAGGGACATTTGCTTTTCTTTGTATTTCTTTCACTTAGTACAGTACAGCATATAGTAAACACTTAATTAGTGCTTGTTACTTACTGATTGATTACCATGTGCCAGGTACTGTGCTAGGACCTAGGAATAGTAGTTCCTGACCTTAAGGAGCTTACACTGAACAGAGTAGCTGTAATGTAATAAGTAAAGGGAAGATAATTTGAGGAAGAAGAAAGCACTAGCAACTAGAAATCTCAGAAAAGGCTTCCCCCAGGAAGTGACACTTTGACTGAGCATTGAAGGAAAATAAGGATCCCAAAAGGTAGAGTTGAAGAGTGAATATGTTACAGGCACGGGGATGGTGGGGGCAAAAAATGGAGTGATTACTTAGAGGGACATTAGTAAGTCAATCAGTTTGGCTGAAATGAAGAGGGTTTGGAGGGAATAAATGTGGAATAAGTCTAGAAGGCCAGGGTCATCATGTAATCCTGTGTACTTGTAATTATCTGTGTTTAGCAATAATAACTGCTTCTAGACTCAGGGAGGATGGGTTAGTCTTACTTACCACTGAAGAATACCTCTTCATGTGATTTGTACTGGGTTTCATCCTGGAGGAGTCTCTAATGGTCTCTGATGATATGAGTTGGACTCTCATATTCTTTGGCTTGTTACACTCCCATTCCAGTGCCCTGGAAAAATATTTCATATTGCTTAGTCTTAGTCAAGTTTAGGGTCTCCACAAAAGGATGGATCACAATATAAATCAGGTGTGTGGCAAGATTATTTCCTACACACAAACAAAACACTAAAAGACACAAAAATATTCATCATGCATTGACAAGACTGAAGCAATCAATAACTTGTAACTGTTGTTATAATCTTCAAAGAGTTTGAATCATAAACATTGAATTGAAGCAGTTTGTGGAACTACTGAATTCTATGTTTCCACCTTGCCTCTGCACTGTCCAAACTAATCAATTGAACAGTCCATTTTTTTTTTTTGGTCAATGCTAGCCAGGGATTTGGGTTCATCCTTTTGTTAACGAATATCTACTCTAAGAACACTGAAGTATGGGCAGTTAGGTGGTACAGTGGATAGAGCACTGGCCATGGAGTCAGGAGGACTTCAGTTCAAATGTGACCTTAGGCACTTGATACTTACTAGCTGTGTGACCCTGAGAAAGTCATTAAACCCCAGTTGCCTTAAAAAAAATAAAAGAACACTAAAGTAGTTGCCAGAGACTTCTCCCTTTGGTAATTGCTAGTTAGATCTAACCAAAGGACCCCGGATCACAGAGCCTCTCCAATGCACAAGGTGACATCCAGTTCTGGAAATGTTCATGTGAAGATTGATAGTTATTTGCCTAAACTGAGAAATGAAAAAAAAAATAGAAAAGGAGAGCCATATGTCCACTGCAGCATGGTTGCAAAAGTGGGGAAATAGGGCTGGATGTCCTTCTTACCATCTTTCATAGGAAGTGGCTTCAAATATTTCTGATGTGCTCTTTGGAAGAAAAGAAGCACCAAATGTGGAGGTCACTCCATTTATTTATTTATTTTTAGTTTTCAACATTCATTTCCACAAGATTTTGAGTTCCAAATTTTCTCTCCATCTCTCCCCTCCCCCACCCCAAGATACCATGCATTCTGATTACCCCTTCCCCAATCTGTCCTCCCTTCTATCACACTCCTCCCTTCCTTTATCCCCATCTCCTCTATTTTCTTGTAGAGCAAGATAGATTTCTATAGCCCATTACCTGTATTTCTTATTTCCCAGTTGCATGTAAAAACAATTGTTAACATTTGTTTTTAAAGCTTTGAGTTCCAACTTCTCTCCCTTCCTCCTTCCCCACCTATCCCCATTGAGAAGGCAAGCAATTCAATATAGGTTATACATGTGTACTTATACAAAAGACTGCCATAAAAGTCATATTGTGAAAGATTAACTATATTTCCCTCCATCCTATCCTGCCCCATATTTATTCTATTCTCTCTTTTGACCTTGTTCCTCCCCAAAAGTGTTTACTTTTAATTACCTCCTCCTCCCATTTGTCCTGTCTATCATCCCCTCATACCCCACTTATCCCCTTCTTCCCTGCTTTCCTGTTGCGTAAGACTGATTTTCATACCACATTGAGTGGGCATGTTATTCCCTCCTTAAGCCAAATGTGATGAGAGTAAATTTCACTTTTTCCCCTCTTACCTCCCCCCTTTTCCCTCCTTTGAAAAAGCTTTTTCTTGCCTCTTTTATGAGAATTTGCCCCATTCCATTTCTTCCTTTCTCCTCCCAATATATTCCTCTCTCATCCCTTAATTTTATTTTTTTAGACAGCATCCCTTCCTATTCAGTTCACTCTGTGCCCTCTGTTTATATGTATATAATTCCTCCAACTACCCAAATACTGAGAAAAGTATCAAGAGTTACAAATATGATCTTTCCATGTGGGAATGTAAACAATCCAACTTCAGTAAGTCCCTTATGATTTCTCTTTCCTGTTTACCTTTTCATGCTTCTCTTGGTTCTCATGTTTGAAAGTCAAATTTTCTATTCAGCTCTGGTCTTTTCATCATGAATGCTTGAAAGTCCTCTATTTCATTGAATGATCATTTTTCCCCCCTGAAGTATTATACTCAGTTTTGTTGGGTAGGTGATTCTTGGTTTTAAATCCTAGCTCCTTTAACTTCTGGAACATCATATTCCAAGCCCTTCAATCCCTTAACATAGAAGCTGCTAGATCTTGTGTTATCCTGATTGTATTTTCACAGTACTTGAATTGTTTCTTTCTGACAGCTTGCAATATTTTCTCCTTGACCTGGAAACTCTGGAATTTGACTACAATATTCCTAGGTGTTTTTATTTTTGTATCTCTTTCAGGAGGTGACTGGTGGATTCTCTCAATACTTATTTTACCCTCTGGTTCTAGAATATCATGGCAGTTTTCCTTGATAATTTCATGATAGATAATGTCTAGGCTCTTTTTTTGATTATGGCTTTCAGGTAGTCCCATAATTTTTAAATTGTCTCTCCTGGACCTATTTTCCAGGTCAGTTGTTTTTCCAATGAGATATTTCACATTGTCTGCTATTTTTTCATTCCTTTGGTTTTGTTTTATAATCTCTTGATTTTTCATAAAGTCATTAGCTTCCATCTGCTCCATTCTAATCTTTAAGGAATTGTTTTCTTCAGTGAGTTTTTAGATCTCCTTTTCCATCTAGCCAATTCTGCTTTTAAAGGCATTCTTCTCATTGGCTTTTTGGATCTCTTTTGCCATTTGGGTTAGTCTAGTTTTTAAAGTGTTATTTTCTTCAGCATTTTTTTTTGAGTCTTCTCTAGCAAATAGTTGACTCATTTTTCATAATGTTCTTGCATCACTCTCATTTCTCTTCCCAATTTTTGTTCTACTTCCTTACGTGATTTTCAAAATCCTTTTTGAGCTCTTCCATGGCCCAAGACCAATTCATATTTTTCTTGGAAGCTTTGGATAGAGGAGCTTTGACTTTGTTGCCTTCTGTTTGCATGTTTTGGTCTTCCTTGTCACCAAAGAAAGATTCTACAGTCTGATTCTTTTTTCTGATTTTTGCTCATTTCTCCAGTCATTTACTTGACTTCTGAGCTCTTTGTCAAGGTAGTTCTCTGCTTCTAGTGGGAGTGGGAGATGTACTGTCAGCTGTTCGATCCTCCTACAATCTATGATCCTAGAGCTCCAGAAACAGTGCCTGCAACTGTCCTGCTGCTGCTGTGGCTATGGTGGGTTCCTTTGCCCCTTTCCCCTCAGCTGCCCAGGGACTGGGCTTGACCACTTCACTCTCCTGCACTGGTTCCACAGGTTTTTCCCACCGACCTTCCAATTTATCCTCAGCATTCTGGGGTCCTGAAGTCTGGAAACCACCACAGGTGTGAGAAATTCAGTCTCCCCAAGGCCTGCTCAGGTCCTGTTTGTGCCAGTATGACCCATGCTGGATTGCACTCCGCTCCCAGTGTGGTGCAATAGATGCTTCCTAGAGACCTTCCAGACTGTTTTGGACTGGAGATTTGCTTCACCCCTTCATTCTGTGCGTTCTACAGCTCCAGAATTTGTTTAGAGTCATTTTTTACAGCTATTTGGCTGGCTTGGGGGCAGCACTCTAGAAAGTCCATGCTGTTATTCTGTCATCTTGCCTCTGCCCCCCAAGAATCCAGTCACTCCCTTTTTAAAGACTCATTCAGTCAGGGACTCTTCCTTCTCAGTGACCAATAAGAGGATTGATACATTATCTAAGTGCCAACCTCCCTCAGTGCTTAGTCATGCTCATATAGTATGCCCAAATCAGGAAAGACAATTTTTCAAATGCCATATACATTTCCAAGTTATATTTGTATGTATTCAATCTCCCTTCAATCAATTAACAAGCATTTATTATGTTCCATGCATTGTACCAAGCATTGGGAATACAAAAGCAAAATGGAAGGTATTTCCCCCCCTCAAGAAACTTACATTCTAATGGGCATAATAGCATATATATATCAAAACAAACAAAAGGTGGTTATGGAAAGGAGAAAGGGCACCAATTGCAAGGGAGGCCAAGAAAGACTTCATATAAAAGGGATTTCCAACTCCTCTTTGTCCTTTATACTCCTGAATTTTCAGTAAGTATTCCTGTACCCCATGTTTAATGAAAGGAAATAAATAAGTTACCATATCTTCACTTAAGACATAAAATAGATTAATTTTTCAGAAAAACTTATGTAGCATTTTTTTAGTATCATATAGATTTGTTCAATATTTATCAGAACAGTCATATAAATAGTAAGGCTTGGCTCTGGTTTTTTTGTCAACCAAATTTTATCCTTGTTATGATTTTTGAAAGAGATACCTGCATATTATGTTTAGCCTCCATTTTGTTTCTTGCTTTGGATGGGATTGGGACGAGAACTGAGAATTCTTCATTCACAAAAGTAAATTGATATACCCGAAATTAAAAACCTTTCTGTAAGAATATGATGTGTAGATAAACCAAGGACCCCAGATAAGAACTCACTGTTTGACAAAAATTGCTGGGAAAAATGGATGGATAACAGTGGCAGAAACTGGGCATAGACCAATATCTGACACTGTACATAAGAATAAAGTTCAAATGGGTAGGTGATCTAGGTATAAAGATTGATACTATAAACAAACTAGTGGAGCAAGGAAGAGTGTATTTATCAGATTTGTGGAGAATGGAGAAATTTTTGACTAAACAAGAGATAGAAAACATTAAGTAGAGCAAAATGGACAATTTTGATTACATTAAATTGAAAACTTCTTGCACAAACAAATCAAATCCAACCAAGATTAGGAGGGAAGCAGAAAATTGGGAAAAAATTTTTGTAACTAGTATCTGTGATGAAGGCCTCATTTCTAAAATACATAGAGAACTAAGTCAAAAGTATAAGAACACAAGTCATTCCCCAATTGATAAGTGGTCAAAGGATATGAACAGGCAGTTTTCAGAGGAAGAAATTAAAGCTATCTATAGTCATATGAAAAAAAATGCTCTAGTATCTATAGTCATATAAAAAAAATGCTCTATCACTATTGATTAGAGGGATGCAAATCAAAACAACTCTGAGATACCACATTATACCTATCAGATTGGCTAACATGACAAAACAGGAAGATGATAAATGTTGATGAAGATGTGGTAAAATAGGAACACTAATTCATTGTTGATGGAGCTGTGAGCTAATCCAACCATTCTGGAGAGCAATTTCGAACTATGCCCAAAGGTCTACAAAAATGTACATATGCTTTGACCTAGCAATATTGTTCTAGGACTGTACCCCCAAGAGATCATGAAAATGGGAAAGGGTCCCACATGTACAAAAATATTTATAGCAGTTCTCTTGGTGGTGGTCAAAAACTGGAAATCAAGGGGATGCCAATCAACTGGGGAATGGCTGAACAAGTTGTGGTATATGAATGTAATGGAATACTATTGTACTATAAGAAATGATGAATACGAAGACTTCAGAGAGGCCTGGAAAGACTTATATGAACTGATGCTGAGTGAAAGGAGCAGAATAAGGCGAACAGTAACAACACAGTAACAGCCAGTGTGCGAGAAATTTTTCTGGTAGACTTAGTACTTCACAGCAATGCAAGGACTTAAAAAATTCCCAATGAACTTTTGAGGCAAAATGACTTCCACATCCAGAGAAGAATTATAGAATTCGATTGCAGAATGAAGTAGACCATTTTCTTTTGTATTATTTTTTTTTTGGTGATTTCTCCCATTCATTTTAATTCTTCTGTGCAACATGACTAAGGTGAAAATGTATTTAAAAGGAATATATGTGTAGAACCCATATAAAATTGTATGCCATTCCAAGGAGGGAGTGGAGGGGGAGGGGAAAAATCCAACATGCAAGTGATTGTAGAATACTGAAAACAAATAAAATAATTTAATTAAAAAAAAAGAACATGACATGTACTCTTAACAGGATTTTAATGAGCTAGCCTCTAATTTGAAAATGACAAACAGCAGACCGGAGAAAAAGTACCAGTAATAAGGTACTTGTTTAATTAACCAGTTTCATTGTGAGGAACAATGAATTGCAAATCAGGAATTCGGATCAGAATTCCACCTTGTTGCAGTGAAGACAGATTATATACATAAATCACAAATGGGAAAAGAGATGAGAAGGTGGCTTACAATCCTTCCCAGGCCCACAGTGGTTTCCCATGACAAACCCACAAATGGAAGACAATACAATTCTGGAGTCAAGTGGGAGCAATATTGCTCAAGTCCTTGTGGGGGTCGCTCCTTGGTGAATCACAGGAAAAGAGATCTGTGGGGAACACATTCTACAGTCTTTGATGCACTTTACGTTTTGCAGGCAGAACGATGCCAGTGATTGTCAGCCTTGTCAGAGTTTGATCAGTTCAAGCTTCATTGTGAGTCTTGACTCACAAGTTGGAAAAAGCAATTCTGAGAAATCTAATCTATTAGTATATTCATTCCAATGTCATGTCGATTATTATAAAAATTAGAATTTCCTCCATAGTACTTTCGAGAGTATTCTAAAATTTTTTTGTACCTTCATTAATTTCAAACCATTAGGGTGCTTCTGGTTATTGTGACTATCAATTAGCTTGCATTTCTCTGAATAGTTGGATTTTTCTCGTACTTGCTATGAAAAGGATTTCCTTTCCAAACTTCACTTACCTGGTTTTGGTTAGCAGAAATTATTCCTTCACCTTGTCTCTTACAAATTTTTCAGATAAGGTACTATACCTTTTCCCGCCCACTTCATGCTGCCTCATTGTTCTTTTTTAAAATCCATAACTTTTTTCACTATTACTACTAGTATTGAAATGTTTCAAATATTCTCTGTACCCTAAGAGGAACAGGGACGCCAAGAGGGAACCTCTGAAGTAGAAAATGGTACTTGAAGGAAACAGAGGGTTCCAAGGGGAGGTGAAGCGGGTCGAGCTTTCTAGTCAAGCCGTGCTTAAGGGTTTGGGAGCAAAACTGTGCCTTAAAGATTAGTTTGAAACTTTGTATCCTACGTAGCACCTAGCAAACAATTGTGTACACAGCACAGCTTAATCTGTTCTAAACTTCCAATTGTTCCCAGCACCCGGCAAATAGCTCTGCACTCAGCCGTACTTAAACTTTGTATCCTTCCCAGATCCTAGTACAATGCCGAGTACACAGCCCTGCTTTATCTAAACTTTGTAGCCATCAAAGTACCTATAAAGTGCCCTGCACAAGGCCAGGCTGAATAGCCCCAAGTCCAAGTCCAGGCCGCCTAGTCCGGGCTTCTCCTAAAGCCTTTCTCCTCACTATGTCTCCCGTACCAGGAAAGACCAGGCAGCGCCAAACACTTGCCAGAACTGATAAATAAGACTGAGCTGCGCGTTTAAGGAAGAGGCCAGCACTATACGTGGTGACGTAAGAGGGCACGCACCACCCAAGAGGCTTGGGGGAAGGTGGGGCAATTTGGGGGGGGGGGGAACCTGCCGCTGGAAGAGCCGCGGCTGGAGCCGGGGCAATGGCGAAGCTGCTGAGCTGCGTCTTAGGCCCCCGGCTCTACCGAGTCTATCGGGAGAGAGACTCAGGAAGGACTCAGACTAGCGTTCCTGGGACTCCGGCCGCCATCACCACCTCCCCGGCTGGCTCCTGGGTGAGTCCTTTATTTCTCTCCCCCAGCTGGAGTCATGGTATGGCCCAAACCCGTTGCTGCTTTAGCCCCCCGGAAGCACCCATAGTTGGAATTAGGGGGAGCACGTTAACCTGCTTATTTCCCTCAGATACTGCGCACCTAGGTCTTTACTGTGTAAACTTAAATGCTTGTGGGTGTGAGCCTTTTTTCCTTTTTCTCCATCCATCCACTCCTCTCCTGTTTCTCATTTATTCTGTTTGCCTTTTTTATTTACACCCCCTCCCCCACTCCCCCGTACAGTACCCCACCCCATCCATGTGTGTTGTCATGGCTCATGCCAGACCCCAGGTGCAGCCAGGAAGACCCTAGAAGGGTGTGTTCTAGAAATGGGAAAAGGGGTGGGGTGGGAAGGTGGGGGTTGCCATAAAACTCAGTATGTTTCGGTTCGAGCTGTCGCTTTGTCCTGTTCTGTGTTCATGTGTGTCTTCCCTTTATTTAGCTTTTACTTTCGTTCTCATAATGACTTCCCATCAACTTTATCGGTACCCCCCCCCCAGCAGTGATGGTTCTGTCCATGGAGGGGGGTGGCACTCAACAGGACACTGAGAGACCCACAGAGCAATTCTATTTTCAGAAGTGGGGGAGGTTTTACATCTACTCCCTTATTGTGTCCATTCTCACATACTCCCCAGTCTCTTTTTCTAATCTCAACCACATTTTCAGACTTTCTCAGTTTATTCTGACTTCATAAAAGATCCTCACCTTCTCCTGTCATAGTGTGTACGCTTTACCCTTTTGTCTGCACTTTCCCATTCTGCCCACCCAGCGCCTGGGTTTCAAACATTTCCTAGAAGAGAGTTGTGAAAGAGGACAAAAGTCATTTATTGCTTTCTTCTGTAGTCTTAATTCCTTGGATTGTCCCTGGGATGAGGGCTGGAGAGAGGGTATTAGAGCCAAATCTTGAGGTGGTGTCCTCCAGGGCGAGGAGACCCACATCTGGAGTCCTTTGCCTGGGAGTCCAAAGGGAGGTGGAGGCCATACACAGGTGGGAATGATAAAATAGTGGGAGCTGAGGCTCCAAAAGGAGGAGAAATGGACTGGGGTTGGGGTAAGACAGGAGAAAAGGGACCCTGACTGGGCTGTTTTTGCAGGAGTCCTATTATCAGCCCAGGGCCCTGGAGAAACATGCTGACAGCATCCTGGCTTTGGTGAGTTGGTCCTCTGCACTCTTATCTCCCCAGACCCAGTCGTTTTTTATGTTCTCCTTCCCAGTCTAGAAGACTGATTAGGTTCTGAGCAAAGGGTTTTAGCCTCAGCTGAGGAGTTCTACCTCCCTTTTTGGGATGCCATACATCTTCCTCTGGGACAGGATGGATCATAGGGAAAACGTGTTTACTCAGTTGGGATCTTCCCCAGGTATTGAATACTACAGTCTCCATAGACCTGTCTCCTCAAGCAACCAAGCTTTGCTTCAGTGACAGCACTTCTCTCCACTAGGGTTCCCATGTTAGCATTTCTTCTGTTATTTGGGGACCAGAATGTACCAAGTAGCAATGATGGAAAACATCCAAACAAATTGTATAAAAAGAAGAACTGTGCTTTTTAAGTTTGAGCAGATCATATTCTTGAGGCTGTCTGACTTGGGGAAATGCATTTTTTCCCCATTGCACTTATCTATCTCTACCCCTTTTCTCGCATGCATCTCTTTTAATTATCCTTTCTGTTCACTCTTTGACTTCCCTGTATGGTAGTTTGCATAGTATCTTCTAGCCTTCTCATCACCATTTTTTAATCAGTGTAGGTAGAGTGTATTTTGGCAGAATGGAACATACTTTCTAACTTTCTGATATATAAAGCACACTCCTCAACTTCCTCTCCCCAATGTGGTATTCCAACCTACTTTTCCTGGCAGTATGGGATGCCTCATTCTCCAGATTGGTCAGAGTCCAGTGTTGGAAATGGGGGAGCACTCAGAACAAAGCAAAAAAAAAGCTGATTGTCCATTTGTCCATTTTTTACTGTAGGCCTCAGTCCTCTGGTCCATCTCTTATTATTCATCCCCCTTGGCTTTCTTCTACTTGTACAGGAAAGGTCAGTGTGGGGTTAAATGGTTGATTTGGGTTTGGGGTGGTGTAAATGTTGATTAAATGGAGAAACTTGTCTTAGGAGAAGGGTCCCTATTCTGTTACTAGGTATAGCCAGTGCTCCCCAGAATGGTAAGCAAATGCCCCAAATTAGCCATCGAATAGAGGGAGAGGAACAATGGGTGAAAGCAGAACTTGAACTCAGCTCTTTTTTTTTCCTCAGGTTACTTGTGTATGTCAAAGGTGGTGCCATTTTCTCACTATGCTGGGACATTGCTACTGCTCCTAGCAGGTGTAGCCTGTCTTCGAGGTGAGTGGTCCAAAATAGGCACATTCAGTATGCAGATATTTATTAATTAGCTCTTGTACTAGAGTTGAGGGAGCAGGGGAGGGCAAGGGATATACAGAAGAGCATAAAGTAAGATTCTTCATGTAATTTAGAATTTTGTTGGGGAGATAAAACACAGATGATGAATGAAAAGACAATGTGATAAATGAGTGGTATAGTTGATGAATGTATTGTTTGGAGATTATAACTAAAGATTCCCAGAAAAGATAAAGATTGAATTGGATCTTGAAAAATGGAAAGAAAAAAGATAGAGGAGGACATTATAGTCCCTGGAAAAAAATATGAGCTGAGCATGGAGGTAAGATAGCAAATGATAAATTTAGGAGACAATGGGGACACTAATTTAATTAAAGTGTTTTTAGGGAAATGGTGTGAAATAAAGCTTGGAAAGATAGATTTGGATCAGATTACAGAAGGCTCTGAAAGCCCATACTGGAATTTATTCAATAGAGCAGGTAATAATGAAAATGATGCTTTATAATGATTAATGTGATAGATTGGAGAGATTAGTTAGGAGATTTTCGAAATGATCCTGAGATGAGGTGATGCAGACTCAAACTAGGGTTATGGAAAAGCAGGGAGTAGAAAGGAAGAGATAGGTGAAAGTAAGAGATATTTCAAAGGGAGGATGGATAAGACTGTGTGTGTGTGTGTGTGTGTGTGTGTGTGAGATAAAGAGGCATCAAAGAGTTTTTGATACTGGTGACTAGGATAGTGGAAATCTCATAAACAGACATAGGGAATCCGAATTTTTTAATACTCAAGTTAAGGAAGAAATTTGACAGTGAAAGGACGAAGAAAACTAAGATCAGGAGTGGAGCCGCATGAATTATTGAGATGGGGGAGGCTAGAGTATGTGGAGAGGGAGAGATTGAAGAGTCCAGGAAGAAAGAAATACTTGAGGTTGCATGGTTTCTAAAGAACTGGAAGGAGAGACAAGATTAGCTCCTCTTATTCTCCTATGAAGCAAGGTTTTTGCCCTGAAATTCTTAGTTTCCATGTAATATCTTTCTACTTTGGTTTTCTCTCTTCATAGCCTCATCTCCCATTCCCAAAATCCAGTCTATCTCTTAGACTAACAGATTTTTTTGGTACTTTCTCTCACTCAGGCATTGGCCGTTGGACCAACCCTCACTACATCCAGTTCATCACCATTCTGGAAGAGACTCATAGGAATAACTCCCCAGAAAACAAGGTATGATCCTAGGTGACACATAAAGGTAGAGCAGAGGAAATTTGCAGCTGGAAGAGACTTTAGAGAGCATCCAATTCTATGGATCACCTCATTTATAGACTTCATTTTATAGATTAGGAAATTTACTAGACCCAGAGGCACTAAGGGACTTACCCAAGGTCACACAGCTAGTAAAGCGCAGAGCTAGGGTTCAGACCCATGTTCTCTGACTTCAAATACCTCGCTTTTTCCATGCTTATACCATGATGCTGGAATGGCACAAGCCACTATATAGCTGTCTGTCTCATTCTTTCCCTCACCTTTTCTGTAATGGACACCCTCCCTTCCTTCTTTCCTTCCATCTCTCTCATCTCCTTTTTGTGCTCACTCAAACTTGGAAGTACAGCAGCTTCTCATGGGCTCAATCCCACTGTTGACTGAAATGGAAGCTTTGATCTACAACATTGCTGACCTATATCACTTTATCCTTCTTTAGGCATCATGCAGCCCTACTCCCTGCCTTCTCAGGTTATTGGTAGTGGCTCTCTATCAGTCATTCTTATCAGCTAATGTAGTTCAGAACTCCAAGATCAAGAGATCCATGAGCCCAATTTCCCAAGTACCAGGGATTACAGACTTGCATTACCACACCTAGAGACGAATTTACTCTCTTTTTTTCAAAAACATTTTAATTACCATTTCTTTTATTCTTGCCTTTTTAAATTTTGAGGACTTGATTCTCTCTCTTCCTCTCACCACTCATACCCACTGAGAAGGCAACCAATATGATATATTTCTATATTAGCCACATTTTTTTAAAAAAGCTGGGGGAAAAGTGAGAAAATTATATTGCAATTTGCTCTCAGAGTTCTCTCTCTGGAGGCAGATAGCATTTTTTCATCATGGGTCCATTGGAATTGTCTTGGATCATTTTATTGATCAGATTAACCAACTCTTTCACGGTTGATCGTCATTACAACATTACTGTTTCTGTGCATAATAATCTTCCAGTTTTCACTTTACTTTGCCTTAGTTCATATACGTCTTCCAAAGTTTTTCTGAAACCATCCTTATTTTTTGTATCACAATTCCATCACATTCATACACTACAACTTGTTCAGCCATTCCCCAGTTGATGGGCATCCCCTCAATTTCTAATTCTTTGTCACAGAAAAAGAGTTGCTGTAAGTATTTTTGTACATATGGGTCCTTTTCCTTTTTCCTTTGATCTCTTTGGAATGCAGACCTAGTAATGGTATTGCTAGGTCAAAGGGTATACTTAATTTTACAGCCCTCTCAGTGGGCATAGTTCCAAATTGTTTTCCAGAATGATTGGACCAGTTCACAACTTGACCAGCAGCTCATTGGTATAACTACTTTTCCTTCATTACCTCCAGTATTTGTCATTTCTGATAGGATTGAGGTGGTACCTCAGAGTTGTTTTAATTTGTATTTCTCTAATTAGTAGAGATTTACAGAATTTTTTTCATGACTATCGAGAGCTTTGATTTTTTTCTTCTGAAAACTGCCTATCTATATCCTTTGACCATTTATCCATTGGGGAATGGCTCTTATTTTTATAAATTTTACTCAGTTCTATGTATATATTTGAGAAATGAGACCTTTATCAGAGAAACTTGCTATAAAAATTTTTGATATTCATTTTCTGTGGCATCTTTTAGTATAATGCAGTTTCCCTAATTATCTTTTTTTAATTGGGTCTGTTTTTGCTTTTGCTTTCTCTTAGGTCATGGTTACTGCCTCTGCCTTTTTTATTTCAGCTGAAGCACATTAGATTCTGCTCCAGCCCTTTATTTTAGCTCTCTTGTGTGTCTTTCTCTTTCAAGTGTATCTCTTATAACCAACTTATTGTTGGATTCTGGTTTCTAATTCTGCTATCTGCTTTCATTTCATGGGTGAATTTATCTCATTCACAGTTCTGATTACTAACTGTGTATTTCCTTCCATCGTATTAACTTGTTTCTTCTCCTTTTTTTTCACTCTGTTCCTCCTCAAAAGTCTATTCTGCTTCTTACCATTGCTTCCCTTAATCCTCCCTTTTATCACCCCCCCACCCCCTTCTCTTATTCCCATTCTCTTTTATTTTCTTGTTAGTGAGTTACATTTTTATATACAACTGAGTGTGTGTGTGTGTATGTGTATATGTATGTATGTATGTATATATATATGTACACACATGCGCACATGCGCGCACACACACACACACACACACACACTGTTCTATTTTAACCAATTCCATGTGAGATTCAAGTATTTCCTGCCACCCCAGTCCCCCATTTTCCCTTCCATTGTAAAAGCTCTTCCTTACATGCTGCTTTTATGTGAGAAAATTTTACCCATTCCACCTTTCCCTTTTCTTTTCTCCCAGTGTATCCTTCTTTATCCCTTTTTCATTTTTTGGGGAGATCTTTCCAACATTGTCGACTCACACCTATGCTTTGTAAACTCCTTTTAACTGTCCTAATATGATAAAGTTCTTAGGAGTTACATATATCATCTTCCCATATAGGAGTAATCATAAATAGTTTAACTTTATTGAGTCCTGTATAATCATGTTTAACTTTTTATGCTTCTCTTAAGCCTTCTCTTTGAATATCAAATTTCCTATTTCTGTTTTCTACCTCTGGTCTTTTCATCAGAAATACTTGAAAGTCCAATATTTCATTAAGTATCCACTTTTTCCCTTGAAGGACTATACTCAGTTTTGCTCAGTCAGTTGTTCTTGGTTGTAAGCCTAGCTCCTTTGCCTTCCAGAATATCATATTTTAATTCTTTAACCTTTCTTGTATTACCCTGATTGTGGCTCCATGATATTTGAATTGTTCCTTTCTGGCTGCTTGAAGTATTTTCTCTTTAATCTGGGCGCTCCAGAATTTGGCTTTTCCTTTGAATTTTTATTTTAGGAACTCTTTCAGGAAGTGATTGGTGGAATCTTTCAGTTTCTTTGTTACCCTCCAAATCTGAGATATCAAGGCAGTTTTCCTTTATTATTTTCTTGAAATATGATATTAAGGCTCTTTCTTTGATCATAGATTTCAGGTAGTCCAATAATTCTTAAATTATCTCTTTTATCTGTCTTCTAGGTAGTTGTTTTTCTGATGAGATATCTCACATTTTCTTCTATTATTTTCATTATTTTTTCTTTGCTTTATTGTTTCTTGAGGGCAGCTAGGTGGTGCAATGGATAGAGCATCAGTGCAGGAGGACCTGAGTTCAAATCTCACCTCAGACACTTGACACTCACTAGCTGGGTGACCTTGGGCAAGTCACTTAACTCCAGTTGCCTAATCCTTAGTCATCTCCAGTCATCCTGATGAATATCTGGTCACTGGATTCAGATGGCTCTGGTGGAGAAGTGAGGCTGGTGACCTGCACAGCCCTCTTTCACTCAAAGCAAAGTCAAGTGCAAATCATGTCATTATTTCTCTGATGGCATGGTCTTCTTTGGCAATGAAGGATGAACACACACACACAATTGTTTCTTGATGACTTCTGGACTCATTAGCTTCCACTTGCCCAATTCAGATTTTTAAGGAATTATTTTCTTCAGTGAACTTTTGTACTTCCTTTTCCATTTTACCTATTATGCTTTATAAGGAATTCTTCTCCTCACTGGATTTTTGTGCCTCTTTTACCCTTTGGCCAATTATTTTTCAGGGTGTGATTTTCTTCAGTACTTTTTTGTGCCTCTTGCCAAGCTGTTAATTCACAATTTTCATAATTTGTGTGTGCTCCGGACAGGCCTCACAGACTTCTCCTGCTGACCTCTTAAGTTTTCTTAGGCTGGAAAAATGACTCACTCAGACCTTTTATTGGCTCTGCTGTTTCAAGATTTGATTTATGGTGTTATTCTAAAGTTGTTTGGAGGGGAATGTTGGGAAAGTTCGGCTGGATGGCTGCCTCTAATCCTACATCTTGGCTCTGCTTGACTTATTTACCCTTGAGAACTTTTTCCTTTTTACTACATCTGATGAAACATTCCTCTGGGAAAATCTTCCCCTCCTTATCAAGTTAATAACAAAATGTTCCATAAGAGAGAATTTTCTCTCTCTTTTGCAGAATATATATCAGGACAGTTTTGTCCAAGAAGCAAAACCTAATACATATCCAATACCATTTGGTATTGTAGTGGGGAGTAGGGAGTGGTAGGGAGATAACACAAGCTATAGCCTATGTCCTCAAGGACCTCACAATACAGTTGGGGACAAGACACATACTTAAAACAGACACTAGTTTAGGGTGGTTTATGAATTAAGTACCAGTGCAGTATAATCTGTAAATATCCATTGTAAGGAAGTGTCAGTGATGGCAGGAAGAATGAAAGTTTCATGATGGTGTCAGGTGGGGAACTTGGGATGAGCCCAAATTGAAATTTATTAATCCACAAATTCCTCACCCTTTTCCTTAGGCTAGGAGTTCCCAAAGTATTAATGATAGATCATGAAAACATTTGCTACCAGCACATTCCATCTTTTACTGGGTTGAAAATCCAACTATGAACTGCCATCCTTATTGTTTTCCAGCAGTGTAGACTCTTGAAAACACTATTCTTTTGCTCTTTTTCTACATACCCATCACATGTGCAGATATGCTGGTGGCTCAGGATCAGTGTTTTCAGGAAAATCAAAATGAGTTCCTTATTGGGGAAAGATTGGGAATCCTTTTTCTGCCCTCTTAAACCACTAGGGAATTCACATGTTGGCTATAGGAATTCATTAGCCTTATGCCATTCTTAGAAAATGGAAAGTGTCCATCTCAGGCACTGGAATAGTTCTCAGTCAGTCACAAGTGTTAATATACCTACTGTTTGCAAGACACTATACCAGGTGCTGTGGACATAATACAAAGGCAAAAATAATAGAGTTCCTTCCTCCATGGAGCTTACTTCTATTGGGACACAATATGCAAATAAGAATATATAAGAGATATGCAAGATAAATAAAAGGAAAATGTTTTTTTGTGGGAGAGGGAAATATACTAACAGCTGGTAGATTAGGGAAGACATCATGAAGAAGCTGTATTTTAAGCAGTTTGGAAGGAAATAAGTAATTTTCAGAGGTGAAGATTAGGTATGAGTGCCTTTCAAGCATGAAGGAGTCAGGGATGACTGGTACAAAGGCACAGATGGGAAAGACAGTGCAATATATGAGGAACATACAGAAAAACTATTTATCTAGTGTCCTTAAAATGTGGGGAGGGGAGTACATAATCAAGTTGGGAAGGTAGATTTAAAAATTCAACAGAAGAGCTTATATCTGATCTAAGAAGCAATAGGGAGCTATTTGAGTTTATTACTGAGTAGAGGTTTTATTGTTGATAGGGTAGTATTTACACAGTCAGAGGGTGGTTTGGGGGGAAGGAATGATAGAATTTGATTTTGGATATGAGTTTGAGATCTATGATATCCAGTTTAGAGGGTATTAATGATTATTTTCTTCCCTTTTTTTTTCCTGCCCTGAAAACAATAGAAACAACTGTCTGCTTATAATTTTGACTTTAAGAGCTGGCCTGTTGACTTCCACTGGGAGGAACCCAGCAGCCGGTGAGTCCCTTACTCTCCTTTCCTTTACTTTATTCATTCCTGCCCTACCATCTTTTCCTTATGTATGTCTGTCCTCTGTTTACCCCCCTCCCCATCCCCCAGCCCCCACTCTTCCCTTCGCCCTGCCTCTCAGACACACCTTAGCACATCTCCTTCTCCATTAATGACTCAGGCATCTTAGGCCTTGGTTCCAACCCTGTTTGGTGTCTTCCCTGTCATCTCTCCTGCCTTCAGAAAGGATTCCCAGCGTGGTCTTTCCCACAAAGGTGTGTCTCTGCTTCGGACTGAACCACTGCATCGGGGGACAGCTGATAATTTCCTCAACCGGGTTAAGAAGCTTCCCTGTCAGATTGCCAGGTGGAGTATTCGGGGGTAGACTTCTCTGTGGAGGAGGAAACCTGGGATCATAAAATTTAGAGATGTAGGCTCAGTTCCCTCATTTTATGTGTATGGGGTAGATTGCTGGGAGTTAAATTGCTCCCTAGTTTTCAGGCATGTGTAGTGGGAAGAGCTTCTGGAGTTGTGTAAGTCTGTTGAATGGTTTTGGAAAAGACACGTAATCCTAGATAATATGATTGGTGAGCTGAAAAACCCAGTCATTGATGGGATGGGTGGGACTTTGGGTTTTTGAAGAAGGGTACTTTTAGGTGATTAATTAGGGTTTCCATTTGGTGTTAGGATGCCGGCAGGGTATAGTATTTGATAGTACTGATTGCTTTGCCAGGCTGAGCTTTTTCAAATTGTTCCATGGAAGATTACAGATTGCTTAATGATCAGGAGTTGTGTTCAGAATCAGGGATTCTGAGTGCTTCCTGAAGAATTAACCCCATGCATGCCCCTCTATATTTCCTCATAGTTTTTTGGTGGCACATACTCTGGGGCGCCGGATGCTGTACCCTGGTTCTGTATATCTGCTCCAGAAGGCCCTCATGCCCATGCTGCTGCAGGGCCAGGCTCGCCTGGTAGAAGAGGTGAGGCACTCTTGACTTGCCCATCTCCCCTGAGCAATTTTCTAGCCTCACTGTCTTATCTCACTGGCATGACTAGACTTAACAGATTTTCCCTTTTGTCTCTTAGTTTAATGGTCGACGAGCCAAACTGGTGGCCTGTGATGGTAATGAGATTGATACCATGTTCATTGACCGCAGAGGCACGTCAGGACCTCAGGGACAGAAGCTGGTGAGTTGAAGTTGGGAGAAAGGAGAGTGTGATAGGGAATAGGTACTGGTACAGTTGTGATATAGAGTGCTGGACCTGGAGCTAGAGAGAATTGGATTCTAATCCTATCTCTAGAAATTGATGTATGACTATAGACAAGTTACTTAATCTCTCTAGCTTTTAGTTTCATTATCTATAAAATAAGGAGTCTGGACTTGATGACCTTTATTCACATCCCTGGTCCTGGTTCTGATCAGTTATAACAAGCAATTCTTAGAAGCAAAGGGAAGTAGATTTCTCCTTTGCCTCTGCCCTTCCTTCAAAACCCTATCCTGACCAAATACTCCTTGGTATAGAAAAACCAATGTTATCTACAAGGTTGAGAAAGCTATCTTGAGACACAGCATGGAGTGAAAGGGACTCAGTAGATCTGGGTTCTTTTATGGCTTCAAATTTACTGTGTGATGTTAGACAAGTATCTTAATCCTTCTAGGCCTGAATTTCCTTAACTGAAAAATGGACTGATGGAACTTAATAATCTCTAAGGTACCTTCCAACTCTAAATATGCAGTACCATAGTTCTAGAATTATATTGTAGTGAGACATTAATTATCTGTAGTCTAGCAAATACTTACTGAGCAACAAACTCATTAATTGCTGGATCCTGAGGTAGTAGAAAGTCCAGATGATCCCTGGTCTTGAAGAACTTAGAAGCCTCCAAATACTAGGTGTGTACAAATAAAACAACTAGAGAACAATAGCATAAGATTTTTCCTTTGTTTTTGAGACTGGAGCTTCCTATCTTGACGGAGCCAGAAGTGTAATAGTCAGTAATGGGCCAAATGACATGAGAGCTTTATCTTGCTTTGCTTTTGACCTGGATTGGTTTTTAGGCATCCTGGTAGTTCTATCCACAGTGGATAGAACACTGGACCTGGAGTCAGGAAGACCTGAGTTGAGATCAGCTTTAGACACCCAGTTATGTGACACTGGGCGGGTCACTTCATGTCTGTGTGCTTCCTTGGTAAGTGAGGATAATAGAACAATTCCTCCCTCACACGGTTGTTGTGAGCATCAGATGAGCTGGATTTGTGAAATGCTTTGCAAACCTTGAAGAATGGTATAAATGTTTGTTGCTGTCATGACCATCATCACCAATTGTAACAACTGCCTAGTACAGACACCTGATGGGTGTAACATATAAGCAGTTCAGAACTTTCTAGGTCAAAGGATTCCCCAACCTCAACTTCCCCCGTAGCAAGGATTACCAGTTTTCACCATTTCCTTAGTCCAAAAGCATAAATATTTTGCAGACCATCACAGCTGGAAAGGATTGTGTATCCCGTTTAGTACAAAAGAAGAATCATGCCCAGGGGTCAGGTTACTTGTTGGAGACCAGCTTGTAGATTTTGCATCAGGACTCAGACCCTGAGTTTCATCTTCCAGCCTCATTTTCTTGCCACAGCCCTCCACTGGCCAAGTTGTTCTACAGTGCAATTCAAATTCAGTTCTTCATGGTAAAGAAATATAAAACAAGCCAGTGGTGTGCTTCAGACAAGGATTATCAGGGATGGCTTATAGGAAGAGTTGGATTCCTTGGATGGATCCTGAGGAAAAATGATTCCTACCAGTGAAAGAGACAACAGGAGGGAAGACATGGGATCTTTGTATGTAAGAAGACATTGAGGAAGAAAAGCAGTAGGGAGCTATCTTTAGTGCTAGATGGTTTACAATGATTAAATTCTAGCCATTAACAAAAAAGATTCCTCCCAAGGGCTCAGGGGACATGAATCTGCTTTTGTCTTATCTTTGGGCACTATATATGGTCATTTGTTTTTCTTAAAGGAAAACCCCGTTGTGGCCTTCTTGTTTCCCTTTCAAAGAGTCCAAGCCAGTCACCTCAGTAAACTCTTAGCTATGCCCCTCTCCTGACTTAGGAGCACTAGGGGAGATGTCTCACCCAGACAAGATTCCTCCTTCCCTTAGGTGATCTGCTGCGAGGGGAATGCTGGATTCTATGAGGTTGGCTGCCTTTCCACTCCTCTGGAAGGTGAGACCTCTGAAATATCCCTTTGTCACCTTTTTGTCCTTTGGTCTAATCCAACCCCCTTCTTTCTCGGTTCATATTTCTACCTTCCTCCTTTGTGTACTTCCCTTTTTGTTAACTTCTGACACTTTGTCCTCTTGAACCCCCTTGGTAAGATTCTTGCCCTTGATCTGTCACCCTCCCTTAACTTCCCTTTTGGTATAATTTCTCTCTCCTTTCCTCTGATAACATATCCCTCTCCTTGGTATAAATGTACTCCTAACTATCCCTTTCTTGATATTCCCCTCACCACAGTGCCCCTCTGTTAGGTAAGTGTTTCTGAGAAACTCTGTAGTGGGGGGAGATATTAAGTAGCTTATTTCATCTGTCCCCAGCTCCCCTTCTCTTTCCTCCCTGCCCCTTCCTAGTTCTTGATACAATTTGCCCACCTAGTGCTAGAATATGTTGGAAGTATTCGTCTCCAAATTTGAGAGTGTTTAGAGCTCTCTGATAAATTTTGTTATACTTCCCATATCTCCCTTCCCTTCTCCAAGAAGGTGTTCATTCCTTTGTGATTTTGAGGATATGAGATCTCATGATCCTGAGATCACTGAGTTCAGATCACTGTCTTCCTCCCTCTCCATCCCTTTTCCCCCAACCCTGTATTACAGCCGGATATTCGGTCCTGGGTTGGAATCATCCTGGCTTTGCTGGCAGCACGGTGAGAGCCTTTCTTTAGTCCTCTGCCTCTATTCTCAGGCTGGTGGAAAAAAATTTCCATTCTCCCCTGGGTGAGGGAGGTTGTGGACTTCTGTACTATCTCACCTTGCCCTTTATGTCATCTCCCCACCTAAATGGGTTTGCCCATCCAAATGCTGGGAGGTGGGGATTGTGGAGATGCAAATTTGGGGCTTTTTTCAGCTTTTACATACCTGTTCTTTCTGTATCCCAAACAGATTGGGAATATCTATCCCATGGGAGAGAATATCATTAATTACTCAACAGGTAGTTAATAAGGGCTTGTCTTTAGGAAAACTCCCTTTTCTACCACCTTCTTTCTCTACATCTGTCATCTGATCCGCTCTTCCTTTCAGTAGGAGGCTTTGGAATATCTTCTGTAGTTTGGGAGTTGTAATGAGAAAGATTGGAGGTGTCTGTATAGTCTTTGGTGCTACAGCGGCATTTAACCTTTACCTTGCTCCTATAGGGAGTCCCATTCCCTCAGAATGAAGCCAATGCCATGGATGTGGTGATCCAGTTTGCTATCCATCGCCTCAACTTCCAGCCACAGGACATCGTGCTATATGCGTGGTCCATTGGGGGTTTTACTGGTACGTACCTCCCCATGTCCTTATGTATTATGTATTCTATCCTTACCCAAGGTAGACTCCCTGAGCTTTCTCACTTTCCTACTCAGCTAAAGTCTCCTCATGAAGCATAGGAAGCTAGAGTGGAAAGGACATAAAGATCATTTTTCTAGTCCTAACTTTTCATTTGATAGAAGAGGAAACCAAATTCTGGAGCAGAAGAAATTACCTGCTTAAGATTACACAGCTGGGAAAAGGAGGGTGTGGGTGAGTAGGGAACTA
This sequence comes from Potorous gilbertii, assembly GCA_028658325.1. Classification (NCBI taxonomy): domain Eukaryota; kingdom Metazoa; phylum Chordata; class Mammalia; order Diprotodontia; family Potoroidae; genus Potorous; species Potorous gilbertii. The sequence goes on along the minus strand of CM053770.1, from coordinate 309,896,584 downwards.
AGCAAGAAGGGAGACTGTGGGCTTAGAATTGTGCTGTGGTTTGGGGACAAGGATAGAGGGAGTTGGATGAGTGACTTGTGAGGTCCCATACTTATTACTACTCTCTTTTATCCCTATAATTTTGTGACTTTACTCACTGAGACCCTCAGTGAAAAAGGGAAGAAACCCTAGAAGAACAGGACCTAGGAATGAGAAGGCCCTTGTGTTCTTATGCATATAAACTTCATAATGAAGAAATGGTTTATTTCCCCTCATTTTCTCCTGAAATTGTATATCTTGGGTAATTAAAATTAGGGGGCTAGGCGTGGAGAGACCAAGAGCCTAAACTTAAATGAGTGGCATGGAGTATGGCACCAAAGGGATGGACTTTTAGAGGAATGGGAAGACTATTTTCTATCCTGATTGTGCCCCTTTCCGCTCCTTCCAGCTACATGGGCTGCCATGTCCTACCCAGACATCAGTGCTGTGATACTGGATGCCTCCTTTGATGACCTGGTACCCTTGGCCCTGAAGGTCATGCCTGACAGTTGGAGTAAGTAGGAAACCCATGGAGAGAGGTGGGGGAGAAGATAGGGAGAATGGGATAGTCCATTGGATAGGGGAAATCTCTGGTGAGGAAGGCCTGGGGAACTGCTGTAGAATTGCTGACATACAGGGCAATGCAGTGCCTGAAGAAGACTCTGAGAATTCTGTGATTTTACCCTCACATGTGGGATTTTCCCTCTAGCAGGTCCTGCCAAACTGAACAAGTATGGCTTGATCACACTGTAGTGTAAAGGGCTAGCAGTTCTGAGGCCCTTCACCAGAAATTAGCTACTGGGTGATTTTTTTTTGACCATAGCAGACTCATGAAGATCATGTACCATGGCATGAAGGGGTTGGGATCTGGTTTGGTGGAAGGAGTTCCTACAGTGTTGAAATCATGGATTCCTGAAGTATGGTAGAAATATCCACATCCCTTACTAATGTGGGCACAAGACTGCTGTCATGGAGGGATAGTTTGTGATATTCCTGTGGCTCTTAACAACTTCTTTCCCTTATCCTAGGGACCCTTGTGACTCGAACAGTAAGACAGCACCTGAATCTGAATAATGCTGAGCAGTTATGCAGGTGAAGGAGAAGCCCACGCAGGCCTTGGGGCTAATTGGGGTAAAAGGGCAAAGGAGATGGTTGTTTTTGTTTGGGCTCTGATTCCCTGGACTGGTGTTATTTCTCCAGATACCAGGGGCCAGTGCTACTGATCCGACGAACCAAGGATGAGATCATCACCACTACGTGAGTCATGAGATCAGCCTATGTGCTCTGTTTGCTCCCCTTTTCCCCAGCCCTGCCTCTCAGGGAGTCCTGGAATTTGTTCTCGCTTCTTCCTCTCATACCCAGGGTCCCTGATGATATAATGTCCAACCGTGGCAATAACCTCCTGCTGAAACTTCTGCAGCACCGGTGAGAGGTGGGGGGAAGCTTTGAAAGTAAGAGTGGGGAAGGGAGGGAGAAAGGTCTTGACACCAAACCTATCTTTCTTAGGTACCCCAAGATAATGGGGGAGGAGAGTCTTCGAGTGGTGAGACAGTGGTTGGAGGCTTCCTCCCAACTAGAAGAAGGTGAGAGGGAGCCACTTCGAGGAGGGGCTGAGGGTGGCTTCTGGTGGAGTTGTGGCTCTGACCGTCTTTGCTTATCATTCCCTGCCCTAGCCTCCGTGTATAGCCGCTGGGAAGTAGATGAGGATTGGTGTGTGTCTGTTCTCCGGTCCTACCAGACAGAACATGGGGGTGACTTCCCCTGGAGTGTTGGTAAGGCTTAGGGACTGGAGAGGTTCATAATCAGTCCTGATGGGAGTAAGATTTAAGAGATAAGGAAGGGAGAAACTCTGGGCCTAAAGTACCTGGGCTTTGGGAATGGGGTTGGGGTGGGGACGTACTGTATTTGATTAATCCCTTTTTCTTCAGGTGATGATATTAGTGCAGATGGGCAGCGGCAGCTGGCCTTGTTTTTGGTGAGTTTTGTTTGGTTTTTCCTCCCTTTGAGTCTAGATAAGAAAAGACCCTTGGGGAGAGGGAGAGAATCTTTCAAACATTTCTGCTCTTTGGCCTATGTCTTAATGTTTTCCTTGTATCTGGCTCTCTTTCAGGCTCGGAAACATTTACACAACTTTGAGGCCACCCACTGTACCCCACTTCCTCCTCACGAGTTCCAGATCCCCTGGAAGCTCTAGAAGAGCCTGAAGTGGGTGTGGCCTTTTTGGGGGAGGGGTGTAGTGAGTGGGGAATCCTTTCCTCTGTGATACTTCACGTTCACATGTTGTTTGTTGTTTTGGGGGAATAGAGGGATTGTCCATCCTCCTTTTCTCCCCATTTCCCTTCCCCAGCACGACTCCTGCCCTGCCCCCCATCTCTCTACATTCTCCTTCCCACTCCTTTAAATGATCACAGTTTATTCATAATAATAAAAAGTATTTTTTCTATCTGGCTGACTGATTTTGTGATGGTGAAAGTTAGGGTTTTAAGGTCAGGAAGCCTAGGTTCCCAAGGAGATTGGGCCTTAGGGACGACTCTAAATGGATCTTTCCTTCTCTCTTTAACTGCCATTATCTCTTGTGTCCTCTCAAGCTTGTAGTCTTGAGAATGGCTCCCTCTTACTCCTCTGCCAACATCCAGCTCATTACTGTCAGGGCCATCCTTTTCTTCCTCTGTGCCCATTGCCCTCTTTACCCTTGGCCTGGATTATTGTACTTTTCCTCCCACCTTGTCTCTCTCCCTCTGATCTCTTCCTCCTCCATACCACCTTCAGATTTGTCATTGCTTCCTGTTATCTGATCAAATTTATATTTCTTGGACTAGCCCAAGAGGCCCCAGCATTGACTACTACCCGTAGTTGAGCATTTTTCTTCCAGATGTGGGACACCAGCTCCCTTCTCTTTGCTCTGTTTTCCCTCAGGAAGTCTTTCCTGATTACCAGTAGAATCTCCTTTTCTTGGTTTCCCTTAGTTTGGATAGTGTTATAGACGTAAATGTATTTTCTAGCTGCTTTCTGTGTATCTGGTCTCGAGGAAAATTTAAATTCTTTGGATGTGGGGACTGTGCTCATAATGGAAGCTGTCCAAGCTTGGATCTGTTTCCTTCATCTTAGTTTTTTCTGTGTCTATGTAGCTTAGCCATCTCCAATCCTGGTGCCTAGGGTAAGACAGCAATCAGAGATTGTTAATGCTTAGATTAGTGAAGGACTCAATGTCTTAGTACCAAAGGGGAGCTGGAATTGACAAAATGAATTAACCTTCTTTGGAGTAAATCTGCCTTTAGCGAATATCAAGGACATTGAGAAATTTTGTGAAGCAAATACAGTAGAACCTCAATTTACAAATTTAATTCTGTTTGTCATGAGATTTGTTCATATTGCAAAAGCACATTTTTTCCCTAGGAAGTAATGTAAAGTCAGATAATCAGTAGCACATCCTCCTAAATATTCATATAAAAATAATTATTTATAATTTTAGTAAGTTTTTTTGTCCCTAATATGTCTGAAATACAATAGCAATGATTAGTACACAATATAAACTGAAAATAAAATAAATTAACCTCTTTATTTTTGAGAAGAAGCATGGCTGGTATGAGAGATGAGGGAGGAGGAGGAGGAAGGGTTATTGGTTGGAAGGAGAATCTTCTACAAGAACATGGAGGATTTCAATGTTCGGAGTGTTCTGTCTTGTGCTATTTTCACTAAAAGTAAGACTAACATTACCGCCTTCACTTATTTTTCTTTTTTTTCGATTCACTTTCATATTTTGACTCACTTTTTTGTTTTTTATGTTCTGACTAGGAATCTATCTAACGACATTTGTTTTTGACGGTTTTTCAGAATGTCACAGAAATGTGACATTGCATTATCATTAAAAATATTAGTGGCTCTCATTGCTACAGCCTTATTTGGGTGATGTTTTTCAACAAAATTTTGATGTTTGAACTACGAATTTTTGTTCATCTTGCAAGACAAGTTTTGTGAAAAATTTTTCCTTGTCCTACGAAGCATGTGAAAACCAAGTTAATCATAAACCAAGGTTCTACTGTAAGGTTTAGAATAGTGGGAATGTTGGGGTGCAGCAAGACTAACTGATATTTTTTGAATCTGACCATTTCAGACCCCAACTGGACAGTTAATCCTTTTATATTCTGATAAGGAGAATCCAGGGACAGCTCCTTCTTGAAAGTAAACAAAGAGGTAGGGACTTGGATCCCCATTTAAGCTCACCTCAGCAATTCCACATTTTCCACATTCTTAATCCTATAATCCCCACTGCCCCCTGCCTTACCCTTTAAAGAGATGCAGATCTCCACTTAGCCTCAAAAATTAATTTTTTCTTGAATTAAGGCCATTCATTCAGTCTGTGACTTCTGCCCCTTTAGGAACCCAAATATCCTATCTTTCTGGTTCCAAAACCTTGTGCCCTTTTGTTTCTCTGGGCCATCTTTGTCTGTATGGTGCTTGTGTGGAGAGGGTTTGGGGAAAGATAAAGTTACTACTAGAATTGGGCCCTCTATGTGTACATGAGGGAAGAGTTGAGACTGGGGGGGGAGTGTCAAACACCTGGGTCTTAGATTGTCTCCTTTCCTCTGTGAATGAAATGCTCCTCTTCCACCTGGTAAGGAGTAGCTATGTTTATCTACTGAACTGCCCCTGTTCCCCCTTCCACTCCCTTCCCCGACTGTTGGCACTGGTTCCCCTTCCTCTGCAAGTTCTCTGCTCTCCACCCTCATTTCCTACTGTATATAGTTGAAAAGAATTTGCCCTGCAGTGCTGACCATCTGCTGGGGCTCCCAGCTCCACCATGCTGGCCTGGGGGATTTCTAGACAGAAAGAGAAAGGATATAGGGATGAGAGGAAGGGGATGAAATATTGGATGCAAAAGGATGTGTTACGTTGAGAGAACAGGGGATGGGATGGGAAGAGGAGGCTAGTTTGGGGGAGGTAGATATAGAGTACTGTTCAAGATTATGAGACCATAGGATTTAAAGTTGAAAGGGGCATAACTATTATAGCTAGGTAAACAGGAACAAAAAGGTTATACTCTAGCTTGGGGTGATCTCCAATTCCAGATGGAGGAAAACCCAGATCTAGAGTTGGAGACATATCCAGCACTTAGTACAATGCCTAGGATGTGACTGATGCTAAATTAAGACTAGTTAGATTGGGCTGGTTTGGAGAAGGCAGGTGGAAAGGAAGGACCAACAGATACACAGGTCCTAGGATTGAGGGTCTTTCTGCCAGGCCCAGGCTGTGCCCTGCGCTATTCCATGTGTGAAGTGTTGGATTCAGTGCTGGGCTGTGTGTTTGGGATGCAAAGTTGTTTCACGCCCACTGGTGGTAGGGCTGCTTGATATACTCTGCTGTAGACTTGAATGCCAGTTAAGGAATGAGATCCCTTCAAATATAGCCTTCTGGAGCTCTGGTTTTTGGACTCCATGAATCTTAGCCTGGTACACAATTCTTGATCCTCTTCTAATTTTGCCCATCCTTCCCAGGCCCCTCCTCCTCTGTCTCCACCCTCAGCTTCTTGCCCCCACGACCCCCCATAGTGCCAGGGGTGGGGTCCCCATTGTGGATTATATTATCCAATACTGTCACTATGGTAACTATCACAACCCTCAGCTCCCTAACCCCCACAATGTCTCCAGCCAGTCAGAAGATGGAGAGACCAATGGATGCTCCCTGTAGTTAGAAGCCCCAATCCTGCCTTACCTTTTCAGCCTGAGGAAGGAGAGACTGGATGAGGCCTTGACAAATTACCAGTGGGACAGGATTAACAGCCCCAAAGCCACACGTTCCCAAAAGAAGACCATACTCCTGCCCATCTCCAGTCCCTACCCCGCCCTACACCAGTACCCATCCCCTCCAAGTGCCAACCTGCCTTGTAATATCAGGGGCTTTCCTTCCAGGACCTCCTCTCCTCTAAAGGCCTCCAATGCAGAGCCCAGTGGGCTTCCTTCTAGACTATAGCAAGGCTATCACTACCATGCTCCCCTTCCCTCTAGGCCTGCTGGTAGCAGTCAGTTTGGAGAGAGACATGTTGGGGGTTGTGGGGGGGTGGTCTGAGAGATAGCACCTTGTCCGCGTTCATTTTAATCCTCCATCTCCTAATTCTGGTTCATTTTTCTATATCCTATTCAACATTTACTGTGTTCCTACAATGTGCCAGACACTTTCTTTTGTAATCTTTTCTCTCTCCACCTCGCCTTTCTTCTGTCATTTTCTCTCCTGTCTGTCTCCTACCCAGTTAGTACTTCTTTATAAATCCATGACCTTGATAGGTCACTGATTCCAAAGTCTTGTTATCTAATAAAATGAGATTTCTATCACAGAACTGAGCTCTGGGACTTGAACCTCTCCAAGCTCAAATCTAGGCATGTGTATTGGGGGGTGAGGGGTAGGAGGGGGTAGAGAGAGGGGTTATACATTTTTAGAAGAGGGAAGAGAACATTAATGCTTGGATCGTTGGTGGTGGACATAATCAAGAATCCTCTGGGGAAAACTTGAGCAAAAACCTGCCTTTGGAACAGAGATTGACACTGAGATACAGGGTGACTGAGACAAAGGAACATGGTATACCTCAGAAAGGATATTAGTGATCATCCAGTCCAACTCCGTTATTTTACAAAGAAGTAAACTGAGGCTCAGAGATGGGAAGGTATTGACCCTTGGGGGGTCAAGGGAAATAGTGGCACAGCATGGATTGATACCAAATCCAGCACACTTTTTATTCACTGAACCAATTCGTTTTCAAGGGAGGGACAAATTATACTAGATTATAAAGCCTTTGAAGGGAGGGGCCTAGTTTTAGGGCTTTTGTTTGTTTGTTACACCTTTTAGTGTTATTTGTCCTTTGTTCTGGAAGCTAGCACCAAGACACACTTAAGACTTGGTAGGAACAGATGGAAAGAGGTAGAGTCAAAGAGATGGAGAAAGACATAAAGGGATACGGTCCCAGAACACCACAATACGATGAAAGGGAAGAAGCAGGTCACTTGGAGCATTCTGCTGCCACCTTCAGTCACTACAGGGGTTCATGAGAATGCCCAGCATAGTCTTCATTGTGGTGTCACAGCGCCGACTGCTGGGGAAGGTGTAACTAGGTTGTGGCCAGAGCTGGCCCAACCTATCTGGGTTGGATAGATCTCTGGGGTCCAGGGCAGGAGATCTTTCTGTGGCTTCCCAGGGCATCAGAAAATGAGGAGTGGAGAGAGCAGACACACAGTTCCCGGAGTCCCAGTGAGGCAGAGGCGAGGACAGAACGATGACTCACACCTTAGTCCTCAGTCTCCTTCAGGCTGCAGGAAGGACTTAAAGAACTTGACTTCAGGAACCCAGCTGGAACAAGTGAGCCTAGTTGCAGGATCACACACCTACCCCCATACAGACCTATGAAAATGACACCCAGGAATTCTGCCTCCCACTCATCTCTTGTATTAAACATCCTACCCCAACTCCTCGATTTTTAAACTACCATCACCACTGCCCCCACATCCATCCCCAGGAGCTGGGTGTCCTTGTTCTGTCCCCGGGTTCTGGTGGGTGAGAACACTCTGTCCCTCCTGGCATGTTTCCTGGACCTCACTCCCACAGTGGGGGGGGGGGGAACATAACATCTAGTTGGTAGTGGCCCTGAAGATTCCACTAGTCTCCAACCATAAGCTGGACCAGAGCCTTTTTAGGTGCAGATTGGATTAGATGAATTCCAAAGTCACTTTCAAACCAAATTCAAGTTTTAGGATCCAGACTCCTTCCTGCCCCAACGCCCAAGATGAGGGGTAGAATATTCGTCGGTCTTTTGGTCTTGGTGGGCACTGCTAGAGGTAAGATAGCAGAAGCTGGAGGATCACGTATTTACTGGATATTTGGGGAGAAGGGTAGGGGACTGGGGTGTAAACTTGCCTTCTTGTGTTTCCTTTTTGCCTTCCATTTTCCTTAGCTCCCCATGGGTCCTCCCATGCTCGGTTTTGTCATTTTTGTCTCCTGGAAGACCCATTTCTGGGCTGCTTAACTGGATCAGACAAGTGCATCCCAGACAACAAAGGCCAGTGCATGGTGATTAACATTTATAATGGTAAGACCTTCCGGAGGGAAAGGGAAGAAGGGAGGGAGGAAGAACAGGGCTAAGTGTGAGGGGAAGAGGTATCCTGCGCTTAGTAGGCAATGTTTACTGAATTGAGAAGGACTGTGGATCAGGACCAGGAGAGGAGAGAATGAAGTCAGGTATTCTCACACAGAAATGGGGTTGCCCCTAGAGTTTGAGCTACAGAAAAAAAGAGGGATTGCACTAGGGGAAACAGGACAGGGCTACATCCTTTCCATGCCCAAAATATCTTCATTGGGAAGAAGCCTAGGCTGGGATCAGATTGGAGTGGGGGATAAGTGATCCAGAGTCAGAGTAGGAAAACCTAAAACCAAAGAATGTCAGAGCTGAAAAGAACATTACAGATTATCTAATTCAACCTACTCATTGTAGGAGAACTAAGGAGGAAAAGTGACTTATGGTCCTATAGGTCCGGGTCTAGAACCCTCATCTCACTTCCAAGCAATATCCCACAGAAAACTGGTTCTGTTTATCAAGGTTTGAGGCTGTGGGAAGTGAAGGAGAGCTCATCCCAGGGTTAAATTTCTCTCTCCTTTCCCCCAGGTTCCAAGCTGAAATATATAGTCAGAGGCTGTGGAGAGCACAACTCTTTCCGCTGCAAGGAGGTCCAAAATGGCTTCATTCTTTATTACTGGTTCAGGGCCCAGTGCTGCCAATATGACTACTGTAATGCCTGGTTCCAGGCCCAGCTCCAGGGTCCCCTACCTGGGACCCCACTCCCAGAGGGGCCTCTGTCCTTAGACCAGAGACGGCAGTTCTATGGGGTGCTGAACCTCTCACTCCCTCTGCTCACTCCAGCCCCAGGAGAGCCAGAGGATACTGGCCTTCCACCCCCACCTCTGAATCTGAAGCTGCCTGTGGAACACTTTCATATCCTTTACCAAGCTTTCATCAATGATGGCCTCTTGACACTTCCTTAGGCTGAGCGGTGAATGCCTGTAACAGTACCCTTCTCTCCCATGTGCCTCTTCACTAGACTGTTCCTTAGCATTTTCTCACCGCTGTCCTTAATGATAATTATATCAATATATTAATCTCACATTTGCAGATTGTTTCACTGTCATTTTATTTAACCCTTCCCAGGCTAGGAAAGAGGTAGTGAAGGATTACTGAAAGGCCAAGATTACACTTGCATATTTCTTGCATCCTTCTTCTTCTCTCCATTCCCAAAGTCACCTTTTAGACTCTTTATCCCCTCATCTAAGTGATAATAGTAACTTCAGAACTGGTTGATCTCATCTTTTTTCCAATCCACTCTTTATACAATTGCCAAAACAATCTTCCTAATGTAGAAATATGATCATGTCACTCCTCTACTGAAATATGTCAGTGATTCCCTATTACCTTTACAATAAAATGTAAATTTATCCTGACATTGAAGGTCCTTTATAATCTGGTTCCAAACAATCAATGGACCTCCTCCCCACAAATGCCCATTATAGGTATGATACTACTAGGTAATGGGGATACAAAGAAAAAAATGCCTTTTACCTCAATTATACTGGTGAAGGGGAAGAGTGGACTGATGAAGATCACGTATACATAATCCAAGGCAGAGAGTGTGTTGTGGGGTGGCGGGGGGGTGGGGAGGTAAGGTTGCAAGGGGAGGAGGAAAGATCCAAAGACATACTCTAGGAATACTTGAGGAGATAAAGAATACGTTCAGTTGTTGGAGGGAGTGAGGGTGGTAGAGGTATTCAGGAACCTGTATTCATACCTGAACTGTGCCTTGAAGGAAAAGAAGATGAAAAAATGAGAGTGCATTCCCAGTATGGAAGATGGTTTTGTACAAGCCAAGCACAACATAGGACAAAAGAAAATAGCATCTAACAGTTTGACTTGCGTAAAAAATGCATGAAGGGATGGGAGTACAGATAGAAATAAGGATAGAACAGTAGACTGGAGTCAGATCAGTCAGCCAATCAACAAGTGTTTATTAAGTCCTTACTATGTGGCAGGCACTGAGTTAAATGCTAGAGGTACAAATAAAAATCGAAAAGGGTCCCTATATATCAAGAAGGGAAGAAATACCATACCCATTATATATATATAAAGTAATATAAAACATTTTTCATCATAAATCCTGCGGAATTGTCATGGATCACTATATTGATCAGAGTTGCTGGTTCTTTTGCCATTCATTCTCATTATGATATCCCTGTTTTATTGTATACCCTTTGACAAAACAAAACAAAAACAACAAAAAACCCCACAGTCCATTTAGAAACATTTGCTGTGGACAATGGAGGAATTTAAATTCTCAGGAGAGAGAGATAACATATGTAAATCAGAGCATATAAGATGAAATCCAGTAAGTAGATGGGAGGGAACCTTAGAAGGGTTAGGCACTAACAACTGGGGAAGTGCCAGAAAAGGCCACCTAGGGAAAGTGGCAAATGGAATTTTTGTATAATATAAATTTTTTAAAATTTATTTTCAGTTGCAGATTTTCTCCCTCCCTCTACCCTCTTCCCTATATATCAAGAAGGGAAGAAATGCAATACCCATTATATATATAATGTAATACAAAACATCTTTCATCATAAATCCTGCGGAATTATCATGGATCACTATATTGATCAGAGTTGCTAGTTCTTTTGCCATTCATTCTCATTATGATATCCCTGTTTTATTATACACAATGTTCTCCTGGTTCTTTTGCATCAGCTCATATAAGTCAAGGTTTTTCTTTTTCTTCTTTTTTTCAATGTGTGTCACTGGACCCAGATGGCTCAGGAGGAGAAGGTGAGGTTGGTGACCTTGCACAGTCCTCCCATTACACTTTTATTGAACTGTTATGTATTAGCAACCACAGGCTTGGGCTGCTAGCACAGGTTCTTTGATCTGCCTTGCTAAAACCAAGACTACTTTTAAAGGGATCAGCAATCTTTAATTACATTCACCAGCTCAGGAGAAAGGTCAGCACCTTGAACGTGGGAAAAAAAAGGAGAGAAATAATCACAAAGATCAACATACAGGGCTCCTACTGTCTGAACAAAGTAATACAACCACCTACACATACCACTGGACTGGAAGAGCACAAACCTCTGAGTGGGGGGTGGGGGAGAACTCTTAACAGCTGCTCAGAGTCCCATTCAGGGAATTAAAAGGTCCTTCTCATAATGAAACCCCAAAGCAAAATGCCAACTTCCCAGAATATATAACAAAGACTCAACTCCTGATTGACTGAGAGTCAGTAGGCATGAAACTTACATGACTCAGTACAGCTGTGAATTATCAGAGTTCAAAGGAGATCAATCCTTCAGATTTTTTCAATGAGCATGGAAAACTGAACTCCAGAAAGAAAACAACAAAAAATCCTACATTGCTTGGGCTTACAAGTTATTAAATGAGTGTATATGTAAAGCTCTTCCCCCAAATACCAGTACTAAAGTCTTTACTTACATCTTTGTTGAGGATAGGGAAGGTAAAATTTAGGTGGGGCATTCATTATGACTCTGACATGTAAAATAAAAAGGAACAAGTATTAAGGCAGAAGAGAAAAATATTTGTGCTTTCTTATTTTTAAGGATTACATAATTTACATGTAAAGCAATACTACTCCTTTCATCTTCCTCCTCTCCCTAGTCTGGATTTCCAGGTTATGCTCCTTTGTGTAGAGCAGGACAACTTTCTGAGAGGTAAGTAACTTTCTGTAACAATGTTCAACCAGAGTCCTTAAGATGCATTGTAGAACTTTGGGGATGTTTGCCTCCAACATATTTAGATTGCTTATCAACTTCACTATTGCAGTTTTAAAATTTCGAATTAAATGCCAAAAAAAGCCCAACAAGAAACAAAGCCAAGCTAAATCTCACCTCTTTTGGGGGGGGGGGGCGGAGAGAAGAAATTATATCACACCCTTTGACAACAAAACAAAACAAAAATAACAAAAAAACCCACAATCCATTTAGAAACATTTGCTGTGGACAATGGAGGGCCCAGATTCATTTTTCTGTTGTTTACTTATCCAAATCTGCTAGAGGGTGGAGAGAGAGGTCAGGGTAGAGCCTCCAATCCAGAGTATTTGCACTCAAATGAGATAATGATCTTGGTTTTCATTGTGCCAGGGGCAAGGGCTGTAATCTCATTCTTCATGCCATCAGCAATGCCTAGGTAGATGGTGGTACCACTAGATAATGCCATAATGGCATACAAATCTTTATGGATATCAACATCACACTTCATGACTCAGTGGAAGACAATTTCATGGATTCCACAGGATTTCATACCTAAGAAAGATGGTTGGAAAAGAGTTTCTGGGCACTGGAACCTCTTGTTGCCCATGGTGATAATCTGACCATCAGAAACTCAGCTCTTTTCTAGAGAAGAGCTAGCTGCAGCAGTGACCATCTCCCACTCAAAGTTTGGGGCTATATAATACAACTTCTCCTTGATGTCATGAACCATTTCCTTCTCAGCTTTGGTAGTGAAGCTGTACCCTTCCTGGTCAGGATCTTGATGAGGTGAATAGTCTATCAGATCCAGACAGAGGATGGCATAGGGAAGGGCATAACTTTCATAGATAGGCACAGTGTGGGTCACAATCTAGAGTCCAATCCATCATAATTCCAGTGGTACCACCAGAGACATACAAGAACAATCAATATAGCCTAGATGGCAATGCACATGACTGGCATGTTGAAAGTCTCAGACATAATCCATGTTATCTTTTTATTTGTGGCTTTGGGACTCAGGGAGGCTTCTGTGAGCAGCCCAGGGTGCTCTTTAGGGATCACAGAGCTTATTGTACAAAGGAGAATGAGGGCTAAGGCAAGGCCATCAGATTTAGTAAAAGCTGTCAATAACTTTAGAGATTATAATTTTAGGAGATTAAGTTAGATTCTCAGAGTCCTATGATGTTAGAATTGTGCTCCAATTTGCAGGAATGGAACCCTAGATTCAGGAGAGTTAATTCAGTCTCATAATTAGTAATGTCCTTTGTTGACCTGAAAACTTGGTTAAAGAAAAGGCAACAGGCTCAATGCATGCATTTTATGATTTAATTAATTAATTAATCAATTCCCTATTAAAGAAAATGGTAACATAATGCATTATGGAGCCAGAAATGTTCTGGC
>CM053770.1:309835865-309883284 GCA_028658325.1 Potorous gilbertii | reverse complement strand
CAAGATATGGAAAACGTCTCGTTATTCAAGATAGTGTCTTAGGTTAAAGGTCTCTTAAGGAATGTTAAGTCAGCCCTGGCTGGCTTTTGTTGACATAGGAAGAGGCATTCTCTGAGTTTGCATCAGAGAGAACAAAGAGATTATTCCAAAATTTTATATTAAATATTATCACCTTCAAGAGACTGATTTTTTTTAAATCAGGAATTTGGAATAAGGGGAGAGCTCTGAATTTCTCCAAGATATTGCTTATCATTTCTCTCAATAGCAAAAGTACATGAATAACACTATATACCACAACATATGTAAAAGAAGACTTTATCAACAGTATTTTCAAAATATGGTATGCCCAGTTTGTGTGTGTGTTCATCCTTCATTGCCAAAGAAGACCATGTCATCAGAGAAATGATGACTTGACTTGCACTTGACTTTGTTTTGAGTGAGGGAAGGCTGTGCAGGTTACCAGCCTCACTTTTTTCCTCCAGAGCCACCTGAATCCAGTGACCAGATAGATATTCATCAGGATGAATGGAGATGAGCCAGGATGAGGCAATTGGGGTTAAGTGACTTGCCCAAGGTCACACAGCTAGTGAGTGTCAAGTGTCTGAGGTAACATTTGAACTCAAGTCCTCCTGACTCCTTCTCTGGTGCTCTGTCCACTGTGCCACCTAGCTGTCCCGCCATCCATAGAAAGGATACTTCAAAGGGAGAGAGCCAGCATTGGTGGCTGGGAGGGAGAGGAGAACAGAAGGGCTCCCCTCACAGAGGGACATCCTGTGTGGGAGAAGAGCAAGCCTATGAGGCAGCCCATCCTTGTCCTTCTGGTAAATACCTCTTAGTGGGAATGTGCTTGCTTGGCTGTGCCTTTCAGGCCCATGAAGGCTCAGAAGATGGCATTGTTAGAAAGGCAGAACATGGTTTTCTGTCTGGAAATGCTCTATATTTTACACTTTGGAGTAAAGATGAGCAGGTGCACTTAAACTCATCTCTAGGGATTAAAGAGGGCAAATGACTTGCTCAAGGTTCCACAGATAGTTGGGACTGGAAGCCAGGAGTGCCTCCAGCCTTCTTTCCCTTGCCCCAGGCTTGGGTTAAAATGCTACAAATCATTCAAATCCAATATATTGAGTTGAATTACTGTACTTAACTGTGAAATTTTAAGACTAATGACCATTCTTTAATTTTTTGAATGCCATCTGGAACCCACAACTCAAACCACCATCTGCCCAGACTGTCGCTAAAGCCAAGAGTCTCCATATGGTCAAGGAGCTTGCTAGCTCTAGCTTACTAGACTCCTGGCAGGCTCCCACCCAAATCAACAGCTCAATTTAAAGTACAATGAACACAAATCTGCAGACCTTTAACACCGATGAACCTAGAGATGGATGTGAGCTTGGACAATGGAGGTCCCAGGTAACTGTACAGAGAGAGCTGTTGTCTGGAGACTCAAGCACTCAGATGTCCCTCATCATTTACTGGGATTCCTCTAGGAAGCACCTCAGGACAATCAAATAAACATTATAGCTATAAAAGCTTCATAGTGCTTACCATGTGTCAGGAGCTGAGCTAATCCTTGTAGTCACATCAATGAAATATTACAACACCAACAGTGAAACACCTAAACCATAAAAAGGATATAAGATATATTACTATTACACATAAAAGGACACATTCTCCATGATGAAGCAAATTTGTCTAAATCACTGTCCAAGACAGGAAATTTGTGCAAAGAAACGAAAAGTCTTAAGTTCTAGTTACAAAAGTGACTTCTACCTGACACCAGAAAAATATGTAATGAATGCTCAGGTATTGGTGGGAAGCTAGCCAGGTGATCTCTTTTTTTGTAACTACCTAGAGACATGTATGACTCTCTAGGTTACATAACTAGGAGTAATCTCAGTGAAAGAGACTACCCTGATTAGGTTTCTAGAAGACTCTATGGAGATCAAGGCAGTGAAACCATTGTTGTCATTTAGTTGTTTCAGTCATGTCAGACTCTTTGTGACTCTACTTGCAGTTTTCCTGGCAAAAATAACTGGAGTGGTTTTGCCATTTCCTTCTCCAGCTCATTTTACAGAGGAGGAAACTGAGGCAAACAAATGAGGGTTGAGTGACTTGCCCAGGGTCACACAGCTAATAAGTATCTGAGGCCATATTTGAACTCATGAGAATGAGTCTTCCTGACTCCAGGCCTGGTACTACATCTCCTCCCTATATGATTCCAGAAGGTTCCTATATACATTTCACAGTGTCCTTATCAGGACTTCTCCTTGCTGCTAGAAACAAAGAAACACTTTCATTTAAAGTTCTTTTTGCAGCTACCTTATGGTTCTGACTGTCCCGGTGCTCCCATAATATGAAGCCAGGTCCTCTGTGAGCTACTGGAGTAGGGATCCTATGGCCATGCCATTGTTTGGAGCAAGCAGGGAGGAAGAAAATGAAAAAAGACAGAGGGCATTTCAAAGAGCCATTTAGCAAAAGAAACTGTCTGTAGGAAGTCTTCTTCTGAATCTCTGGCACCCTTTGTGGTTGAGGATATGCAAGCACCATCTCAACTACAAGAATTAGGAATGAAAAACAGAATGGATACGACGGAAAGTGGAAGAGCATCTGGAATGGCACCCACTTACTGCACCCTGCTACCTGTTCCAAGCAGACGCTAAAGGCAGACATTTGCCAGTGGGATTAGTCAAACCTGCTATATGGCTTGAACTAGAAGAACTGGGGCTTAAAAAAAAATGGCCAAAAAAGAGCAGAGAGGAATCTGAGATGGATCCTCTAACAGATAAATGAGTGTTTGTTCCAGGCAGAGACCAATGTTAGTAACAGACCAGACAGCCAGGATTTAGGGCTAGAAAACAGAGATCAAGTCCAGAAGATAGAAGGATATCTGGGAGGGGTCTGCTTACTGTATTCTGCCACCTGAATAAGTATTTGCTTCAAACAGGTTAAATAGTAATAGCTAACATTTATATAGCACTTATTATGTTCCAGGTATTGTGCTTTAAAATTATTATCTAATTTGATGGAAAACATATAATAGTTACTTCAAGGAGATATTGAAGCTTGGCAAGATAGACAAATTATACACAAGGGACAGTAGAGGATTCTATTGTGAGAACTGAGCAGTAGGAGAATAAAAAATATAAAAGGGCGTTTTTTAAATGGAAAGGGGCCTTTGGAGGTTGTCATCAGAACATTAGGACCATGTAAGATGGCAGACATATGAAGATGAAGACTTGCGTGCTCCTTTCTCTATAGCAAGTGTTACTGCTAAGAGAGGACTGGAGGGATCTTTACAGCATTCTTTTTAGAGTAGCCTGGTCACTAAGTAGATGCATTTCTGTCTTTGCTGGGTTTTGTTGTATGTGCAGCATCTGTTCTGGACATATTCTTCCAACCCCCACACTGGTACTGGTAGGTCAGGTTCCCAAAGAGTCCCTTTAGAATTTAGGGTGTACACTCACACACACACACACACACACACACACACACACACACACACACCTCAGATACTACCCTGAGTAGTTTGGGTACTTTCTAGTACTATAGCTCATGAGCCCCCTCCAATGTGCTTTTCATTTTCTCCATTGATATTAATTAGCCACAATTAATTAGCTTTTAGAGAGGAACACTTACTAAAAGGTATAGTAAAAACAGTTGGTACAAAGCATTACTCCCTAGGAATCTGTGATGTACTCTCTCAAAAGCACACACAGAGAATAGGAAAAAAATAGGCTTAGACTTAGAAAGCATATATGGAAAAAGGATAGCTTGGGGGAGCTGGGTGGCACAGTGAATACAGCACTAGCCCTGGAGTCAGGAGGATCCAGCCTCAGACACTTGATACTTACTAGTTGTGTGACCTTGGGCAAGTCACTGAAGTCCAATTGCCTTCCTTCCACCCTCCAAAAATCAAAAAGAAAAAAGAAAGGAAAAAAGGATAGCTCACAGCTTAGAATCTTCAAGATGTTCTTAGCTGTAATGTACCTTTTCTGCCAGACTGGTAATGGTATTTTCTTTTTTCCAATAACATGTAAAGATGTTTTTAACACTCACTTTTATAAGATTCTGAGTCCCAGATTTTTTTCCTCCTTCCCCTCTCCCCTCCCCAAGACAGAAAGCAATCTGATATAGACTGATAGAAAAATCATAACAAAAGGGAAAAACCACAAGAAAGAAAAAAGAGAGAAAATAACATTCTTCAATCTGCATTCAAACTGCATTCAGTTCTTTTTCTGGATGTGGATGGTATTTTTCATCATGAGTCTTTTGGAGTCATCTTAGATGATTGTATTGCTGAGAAGAGCTAAATCAATCTAAGATGGTCATCGAACAATGTTACTATTACTGTGTACAGTGTTCTCCTGGTTCTGCTCACTTCACTCAGGATTAGTTCTCATAAATCTTTCTGGGTTTGTCTAAAATCCACCTGCTCATCATTTCTTATAGAACAATAATATTCCATTACATTCATGTACCACAACTTATTCAGCCATTTGCCAATTGATGGGAATCCACTCAATTTCCAATTGTTTGCCACCACAAAGTGAGCTGCTATAAGTATTTTTGTATATGTGGGTCCTTTCCCCTTTTTTGGAATACAGACCTAGTAGTGGTATCGCTAGATCAAAGGGTAGGCATAGTTTGATTGCCCTTTAGGCATAGTTTCAAATTGCTCTCCAGAATGGTTGGATCAATTCACAACTCTACCAGCAATGCATTAGTATTCCAATTTTCCCACATCTTCTCCAATAGTTATCATTTTCTTTTTTTGTCATATCAGCCAATCTGATAGGTGTGAGGTGGTATCTCAGAGTGCTTTTAATTTTCATTTCCCTAATCGATAGCAACACATAATTTTCAAAGATGTACTGTTTGTGTTTCCTTCTGCTCTCTTCTGTTAATTGAAAAAATAATTCAAAGACTTTATTTTCTTTCTTTCTGGCAACCATATTGCTAATTCCCTTATTTTCTCCCACTTTTCTCCCTCTCTCCACTAAGGAAGAAAAAAAGAAAAACAAAATTTGTGACAAATATGAATAGTAAAATAAAACAAATTTCCCCACTGTTTCTGAAAATGCATGCCTTGTTTGGGGGTTAACTCCATCATCCCTCTGTCAGGAAATTGGTAATATACTTCATTGTCCTTCAGAATCATAGTCATTACATCGATCAGAGTTCGCAAGTCTTTCAAAATTGTTTGTCTTTATAATGTTGTTGCTGATCTATACAATTTAATGTCCTCCTCTACAATATAATGTTCTCACTTCATTCTGCCTCAGTTCATACAAATCTTTCCAGGTTTCTGAAATTGTCCCTTTCATCACTTTTCATGGTGAGATATATCATTACATTTATATACCACACTTGGGTCAGCCATTCCCCAGTTAATGAACATATCTCCATAGTATCCAGTTTCTTGCCAAACAAAAATAACTCTTATAAATATTTTTGTACATATGGGTCCTTTCCCTTTGAATTCTTTGAGGTATAGTATGCTACCATTTTGAAAGGTCTTTCACAGGGCTAGAAATGTAAGCTTATCCTCCTAAGAAAAATTATTTTTATTACCATGTTGAAGTTCTTACTGTCATGTTTTGAATCCAGATCATCTGCAGGTTACAGGATTTCTCCCATTTTCCTGAACTAAGTAAATTCCCTAAATAAATAAATGTGTTAATTGGATGAGTAACTTTAACTTCCTGAGCTTTTGGATACTTTACTGCAAAATTCCCAGACTCATAGACCTAAAGTTCAGTTTTGATGGCTCAGGTTGGTTATTATAATTTTCAGTGGGTACCTTCTGCTCCCTAAAACGGCGGTCTCCAAGCTTTGTCCTCCCAGAATATCCATAAATCTATTATACTAATAGTTTATGTTATAAACTATTAAAAACTATGTATTATAAACTATACTAATAGTATACTATACTTCCTACTGCTACTATACTAATAGTCTATATATTACAAACTATACACAAATAGAAATACAAAAGTATGAGATAAAGATAATATTTTTAAAATAATTTATCATTCTTTATGATATTTAGCAATGTACCAGTATTGTCAAAAATCTTTGTGATACAATGATTTGAAGATCTGATTATCTGTTCACTTTATTTTGATATTTGGTTTAAATAGCTGCAAATGAAAAAGATACCTTACAAATACACCAAGCTCTACATGCTCCAAAGGTAGCCATCAGTTTACTGAGTCAATACTCATTTTTCTATCCATTAATTGTGGCAAAGATTTTTTTTTGAAATCTGGCTTCCAAATTTTAGTCTTCCCCAATGTAAATCAATTGTTGTGGCAAA
This sequence comes from Potorous gilbertii, assembly GCA_028658325.1. Classification (NCBI taxonomy): domain Eukaryota; kingdom Metazoa; phylum Chordata; class Mammalia; order Diprotodontia; family Potoroidae; genus Potorous; species Potorous gilbertii. The sequence goes on along the minus strand of CM053770.1, from coordinate 309,876,968 downwards.
CTAAATAATGGTATGGCACTTTTGTCTTTGTAAGAGGGATGCCTCATATGGTCCTACCTATATAATTAGAGAGTTCAGATTTCTCCATTGAATCAATTAATGTATTTTTTTTAATAAGATAAGAAGTCTTGGTTCAATCTGAAAGAAACGAAAGCCACTGCATAGGAAGTGTGTTACTAAAGAGACTCAGTTATGTCTTATGGGTTTTATAATGAGATTCCAGTGGTGACCAAGAAGAGAGCAGGTCCAGTCAAGCCCCTGAGAAGAATAACTTTAGTAGGGAAGGGGAAGGAGTAAAGACTCCTCTCCCACCTTTAATCAGAAGATTCCTTAATGAATGTCAGAGGTTTTGGGCTTTTTCATCAGTGTTCTTAGAGTATCTCAGAAACAGCTGAGACTGATGATAGTATCTGAATGTGGTAGGGGAGGGGGCAGGAAGCTACTCTGTGCATAAGAATTTCATGATTATGCTATGAAGGGGAGAAAAAGACTTCTAGCCAAGTAGGAACTAAGTTCCATCTTTGATGGTAGCAATTAAAAAGGTTCGAGACACATAGTTTCTGGATAATTTAATCATTTTATTAATAAGGCTAGCACAATATTAATAAAATGATGGCCATTTGGCTGTCTCTCTTAGACCAAAAACAATCATAGGAATGGTCTCAGAGGTTATGTATTCTTTTGGGGGAGGAGTAGCAATCAGCTCTGATGACTTTACACAATAGGAGGGGAGTTGTTATTAAATGGGGGGCTAAGAGTGACATCTCATCATCCCTAGGCCCAGAAACTATCTCTATACTCAGACCATCTCTAGCCTTGGGCTATCTAGACAAAAGAATCTGTCTTCACCCAAACTTGAGTGAATGGAATTCTCCTGAGATTGAAGTTTGTCCTTGTTCTCTTATTGGATCAGGACTTCTGGAAGATAATGCCATAACTTGCAGTTGAATTAGATTTAAGTGAGGAAGTGACTTAAGTGACTTTAAGTAAAGTCACCAGCCTCATTGATTCCTTGTAGGGTTGAGCTGGGTCAGATGAAGTTTAGCTTGACTTTCAGATACTGAAAATAGAAAAGAAAGGGGGACCTCAATCTCCCCACATCATTAGCTATTAATAATCATTTCCTTTTCCTCAATTGTGTATATCCTGGTAGGAGTGCATGTTGTGGACTTTTGGGGAGATGTTTTGAATCATCTCTTCTTACTCTACCACTTTAGTCAGTATCTCTTTGTAAATGCTAGTAAGTCTGACGGACTAATTGATATCAACTCATAGTCAATGAAAAGAACCAGATCGGGGCTTATGACTTTTAGCATTAGAAAGTTATTACTCTGTTGAGGTCTGAGGGGTGCTGGGGGAACCTAAAATACCAACACACTGGGTGCTGCTCAAATAAATTTGACCCAAGCCTTCTTAAGGTCAAAGAAAAACAAAGTTTATTAAAGATTCGCCATACTGAGTTGAATCTTAAGGAGCCTAAGCATTTCTAACACTTGTATTCACAAGCAGGCCAGATAGAATCTCAGCTACACGGAGTCTAAGCTGGATTGAATCTCAATGCCTTCATGGAAGTGAGATGAACTTAAATGCAGAAAAAGACTGAGGGAAGAATCCAGGTATCACCAAGTAGTCTGAGGTCCCAGAGATGGTCTTGATAAATTAAACCCAGGGAGAATCCTGATGGGAGTGGTTGGTAATAGGATCAAAGTGAGGAAGGCTAAGTAGAAGATGGGGAGTATCTGGTCTGGACTGACGGAAATGGAAAGGGAATCCAAGGAGCCCCCCCCCAACCCAAGGTCAGACTTTTGGGGGCCCTTCAGACAAATTGGACAAAAGAGCTCCCAATCCAAGGGGAAAAGGTCTTGGTTTGGGTCTGTACCTCACCGACTCCACCCCTCATAACTCTCCCTAGAACCCAGAATGAAGTTATGGCAACAGGCCTCTGGGGACCCAGACTGCCTATTGGGAGAGTAAGTCCAGAGCATGTGCTACATATTTTTAACAAATGAGTTTAAAATCCATAGAAATCCTTATTTGGAAGGTTTTTTTTAACAGGTTAGAAAATACCATTTCCAAATGACTTGCTATACTACTTCTAGTTGACAAATTCCCTGACGGCTTCAGTTTGGTCCACTGGAAACGTGATTCAATGCTAAAGGACTCAGACAATGTGGATAGGGATGATGAATCAATTCCTTTATTGGCCACTGAGCAGAAAAAGTCAATGACTCAGTAGATTTTTAAAGTGAGTGATTTTTCCCTTTTCTTTCTTTTCTTTTCACCCTCTGTTGGGGTTTGGGGGTGCTGGGACTTCAAAATAGTAATATGCAGGTCCTGACCAGATGAATTTGACTCAAGTCTTCTTTCAGCCAAAGATAAGGTTATTTGAACACTGATTGGGTGGGTGAGATTTTAAGAATCTGCTGTATTTGTGACACTTGTATTTATAAGTAGGTCAGATTGAATATGAGTACTTGGCTAGACTCTTAAGGAATCTAAGGATTTGTGTCACTAATTCAAGCAGGCCAGATTGAATCTGAGCACTTTAATGGAAACAAGATGGATTTCTGTATAAGAAAGACCTTGGGAAGGATCTAGGAGTGGCCAAGTAGTCTGGAGTGATTGGAAGAGGGGTCTAGGGAGGATCTTGATGGGAGTGGCCAGTGGGCTGGGGGGACTGGAGGTTAAATGCCTGGACCAAGAAAATGGGGTCTACATAGGATCAAAGATGGGAAGTAGCTGGGGTGGTGATCAGGAGGTAACAGATAATGGAGAGTTGGGCAACAGAGAATGGGGAGATTGGGGTAGGCTACAATGACAGGCCAGTTGAGAGGATTACTGGGATGCCTCAGGCGAACACAAGACACTTGACCTTGATCAGAGACTATGGGAAAGTTCAAGGTGAGTTGGAGGGGGGAAGTTTCCAGATCCTGTACCTGTCACCTCTAGGTAACTTCATGTGACTTTGGGACTTCTTGTGAGTAGTGTGTAAAAGATGGCATTTCTCTATTCAAGCAACATCTACAATGCTCCCACATAGCAGTTAGTGTAGATGCTCTCAACTAGGCAAAAACGAACTTAAGTTTCTAGCTATATCTTCCACTTTGATATCTTGCTTTTGCAATACCTATATTTACACCTATACTTATATTTCCCAATCTATCCCTTCCCACATTAAATAATAAAAAAAGTATCAATGGAATTTATTTTTCAAAAAGAAAATAGTTTCCAAATATTTAAAGTATGAGGATTTGAGAGCTTTTTCAAGCAGTTAATTGCTTTTTTTAAAAAATAAATTTTTATTGATATTTTTGGTTTTATTAAATCGTTAAAATTTTCCCCCCTATACCTCCTCTGGAAAGCTAGACAACTGACCCTGAAGCCAGGAGGACCTGAGTTCAAATCTCAGACTTTGTTTTGTGACCCTGTTTGCCTCAGTTTCCTCATCTATAAAATGAACTGGAGAAGGTTTCAAATGGTAAACCCTTCCAATAACCTTGCCGAGAACACCTCAAATGGGGTCACTAAGAGTCGGACATGACCGAAACTACTTAACCATAGCAATCCCTCTTCTACCTCGTCTAGAGAGCAATCCCATATAACAGAGTATTTTTTTAAGAAGAGAAAAAATCCTGAAAAACTGGTAAATACATTGGGAAATATATTGGGAAGTCTGAAAATGTGTATAATGGCCCTACTTGTGGATCTCTGATATCTGCAAAGGGGTGGGAATATTTCTTCTTTGGAGCCATGAGTGTTCTTTGTAATTTTGCAACATTCTCTGTTTATTGTTTTGTGGTTATGTTCTTTCTGTTTACATTGTTGCAGTTATTGCATATGTAATATGAGCTCTCCTTGTGAAGCCCACGTGTGTGACAAGGGCTGTCATGGCAGAGCTTGAAGGGCAGCAGAATAGACATATCTAGCCTATTTTCCTCCTACCCTTCTTCAAGGAAGACTTTCATTCCTGACAGGAAGCAGGGAGTTGGGGCTGGAGGCTGCCTTGGTCTCCTTACAGAAAGGAGGTACCAGGCTAGAATTCTGTATATCAATCTGTTCTATGTCTCAGGAAACTCAGGCAAACAGGGCTCATGGACTTTTCCAGGGTCACACAGTAAGTGTCTGAGGCTGGATTTGAACCCAGGCCTTCCTGATTACAAGCCTATAGCTCTATTCACTGTGCCACTTAGCTACCCAGAAATATTCGTATTTTTATCAAACTATATAGCAAAACTGGGTGACGTTTTCATACTACTATTTGTCAACCTGAAGGTTGGTCAAAGAGGCAAACAGCCTTGGTGATATGTAAATTCATATTGTTTATTCCCTTAAAGCTAGCAGATACATGATCATGGAGCCAGAAGCAAACTTCTGACTGTCTGATAAAAGAATGAGAAGGTTTAAATACATTTTAAAACAATCCCAACTCAGGGTCTCTATGCTTCTCAAATTTATGACCTCCATACATGTTTAATCATATTATGAGAAAGGAATTTTCTTAATTGGATAGGCAGTAAATACAATAAGATAAGAGAGTTGACTAAGTGTCAATTGAAATTATGACCTGGGATATCTGTGTTTTCTTTACCATTAATATGCCATAACATAGTATGTATCCATAAAATATTAAGATAAGAAAAAGTCCCTTTATTCAAGATAGTGTCTCAAGTTAAGGGTCTCATAAAGTATGCTAAGTCAGCCCCATCTGGCCTTGTTGACACAAGAAGAGGTATTCTCTGAGTTTACTTCAGAGAACAAAGAGACTATTAGGTCCAGGCTCTTCTGGTTGACAAATTCAGACTCGGGCCCAAAAATGATATTAATTGATTATCACTATATATAGTATATTATCTATCGATCTATATTATCTATATATAGATGTTTTATATGTATATATATACTATATATATTATCACTATTATATATAATATATGTAATGCTATATATAGTATATACATACTTTATAGTGTGTCTATGTACTGTTCTGATACAGGTGTGTATGTGTATATCTATCTAGATAGGTAGATATCTTTAGAAATATTTTCTGTGTATTTTCTAACAGTATTTTCCTGGCAAGGAATACTTTTTAGTTTATCACCATATCAGATTTTTTTTTTCTGCAGTGTTTCACCCATTTTTACAGTGACAGGAAGAACAGGTGTTTTTCTGATGTTTGCTGCTTGCTATTTGTTTTTTTGAGAAGCCTCAAAAGAGGCATATAAACATTTTTTCATTTAGTTTTGTGAAGCTTGGTCAAGTATTGTATGGCTCTAAACACTGTTGAAAAATATTATAGAAATCTGTCTTCATGTTCTGAACCTTTGGTTTTGAAATGTTTCATTAATAATGACCATACCACCAATTGGAAACATTTCAAGGTATGATAAACATTTAGTGTGAGGTTCATCACTAATGATTGTAAAATAGATTATATCCCCCATCATCGAGAGTAGAAATAAATCCATATTTCAAATAATTTTGCTCATTTCTAATTTGGGGGACTGACTTGTTGGAGCTGATTAGATTCACCTTGTAAGGTGAAGAGCTTATCCCAAGTGTAGGAGTAGTGTCATCTCTTTCATTTTCTCATTGTTTGGTTGTACTCATATTATTCCTATTATTTTCAATCTGTGGGTAGAAATCTTTTAAAGTTACCTATTTTATCACATAAGCTGTAAATCCCATGATGGTTAAAAAGGTTTGAGAGATAATAGTTTCTGGATAATTTAATCATTTTGTTAATAAGGCCAGAAGGTTATCGATAAAAGGATGGTCACTTGGCCATCTCTCTTAGAGCAAAGACAATCTTTATGGGCAGGTTGAGAGATTCACAGAAGAATAAATGTTCAAAGAGGGGTTGAGAGTCACATCATTGTTGGAAAATATCTCTGTACTCAGACTACCCTCAGCCTTGGCCTCTCTAGACGAAAGGATCTGTCTCCATCCAACCTTGAGTAGAACCCAATGGACTTCCCCACCTTAGTTAATTCAATCTCATTATTAGTAATGTCCTTCAAGAGACTTGACTTTTTAAAATCAGGAATTTGGAAGAAAGGGAGAGCTCTGAATCTCCCCAAGATATTGGTTATTAGTAATCATTTCTTTCAAAAGCAACAGTACATGAATAACAGTATATATCACAACATATGTGAAAGAAGAGTTTGTCAACATTATTTGCAAAATGTGGCATGCCAGTTTACATATGATCATTGCATTCACATCAGTGAAACATTACAATACCAACAGTGAAACATTTAAATCATAAAAAGGCCATAAAATATATTACTATTAAACAAGCTCTAGTACCACACTGCCAACCTCCTACACTACCTGGGTAACCCCGAAGTCAACTATGTACTACACAGAAATGGCACAGTGCAGTGGACCTGGCTTCACTCCTTCTCTGACTTTTCCCTCATGTCCCACCTCCCTTATTGCCCTCTCTCACTTTTTAGGGTTATTTTTTTGTGTATGTATTGTCTTCCCCTCTTAGATTATAAGATCTTTTTCTGTATTTGTATCCCCAGTGCTTTGCCCAGTACCTGTCACATAATAGGTGCTTAATAAATGTTTATTCACTGATTGACATGGGTTCAAAATGTGGCTATATCATTTATTGTCTACATGACTTTAGGCAAATCATGTAACATATAACTGTCCGACATTAGGGCTGAATGAGGATGTCAGTGTCTGTTTTTATAATAAACATTAGCAAAATATAATTTGTTATTTTTGAAGTTAAAAATAAGCAGAAATAGAAATTATGCCATTTTCTTCTTAGGCATGGATCATCTTAGGTGTGGACACCTTACTTTGTAGACCACTATCTACAATTGGAATATTAAGCTGAAAAGGAATGGTTCGATTCTCTCCATCCGAGGAGAGGTCCCTTTGGGGCTACTATACACTTGATTGAGTTCCTTACCCAGAAGTTCTAGGAACTTAAGGAACCAGGGGTCTAGTCCCTATCCCTGTGGACAAGGCACTCATTGGCTGCAGAGACAAAAAACGGTCCATCACAATCCCAAAGCAATTTAGAGTTTAGAAGATGTCCAAGGGTGAGAGATGAAGGGAAGAAAGAGGGTTGAGGCAGGTATATAGGAATATAATACAAGTTAGAATAGGATAAGGACATAGAAGTCCCACAGAATGACCTGATAGAGATTCAGGTAGGCAGCTAGTAGCACAGTGGCTAGAGTGCTGGCATCAGGAAGTCCTGAGTTCAAATCCCACCTCAAATACTTACACCTGTGTGACCCTAGGCAAGTCACTTAACCTGTTTGCCTCAATTTCCCCAATTGTAAAGTGAAGATAATGATACTTCACAAGGTTGTTGTGAGAATCAAATGAGATAATATTTGTAAAACTCTTAGCATAGTGCTTGTCATATAGTGGGTTCTATTTATTCCCTCTCTTCTAGCTTAGAATATCAGAGAAGGCTTTAAGGAGGAAATGACAATGAATGGCAAATATGTACTTGGAATGGCAGCCTTCTCCCTTCTACACCTCCCTCCTTTCCCCCCGCTTCCCCCATCGATCTTACTTCCTCACAGGTATCATCCAGGGACAACACTCCTGGGAAGAAGGGGCTAGCCATCTTTACTTATTGCTAACCAACAGGGTTGGTTACGCAGGGCAGGTAAGCCAGCTTACCTGAAGGAGCAAAGTATGCTGGGGAAGAGACAGGAGGCAGTACGTGCTGGGCCAGTCACCACCTTGATCACCATCTTTCCCCAGACTTTGACAAAGGTAGTCTAGGACCAAGAGCCTTGGGAATGGCAAACTTCTAACATGATTCTCTCAGCTCCCACCCTGAGAAACAAACCCTGTGGAGATGCCGCCTAGCAACTGTTTCTGCAGGTGTTGTAGACATAGATCTATTAAAAGACCCAGAATATAAAGTTTTTGTCACCAAAGTCTTTGTTCAATATCAGAAACTGATACGAATTTATCAGTGGGAATGACATTAAAGAGGAGGCCTCTGCTTTGCTGCTGTACCTAAGTCCAGGGTGCATCAACTTCATGGTCAATGTGTACATTCCTGGAAAGTACACTACCAAAGAAAGTGAACTTATCCACAGCATTCAGAACATCTCCATTTGATAGATGTGGTGTTGGCTGATGGAGCACCTGTGTTTTCTTGGTTTCAGTTGTGAGGCCAAAATTAGCACAAGCCGCAAAATTAGCACAAGTTCCAAAGGAAAGTATGGGAGAGAAGAGTAATACTGACTAACAAACTGAAGGTTTACAGAGCCATTGTGCTGACCTCATTGTTATATGGCAGTGAAACACTGAGAGTCTACCAGCACCATGTCAGGAAATTGAATTGTCTTAGGAAGATTCTGAGAATCACCTGGCAGGATAAGGTACCAGACACTGAAGTCCTTGCTCGAGCTGAACTGCCAAGTATTCAAACTGTGCTTCAGAGAGCGCAACTCTGATGGGCTGGTCATGTTGTTTGAATGTCAAACATACACTTAACAAAAAGACTATTCTATGGAGAACTCACACAGGGCAGGCAATCACGTGGTGGTCAGAAGAGGTGACACAAAGACACTGTCAAGGTCTTTCCCAAGAACTTCGGAACTGATTGTGTGACATGGAAGACACTGGCACAGGATTGCTTAGCATGACGGTGTGCCCACATCAGAGAAGTTGCTGTGCTCTATAAGCAAAGCAGAATTAAAACAGCTCAAGGGAAATGCAGGATGCGCAAATTTGGAATATTCACCCCAGAGGTTCACATGGGACAGTTTGTGTCCAATATGTGGAAGAGCATTCCGAGCCATATTGGCAAGGTCAGCCACAGTCAGACACATTGAAGCTTTTTATCATGGAGATGTCATTTTGGTCCTTTTTGAGAAAAAAGGGCAATAGCTAGAAGGTCCAGGGTACCTTTCTATCTGATTTGGAGCTGAAATGTAGGTATTGTCCTCCTCCTATAGAATGTGAACTTCTTTTTTTAAATAGTATTTTGCTATATGTCAAGACAATTTTTAGCATTCATTTTTTCACAAGATTTTGAGTTTCAAATTTTTTTCCATCTCTCTCCTCCCTTCTTCCTAAAGTGGTAGACAATTTGATATATGTGCAATTATGTAAAACATATTTCCGTATTAATCACAGTTGTGAAAGATGAAACAGATCAAAGGGAAAAACCCACAAAAAAATGAAAAAGAGATGCATTGGTCTGCATTCAGAGTCTATCAGTTTTTTGTCTGAATGTGGATAGCACTTTCCATCCATAGTGTACCTATCTTAGATCACTGTGTTGCTGAGAAAGAGCTGAGTCATTCATTATTGATTATCACACAATGTTGCTGATACTGTGTACAATGTTTTTCTGGTTTTGTTCATTTCATTTTGCATCAGTTCATACAAGTCTTTCCAGGTTTTTCTGAAATCTACCAGTTTATCATTTCTTATTGCACAGTAGTATTCTAATACATTCATATATCACAGCTTTTTCAGACATTCCCCAATTGATGGGCATCTCCTCAACTTCCAATTTTTTGCCACCATGAATAGGGCTGCTATAAATTTTTTGCACATATAAGTGCTTTTTCCTTTTTAATGATATCTGTGGGATATAGACCTAGTAGTTTATTGCTGGATCAAAGGGTATGCACAGCTTGGTTACTCTTTGGGCATAGCTCTAAATTGATCTCCAGAATGGTTGGAGCAGTTCCTAAGTCCACCAATAGTGCATTAGTGTCCCAGTTTTCCCACATTTATTATTTTCTTTTTTTGTCATATTAGCCAATCTGGTAGGTGTGAGTTGGTCTCAGAGTTGTTTTAATTTGCATTTCTTTAATCAAAAGTGATTTAGAGCACTTTTTCATATGTCTATAGCTTTGCTTCTTCATCTGAAAACTGCCTGTTCATATTCTTTGACTATTTATTAATTGGGGAAAGGCTTATATTCTTACAAATTTGACTCAGTTCTCTTTACATTTGAGAAAAAAGACCTTTATCAGAGACACTGCTGTAAAGATTGTTTCCCAGCTTTAGGCTTTTCTTCTAATCTTGGTTGCATTGGTTTTGTTTGTGCAAAAGATTTTTAATTTAATGTAATCAAAATTATCTATTTTACATTTTGTAATGCTCTCTATCTCTTCTTTGGTCATGAATTTTTTCCCTTCTCCGTAGATCTGACAGGTGGACTATTCCTTGCCCTTCCAATTTGCTTATGGTGTCACCCTTTACATCTAAATCATGTACCCATTTTGACCTTATCCTGATCTATGATATGAGGTGTTGGTCTATACCTAGTTTGTACCCTATTGTTTTCCAGTTTTCCCAGCAGTTTTTGTCAAATAGTGGGTTCTTATTACAAAGGCTGGGGTTTTTGAGTTTATCAAACATTAGGTTTCTATGGTCATTTACTATGGTATCTTGTGTACTTAATCTATTCCACTGATTCACCATTCTGTTTCTTAGTCAGGACCCAATAGTTTGGATGATAGATTGAGATCTGTATTGCTAGGTCAATCTTCCTTTGTAGTTTTTTCATCAATTCCATTGATATTCTTGATCTTTTGTTCTTCCTGATTAATTTTGTTATTTTTTTCTATATATGTCTATGAAGTCATTTTTTTGACAGTTTGATTGGTTATGGCACAGAATAAGTAAATTAATTTAGGCAGAATTGTCATTTTTATTGTATTGACTTGACCCACTCATGAACAATGGATATTTTTCCAATTGTTTATATCTGACTTCATGTGAAAGGTGTTTTGTAATTGTGTACATGTAATTCCTGGGTTTGTCTTGGCAGGTAGCCTCTCAAGTACGCTATGTTGTTTGCAGTGATTTTCAATGGACTTTCTCTGTCTTGCCGCTGGACTTGACCCTCACAACCACCCTGGGAGTGGCTGCTACTATTATCCTCATTTTATAGTTGAGAAAACTGAGGCAGACAAAGGGTGAAGGCCTTCCCCAACACAACTAGCGTCTAAGGTGGGAATTAAACTCAAGTCTTTCTGAGTCCCAATCCAGTGTTCAGCCCCCTGGGTCACCTACCTGTCTCCTAGATGCCAAGGAGAAATGTTTGGCTTGTAAAAGCCTTCATATCCTGGCCCCTTCCTACCCAGCCAGTCTTACATTTTATTCCTCATACCCCATCTCCCAGTAGTCTGTGATCCATAGATACTGGCCTCCTGCTTGTTCATCTCCACACTCCATCTTCTGACTGAGCATTTTCCCTGTCCTCCATGTCCAGAATGATCTCCCTCCTTCCTCTCTGTTTCTGTTTCCCTGGTTTCCTTCAAGTCTCAACTTCTACCAGGAGCTTCTCCCAGTCCTTTTTAATCTTACTGTCTTCCCTCTTTAGACTACTTCTGATTTATACTGAATATATTTTGTTTCACATGGTTGTTTTCACATTATCACTACCACTAGACTCTGAGTTCCTTGAGAACAGGGACTGGATTTCTTTTTCTTTGTATTTATTCCCAGTGCTTTAGCACAATGCCTGACATATAGCAGGAACTTAGTGCCTTTTTTACTTGACTGATCTGACTTTGGGGTCTATCCATGCCTTTCTACCACCCCACTCCCTTCAGGGAGGACAATTTCCAGATAACCCCTCAAGAGGGTTAGATCCTGGCATCCTGGGGATTAACTTTACAGCCTGAGATTTGGGAGTGGCAGGTGATGTGTTGTGTAGATGGGAGGTGATAGGAGATTTCTAACACACTATTCTTTGGCATAAGAAGGATGCAAGAAACTCAGCTGGAGGGACCGTTATGACTGCATTGCACTATTGTGCTACATTGGACTAATCTGTTTGTAGCCTCATTGACATCTGACACTTAAGCATCACCTTGTAGTATTTTCTTTATTCCTATCTCACCCCCTCACCCCAACCCCGATATTTCATAAAATCTGGACACTTGTTTTTCTGCATCATCAGTTTATTGTGGAGTAAAATTAGAGCAAACATGAAGGTGTGTGGAGAGACATTACCAACGCTTCCTCCTCCATCATTAATAGGGAAAAGTGGAGTGGAGGAAAACAAAAATAAAGTTTAAATTATACAGTACAGAGGAAGTTGTAACGGAAAGAGCATTAGTCTGCTGGGACTTAGGCGGTATGGCCCTAGCCCTGACTTTTGCCAATGATGATGTGACTTTTGTTAATAATTAAAATTCACATTTTTATAGAGTTGACAAAATGCTTTCCCCATGACAACTTTGAGGGTTTCTTCATTTTACAGATTAGGAAAATGAGGTCTAGAGAGGCAACCTGTAAAATGTTTGTGGTCGAGGGAGGCATAGTCATGGGCTAGATGACCTCTGAGGTCTCTCCTTGCTCTGAGAGTCTATCATCTATATCATTTGGGGATAGAGTGCCTAATAATGTCCTGTATGTAGTTGAGATTTTTCACAAACGTGAATTTAGATTGCATTGGAGAATCTGAACAGGAAACTTGTAGGTAGAATGAGGTTGGGGTAGGGTGGGGAGGGGGATGACCCTGAAAGACAGGTTGAAACTTGGATCTTCCTGATAGAACTCCCAGAGCATGATATAGGGAATCTCACTGGGATGAAGATCCCTAGCTGTATTCTAAACCAGGATTGGGTTTGGGGCCAAGCTATGTCAGTGGACTCTAAGAGCTCTCGGAAAGGGCCAGTCAGAGGTCATAGTCTGAGGGCCATTCAGTTTGGCTGGTTGAGGGTTTGGGAGGAGAATGAGTAGTGGTGACTTTAGAGCTAGGAATGGGAATAAGGAAATCCAATACAACACTAGAATTTTTATCTTGATTCTGCAACAAGGTCTGGTCACGGAGTGGTGGAGAATTACAAAGTGGCTCAAGACAGCACCGAGAAGACACCCAAATACCCGGCACAGGGGAGGCCAGTGACACTGAGCATTCCGACAGCCGATTCTTCGCCCTGCAGTCGCTTATGATGACTTCCTCCTTACTGCCTGAAGGGACAGAGAATTACTCTCCCCCTTCCACCCAGATCCCCGTTCTGCATAATATCCTTATTCTGCCTCTCAGATAATTGTCCTGGTATTTCCAAACTGTCTTTCTTAAGTCATTCAGTCCTCATTTTGCATTCAACGTCCGAGGTTATCAGTTGATGCCCGGGGGCACTGTCTTTTTTTGGCAGCCAAATTACCTTTATCACCTTCTAGGTATTTGAATCCTGGCCCCAAATTTTTCCACCCTTAACCCCAACTGTGCCTTGGAGTTAAAAAGACAGAACACAACACTACAATGAAGATTTGCAGCCATGCACTTGGGATGTCTGCGGTGTCATGAGGGATCTGAATAAAGTTAAGAGTCCTGAGAAGAGGATGAAATGGGGGCAGAATGGGGACGGATTGAAGTGAGAGTAGATCAACAATTTATCATCTTAGCATAGTTGTTTGGACAGAATTAAACCAATGCAGTGAAGAACTGACAGCAAGGCTGAGTAGCAGGAGCCACCAGGATAGTTTGGAAAGAGAATAATGACAGTCTAAATATTACTAAAGGTTGGGGCTCCTGATGTAGCAATTTCAGTGAGGCAGACAGGAAGATCTGGAAAGGCTGTTTAATGAAGTGGGGAAAGGGGTGGAGGTCACTCACCATTGTGAATAATGGTGGTTAGGCAGCCTCCACCCTTGGCGGTGAGGCAGATGTCAGAGCCCAAGACACAGCCTAGTTCCTTGGTCTCCAGGATGCATCGGTAGCAGCGCAGGAGTTTAGGGTAGGGAGAAGGAACTCGGGGGCTGAGGTGGAGGTTGGAGCCTAAGAGGAGAGGGGCTTGGTAGCCGAGCAATCCTGCCCAACCCTTCCCCCCGGTATCATCCACCTTTCTCTCCCAATCCCAGATCAGTTTCTGAGACACAGGATGAAAAAAGGGGTGGAAAAGACCTTAGATTATGTACAATTCAATCTTATTTTAGAAAAGAAAACTGAAGCCTAGGGTCAGACACTGGGGTGATCAGACTAGAACTCGAGTCTCTTAATCCAATCCAGGGTGCTGTCCCCTGTAACGTGCTTACCCAGGGTCAAGTTCAGCAACACTCCCATAAGGACGATGGTTCTCATTGGGAGAGCTCAAGTGATGATTCCCAACAGAAGATTCGACTCGCAGCAATTGCTGTGCTGCCTCAGAATAAAGGGGGCCACTCCGGACTAGAAGTTATATAACTATTCCCACTCCTCCAAGGCATGCTGGGAGTGGGCAGCGGAAGAAAAACCTGCCCATAACCCCGGAGGCCCAGGGTGTTCTCACCCACGCGAGGTCCGGTGACCGGGCCAGCGTTGGAGGAGGGGGCGGAGAGTTAGCGAGCACAGGGCAGGACTGAGGGTGACAGGAGAATCGTCAGGTCCTTTTTCAACGTCGCAGGGTGACTTCGCCCCTCGGCTCCTCTGGCCCTGGGGTGGAACACTTAAATCTGTTTCCGAATTCCGCAATACCCATCCACTGGACAAGTCGCCAAACCGCCTGAGCTGCCGGCCCTTCAAAGCCGCAGCTGCCGGAAACCGTGGGCAGCCACGTGGGGAAAGCACGCCAAGGCCCGGGGGGCGGCGCCCCGCCCAGTGGGCGGGGCCTGACTGACCTAGTCCCGCCTCCCCCGGCAGGCACCGCCAACCTCATAATGCAGGCTCCACCCCCGGCCACGGATGAGGTCCTCTGACAACCAACAATCACAACCCGGGCTCTTCACATTGAACTTCACCTATTTGGGGGTTTAGATCACCGACCTCTAGCTTCCAAAAACAATTCGCCTTAAGAGAATTTGAAAGGGTCAGTGACGGCGGAAAGCCTAGATGCTTTCTTGAGAAACTCACTGGACTGACAGAACTTTTGGAACGGCCTGAGGTGTCACAAAAACAGGATATGAAATAATTGACCCTCCACCTTTCTATGACCAGACTTAAACCTTCTCTAGACTCTAATCTTGACTTCTGCTCTTCTCTCAAATACAACCTTCCATTTTATGTTGCAGATTAAGCCAATTTTGGGGGGTGGGGCTCAGTGCCCAGGTTTTGGTCATATTTGAAATTTCCCTTTTCCCCAGTCATTGGGCTGAAGCTGTGCCTTTTCCTCCACTTTATTTCATACTCCCACCACACCACCACAATAATGACTTCTTCTTAATTTAAACTAAAAACCATTAGGGGTTCTGGAAAGGTGTGTGTGTGTACTGGGGAGGGGGAACGGTGTCACAGCCTGAGGTGTTGGGGGGGAGGGGAGGAGACAAGTCAGCGGATGGTCTTGACAGGGCTCTTGAAGTTGCTGGCTGCCTGAAGCTGCAGTTGATAGGCCATAGGGTGGATCTTGAAGCCATACAGCCTGGGGAGAGGGAAAAGATCAGAAGAGGGCAAAGTGGGACTAGTCCCCACATTTTCATACCACTACTGAGTGGAATGGGATGACCTCCTTCCAACAAACTACCTCCACCTTCCTTCTTTCACTTGGTTTTCAGGGGAGATGTTCCCAAAAAAGGGGGGATGGTGAGGCCTCATCAACCCATTCTATCCCATTCTTTTTCCATTCTCACCTGGGCACAAATTGGTTGGCAGGCCGTTTGGGCCTGTACTCAGGATGCACCATGAAGAGCATGTGGGGAAAGCCAGTGCCAAAGTAAGCACCATCTGTGTGGTGGTGCCTGGACGACTTGGGGGTGTAAACATCCATGCACTTGGGGCAGTACAGCTTCACCATGGCCTCACCTGGTATGTCTGACAGTCCTAAGAGCAGGGGGAGGCAGCTTCAGCATCTAATTCTTCACCTTTCCCCTGCCCCCAACCAAAGACCCAGGCACTTAAATGGTCCCATAAATCCCAATTTCACTCCTTAAGAATTCCCTTCCCTCTCCCTCCAGTACTTACCAATGGGCAACATGGGCTGGTTTTCACAATATACACGGGGACAATAGCCAAAGTCTCCCTGCTGGTATTTTTCCAACTGAGAGCAAGAATATAATTAAGAAACGGGCAGAATTAGATGTACTGGTCTAACAGAAGCTGTGCATACACATATACATAAGTGTGTGTCTATGTCTGCCTCTCTAGCTATAGGCATATAGACATTTCCACTATAGGTATAAATTGCTCCCTCTATCTCTAAAGCATTCACAATAATTACTAGAACTAGATAGAGCTAGAGCCAATTATTCCTTTCCCCTTGCTCCCATTATGAGTTTTCTTTGTTTAGACATGAAATTTCTTAACTTTGTACTTGTGAAGCTAGTGGTCATCTCAGATGAAGACAGTAATCCCTTCAATGTTAAATGGCTTCTACTTCCCTAACAGAGAATAAAAACCACATGGGAACTAAACAAAACTGTCATAAAAATTAAAACTAATTGTGCAGTAGCCTAATTTTGAACTTCATCCTCCCATATGTGAAAATCCTATACAAGTTCTGATTCCTTGCTTTTTATCTAAGGATAATAAAGTAATTTTCACTTAAATTTCTTTTAGTTTCCTCAACAATCAGTAAACAGAATTGGATTGAAATGGGATAATCTCACCATCTGGGCGATGCCACGGTTTGTGAGGATGTAGCGGGCATGAATCAGTCCATACAGCATCTCAGCTGCCTGCTCAATCAGGTCACTCTGGTTAGGGTTGTCCTCCAATTCCTCATCTGAAACATACCCCCCACACCCAAACCAGGACCCAGTTAGCTATCACTCAACCTTTTCCCTATGGAACCCTATCCCCTAGGAAATACCAGTCAGATCAACCTTCTCTCCACCCTCCTTTTGTCCCCAGCCCACTCATCCTTACTCTGCCCAGGAACCTGAGTTCAACTGCCTAACCAATTTAGAACAACAATGCTCTCCATAGAATACTGCTGTATAAATCTCTGAGTTCCTTCAACTTTTCCCCCTGCAAATCTGACACATAAACTAATATAAGTGAACCGTGCATACTAGTCTGAAGCTGGGTACAGGAGGTTGGAAGATACCAAGAGAAGGAAAAAAATGGTGGGGGGGACATAAAAAGACAAGGGAATTTTTGTAGTTAAAATCAAGAATAGGTAGGAGTTGTATGGCAGGCTCAGAATGCTGATGAATTCTATTACAAGTCAAAAAATTTAAGTAAGAGTTAAGGAACTTGGAATCAGGGAGAAAACTCATATATGTGGGAAAACTGGAATAAAGAAGGCAATTGGGGGTATCTCACCAGGTTCCAAGTCGAGGATCATGTCTAGGGCCTGCCTATAGTGGGGCACCTGTTCATTGAGCCCTGTGAGGTTGAACTTGTCTTGGATATAGTCTTCATCCACCTGTCAGAATGCAAAATCCAGGGAAGAACTCTGGCATCTGGATTACTAGCACCAGTTACTACTGAGACAAGCTACCACTGATGTGTCATATAACAGAACTATAACCATTTTACCCTCAAAGGGGTCCGCCATCTCAATTCTTCCCTTACTAACATGGCAGATAATTGTTTGCCCCTTCAATCTGACAAGAATCACAACAAGTCATCTCAGCATTTCTCCATTATGACAACGGAGCAAGGGTTCTTAATCTGGGGTCTGTGAACTTGTCCTCCCCAACTCAACAGTTAATAACTACATCAATACATTTGGTTTCCTCTGTAATTTTATGTATTTTATGTCTTTAAAACATTATTCTTTAGTGAACATAAGTTCTACCAGACACCAAAAAAGGGCAAGACTGCCTAGACTTCCTCAGTGGAGGAATAGCAATTATCCCAGTTACGATACAGCCACTTCAGATTCTTTAGCCCCTTCTATGGAGACTCCGGAATTCAGCGTCTCCCTTAAATAGCGGGAGGCCAGGACATTGAGTTCCTGAAAAGAAGGGAGGCTTCGGGGCACAATGCCATGGTATATGATGACAGTGAGTGAAGGGCAGTACCAAGGCCTGGAGTGCCTAGCACAGAGGGACTGCCAGAAGGGGAAATGAGAGGAGTGGACACATGGAAGACATTGTGTCTGAGGGTCATTAGTAAATGGGAACCTGGGGAGCCCTTAATGACTAGAGATCTTACCTCACAGAAGAATTCATTGCCTCGAAGCCCACAGAACCATGAGATCCATGATACTTCCTCTGAGCTACTCATCTTTACGTCAGCTGAGGGAAAAGAGGTTAGCCTGGAGGGCGAAAGGCCAGCCTCTCTCCAGGGTTCTCCATCCCTTAGACATTCTCTGCCTTCCCCGGGCCCCCTTCTGCAGGGGGCTCACCATTCCCCTCTCCAGGCTCACAGTTATGGGGAGCCTTGCTCCACATCCAGGTGAGAACTCCTCTGCAGCCTCTCCCCCGCCCCGCGCCCCCAAATCTCACATTCTTAGCTGAGCCTTTTTTTCCCGAGGCTCAGAAAACCTCTGTCCCTTCCCTGTCCCCTTCCCCCCGTGAGAGTGGCCCGGATCAGACTCCCTCCTCACACCCCCTTACCGACCCCCTCGGCTGCTCAGAGGTCCCTCTCCTCCCCCCCGGGAGGCCGGGCCCCGGCCAACTTCCGCAGGCCCGGTTCCCTGGGCTGCTCCCTCCGAGGGCCGCCCCGGGCCGCTCAGCCCCTTTCCCCGAGGCTCCGGAGCTTGGGGTTTCTCTGAGAACCCTCGGCGTCTCCGCGCACCCTGGGTCCGGGACCACCTTGGCCTCCCCTGCCCTTCCTTAGGACCTCTCCCCCCCCAAGGCCAGGCGTCCTCAGGTCCCGCCCCCAACGTGCGGAAGGGCGCCCTACGACTCACCTACCGGGCCGGGGCTGGGGAAGGAGAGGGAGAAGTTGCTCCCAGGGGCGGCGGCGGCAGCAGCAAAGCCGCGCAGCGAAGGCCGCGGACCCGACCGCGGCAGGCTAGGCGGTGGGGGGGTAGGGGGGAGGGGAAGGGGGAAGAGAAACGGGAGGGCGGGAAAGTACGCAGAGCGCAAGCGCAGGAGGTCAAGCTCCCCCGTGGAAGACGGGATATGAAGTCCCTGAACAGTAGTAAGGCTGGGCTCATAATACGACTTCCGGAAGACACCCTTGCCCCTGCCCTCTCAGTGATATAGGGCAAGGGGCGGGGCCACAAAGGAGGAAGGACTGGAGGCCCTCCTCTAAGATGCTGGAAACAGGAACCCGAGGTTAACGCTGGTGAATATGGGAAATGTAGTTCTCGTGCCCATAGAGGGCAAGACCCAGACTAGGTAAGGTTTGGAGAATTTCTCCTACACATCAGCGAGCCGAACAAGACTAGGATTAAATTGGAGTTGGAGCGTCTTTCTCCTATACGTCTCACAGGTAAGGTATCTACAATAACAGTCTAGCTCTTCAATTATACTTATATCTTCTTATATATACTTATATCTTCAATATACTAAATCTACGGCATACTTCCCCAGTCATCTGTCATCCCTCACCCTTATTTCCAGTCATCTCCCCTTTTCTCACAATCCTCATCCCCCTAACTAGCCTTCATCATCCCATTCTCCTCAATCATTTTTCATCATCCAGTACTTTAACAAGCTTTTATTAAACGCCTGTTATATATTCAAAGCACTGATGGGAGGGGGGGAAATTACAAAAGACACTATGAAAAACACTACTGGAGAATACATGTATTCCAGTATTCCAAATTGATCTGTGATCTCACTCATGAGGTACATATACATAAATACAAGATAATTTGAGAGAAAATTGAAATCTAAGAGGATTAGGAAAGGCTAAGATATGAAAGTGATGGAGTACATTCCAGAGATGAGACACATTTTTCCTGTACATTTTCCTAAGTAAGGTTGGAGAATCTTTCCCCTACATATCTCACAGGTAGAGTATGTATCATAATGCTTCTCAGTTTATTCTTAAGCTTTAATTCTTAATCTTTAAAGGCACAGCACATCACAGAAGCAGGAGATGGAATGCCAAATTCAGAGAAAAGTAAATAGGTCAGTTTGACTATGACACAAGAGTGAAGGAGAGTAGTGTGAAATAAATCTGGGGAGCTAAACTGGAGCTAGATTGTGACTTTAAAAGCTAAACTGAAGAATTTGTCTTTTATCTTAGAGGCAAAAGTAAGCCACAGAACTTTCTTGATTAGGGGAGTGTCTTGTTCAGACCTGTGTTTCAGCAACATTTTTTTGCTTCTACATTAAAGATAGATTGGAAAGGGAACAAATTGGAAACAGAAGTAACAACTTGGAAACTATTACAATAGTCCTGGCTAGGCATGATGAGTGCTGATTGCATGGTGGGAAATGAGTTCTATTTTGGATACGCTGAGTTGGAGATCCAAGGGGAAATATCCAGCAGCCAGTCAATAGACTTTATTCATCAGTGTTTTTGTCTTTGTATCCAAATGCCTAGTACAGAGCCTGGTACACTTTAGATACTTAACAAGTGTTTGTGGAACTAACTGATCTAGGACTTGAAATTTGGGAGAGAGATTAGGGCTAGATATGTAGATCTGAGAGACATTTGTATAGAGATGATAATTCAATCTTTGGGAACTGATAAAAGAAATACAGTAAAGAAAGAAGATTTGAGAGACATTTGTATAGAGATGATAATTCAATCTTTGGGAACTGATAAAAAAAATACAGTAGAGAAAGAGAAGGGGACCCGAGACAGAGCCTTAGGGGGAACACTCATGCTTAGTGGTTTGAATACCTATAATGTTCCAGCAAGGGAGACTGAGGGAATGGTCCTTCAGGCATGAAAACCAGAAGAGTGCAGTGTGATAAAAGCTAAGTTGAAAGCAAGTATTTAGGAAGAGGGGGTGATGAACAGTTTCAAAAACTGAAAGGTTGAGATGAGGAATGAGAAAAGACCATTTGATTTATAATTTAAAGAAAATTAATAATTTATAATGAAATTATTAATAACCTTGGAGAAACCCGTTTTGGTTGTGGTAGTGGGAGAGGTATGGAGTTGGGTTGTGAAAAGGATAGATGCAGCATGATAGTTTGGGGGTGTGCTAGGGTTAAGTGAGGGTTTAGGCAAGGATGGAGAAGGCTTGAGCATGTTTGTAGATAAGAGGGAAGGAGTCAGTGGATAAGAGGAGATAGGGGCAAGTTCATGGAAGAGAGAAGATGAAGGGGTACAAGTTGAGAGGACTGGCAAGGAGAAGGGGTGCCTTCTTATAAGGAGAAAATGGGGGCTAATTGAGAGGGTTGGTTTATAGAATAGGTGAGAACAGTTCCTGAAGGATAGCTTCTATTTTCTCAGTAAAGTATGAAAGCCTTCCTTCATCCCATCTTCCTTCATCATAGTTCATCTTCCTCTCTCCCATTATCCAACCTTCATTACCCCTATCTTTTATTTCTTCCTCCAAGGTGCCAATTAGCCCTTAACATCCATCCCTATTCCCACCTCTCCACAAATCACCCCATACCAAGTTAGCCCCTGCACCAGCTCTACCCAACAGGTCCTCATGTCCACCCTCCTCCAGGGCACTGGATGACCAGGTTTCTTTTTTGCCCCTTTTCTCCAGAGAATGGAGGTGGGGTGGTACTAGGGAGTGAAAGGGTTTAACCCCAGCCTCCGGGATGAGGGGCTTGTCGTGGGAGGCGGCCGCTAACCTGAGGTGGCACCAGCCATCCTGTTAGTTGTCCCCTTGCCCTTCTCCATCTCCTCCTCCACTCCTAGGGGCTAGGCTGGGCCTGCCGCAGCACAGGGCTCTTTGTCTAGCCCCCAAATGCTGGTTGTACTAAGAGTGGGAGGCAGCCTGGCCCTAATTCGCGTTTAGACTTGGCTGCACCCTGCAGGCCTATGCCCACCTTCCTTGGGCAGCTGACTCCACGGAAACCCCGTCTCTGGCCCCAGGAAATGGGCTTCGGGGGCCACTTTGGGAGGAACGAAGAGCATTGTGGGGCGTTATGCAAACGAAGAACCCTAACGGCCGGTGCCCCTCCCTTCCCCCACCAGGGCCTTCGCGCCTCCGAGCACGCGCCTGCCTCGAGCTACCGGGCAATTCGAATCAAACCGGCGGCTAAGGAACGGAGAAAAGGAGCAAAATAAACAGGCCGCGGGCGCAGAATTCCCTGTGTGTGTGTGTGTGTGTGTGTGTGTGTGTGTGTGTGTGTGTGTGTGTGTGTGTGTGTGTCTATTTTAACCACCTCCGCATCGCTCCGGCCTCCAGTCCTCCATCTCGCCAGGTGACTTCACGGGTGCGTCAAGGCTCCAAGCTTCAGGTTTTCCTTCGATCCCAGACTGAGCCTGGAGTTTGGCGCAGGCGCACTCTCTTCTCAGTGATCCGCTTCCGGAGTGTTTTCTGCGCCGGCGCTGTATGTCAGCCCGGCGCTGGTTGCTACTGGGGCTTGAAGTCGAGTACCGAGCGTAGGGAGTTAGAGGTGGGATCCGGGGAGGCCTGTAACCGTTCAACTTACTTCCTGGTTGCCGGTCGCCGCGCGTCTCGGTGGGGGGCCTTGCCTCCCTGCCGGGTTAGCTTAAGGGCGACTCACTCGGCGTTCGCTCCCCCTTGGCCCGGTAACTGCTCCTGAGGGCGGCTGGCTTGATGTTCCCCCACCCCAGCAGTCATGACCCGCCCCGCCCTTATCGCCTTCACTCCGGCCCGGGACTCGAGTGACCTCTGGAAGGCCGGGCGGCAGCAGCCGGAGCCGGAGGCCCCCCTGGACGGTGCGGCTGCCCGGAACTTCTATGAAGCCCTGGTGGGAGTGGAGGGAGACGCTCTCGGACAGCCCCCGGCACCCTCGCGGGCGCCTCCCCAAGGCAGAAAACGGACGCCGAAGACTAGGCTGGAGAGGGCCCGTGCCGCGAGCGATGGGGCCCGGGACCGGCAGACCGCGCGGCTCCTGCGGGCGGCGCAGGCCGGGGACGTGCGGCAGCTGCGCGCCCTGTTAGAGCCGCGAGGCCCGGGGGCCCGCGGGGGCGACGTCCACGTCAACGCCCGGGACGCGTTCTGGTGGACCCCGCTGATGTGCGCCGCGCGGGCGGGCCAGGGACCGGCCGTGCGCTACCTCCTGGCGCGAGGAGCCGCCTGGGTGGGCGTCTGCGAGCCCGGGGGTCGCGATGCCGCCCAGCTGGCCGAAGAGGCCGGCTTCCCCGAGGTGGCCCGGATGGTCCGAGAGAGCGGTGGCGAGGAGAGGCCCGAGAGCCGGTGAGTGGCAGCCCCTGCCACCGGCCCAGCCTAGCGGCTGACGGGGAGGGGTCCGGCGACCTTCCCCGCGAGCCTGGAGCTTACTGTCTGAGGGCGAAAGCCAAGCCAACAGCTTCGTGCTGGAATTAACGAGAAAGAGATAAGGCGCCAGCATTAAGGGAGATGGAGAAAAGCTGCTAGCGGAAAGTGAGGTTCAATTTGGGACTTGAAGCCATGGAGTGGAGAGGAGGAGGGAGAGCATTCCAGGCCGGGGCGCGGCCGGAAAGGAAGCCCAGGTCTGGGAGGGTGCCTTGTGAGAGGAAGGCCAGGTGGTCATTATCACTGGATCTCCATGTGGTGTAGGAAACCTAGGGAGGGGCTAGTGGGCTCCCTTGTCCAAACAGGATTTTAAGTTTGGAGGTGACCGCCCCTGGATCAGATCTGAGGATGCCCTTCAGCCTCTTCCCCCGTGTACTGCCTCCCTAGGTTCTTAGGAGGATCAGATGAAGTGGTAGTTGTAAAGGATTTAGAGCACAGTGCCAGGGACATGGCCAGCTTTGCAAATGTTAGCAGTCGTCATCATCATTACACTATCCTACCCCACCCCATTAAGGAGTCGGTGGCCTCCTTTCCACCCGGGGGTCCTTGAGGTTGTTCTCTATGGTAGCAGGGCCCTGGTTTCTAAGGACTGGTGAGAAAGTATACCCGAGGAGTATGGATCGGTAAGGTCTGGTCATTCTTTTCAACTCCAGAGCTGAAGCAACCTTGAGCCTCCTTTCCAGTAAGTAATATGGTCTTTGAAGACTTATTCAATGCCAGTAAAATCCAAGGCACTGTGTATGCTGGAAGTTGAATATACAAAACTACCCAGATCCCCTGGAAGAGCTTACAGCCTACCAGGGACTGATAGGATGCTCTGCCTTACTACTTCTGACTAGGGGAAGTCAGTCTGTCTGGGCCTCAGTTCCTCATTTGTAAACTAGAGAGTGGAGTTGGACTAGATAACTTCTAAATCTCCTTCCAACTTTAAGTTTATTATAATTCTTGCATAAGTGTTTTACTAGGTTGAATAAAAGGCACAAAAGAGCTCCAGAGTGCTTTAGGAAAAGTAGAGGAAGAAACATGAGCAGTTGTGTATCAGGCTTCATGGAAGAGAAAGCAACTGAACTGGACCTTGAAAAGAGGCCCACCTTCACTCTTTTCTACCTTTTTTTTTTTTCCAGGCCCTGCTCTCCATTGCCAAAATACTGTGAGACATGTAGTTCCTATTACCGAGACACTAATCACAACAGCTCTACTGCTCACCTCCTGTCCCTGTCCCATGAGCCTCAGCCACCCCCCTTGCCTCCAGGAGTCCCTGCCTCTAGCCCTGGCTTTCGATTATTAGTAAAGGGGGGCTGGGAGCCTGGATTGGGACTGGGACCCCGGGGTCAGGGGCGGACTGCTCCCATTCCTACAGTCCTCAAGAGAGACCAGGAAGGTTTGGGATATAGGCCAACTTCTCAACCTCGAGTCACACATTTTCCTGCTGGGGACCTTCGTGCTGTGGCTGAAAGAAAAAGAGCACCTCGAGCTGCCACTTTGGGCAGGAGGGAGGAGAGACATCGAGAGGAGAAGAGTCGAGCTTGGGAATGGAATCTACGGACTTACATGAACCTTGATCTCTGATCCTGACTGTATAAACTGTGATTTCTGATCATAGACTCTTTGGTGACCTGTGACTATCCCCAAGGATCTTACTGCTGACATCTGACCCTGAACTTGGAATTTTAGTCCTTTGGGTCTTCCTAGACTTGAAATCTTGATTTTGTTTAGTTTGATTTTAGCCTTTGCTGGAGGGAGATTGCAAAGGTTGATTCATCCTTGCTTAAAGTTGAGAAATAAACATCTTTTTTGTTTTGTTTTGTGATGTTTTCCTTCTTTGGAGGGGAGTAGGACAGTTTGGAGAGAGGGTGGAATTTGGAACTGGGATAGGGAAGGGGCAGCAGTAAACTCATACTGAGTTATCTTCCACCCTTTTGGCTATGTGTTGTAGAGTGATAGAATTTAGAGCTAGAAAAGACTTGAGATGATCTCATTCAATCCATTCATTTTCACAGAAGGGGAAAGTGGGACCAGAGAGGCCAATGAACCTCAAGTAATTTATAAACATTTTAAGTGCCTATGTTCTAAGAACTGTACTAAGTAGTTCTTTAATTGTCTACAGGGCAAAATACAAACTCTTTTGGCATGTAAATCTTTTCCAATCTGGCTTGAACCCATCATTCTTTCTAGACTGATTTCACATTACTTCTCACCCCCCTCAGCCAAACTGAACTGTTTGATACTCCTCATGTGTAACATCTCCAGCCTCTATGCCTTTGCATAGGTAGTTCCCCATACCTGAAACACTTAGATCTCCTCCAGTGCCAGCTCCTATGAGAGATCTTCCTTGATTTTCCCCATTTATCGGCACTTTTCTTCAGCCCCAGACAAAATATTTTGTATAAATTTTCTATCTACTTACATATACAAATTCTTTCCCCTCAATAGAATATAAGTCCATTAAGGGCAAGGACTGGTTTATTTTCATCTTTGTACTCTAAGCACCTGGTAAGCACCAACTAAGCAGGCTTAAATGTATTTGGAATTGAATTGATAGCAGTTTCTTTTATTTTTATGAATTTCATGTTATCAGATTCAGGACAACACTCTAGCCTGTTAAGATCTTGGATTCTGACTTATCCAGTGTTAGATTATCCTTCCCAGCACTGTGTGATCTGCAAAAATGAATGTGCCATCTATGCTTTTATCCAAGTCATTGATACAAATGATAAACAGCACAGGGCCAAGCCAATTATTTGAACATTTCTGAATCTCTCCGATTGTATCCATATAAGTCATCTAATCTGAAAGATGTTTTTCCATCTCTCCCTGCTTACAAGAATGCTGTGGAATATTTTATTAAATATTTTTGATAGAATGTTACTATAATTTAAATTTGAGAGGACAGTCAGAGAGAGTAGACAGGAAAGAAGTAACAGGTGAGCTGCTGCTTGGTAGACACTGCCCTACTTGGAAGACATGATGAGAAGCAAAGGAAAGGAGATAAGTATTTGGAGTGGAAGAGGAGAATGGAATGCCTTGCAAGCATTAGGAGAGACCAGGAAAGTTCAAGCTATTTGTCCCATAACTTAGACCAGGAATAGGGAACTTTGAAGTGTGGATTCAGTCAAAGGGTTGTACTTGAGGATCTAGAGGGCCTCAAGATCACAGGTGTCCCACCCCTGACAGACTCTGTGAAGGTAGTAATGTGAGATAGGACTGGAAAGACAGGTTTGAGCCACGTTAAGGAGAGTTTTGAATGCCAGACAAAAAAGTTTGTGCTGACAGCTGGCCTGAGAGTGTAGCCCTGGTGACAATGTTTGTTATATTTGGGCTAGTTGCCTAGCAGGCTGCCCCAGGCTGTATTGGCTAGGGGTCTCAACATAGGATTCCTATATCACTCTATGATTCTGTGCTCTGTTAATTTAGGGTTGTTGTTTAATTTGAAAATCTTATGTCTGAGGAACCAGTGGTGTAAAGACCACAGTTGATTCAAGTGGCTACTGCTCAACACAAACTGGGAATCCAAAAGGATAGTTTCAACCTGTCACATAAGCATAGTCAACAAAACAAATTCGCACTTGGGTCACATCCAGATCTACATTTCTTATGCATGTTAGTTCATCACCTCTCTGTAATGGATTGGGCAGCGTTTAGTTGATCATCTTAAGTCTTTCAAAGTTGTTTTTATGATATCCTCCTCAGATCTTACTGGATCATGATTCTTATATCACTGAAGCTGTACCCCAAAGCTTTTAGGCTTCTCTTGTCTCTGTACTAACTCATTTAGTGACCTCATCAGCTTTAATTTTCTCTTGCTAATGACTTCCAAAACTATAGTCTGTCCCAGTCTTGAGTCTCACATTAATTGCCTTTGAGATATTTTGACCTTGATGTCCTGTAGACATTTTGAATGTTGACTTCAAAATGGAACTAATTATGTACCAAATTTCCCTGTTTCTGTCGAAGATACCACTATTTTTCTGGTCACTTATATTTGCAACCTTGGTGTCAACCTTCATCACTTGCTTTCCTCAACCCGTGTAGCCAGTAAGTTACCAAATCTTGTTTCTATTTCAACATCTTTAGAATTCCTCCCTTTCCCTGTACACAATCACCTCCTTATTTTAGATCCTCATCACCTCTCAAATGGTCTCTCTGCCTTAAGCTTCTTTCTAATTCATCCTTAATGCTCCAAAGATTGTTTTTCTAAAGTTTGGATATATCCATGTCATTCCCCTACTTAGTAAACTCTATTGGCACCGTATTACCTTCAAGATCAAATATAAACTCCTCTCTTTGAAATTTAAATTTCCACACAAACTGACCTCAACCTACCTTTTGAACCCTATCACACATTATTTCCTTCATATACTCTATTATCCAGTCTAACTGGTCTCCTTATTGTTCGTCTCACATAATACTCCATCTCTTGACTTTGCCCCATGCCTGGAATGTATGTTTTCCTTAAGTCCACCTCTTAAAATCTCTGTTTACCTTAAAAACTTGGCTCAAGCCCCATCTTTCTTGATCCCTTTTAGATGTCAGTACCATCCACAGTACCATGTCACGTATCTCTTTTATACATATGCTACCCCCTTGTTGGAATGTGAGCTTCATAAGGGTAGGAACTGTTTTGCTTTTCACTTTGTTTTCCTAGTTCTGCTAAATACCTGGCATATAGTCAGTGCTTGAGGAATACTTACTAATAAATTTACAAAATCAAGGATGGTGTCTCAGTGCTATACCTGCTAACTCTTCCTTTTAACTGTAGGAAATAAAGAACAATGTTTTGATTGAGCCACCAAGACTCAACAACTGGGTTGTTTCTTCAACAGGTATTTCCTCCCTCTCCTTTCTCTTTTATGTTTAAAGCCCTTTTGATTAGATTCTTAGGAATCTAGGAATATGCATTTTTATCAACCCTGTTAGGTATACTACAAGTCGGGCCAAGAGTATATTTTCCTATATTATAAAACATGGTGAAGAATTCCAAAACCCATTCTCAGATGCCATCTTCTTAACTAGATGTCCACTTCTCAAATCTGCCTTTCTCTTCTGAAGCTATGTTGTATAATTGGCATTTGTGATAAAAAACACCACTTAGGCCCCTCATGTCTTCAGTTTTGTTCCTAGTACCTCATAATCTTTGGCAATGCTGTCCTAGATTCTTTCTGGCAGTGTCATTTATGCCCACATGCATCACCAGAAGTAGGTAATAGTCATCAGGTTTGACATGTCTTATAAAGTAATATATACCGATGAAAGACAACAAACCTCTCTATTACTCCTAAAGACAGGGGGAAAACATTTCCTTGGTATCCATCAGCAGTGAGTTAATAACCATTTTTACTTATCTTTTTACTCTGATTCTTGCCAGATTCATTCTCTATATCATTTATAGATCCACATGAAGCATATGCAAGCCTATCCTTAACTCACCCCATATATCTAATTGTCAATTTTACCTTTCCAGTTTCTAATACTACCCCTTTCTCCCCTCTGATGCTGCCCATGATAGTACAGGCCTCTTATCATATCTGTATTATTGCAATAGCCTGTTAGTGGGTCTGTCTGCCTCAAGTCTTTCCCCACTCTAGTCCATCCTCCATTCAGTCACTAAAGTGATTTTCCCAAAGTGCAGGTTTGATCCTGTTAGCTCTCCTACTTGTAATCTCTATGACTCCCTATTGCCACCAGGATCAAATTCAAAATGCTCTTCTTGGCATTCAGATCCCTTTATACCTAGCCCTCTCCTCCTTTCTGGTCTTGTTACACCTTACTCCCCAAATGTACTGCAGTGACATTGACCTCCTGGCTGTTACAGGAAGAAGACATTCCTTTTCTCAGCTCTAGGCATTTTCTCTGGCTCTCTTTTGCCTGGAATGCTCTCCTTCCTCAACTCCACCTCTGACTTCCCTTACTTCCTTTTAAGTCTCAACTAAAATTCCATTTTTTGCAGGTAGTCTTTCCCAACCCTTCTTAAATCTAGCACCTGCCTTCTCTCTCTTAATTACATCAGATCTATCCTCTGTATATCTAGGTTTATATATATTTGTTTGCATGTAGTTTCCCTCATTAGTCTGTAAACTCCTTGAGGGCAGGAGCTCTCTTTTGCCTCTATTTGTACCTCTAGTGCTTAGCACAATGATTGGCATATAGTAGGTGGTTAATAAATGTTGATTGATTGATTTTATTTTTTTACATTTTGAAATTTTAAAAATCTGAATGTGAGGATATCTCCTTTCAACATTTTTCCCCAGAATAATTCCCGGAATTTTATTTGTCTCAACCAAAGACACAAACATTAAGTACATTTTAGGGAAAAAGTGATTATCTACATTGGTAACATAGAAGATCACTGTGATAAAAGAAGTCATTCATTACACTATATAAATTGCAATATTCAATTGCATTTTTCAATCAAACTTTTTAAAATCAGGAGCCAAAAAAAAGGAGCAAAGAGTACAGTGGAGATATATATATATACATATATATATATGTATATATATATATATATATATACATATATATATGTATATATATATATATACATATATATATATAATTTCGCTGAAACATTTTAATTTTAAATTTTTTAAGTTTGATTTTTTCTTCTTTTTTACTAGAATTGTTTTCTTTCGAGTTTAAAAGTTGATATGTATTTTCCCACATAAATATGTCTTACAATTCTATTTCAATAAAACAGTTTAAAAGTGTTTCCTTAGAACTTTTTTGTTAAAAATTAACATATTTTCTCTTTGGTTCACTAGAAGTATTTACTTTGCAATATAGCATTTGACATTTACTCTTCTTACTTGAATCTCCTCTTTCGCCTACTACCATAAATCTCAAAGGATTCCAAATACAATGGTTATTGTGACCAGTAGTATGTTACTTCCACTGAGCATTAA
Source organism: Potorous gilbertii (assembly GCA_028658325.1). Lineage (NCBI taxonomy): Eukaryota > Metazoa > Chordata > Mammalia > Diprotodontia > Potoroidae > Potorous > Potorous gilbertii. The sequence goes on along the minus strand of CM053770.1, from coordinate 309,846,976 downwards.
GGAGTTACCTATTACCGACTATGTTAATATTGACTGTTGTTGATTGTATTCGTGTAAATAGGCAGTTTGGTACCATGGAATAACAAATGGATTTGGAGTTAGGACCTGGGTTCACATTCCAGCTCTTCCACTTAATGCCTATGTGACCTGATGCAAGCTAGCGTTGAAGAAAAAAATATTTATAATAATACTGTATTCTCTTTTTAGGCATCAATTCCCCAGTAACCGTTTTATTTAATATAACATCAATCTATATCTAAGCCATTTCCAGCTTGGAGACAAAGAGAGGTCCAAACTGGCAGAGTCCCCTATGTCCTTGGATATGACTGCCCCAAGATAATTTCAGGTAACTTTTATAGGAATCTTGAACATGGAAAATATATCTTAAAGTAATCCTGTTTTAACATTCCAGAATTGAGTTACCATATCTCTGTCACCTTTATTCAGGACCACTCTCCTAGAGGAATTTGTATTTTTGAAATGAATCTTTGGGAGGATTCCCATTTCAAAAATACAAATTGACTGGTTGAATGGAAGAGAATATTTTTTATCGGTAGACCCTTTAGGGGATAGAGAGAGGAGGTTGCCATTAATTGGGTCAATATCCTAGTCAGGAACTGGGGTGGGGGGTAGACAATATTCTTATCTAAACAGAGGTACTGAGTTAAGTTTCTGGTTATGACTTTTAATTATTTTAATTATTTAATGATCAAATTTAATCTGTTTAAGGAGAAGCCCCTTTTCCCTTTTGTACCAACCTATTATCTATTAAGGAGCTGGGTGGCACAGTAGAAAGAGCTCTTGTCTAGAGTCAGGAAGCCCTTAGCCCTGGAGTCAGGAAGACCTGAGTTGAGCACAAGTCACTTAGCCCTTTATGCTTCAGTTTCCTCATCTATAAAATGAGCTGGAGAAGGAAACAAAATCACTCCAGTATTTTTGACAAGAAAACTCCAAATGGGGTCACAAAGCATCTGACACAGCTGTACAACAACAATAATATTCCTATGCTTTTCCAAGGGACTTCTGTAGAAGTCTGGAAAAGGCTTTAGAGAAAAATATTATTTTTTAATATTTCTCGAGAAACTAAAATGGAAATGTTTAATATGCTTCCACACTACTTAACCTCTTTGGGCATTTGTTTCTTCATCTGTAAAGTGAAGGGATTGTACGATATGAACTCTAAAATCTCTTCCATCTCCAAATTCTATGTGTTACTGATTATACTGCAATTGTTTAATTGCAAGCAGTATTAATATTATTGCTATTTTTGTCTTACTGTACGCTAAAATTTTGATGTATGTTTGGTGGGAGTGGCGCTGACAAGAAATAGTGTTTACTATGAATAGTTATTTTCCAGGATTTATATTTATATATTCAGATCATATCCTAGACCTTTTCTTTTTGAACCCTGAGAGATAGAAAGATCTGATAAGGAAATAAACTAGAGTTCTGGCTCAGTTGAATGAATGGAGAAAAAACAACCTAGCTCTTAGACAACTACTTCAGCAAGGATTGGAAAAGAGAACTGTATCATCAAGATAGTAAAAGAAAAACTATAGTAAGTGCATTTCCCAGGCCACATCCATACAAAGACAAAGTCAGAAACCTACAGGAAGAGGAACAACTGAGAAAAAACCCCCCAAAACCCAAAACCCAGCCTGGGAGCACAGTGCACAGAAGCCTTCCAGTGCTCAGACCAGAGATGAGTCAGGGAACCCTGGCGCTTGAAGCTGTGTATCCAAGGGGGTTGGGTTGTGAAGGGCTTTGAAAGACAAAGAGAGCATTTTGTATTTGAATCTGGAGACATTAGGAAGTCATTGAAATTTATTGCATATGAAGAGGTAACATGATCAGACTTTGGTGGCTAACTGGAGGATGGATTAGCTTGGGTAGACACTTGAGGTAGGCAGACCCATGAGCAAGCTATTGCAGTAATCCAGGGATGACATGTGATGAGGGCCAGCACTGGCATGGTAGCAGTGTCAGAGGAGAGAAGGTGATATATTCAAGAGATATTGCAAAGATGAAATCATGGGTAGTGACAGACTATGAGGAATCCAGGAGGATTGTTGAGGTTGTGGGCTGGAGGAACTCAGAAGATAATGTTGCCCTCTACAGTAATAGGGAAGGCAGGAACTGGAGGCAGCTTAGAGAGAAAGATAGGTTCTATTTTGCACGATGGTGAGTGTAAGAAGTATACTGGGGATCCAGTTCAGGATGTTTGACAGGCATTGGAGATGTGAGATTCTCAGCAGATAATCTGGGGCAAGATGCAGAGATTTGAGCATCGTTAGAAGATAATGCAATCCATGGGAAGCTGATGAGATGACCAAGGGAGGGAGAAGAGGGAGAGGACTCAGGACTGAAGCCGAGAGACATATGAGTTAGGGAGTGTGATCTGGAATCCAGCAAGAGACGAAAGTCGTGGTCAGATAGATAAGACAAGAACCAGGAGAGAATGGTGCCCTGAAAACCTAGAGAGAAGAGAATATTAAGGAGAGGAGGGTGATGAATAGGGTTATAGGCTGCAGAGAGGTGAAGTGAGAATGAGGACTGGGAAAAGGCCATCGGATTTGGCATTCAGAGATCATTGGTAAGTTTGGAGATAGCAGCTTCTGTGGAATAAGTTTGGAAGCAAAATTGTAAGGGTTTAGGAAAAAGAGTGTAGTCGAGTACCATCTCCCGTTCATTCAGTTTCTGTGATGGGAGCAGATACTATTGTTCAAACAACTCACCTGAGTTTTAGGGAGTTAAAGGGAGAAGATGCTTTTCCTTTTGTTTCCTCAGCTATCAGTGGGAACTACCGGTTTCTTCCCATCCAAATGACCTCCCTCCCCCATCATTGCTCATTGCCATTTCATTACTGTCTTTTCCTTATAACCTGTGAAAAATTTCTCCCATTGAATTGGAAGGGAAGCCTCAGCATTAGCTGGCTGAGACTGGCCATGTCTGGGTGGTCGTTAAAATATAATGCTGCCAGGTCTAAGCAATGGTTAAAAGTTTGAAGCATTCCAAGTAGATTGACTGTGTTGAATATGATCCCTCTGCCTCCACCAGAGGACAGTGGGTGAATGAAGGAATTTTCTCTCTTTTTTTTTTTTTGGTCTGGGAGTCTATCATCGGAATTAATTGGTAGAAAACATTCCATATATCAGGGAGAATTTTGGAGAGTAAAGTAGTTTCAACAGTTTGAGATAGGAAGAAGAGATATACACTTTTTCAACAGACACAGGTACCTCTGTATCAGGAACCATTCAAGGTAGGAAATAAGACGTCTGGTAGTAGAGAGCTGAGTGGATTCAAAAGATAACTAGTCCTATCAATCAATAGTCAAATGGTAGAGAGGAACAATCTTCAGAAGAAAAAATCATATCTTTGGAAATATATAATGACAAAACAGTTTTTAAAAAAACCTATTTGAATGTTCAATCAAGAAACTATATAATCATAATAATTATAATATATATGTATATAATATGAAATTACCAATTATTTCTTGTAATTGTTAAATAGAAACTGTTTCTCTTTTACCCAGGAACACTGAGCGTCTTTCCTTCCCAGTTTGATTTTTTTCTTTGATTAAAGGGACCATCCCTTGAGTAACTACTTAAAGAAGTCTATTCATTGAATGAATGTATCTCACTCAAAGTGAGAATGTGGTAAGACCTTAGCCTGAAAGGGCCAGGGTCTCACATTGCATCCTGGGCCATTTCCAGTCATCCTGATGAGTATCAGGCCACTGAACCTAGATGGCTCAGGAGAAGAAAGTGAAGTTGGTGACCTTGCACAGCCCTCCCTCACTCAAATCAAAGGCAACTGTAAGTCATATCATCATCTTGATGTCATAGTCCTCTGCAAGAACAAAGGACAAACACAACAACAACAATATAAAATATATAATATTTTAAAATCTTTAGGTCTTTTTCTTTTTTTAATAACAAAGTTTGCCACTAAACTCTAAGGCATTCTTTAAATTAAATTAAGTTTAATTTAATTTAAATTTAAATTAAACTAGAACAAAATAAGATTCAAAGATGAAAACTTGAAAATTAGGAGAAAAATAGATAAAATAGAAAATAAAATACTTAGAAATGATAAAACTAAAAGCCAGCTCTTTGAAAAAGACTAACAAAAGTAATAAACTATTAGATAATCTGATTTTTTGAAAAAAGGGCAAAACCACACCCCAAGAGTCATTGATTGCTGCTGTCAGGGAGGCATACATGTTCTTTTCCATATGATATAGTTGATAGACACTCAGGTCTTGAAATCCTGGAGATCTCACTTCAAGTTCTGCCTCAGACATATATAAGATGTGTGACCTTAAACAAGTATTCTGCACATTTACAAAGAAAATTAAATCTTGCATTGCTCAGAATTGTATATTGCTCATATTTCTTTAGGTTGTTTTCTTTTTTTAATAACAAAGATTGCCACTGAACTCTAAGGCAATTTAAAGAATGCATGTTATATATGAACACTTTATAGACAAAAAGCACAAATCACAAAAGGTTTTAGAGGTGATTTAGGGGACCGTATACTCCAGGTGTATAATATTTAAAGATACAATTACAATATAGAAATGTGTGTTGTATAAAATTTCTATATAAATCTGTGGTAATTATAGAATCAGATACACATTATGACAATAAATTTTGAGTTTATATGTGAGTTTAACATTTGAAAAATAAAGTTCCCTAAATAAAAATAATCCATCTAAAATTAAAAAAAAAAACAAAGAGGGCCAAAAGATCATATTACCACAATAAAAAATGAGCAAGGTAAAATCACAATTGAGAAGAAATAAATCGAATTATCAGAATAATGTACTATACATACAAAATATCAAAACTTAGAATTTAAAAGAGATGGAAGATTATTTTAAAAATACAAATTAATAGTATATGATATAAAAATCATTAACATCTCAATCTCAAGAAATGAGATTGAATAAACAATAAAGGGGTTATCATAAGGAAAAAAAAACTTCTTATCCAGACAGATTTACAGGTATTTATTATCTAGGAAATGTTTAAAAACAACTAATTCCTATGTTAAATAAATTGTTCTCAAAAATTGAGAAAGAAAAGAATCTACCAAACTCTTTTAATGAGATAAATATAGTTTTAATTCCTAAGCTAGGGAAGGATAAAGTAAAGAAAGAGAACTATAGACTGATATCACCAGTGAAAATCAAAATAAAATTTTAAATCAAATCCCAGCAAAAAAGATTATAGTAATGTATACAAAAAATACTGTTCACTGTGACCAAGTTGGATTTATACCAAGTCAGAGAAGGTTCAACATTAGAAAACAAGCAAAATAACTAATCATATTAAAAACAAAACCCTCCCAAACCACATGATTGATTACATTAATATGTATATATGTATATGTGACTTGATAGATTGATAAAAGCTCTTTGATGACTGAAAGGAGGAATCATATTGTTCTTAGACTTAAATAAGTTAAATATGTAATTATTATAGTTTAAAACTAAAAATTAGTGCTATTTGTTATGAGGGAGGAAACAGTAGTAATTTTCCCAATAAACATAAAAAAAGGGTAAAACAAATATGCTCACTCTCCCCCACTATTATGTGAAAACTCCCAAAATGATACCAATAGCAATTGTACTTTTGATAAGATACAATCCTAATTTATACTAAAAACCCTAAAAAAGACTGGACATTTTTAATATGATTAAAATATAACTATCTGGAAAGGTGGGGTGATTGATTTATTCAACTCCACTCCTGTTACAGTAAATGATAAAATGTTCACTCAATCTCATTTATAGACTTTTAGACTAAGTATGAGAAAGTCCTTTGAACTGTTTGTAATGTTGTGTAAAAATTATGTTTAGGTAGGCCAAAACACTTGGCCATGCCCCAGGCCAATTTATAATATAAAAACTATCAAGTTAGATAGCTTGGGATCATTTGAGAGGGTGAAGCAAGTGTGGTGTTACAGCATACCGTAAGGAGCAAAGGTAGGACAGAGCTATGGCAGAGAAATGAGATATTAAGAGATATTGAGCTTTATAGGCTTAGTGGAAGACCTACTCTGAGGGAAATCCTGAAAAATGGTTGATTCTTTCCCCAACTTCCCCATATGACATTTGACTCCGTAATATAATTTGCTATTTTGCTACCCATACATTTCTAGTAAACTCAGTTTTTGCCTTAGTCACAAAGAAGGCAGGGGCTGACTAGGTGTAGATATAGATGTAAAGTTAGCCAGAGAGCCCAATCTCTGACTAAATGTTAAAAATTTTCCTATTTGAAGATTCAAAGTAACTGCGACTGAACTTATAATTTTTTTTTTGGTCTATAATAAACTCTCTAAGACCAAAGAGATGGAATCACTAATCTTTAGGCTTAAAGAAGCTTATTGTTGTAACAGGCTGTTGCATGTATAAAACTGAAAGCTGGCATCATTTATCAAGAGGAAACAACAGAAGATTTCCCAGCAAATAAGGGGGCAAAGTAAAGATGCTCCCTCTCCCCCACTATTATGTAACATAATTCTTAAAATTATGCTAATAGCAGTAAGGCAAGAGAAAGAAATCAATGTTTAAATGTTGCCAAAGAAGAAACAAAATTATTCATGTTTGTGGTAGAGAAGTGCATTTAGGGCTGCCAAAGCTATGCCCACCCACACCTGTCTCCTTTCCTTGCTTTCTTCTTCTTGTGAGAACAGCAAGCTACTAAATGACTAATTAGTTAGATAACTATTTTTATGACTCTGAGTACTCCTGAGACAGCTAAAAAGTGCAATCAATAGAATGCTAGACAAGGAATTAGGAAGAGCTGGGTTAACATTTGACCTCATATACTTATCTGATAATCCTGTACAAATCACTTAACTTTTTGTCTGCTTGAGTTTCCGTATCTGTAAGACAGGAATAATAATGTTAGCACCTACGTCCCAGAGTTGTGGCAAAGGTAAAATGTAATATTTGTACAGTGCTTTGCAAATATTAAAGCCCCATATACATGCTAGCTATTATTGTTATATTACACATGATTTATTTATTCCAGCCTCTCACAGCTCATACCATCTCCTAAGCATTTGAGTAAAGTTACCTGATCACTGGTTTCAATAAAGGGCTAAAGGTTAATCAGGAGTATGCCCCTAAATTACCCAAACCAGGAAATCCCTCTGATCTCTGCTCCTCAAACCCTTGTCTTTTAGCTAAATGCATCTATGCTGCTTCTGTCCTCATTCATAAGATTCAGCTCTTTAAAAAATACTTTATTTTTATTAATATCTTGTTTTCACATTGATTTCTTTTGCCAACTACAGTATCTCTTATTCAACTACTCAGAAAGTTCTCCCTTATAACAAAAAATTACAAAGAAAGATTGAAAAAATTCCCCCGCCCCAAACTAACCAGTGTATCAAGTGAATTGGAAAACATATATAATGTTCTACATATGTTTTCTTCATTTTTTTCTCTGAGGTCATTAGACAGATCGCTTTTAATAGCTTTGCAATTTATTGAAACAATTAGGTACTAGATAAGCCTGAATAAATTATTAAAGGTTTTCAAACACCAATCTATAAGACTCCTTGACACTTGTGTTGATTCTGTTTTCTTCTTACGGCACTTTGAATGCATATGGGCTAGAAAAAAATTTACTCTCAACAAATTGTATTTTGTGGCATGGCATGCCTGTCAGGCAGTCCATTCCAAATCTCAGCAGGACTGGTCCTATCTGCTTGGCTTCTTCCTACCTGTTCTACATTCCCAAGAGGAATTTCAATTCTTGACATTTCATTCCACTAATTTGCTGAGTAGGGTGGAGGAAGTTGGAGTTTTCTCTGTGTCTCTAGTCTCTGTCTTTTTTTCTCTGGCTGATTGACTTCCTGTGCCTCTGACTGTCTCTCTGTCTTTCTGTCTGTCTTTATTTGTCTCTGTGTGTCTCTGTCTCCTATCTCTATCTTTCCCCAACCACTTTACCCCTGCTCTGGCTACCTGGAAGAAAAACCTAAGATGTAATTCAGTCATGTACCTCTCTTAAAAAAAAAAAATCAATATTGTAACGTTGTCCTAAAGCCATTAGCATGAGACTCTCTCCTTATTGGTGGAGATGAATGCTTTACCTTGTATGAGAGGTGAGGTGGAGTGGGTAAAATACAAAAGAACTCTAGCCACCTTCAGGCCTCTTGGGGTTTTCAAGTTTTGAGTCACTTTGGGTACTTCTGGCTTCCAGCTTCAAGAGGGAAGATGGAAGAGGCTAATTCCACTTCAGGTTGCTGAAGGAAAAGACTTTGGGAAGACATGAGAGGAGCTGGCAATCTTCATCATGTCCCTATCCCTAGCTTGCTATACTAGAGATTTTTAAGAGTTTCCCCTTTAGTGAAATCTAGGACTCTCTCTTTCTCTGTTGAGCTCCCAATGGGAGAGCTCCTTTACTCTGTATTGTCTGAAATATATTCTCCTTTCTATACTATCCCTGATTTCTGCTTCGCTATTGACTTGGGAAATATGAGTTTCTTTGCTATTTACTGTGTATGTTTATTGTAGAACTGGTATTTGGTTGGAAAAGGGTCAAGCCTGGGTAGAGGGCAGAGGGTCTTCCTTCCCCCAATAATGACACAATGATCAGAAGTTAGATTAACCTTATCATTTCCCTTAGACTAATAATATTTAATAGAGCAGGTAGTTATATAATCCTAGCCTGGTAGGCCCTCTTTCTGAGAGCAGAGTGGTGGGCTCTGACCCTCACTTCTTCCTCTCTTAGCAGGAATGAAAGTATCCTTTGGAGAAGGATGGGGCGAAAAGAGGCCAGAGATATTTATTCCAATTCCCTTCAAGACACACAGTGACATCCCTATGCTATAGGTAAGTCCCCTTGCTACACACAGGAGCTATCTACATGTGAGGCCTTCTTGTTACAGTAAAAACTCATGGCTAGAAATTTTTCAGAGGTTAAAAGGAAAACAAATCTGCAGCACATTAGAAATATAAATGTAATAGCAATTATCCTGGTTCCCACTGCCTGAAGGCCAGGTATATCACATTTCAAACCATCAGCTTCCTTCTTAAGGGAAATGGGAAGTATCTAGTCTCTGCTATTTGTTCAAGACCTCAATGATGGTATTCCCCCAATTTTAGGGGTTCCTTACATACCATTTCCATTTAATCACGTAAGAGTCAGATTAGCTTTTACTGAACCACTTAGATTACTTTTTCTAGACTATTTACTTCACATATACAGCAAGAACAAACATAGTGACGTACTCCCCCAACACCTGGGGGCATAATCCATCCCCTCTACATGAGGTTCTCAATATAGCTCAGTTCCTATACAGCACAGTCCCACTGAATTTCAAGTCCAAAGCCTCCATTTTGTTCTAGTTTCAGTTTTTGTTCTTCCTAGCTTCTCAAGGCTACCCAGCTTGGCCAGCTGCAACATCTGGCACGGAATCCTGCTTCCAAGGTCACAATGGCTCAGGTCCAGGAATTGTACTGCTCAAAGCTAGAGTTGAAAAGGACAAATGAAACAACAAAATCCCAATAATGTTTCTCAGGGCCATGGGGCCGAGAAAGGAGGCTGGGAAGGCAGCCCCTTCTCTTACCCTCTTCAGTACATGATGCTCATACTGGATAAATATGTGAACAGGATCTTTACCTTTTCTGGATGCAGCTGGAAAGAGAGACAGTTTCAGTCTGGTAGTTCTAAATATACAGCCTGTTCCAACTATACAGCCAACTTCTGAAAGAGGCTACTCCCACATGTGTGGTAGGGGAACCCAGAATGTCTTCTCTGAAAAGCAGGTCCCTAGCATTTCTCACATGGAAACCTCCCTGTTAGGTAATTTGGGCATGTGCAAGGCAAAGCCCCTTTACATATAAAACAACAATAATAGTTAGCATTGATTTTAGTATTTTAAGATTTGAGAAGCACTTTGCAAATATGAGTTCACTTGACCCTTATAACAACACTAGGACACAGTTGATATTGTTATCCCTATTTTACATATGAAGAAACAAAAACTGACAGGTTAAGTGACTTGGTTAGAGTCACTCAACTAGTAAGTGTCTGAAATTAGATTTGGACTAAGATCTTCCTGACTCCAAGTCTAGTACTTTATCCACCAAATCACTTCTGAATATACCAGTCAGTTAATCAACATTTATTAAGCACCTACTATATGTTAAACATGGTGCTAAGAGCTAGGGGTACAAAAAGAGGCAAAAGATAGTCCCTGTCTCAACTAGCTTACAATCTAAAGTTATAGACAACATTCAAGCCAGGCCTGAGTCAAGAAGACTTATCTTCCTGAGTTCAAATCTGGCCACAGACACTTACTAGCTATGTGACCCTGGGCAAGTCACTTAACCCTGTTTGCCTTAGTTTCCTCATTTGTAAGATGAAGTGGAGAAGGAAATGGCAAACCACTCTAGTATCTTTGCCAAGAAATCTCCAAATGGGATTACAGAGTTGAACTTGACTGAAATGACTCAACAACTACAACAAAACTATATAAATATATAAAGTTTTATAAATAGGAAGTAATTAATAGAGGGAAAGCACTAGAGTTAATAAGTGTTGGGAAAGGCTCCCAGTAAAAGATAGACTTTAGATGGGACATAAAGGAAGCCAGGAAGGTCAGTAGTCAGCATCAGAGGGAGAACATTCCAGGCATCAGGGACAGCCAGAGAAAACGCCTGGAGCTGAGAAATGGAGGGTCTTGTTCCTGGAACAGCCAGGAGGCCAGTGTCACTGGATCAAAGAGTACATGTTGGAGAGTAAGGTGTAAGAAGACTGGAAAGGTAGGAGGGGGCTAGGTGATGAAGAGCTCTAAATGCCAAACAAAGCATTTGGTATTTGTACCTGGAGCCACTACAATTTACTGAGTAAGTGGGTAACATGGTCAGACCTTCACTTTAGGAAAATCACTTTAGTGGCTGAATGGAGGATGAATCGAATGGGAAGAGACTTGAAGTAGGCAGACCCTCTAGCAGGCTATTGCAGTAGTCTAAGCATGAGGTGATGAGAGGCCTGCACCAGAGTGGTGGCAGATTCAGAGTGGAGAAAGGGGCATATTAGAATGATGTTACAAAGGTGAAATTGACAAGCCTCGGCAATAGATTGGAT
>CM053770.1:309691918-309826893 GCA_028658325.1 Potorous gilbertii | reverse complement strand
GGGCCTCTGGGGCTTTGGCTGCATGGGCTTCTTTCCTTTCTTGTTACCCTCCATGGACTTCACATGGCCCTTACCCTTCTCACTGCACACCCGTTCCACTTTGCCTGTCTCTTTGGCCTTCTCCAGGCTTTGGTACTGGCTGTCAGTCTTCGAGAGGGGACTCAGGTGTCAGGGGAGGAAGAGGAATACAAATGGGAGGGGGAAAAAGGAAGAGATGGAGAGGAAGAGGAAATTAAAGGAAGGGAGGGCCTGTGACTGTGGTGGTAGGCGGCACTGCCTTAGGGTTGAGAAACATCAGGACTTCAGGGAAGGGGGAGAGATCCTTAGGGTGAGGAAAGTGGCCCATAGAGACCCCTCCTCCCCCCTGCCATAGGGCTTGGGCACTCAAAGGAGGGGCAGTTACCCTCTAATTCACCAGCTATTGTCACTTTTTTCTTTAGTATTATTCCTCTGTCCCTCAATTAAAAAAAAAATAAAAAGGAACTCCCTCCACCCCTTGTAATTCCCCCAGTGATAAGGACTCTAATAACAGAAAGTCCTCTGGGTCCTGGGAGAGGGAGGGGAAAGGGGAAAGCAGGGGGATCTACTGGATACTAGGATCTGAACCATAAATGGATAAAGGGGAGGGGTGTCAGCTATAAAGCTGATAAATCAGAGAAGCGTGGGTTGAAAAGATGTGTTTAGAACTGGAGATCCAGTTAAGATTCAAAGGAGAGTTGCATTGCTCCAGGAAACCCAGCAGAATTGCCTTGGGATGCCACAGCAGAGGCCAAGGGAAACACCCATGCCCATCTAGAGTGTCTGAAGGCCTGAACACTGAGCAATCACTGTTGCACTGATCTCCTAAATATACCACTACACAAGAGAAGTTAACATTGCCTCCGGTCTTCTTCCTATCGACGATGAAGTTAAAGTTGGGTGTCCAGGGATAGTGAATTATCTTCAGGAAGAACAGGCAGGGGGCTAAAAAAAGAGTAGGGAAGGAGAGTGAAACCGGTGCCTGTAGACTAGCTCCAGGAAAAGACAAAGGTCAGAAAATCATCTTTATTGTTCTTGAAGGCAGCAAGAAGTCTTCAGCTCCCTAGAGGGAGGGCACAGGTCAGTTACTGGACAACTCACAGGCCTCTGAAGGGAAGAGAAAGAGAGCAGCAAAAGAGGGGGAGATAATGAAAGAAAGATGAAGGAAAAAAGTGAGGAAAATTTGGAGGGATGTGGCTCCCTCCTCAAAAAAAATTCTGAGGCCTTCTGTGTTTAGATACTACCTCTTATCCCCTGAGATCTCTGAAATGATCCCTTCTAGGAGGCTGAGGCTACTTGACCTGCTCCCTCCCCACAAAGTGGCCACAGAATTCCCTTGGCCAAGATCCTTTTTCTAAATCCCATCCCTCTTTGCTGACATCTCAGAGGTCTTCTTACCTATCTCCCTGGGGGTCTGCAGGAAAACTTTGGAGCCCATGCAAAAGGTCAGGGACCGAAATTCATTCACACATTCTTCAGGGGGTTGTGGGGATCGGTCTGGAAGGGAAGGGAAAGAATGATGCTGATATCCCCTCTTTGCCCCCTACAACAAACACTCCCACTCCCTTGCTCCCAGATCCTAGACCTCTAGAAATGACATCATAGACCTCCAGAGCACCACTCCCCTCTCGTGATGTCACCATACTCTTTCCAGGTATGAGTGTGGGAGAGTAAAGCTTTCATCCCCTTTTAGAATTTCTACCTCCTACTTTGCATGGATACTCACTGTAGAGGAGGAAGCGTTGGTAACCTTGTCCTGTCTCTCTCAGCATGATTCCATCTGGACAGGAGCTGGAGAAGAGTTCAGTCTTCATATCAGGGCGACCTGTGGTGGAGAGGAGGGGGGGCAAAAATTGGAGTGGGAGTGGATAGGGGAAGAACTGGGTGGGGAGGTGGAGAACACAAAGGAAAGATATGGAGAATGGGTAACCAACCTTCAGTCTTGAGATCTGTGCTCCCTTCAGTCAGACGGTAAGTCCATTCTCGGGGTACACAGTGCCCATCTTTCCTGAGAAGTTTGGAGTAGGATGGAGGAATGAGTGACTTCCTCCACACAAACAGATAAACTCTTTCACCAATCCTTTTTTCCCTTCCATTTATTTAATCTAACCCATTCAGCAAAGAGCCCATTTTCTTTGTCTTAAGGGAAGACAACTGGCCTGGCAGAAAAATTTTGTATCTATTAATCAGGATACTAACCAGGGATGACTAGAGACTAGAGTCAGCTAACCCAGAGAGGTCAAGATACTAGGTGACTGAATAATAAGGGCTCTTGATGGAATCCCAATTATCTAATGGGGAAATGTCATTACATTTAGCAGCTGGCAATGGTCCAAATAGAAACCTAACCTTAGCTCAGACTCTGGGAATTTCTGGCTTGAAATAATAAATGGAGAGAAAGGTACCTGATGGGATACCCTTCCCCACAACTTACTTTCTGATGGTGGCTTGTAGTTGGAGATTTTGGGGAACATGGCTAGCAGCCATGTTGAAGAGAATGTTGTCCACTGGGACAAAGATCTTTAGCTCTTCCTTTGTGGAAGCCGCACCGGCAATGAAGTGCCATTGACCCAGGTAGGTTCCAGGGAACTGGATGAGCAAGACAGGAGAAGGGTATGAAATCAATCAAAAACTCCCTTTGCGGATAGGTTTGCCTCATCCTTTGCTCAACCTCATCCCCCAGTAGTTCTGGAACTACGGGTGAGCTTCCATTTCATTTGCCCCAGGTCACTCCTAACCCCTTTTAATAAGGCTTTTTCATTTGTCAAGTCCTTTGGGCTTATTACTTTAAAAGTCTCAGAACTCTTTTCTACATCCTTTCCTTGTCATCACTATCCCCATATCATCTTGTACCTCCAGATATTCCCCCAGGATCCCCACTTTAAGTCCCTCAAAATCTCTTCTACAGACCACTAAAGCCCTGCTTACTTCCCTCCTGTTGTCTTTCCCCTACCCTCCTCCCTGCCCCCATACCTCTTTTCCATTTACTCCCAGAGGACTTAATTGATCAGGCTTAGAACACTGGTAAATGGAGTCATAGAGAATCCCGAAGAGGTAAAGGGAAGCTTTCCAAATTTGGTAGAACATCCTCAGAGAGTATAGTGCAAGGGTGGCAGCTGCCTGAAACTACTCTCCTCTGTAAATTCTGTCCACTGCAGCCTCTGGCCCCTTTCCTCAACCCTTGATCCCCTGGATCTGCTAATCAGTAACTAGTCTTGTTTTTCAACCCAACTCTGGGTTGTTGACAGTGTTCTGGGCTTTCCTCCCCCTCCTCAAATTATATACCAGCAGCATAACTGGGAGTCTACACCTGGCTGGGGGAAGGGGAGGGGTGCAGCCTTCTGGAGGTTCCTTCATTCATTCACTGCCAATATTTATTGTATACTATATTCACAGTACCATATTTGGTCAGGGAGAGAGAATATAGACAGAAGCCCTGTCCTCAAAGAGCTTAATATCTAATTAAGGAGACAAACACTGCAGCAAAATCATTATGTTAAAAAAGTAATTATTAAGTAGTTTTTATATACTGTGCTGGGCATAGAGAAAGATATATTAGATTTCAGAGGAACCTAAAAAGTTCAAACCCTGCATTTTTAACAAATAACCAAACAGGTCTGAAAAAGGAGTGATTTATCCAAGGTCACATTACTACTAAGCGGCAGAGCTGGCAATCAATCCAAATCCTCTGACTCCAAGTCCAGTAATTTTTATTTAAACTTTAAATTAAAGTTTATTTTTAGTTTTCAACATTCGCTTCCATAAGATTTTGACTTACAAATGTTTCCCATTCCCCAACCCTAATCTGATATAGGCTCTACATATACATTATACATATAGTCCTACAATCTGACTAGGCTCTCTATATACATATAGGGCTGCAATCTAATATAGGCCCTACATATACATATATATGTATATGTACAAATAGGCCTGCAATCTGATATAGGCTCTACATATACATATAGGCCTGCAATCTGATACAGGTTATACACATAGGTCTGCAATCTCATATAGGTTATACATATACATATAGGCCTGCAATCTGATATAGGCTCTACATATATATATGTACACGTACATATAGTCATGCAGTCTGATACAGACTACACATAAACATACAGTCCTGCAATCTGATATGTTATATATATACATATATGTGTACATGTACATAGAGTCCTGCAATCTGATATGGGCTATACATATACCTGCAATCTGATATAGGCTCTATATACACATATATATGTACATGTACATACAGGCCTGCAATCTGATACAGGCTATACATAAACATACAGTCCTGCAATCTGATATAGGTTATACATATACATATATATGTACATGTACATAGAGTCCTGCAATCTGATATGGGCTATACATATACATAAAGTCCTGTAATCGGGATATAAGCTCTACATATACAAACACACATAGCCTGCAATCTGATATAAACAATGCATATATGTGTACATATACATATAGGCCTGCAATTTGATATAGGTGCTACATATACATATATATGTACATATACATATAGGCCTGCAATCTGATATAGGCTCTACAAATACATTCATATTAAACATTTTCACATTAGTCATGTTGTAAAGTTCAGTACTCTTTCCATTAAACCAAATTACCTTCTGTTATCTATCCTCACTGAACTCACAATCTCATAGTGCACATAACATACATAACTATAGTACAAAGAACAAAAGTATATGAGAGGTGCACACAAAATGCACCTTTCTGCAAAATAACAGGATCAGTTGGGGGATGAGGAGCAAACAGAAGTCTACTATTACCTGAAGGAAATGTCACTTGAAGGTAGCCTTAGAGGATGCATAGGATTAGGAGGTAAGAAAGTTTGAGAAGCAAATAACTCCATTTTGCCGAAGCTTAAATGTTCAGAAAGAAATGCATACAAGGGTTAAACAACAGTAGGAAACAAGGATGCAAGAGAAATTTTCAAACAATAAAGCACAGCCAAATTTATAAAATCTCAGAGTTGGAACCCTACTCAATGGGAACATACAGCCCACTATACCCCACTCCATCCCCAAGGGCCATACACCTTTACCTTAAAAAGAATCTACTCTACATCATACTCTACTCCTGGTCATCTGGTGTTTACTTGAATAGCTCCAGTGAGGGGAAACCCACCACCTAAAGAGGCAGCACTCCCTTCCATTTGCAGAAGGCTTCATTAGGAAAAAACCCAATATATCTGTCCATTGCTCCAAGTTCTGACAGCTAGGGCCACAAAGAAATGGTATAATTACTCTAACAAATGACAGCTCTTCAAATACTTGAAGACAGTTATATCCCTCCTTGAGCCTTCAATTTTCCAGCTAACAAATCTCCTGTTCCTTCCATCAGTTATGAACGTATTTGTATATGTATGTATATTAGGGACAGCTTGATGGCCCAGGCCTGGAGTCAGGAAGACCTGAGTTCAAATTTGGCCTTAGAGGCTTATTAGCTGTGTGACCTCTAGCAAGTCACTTGGCAAGTTTCCTCATCTGTAAAATGAGCTGGAGAAGAAAACTGTAAACCACTCCACCAATATCTTTGCCAAGAAAACTCTAAATGAGGTCACCAAGGGTTGGATATGACTGAACAACAACAAATGTATATATATGTTTCTTTGTATGTAAATTTCCTCCAAGTCCCTCACCATCCTGGTTGTCCTCCTTTGGATGTGTCCCAGTTCCTGACTGTCCTTTCAAAAATGTGGTACTTCAAAGTGAACACAGTACTCCACACATGATCTGACCAGGGCTGAAAAATCACAAAACTATTCTCCGCATGATGTACAACATATCTCTTTTAATGCAGTCTATGATAAATCTTACAGGGGGAAAAAAAAAGAGGGCCTGATCTGAGATTCAATTGGTTGGATTTAAGTTGGTAATTAACAAAATTGCACTGGATAAATAAATTTTTGTCTTTAGCACATTTTGAAGGTCCAATACAGCGAAAGCTATGTAAAAGCTGAATGAGCTGTTAAAGAGTAGTAGTTCTATCTCATCCAGGTCTTCTACGTAGAGTCTTGACCCCTTTGCTGGGGATTTCTTGAGAAGCTTTTGCTGAGGTATGGGTTGGAATAAGCTGCCTCCTAAATCCCTTACAGTTCTGAAATGGTGACCCTCCTGGCCCCAAGGGGACCTCCAAAGGTCTTTCCTAACCACAGAGCACTACTCTCTGGACTTGTCACCTCCCTCTATGGTCCAGACTTCCTCTGGTTCCCCCATTCCCTATCCCTGGTCTTTGTCCCACTACTAGCTACCACCTTCCATTTCCCTTCCCCCACCAGCATTTAAGCAAAAGTAACAAAATGGCAGCAATCTCCGCCCTCAAAAAATATGGCATCTTTACCTCTTCCCCAACCCCTCAATTTAAGGCAGACAGTCCCTCAGCAGAGATGTCAGCGAGAGGTTTTGCTATTCTCGTGACACTTAGGAAGGGGAAAAAAAAGGCAAACTCGCCCACGTATGAATTCCACCCAGAAAAACTTGGCGTTGCCCAAAAGAAATATGGCGGCTGGCTCATGCCCCCCTGAATGAATAGGGTGGGGGGCCCCAACCTTCACCGACCCTAACCGCCTAGTTGGAAGGTGACCTAAGGAGAGGTGGAAGCGGGTTTATTTTAGGTGTCTAAAATACCGCCGTCCGACAGACACGGCCAACCGCGAGCTGCTTCACTTTTTAGAGGAGCAACCGCCATGCCAAAGGCACAGTCACCCCATTCACTAGAGAACAGGTCTTTGGCCCGGTAGGCGGAAAGCCCCAGCGGGAAAATGACTTTCAGGCATTTGCTGTAGTCATTCGCTACGCGACCTCCCCACCCTCCTCGCGCTGGGGCGCAGGCGCGCCCGGTAGGCTGGTAAATCCAATCAGTGGGGCGGGTCCTCAATCGTGTGCGCAAGCGCAGTGTGGTTTGCGCAAGCGCACAAAGGTCCCCCGGGAGGCGGCGACGGTGGCTCCTGTGGGTGCTCGGCTCCCTCCCACCTTGGCCGAGCCCCGACTCGTTTCCTCTTAGGGGCTCCCCGGTACCCGGGGCTGCCCCTTTCCTCGTCGTACCCCACAGAAGAAAATCTTGGGGGCCGGGGGAACCGGAAGTGCCGTCTCGCGACCCCCCCAGTTTCTATCGGGGAACAGGAAGTGTTCGTGCGGAAGTGTGGGGGCAGGACCGGAAGTGGCGTTGCCGCCGGGAGGCCGGGGGCGGAGCCGCGGGGCAGGTGTGTGTATATGCGTGTGTGTGTGTGTGTGTGTATGTGGGTGTACGTACTTACCAGTTAGTGTGTCTGTATGTGGGTGTACGGACATATATGTATGTGTGTTTCTACTTGTGCGTAGTTCTCACTGTACCAGCGAGGGGAAGGGTGACATCCAGCTAGACCGGGGCCTCTCTTTTCCTTCCGTCATTGTCCCGATTTCCTGATCTGTCGCGACAGAAGCAGGCTCGCGGGCTCCCTATCGCGGTGGGCGTGGCATGGTGCGCGTGCGTGGCGCATGTCTCCCTGGTCCCTTCTCACCTTCTTGACAGAAGGGACTTCTCCTAACCTTATTCAGGCCTTTACCCCGCAAGCCTTCCCCTCCCCCCCAATCCTTTTTTCTCATTCTTGTCCTCCTTTGGGTCATGACAGATGCTGCCTTGATATTATTATAGGCAAAAACCTCTCCTGTATTTGAGTTCTTGCTCCTGTTTTTCTCCTCCCCTCACCCAGGTTTAGAAGCTGAATGTGTGTGTGCTTGGAGTTGGGGTGGGGGTTGGATTCCTTGGGGAGCTATGGTAGAGTTTGGATCAGCACTTGGAACGTAGGAGCTTAGCTAGACCCTAGGATAACAATTTAGTCTTGTTTTCTTCTTCAGCGTATTCATCATGGAACCCAGTGATAGTAGCAGCAGTGCTATGGAGGAACCAGCCAGCTTGGAGGTACTGGTGAAGACCTTGGATTCCCAGACTCGAACCTTCACTGTGGGGGCTGAGGTGAGAGCTGAGGGTTCAAAAATCTTCAGAGTCTATAAAAGGCTTTTCCTTAACCACCTTTTCATCCTGAGGGAAGGATTCCCCCAGATTCTCTGTCTTCTATTTACATGTATTGTTCATATCGACCATTAGTTAGTGGATTTTAGAACTGGAAAGTAGTTTAGAGATCATCTAGTTCTCTTTATTTTATAGATAAAGAAACATCTCGTGAAAGTGTTCTGATTATGGTTTGGGTCACAGAGACATACATTTCCTAAGAGAACAGTCTCTTTATCATATAAATAATTATATTCTTAGGAGAATTCTAGAGGCAAAAAAAGAGTTTGTATTTCTTGTCCTTGAAGAGCCTCCAGCTGTAAAGGAAAAAGATATGGAACCTGTGGGGGGTGAGGGTGGGGGCAGGGCACACTGGCAGAAACCACAAGTAGACTTGAGAAAGTATGAGGGTAATTAGGGATGTTTCTTTCCTTAACTTTGCTGGCTCATCATAGTTTGGCTCTCTAAGGCAAGGCCAACAAAACTACAAGGATTCCAAGTCCCATCAAGCTAGAAAGGTTTTGATTATGGATCCAGCAGTGTACTAAATATTTGTCATTTGAGAAGTACTTGAAGGAGGTTGATCATCACAAGATTGGCCTACAAATGAATTTTTTGTTTACAGTAATTTATCAAACTATTAAGTAGTAGAATAGTTGTGATCCATATCATTAGAGTATAACATGGATGAAACTGAAGAACCTAGAAGTAGGGTTGTTTGGGGATATTCTCAAGTTTTGAAATCTCATGGAGGTAAACCATTTATCACTTCAAATCATGCCCTGGTATCTGGAACAGGAACAGAATAACTGAGTTAGGATATACCCTAAGTCTGGTTTAGTTGATCAGTGTTGTGGAAATAATGGTAGACTTAGAGTTAGGAAAGATGTAGGATTGATAAAATCACCAAACATCTCTAAACCTAGATTTTCTTGTGAGTGAACTAGAAATGATAAATTTATAATACCTCTCTTAGCTATGTTATTTGCTTTTGCAAAACTGTAAAATGCTGCGTAAATGCTTATTGTTACTATTGTTAACATCATACAAATACAGCAATGTTAGGAAGAATATTTTGTATGTGTATGTCTATATATAATCCTACATACATATACACATTTATGCATGTATGTGTATATCTACATAGATAGATACACAAAAAGCCCTTTTTTTGGACATGCACAAGTCATTAATCTCATCTGATAAACTAATTTCATCTGATACCAAACACAGTCTGGGACTCTGTGCCTGATTACAGTTCCTTTTCCCTCACAGAATGTTCCCTTATTAATCATACTTATATCTATGGTAAGGCCCTCCCTACCTGTAACTCCAGACATAGAACCAAAGAGAAGGGAGAGAATATAGGACTTGATGGGAATCTCTTCTTATGTCTCAATTCTCTCCTGGGTCAGCCATCGAATTTCCATTTAAAACCATTGCTGTGATTTCACATGTGTAATTGATATCATATTGTTGCTTCTCAGTGGGTGTGGGAGGGACGGAGAGAATTTAGAATTCAAAATTTAAAAGGAAAATGTCAAAAATAAATAATAAATTACAATTTTAAAAATTGCTTTTTTCTGTCAGGTATTTATTTCTTAGCCCAGAACTTTGCAGGCAGTGGGTACTTCATCAATGTAATAAATGGGCAGTGATTTTTATAACTGTTATGTGACTCACCCCTCACTTCCCCCCACTAATTGCTTGATATTCTGCATTATATATTCTGTGACCTTTCTTCCTGTTCCTTTTCATCTCTGCAGATGACAGTGAAGGAATTTAAGGAACATATTGCTGCCTCGGTCAGCATCCCTTCTGAGAAACAGCGACTCATATATCAGGGGCGAGTTCTGCAGGATGAGAAAAAGCTACAGGAATACAGTGAGGGACTAGATGGGCTTCAGGAAAAGGATTATTTACTGGTTGGGAGGAGGTTTGAAGTATTTAGCTGACTCTTCCCTCACTCTTCTCTTCTCTTTTCTCATTTACTACAGATGTTGGGGGAAAGGTGATCCACCTGGTGGAACGGGCCCCTCCACAGACCCAGCCTCCATCTTCTGGGGTTGCCTCGGGGGCAGGATCTCCCTCAGCCACCCATGGTGGGGGACCCCAACCTGGTCCTCGAGGTCCTGGTGCACCTGTCCATGACAGGAATGCTAACAGTTATGTCATGGTTGGGACCTTCAATCTCCCTGTAAGCTGAAGGAGAAAGCCATGTCTTTGGTGGGGGGTTTGATGGAAGTGACTGGGTGGGAAAAATTGGAAGGCCAGATACTTAGGTCTTTGGGTTGGAAGGTGGGGATTTGGAGGGCCTGATAATCTCTGTTTTTCTTGGGTAATAAGGTTGGAGGGAGAGAGTTGGGGGTGGGGGCATGGATACCTGAGTTCTTCTAGAGCTCAGTTGTGAAAGCATCCTCTCTTCCCCCTTCCTGCCCCTTCCCTCCCCTCCCCCCAGAGCGACGGCTCTGCTGTGGATGTTCATATAAACATGGAACAGGCGCCAATCCAGGTATCCAGGGGCTGGGAGCATCAGGGCAGGGTATTTGGGAGGGAACGAACTTGAGATGGGTATTTGTACACATTGTACAATGTGTACAGTGGAATTATCTACTCAGTGCAGAAACTACATCTATTATGTTGTGTCCTGGGTGCCACATTTTAGAAAGGACATTGATAATCTGAAGAGCATCCAGAAAAGGGCATCCAGAATGGTGAAGGGTCTCAACATCATGTCATATGAGGACTGGTTGAAGGAATTGGGGATGTCTAGCCTAGCAAAGAAAAACCATAGGGAAGATGTGACAATTGTCTTCAAATATTTGAAGGTTTGTCATGTAGAAGAGACATACACTTTTTCTGCTTAGCCCCAGAGGGCAGAACTAGAAGCAGGATGTTGAAGTTGCAAAGAGGCAGTTTTAAACTTACTATGAGAAAAACTAACCAACAATTAGATTCCAATTCAAATGTGGAATGGGCTGCCTCGGAAGGCAGTAAGTTCCCTTTCACTGCAAGTCTCTGAGGAAAGGCTGGATGACCAGTTGATGGGTCTGTTGTAGAGTGGATTCTTTTTCAGGTATGGGTTGAACTATCCTGCCCCTGAGGTTCCTTCCAACTACAGATTCTATGAGAAAGCAGAGGCCTGGTTTGGGTAGGATTATAGGGCTAATGTCTTCACCCATGTTTTGACCATTTGCTTTTTCTGTGCTTGATTTCTTAATTCCAGAGTGAGCCTCGTGTTCGACTGGTTATGGCCCAGCACATGCTGAGAGATATACAGGCTGTGCTATCCCGTTTGGAGGTATATGGGGAAAGGTTGATGCAGATTTATTCTTGGACTGCTCCTTCTCAGAATTTGGCTGGTGGTGTCGCCATATTAAATTTCTGTATCTCCATCCTTGTTTCCACTTCAGTTTTCTCTCTTCTGAGGTTTTGGGGGGAAAGACAGGGACTTGGAGAAATCATCTTATTCATATTATACTTGGGTCATGTCACTGAGTCTAGAAAGCTCTTTCCTGACTCCTTTCACACAAAGAACCTTTACTATTTTTAAAGCCTTTTACCTTCTAAGTGGAAAAATGTTCCACAGTCTGTTTAAAATCCTTCATTCTAGTGTTTTAAAAACAGTGCTTTTAGTGGAAGCTTTTTTTATTTAGTCTCACCTGAGTTGCTCCTGTGACATTATTAGCCAGTTAATCATCTTGGGCTCTGTCTTCCTTGAAGTTGGAAAACAGTTCTATGTCTCCTTCCTTACTTTCTGCTGATGATATGTTCAGAGAACTTAAATATTGAAAGTCAGTCTTTTGTATTTCAAATTGTATAACCTTTTACTTTGGATTCAGTAACCTTCCTCCCTTTTAACCTTTAGGGCCGAGCCAATGGAGGGCAGCATCAGCATCAGCAGCCACAGCCACCACCAGCACCTTCTGCTTCGGAGCCATCATCCTTAAGCTCAGAGACTCCTGAGCCTTCAGAGGGTGAAGCTTCCTCCCGAGAGCCTATGGAAGCAGGAGACCCAGAGGAAAGCACCCAGCCCCGGAGCCCTGAGTCCTCTCCTCCTGGCCCACCCCCAGCTCCCAAGTGAGTGCTTCTGAATGGCAGGGGAAGTAAGGTTAGAAGATAGGAAAAGGGAAGCCAGGCGTTGTTGGGCAGGGGAGATTGGTGAGGGGCTGGACTTTGCCTGCTAAATGACAAGTGAAGTAGATGAAGATTCTTTTTAGGTAAGAGGTAAATAAAGAGGTAAGTAAGTATGAATCTAAGAATTAGGGATATTATTAGCTCAGTGTAAGTACTGGCTTCTTTGGATAGGAGAATTCTGAAGTTACTCTATTCCCGTGAAGTCTTATCTTCCCCCAGTTTTTGTCTAGGAAGGAAAGTTCTTTTTCTGGTTTTTCTGATAGAAAAACTAAGGAGCAATAACATGCCCTTGGCTTAAAGAAATGAGTGAGGGAGAGAAAGGGTGTGCACAGTAGGGCCTAGGAGACCTCTGAAATCCTTGATGAATGCCCAGTCATCATCTCCTATAGCCATCCATCCCCTTTGGAGTATGTTGAAGTGCTTCAGGAACTACAGCGTGTAGAGAACCGACTCCAGCCCTTTCTACAGCGCTACCATGAAATATTGGGATCTGCTGCCACCACAGACTACAACAATAATGTGAGTGTTTTTTTTTTAATGTCCTTTTCCTTATCCCTTGACTTAAAGGTAGAACTGGTTTTGAAATCTACCAGCCTACCCAGGGTGGATATCACATTGTCTGTTTAATGTTTCCACTTCATAGCAGTCTAGAATTAGAATGGTCCGAACAAACCTTCTCCACATGACATTGGAACAGTCCAGATAATCATCCGTAGCATACATATAGTGCTCTGAATGTTTTTTTTTACTCTGTTCTTCAGTCCTGTTTCCCTACCCCAGTAGCTGGTATAGGTGTACTCTGCTTTAAGAAAGTCTTATGTGAAATTTGAATATGAGAACATGGATTTTAAAAATAGATCCTTTACTGGCTAATGATTTTGAAAGGAATCTCCTTAAAGATTCCTTCTAATAGCTAGCTCCTTTTACTGCAATAAAATTTGGAGAAATTTAGTTTATACATAATTGTGTCTGCAGGAAGCTGTTTAATAAAAGTAGAAATACATTCTCGCTTTTCTCTTTTTCCCTTCCTATTACATGGAATTTCCCTTCTTACAGGTCTTTTTATTTATAAAAAATATTTTATTAGAAATTTAGTATTAGACATCAATGTTAACAACTATATTTCCTTATTAATAACTAGCTACATTTTAATTAATGTCAATGCTTAATGTATCGTAACTTTTTTTGTTTTTTCCTGTAAGTTACCATTGGGATTCTTTGTCCACTTATTCTTAGACGCTTTTCTTCATGTGATTGTAATTAGTGTATTTTCCATTCTTTTGGTTGTGGTTTTTTTTCATTTTTTTGCAGTAGTGCAATATTATAATGATAACTAGGTAATGCAATAATTTTATATTATTATATAAAGCTTTTTCTAGATTTCTTTGTATTCCTAATGCTTATCAATTGTAATTGCTTTATAACATTCTATAATATTAATGTGCCTTAATTTAACTGTTATCTGTTATAATTTTTAGGAGACTTCAGTGTTTAGAAATTGCTGTATGTATAATGCTTCTATGAACAGACAGACTTTTTTTTGTAATTATCAGGCATATTGTCAAATAGAATTATTGGGTCAAAGGGTACAATTGGCTTTTTCTACAGAAAGTAGAATTTCAAGGAGACGTGTGGTAGTTCCAATCAGTTCTTCTCTCCTTACTTTTTCTTTTCTCCCTGTTTCTGGGTCTGGGGCAATGGTTTTAGACCGAGGGGCGTGAAGAGGATCAGCGAGTGATCAATTTAGTTGGGGAGAGCTTGCGGCTTCTGGGTAACACTTTTGTGGCATTGTCTGACCTGCGCTGCAACTTGGCATGTGCCCCTCCTCGACACCTGCATGTTGTCCGGCCGATGTCTCATTACACAGCTCCCATGGTGCTGCAGCAGGCTGCTATCCCCATTCAGGTCAGTGCAACAAGAGTCTAAGGTGAGGGGTTGATGTATACACCAAGGAGTGATCTGTGGGCTTCTGTGGTATGGGAGTGAGTGGTGTTTATTGGAGAGTCATTGCTGAGTGAGTCATCGCAGGTTAGTGAGACAGAGAACGCTCTCCACAGAGGAATGAGTAGAGAACACTGCTGTGGAGCAAGAGGTGTGAGAACCAGACAACTAGTAAAAAGCAAAAGAATATGGATAAGGAGTTATATTTGTGGCTCCAATTTGTCTTGTTTTTCTCTGTTTTTCTCAACTAGATCAATGTGGGGACAACTGTGACCATGACTGGGAATGGGACCAGGCCACCCCCAACCCCTAGCTCAGAGGCACCACCCTCTGTTCCTGGGCAGACTTCCCCTCCAGCGCCTTCTCCTACTACAGGGGAGCCCGCAGCTGAGGGGGCTCCTCCTGCAGGCCCAGCCCCACCTCCTGGGCCTGGCCACCCCAGAGTTATTAGAATTTCCCATCAGAGTGTGGAACCGGTCGTCATGATGCACATGAATATCCAGGGTGAGCTGGGAGAATCCATGGTTTGGGGAGAGGACAGAGCAGATCCTAGTTAGGATATTTGCAGCAGGAGAATGGAATGAATTGAGTTTAACAGTGGAAGAGAGGAGTATGGGTGTGGTACTGTAGGAAGATCCTTGAATTAGAAGCCATGAATCATTGATTCTGGCTGATCCTGGCTCTACCAATGAATTTTTCTACTTATAAACTTTGGTATCTTTTTACCTCTTGGTAAATAAGGGGTTGAACAGCTAAGGTCTTTTCAGCCTAAAGACTGGTGATATAGTGATTTCATTACCAGAGTTTGCTATAGAGTTGGGAAGGGGGCTGAGGCATAGGAGATCCAATGCACAGTTTGTCTGATTGGATCCAGAAACTAAGAAACAGATCACCAGAAGACCTTTGGAAGAGAGGTAGTAAGTCCCTTATGCTGTCTCTGTGTTTGATTCAATGTTTCCTTTTTTTTTCTTCTAGATTCTAGTTCACAGGCAGGTAGTGTTCCCAGTGCCCCAACTGGTCCTTCAGGAACTCCTGGTCACGGCCAGGCTCTGGGTAAGAATGAGGGAATATCTGGGAGTGGGAAGGAGGAAATAGGGTTAGAGTTAGAACACTAAAGGAGTATGGTGCTCAGTATTTAGTATGTCCTCTTCTTTCTAGGTTCCACTCATATCCAGCTGCCCTCCCTGCCTCCTGAGTTCATGCAGGCTGTTGCTCACCAGATCACGCAGCAGGCCATGGCAGCAGCTGCTGCCTCTGCAGCAACAGGTAATCAGGCCCACTGGAGGGAGAAAGTCCAGGAAACAAGATAGTGATCAGGTTTGGGTCATTTCAGGAGGGTGGGAATTGAGAGGAATAGGGCCTCAGCTCTTTTGTTTTCTCCCCTGTATACCCCCAGGACAGCAAGTTCCAGGCTTTCCATCAGCTCCTACGAGAGTGGTGATTGCTCGGCCTACCCCTCCCCAGGCTCGGCCCCCCCACCCTGGTGGGCCCCCTGCCCCTGGAGTTGTGGTGAGTGAGGTAGAAGAGAAGTGGGTGGAGATGGGTACTGAAGTACGATGGAATTTTGAGGAGGGGTTATTGGAGTAAGCTATAGGAATCTTGGGAAGAGGTGGATAGGATCCAAATGTGCCCCCCTCTTCTTTCAGGGTCCAGGCTTGGGGCCAAATGCATCTCTGGCTCAGATGGTGAGCGGGCTGGTAGGACAGCTTCTCATGCAACCTGTGCTTGTAGGTAAGATCTTTCCCACTCTATTCTTGATCCCTCCAAAAAGAGAATACAAATTCTTAGCCCTTCTCTTCCTCTGAAAGTCCACCTTTTCCTCTCTGATCTCTTGCTTCTTCCTAAACCATCCTACTTATTTTTCTTAATCCAATTTAAGATGTGAAAGTCTAGAGGGCAAAAAAGTTAGAACTTTTTTTGCGTTATTCTAAAAATCATAATTTTAATAAAAGATTGAATGTTTTGTTGTGTTCCTCTTTCTATTGCAAAAGATAAGTTTGTAGAGGAAATAATATGTAATTTTTATGTGTCTAAATGAATTATGATTTATAGTCTTTAAAAGGCATTCCTATGGCTTTAAAATTATACAAAAGTATAGCAGGTTTTTTTTTTTAATTTTGTGGGGAGGATTTTAGCCAGTCCTTTCCATTTACAGATGAGGATCTGAGGCCCAGAGAGAAATTATTTGTTCAAGGTCAAGACTAGAACACTGGTCTCCTGAATCTTAGTCCCGTGCTCTTTTTACTATACCATTATGTCTTTCATCTCTAATCTCAGTCCTCCTCCCTAACATTGCCCCACTTCCAGATTTCCACCAGACTGCTCCATTTTCTTTTTGACTTCTCCAGGTTCTCTTTCTTTTTACCATTTGTCATCTTCTGCTTCTCTACAGCTTCCCCTTCCTCTGCCTTCCTTAACTCCTTGGGCCCCTTTCTGGTGGGTTGGTGATGCCTTGTCTTCTTCTCTGAGCTGATTATCTCTCTCTGATTCCTCCCTTCTACTTTAATAGCTCAAGGGGCCTCAGGCTTGGCCCCACCCTCTGCCCCAGCTACAGCCTCTGGAAGTGCTGGTACCACCAACACAGCCACCACTGCTGCACCGGCCCCAGGAGGACCTGCTCAGGCCCCACCACCACCTCCTCCCACTGAGCTTCAGTTTTCTCAGCTTCTGGGGAATCTGTTGGGGCCTGGAGGGCCAGGAGTTGGAGGGGCCACTGTAGGCTCTCCCACCATCACTGTGGCCATGCCAGGTGTCCCTGCCTTTCTCCAAGGCATGACAGATTTTCTTCAGGTGAGTGGTGAAGTTGCTGATAGGCCTGTCTCACATTGTCCCTACCACTGGAAGTGGGTGAGCACTGCGATCTTTCCCATGGGGCATTGAGGCAGTGAAGGAGGAAGGTATCTGATTCTTAATTCTTAATGTTAGCATACCAGTTAATCAACAAATAACTTATTGAGTACTTTTATCCTAGCATTTTGTGGGGATGGGGAGAGTACGAGAGATACTTGGGATTTTTAGCTTTAGGACCTTAATAAAACCTATTCCATAGTCCAGGATTTAACTTAAATCATTTTCTTCCTTTGTACCATTGGCACAATCTCTCCAGTCTGTTGTATTGTTTGCATCGCATTCTTTAGCTTATTTAATCCATTCTCTCTAGTTCATAATTTATTTTGTTTCCACCCATTGCCACTAATTCCTGAGCTTTTTTACAGGCAACACAGACTGCTCCACCACCACCTCCTCCACCTCCACCACCTCCTCCAGCTCCAGAACAGGCACACCCACCACCTGGGTCCCCTCCAGCAGGGCTGGGGGCACGAGGCCAAGGGGGAGTGGGACCTGAGAGCCTGCCTCCTGAGTTCTTCACTTCAGTGGTACAGGGTGTGCTGAGTTCCCTGCTAGGCTCTCTTGGAGCAAGAGCAGGTAGCAGTGAAAGCATTGCAGCCTTTATCCAGCGTCTTAGTGGTTCCAGCAACATTTTTGAACCTGGAGCAGATGGAGCCCTTGGTGAGTGGGGTGAAGGAGAAGAAACTTAAGGATGGGATTGAGTCTCCTTGATAGGTAGCTGGGTGTCATGTTCAGGGGGAGGTCTTTGGTGGAAGGGGTTACTGGTGCATCTCAGTATGAAGGCTAGGAAAGAAGACCCCAGAATGAGAAAAAGAACTTAGGAAGTATGTGTGGTAGGAAGTATATAGGTAGGAGGTCTGAGCACATAAAGTTTTCAAGCCAATTCTTTTCCTAGGTTGGTGTACCTGTGTGAGCCACTTGGTAACTATTTGTCTCTCTCCCTAATGTTTCCAGGGTTCTTTGGGGCATTGCTATCTCTCCTGTGTCAGAACTTCTCCATGGTAGACGTAGTAATGCTTCTCCATGGGCACTTCCAGCCGCTTCAGCGACTCCAGCCCCAGCTTCGGGGCTTCTTTCATCAACACTACCTGGGAGGCCGTGAGCCCACACCCCACAACATCCGGGTGAGGGGAGCTTCTTTTCCCAATTGGCTCAGTCCTAGTTCTGCAGGAACCTATGCAAATCATACAATTTTTGTGGACCTTAGTGTTCTTACCTGTTAAGATGAGCAGGTTGAACTTGATGAATTTTAAGGCCCCTTCTGGCTTTAAATTTGTGGTCTATTTTTATAACTTGCTGTAATGTCTAGCTGAGGGATAGAGATTCCTGCCCTCAGTATTACTGGCTGAGCATAGTAGGAAGGGGAGCGTTCTCCCAGAGGCTAGTTGCTGATCTTGTCTTGCTCTCTCACAGATGGCAACCCATACACTGATCACAGGATTGGAGGAGTATGTTCGAGAGAGCTTTGTGAGTGATGAAACATAAAACTCCCAACACTCAGTCACTGCCCCTCTTTCTGGCTTTTGGAGGGGCCTGAGGCAATGATGTACCTACCTCACACACACAAAAAAAACCCCTATCCCTTCCTCCTCCCCCCATACTCACTGGGTACAGTGTTAGGGTGTGACATGGTGTGGATTCCCCTCCACTAGATCCAGGAATAGCCAGTCTCATTCTCATCACTGTTACTGTGATTGTTGCTGTTACCTTGTCTCCTTACATTTTGTCTTTGTTTCTCAGGCCTCTGTGCAAGTACAACCAGGTGTGGACATCACCAGGACAAATCTGGAGTTTCTCCAGGAGCAATTCAATGGCATTGCTTCCCATGTATTGCACTGCACAGGTAAGGGCCAGGAATTTGTGGAAGTGAGGGATTGGGGATTAGGTATGATGAGAAACGACGACTCCTTTTCCTTACATACAGATGGTGGGTTTGGGGCGCGACTGCTGGAGCTGTGTAACCAGGGGCTGTTTGAGTGTCTGGCCCTGAACCTTCACTGCCTGGGAGGACAGCAGAGTGCACTCACTGATGTCATCAATGGCAGAATTGTAAGACACAACCCTTTCTGGGCTCCTTTATCTACTCTCCTACCTTTCCCTGGGTCTTTTCCATTATATTCATTCCCCCATCCTCCTCCCCGGCCCAGTTGCTAAAGAATTATTGGAGCTGCCAGGGACCGTTACTAAATGTTCATTTATTTTTGCCAGCGCCGGATGTCTGGAGGGGTGAACCCGTCCCTGGTGAGTTGGCTGACTACCATGATGGGACTTCGGCTGCAAGTTGTGCTGGAGCACATGCCTGTGGGGCCTGATGCTGTCCTGAGATATGTTCGAAGAACTGGTGATCCCTCCCAGGTGAGGGTGGTGGGGGTCCCCAGTACGGTGTTGGGACTTAGTGGGGACAGGGTAACAGGCTTGGTTCTCCTGGTGGGGGGAGCCTTGAAGGAGAACCATCACCTCTTTCTTCCTCTTTACCAATTTTCACAGCCAGTTCTTGAGGAACCAATGGAAATCCAAGGAGCAGAAAGAACTCCCGAACCCCAGGTACTGGGGAAGAGTTGTTTTGGGAACTGGGAGCCATCTACCAGTGGGAGAAGAGTAGGAAAGCTGAGAGATGTGACACATGGGCACTCCTCTCTTCCTCTTTGTCTCAGCGAGAGAATGCCTCTCCAGCCCCTGGCACCACTGCAGAGGAGGCCATGTCCCGGGGACCACCTCCTGCTCCCGAAGGTACCTCTCAGGAGGAACAGGATGGAGCTACAGCTGAGACAGAGCCCTGGGCTGCTGCTGTTCCTCCAGTAAGAGTGTGAAGTGGCTTTGGGGGTGTTTGAATTGCTTAGTGTTGTGGATGGGATGGGGTGGAACATCCCTAATTCCCTGACTTTTCCCCAGGAGTGGGTTCCAATTATTCAGCAGGATATCCAGAGCCAGAGAAAGGTGAAACCACAGCCTCCCCTGAGTGATGCCTACCTCAGCGGCATGCCCGCCAAGAGACGCAAGGTTTGGCTCTTTTTCCCTTGGGGAGGTGGCTACCAAAGCCCCTTAAGACATTCAGCTTCTCTGTGGGGGTGATAAAGCCAATTCCTTTGCTTGCCTTTTTCTCTTTAATGATGTATAATCTTCCCACTCCTGTTCTCCCTCCCCGCCTTTTTTTGGTGAATGCCAATGTGGGCTTGTCAATATAATTCAGAAGATAAGCATTATTGAGCACCTACTTGGTGCCAGGCATTCTGTTAGCATGGCATTCTCCCCCTCCAAATGTATTCGTATAACATTTCCTTTTTTCTGCTACTGTGGAAACTTAGGAGTTAAGTTTGTTGTGGGGAGGAGAGCTGGTCTGATGCTGAAAGCCATTCTTCTCCCCTTAGACGATGCAGGGCGAGGGCCCTCAGCTGCTTCTTTCAGAGGCTGTGAGCAGGGCAGCCAAGGCAGCTGGAGCCCGACCTCTGACTAGCTCCGAGAGCCTGAGTCATGACCTGGAGGCACCAGAGGTTCAGGAGAGCTACAGGCAGCAGGTGCACCCTCTCAAAACAGAATAGCAGTTCTTTAGTGGAAAGTTTCATAAGGGCCATTCCTTCCCTTTCCTAGAGGTGAAATGGAATAGTCTAGGGTAACTGGGTTCATTTTGAAAAGAGGGTGGATTCAAGTGGAAGAGACTATTAGATCAGGTCAGCAAGGGGGATTGGATTAGCTGGGATGGACTGGATCACCGTCATTATTTTTGATGCCTCTGGTGAGCGATATTGCCATATACAATCTGCACGGGGAATGAGATTTGCGTTCTGAGTCACCATCCTAGTGGAACACACGTTTAAAGGGAGGGGGAGTATTGGCAAATACTAAGGGCCCTTTTTACTCGTTCTCAACCTGTGTTCTTTTTCCTCAGCTCCGTTCTGACATCCAAAAACGACTTCAGGATGACCCCAACTACAGCCCCCAGCGCTTCCCCAATGCCCACAGGGCCTTTGCTGACAACCCTTAGGTTCTTGCTTGATGGCCATCCCTCACCATCTTCTCCCAGGGACCTTTCTCTTCCCCTTCCTATTCACAGTATTTAAGAAATAAAGTCGGATTTTCCTGGCTTTGGCTGTTTTTTCCCTACAAGTCGTCACCTCTACTCACTCATCACTAGTGAGGGTCTGAGCTATGTATGATCCACAACCTGAAACCCTCCCAAAATGACCCAGCTAGTTAGTGAACTTGTTCTACAAGGGTGGGAGTTTGGGGAAAAGGATGAATTCTGACCAATTTCTTTTCCTTCTGGTGACCATTCAGGAGCAATGTCCTCACATTCTCTAAACAACTTGGACATAGATATTTTTTTTTAAATCCTTTTATTCTTTTTTAAACAAACGGCCCCAGGGATAGGGGCCCAGGGGAAGAGGGGGGAGGGGGAGGGAGGCCCCAGCCCCACAACCCCTCCCCACCCACCCCCTTCCCCCTTATATATTTATATCTATGTACAGGCCCCGGGGGGGTGGGGGGTTTGGGGGGGGGACAGCTCCCTCAGCGGGGTGGGGGCAACCCAGGATCCTTGTCCCCACGGGGCCCTGACTCCTCTGCCCGCCGGGGTGGACCCTCACGAGAGGGTGGCCCTGCCCGCTCCCAGGGCTTCGGCATCCAGCGCAGGGCATCTGGTGGGGAGGCCTGAGGGCAGGTACACATGGAGTCAAACTGGGAGGGTGAGAAACAGACTTGGGGATCATTGAGGGTAGGCCAGTTTCCAAACTGTGGGCAAGAGTTAGGGTTTGGGTAGTATTTATTTTACAGGCATGACAAGTGGCTAAGGGGTATGTAATTTTCCTCACCTGCTGGTAGAGGTCGAAGCGCTGTGTGCGGAACACACCAACACCACTATATCCAGTGGGTGGGGCCTTGAGTCGGGAGCTGAGACCAGAGAAGGGCCTATGGAATACAGAAGAATCATCATGGGCAAGACTAAGAGATGACCCTAGTCCTGAATACCATGGGGTGACCTAAAATCCCCCAGTTCCTCACCTTCCAGCTGGGGGGGTTCGAGCCCCAGGTCCCCCGAGGTTGCTCAGTTTTCGATAATCCTGGAACGGCTTCAGTTCCATTGGGTGTAGCTGGGAGAAAATGTTAAGAGAGAGAGAAACCTCAGAATCTGCCTTTAAATCTCCAATTTTGATCCCTTTCCCCATCAATTTCCAGCCTCTCACCTCTGCTCTCCCCAAGCTAGGAGGGAAGGGCCGGGCGGGTGAGGGTAGCACCCGGGCTGCCGGAGCAGGTGGGGGCCGAACAGCCAGACTTGGGGGCTGTAGGGCAGGGCCCACAGGCAGCAGGGAAAGTGGAGGTGGGGCAGGAGGTGGGGCTGGAGGCAAGGAGCTGAAGTTCACCACAGGTAGCTGGGACTCCACTACTGGTAGCAGCATCTACAGAAGAAATTGGAGTGTGAAACAAAAATTTAAAAACAATCACCACCACTACCCACCCACCTAGTAAGGTAAGTTTTTTTTTTTTTCAGGTCTGGAAATATGGAAAATAAGACACTGTACTTAAGACCAGCTCTATCAGAAGACTTGTTAGGGGAAAATGAATGAAAGGATGGTCACAGAACAGCAAAGGGACCTGGGGAAAGTCTGAAGGGTGCTACCTGCTGGGTGGGGGCAGCCGGTGGCAGGAAGCCATTTTGGCCACCAGGCTGCAGAGGAGTGGAGTAGAAATCTGAAGGGGATGGCAGGTCCTGGCGCACCTAGAGAGAAAGGGCTTCATAGAAGCTCAGGGTCCCCAAATTCCCAGCTCCAACCACCCACACCAATGTCCTTATTTCTCACCTGCAGCAAAGGGGGGTCAGGCAGGGGACTGGGACAGAAGGCCGGTGGGTAGAGGAAGGAAGGTGGGGGATAGAGGACACCCCCAGCTGGCAGCTTTCCCAGCTCTGCTGCCTGCAATGCTGAGAAATCCAGGAACTGGCCCTTGAGGGCTACACCTGAAAGCAGTGCTGAAGCAGGGGCTGGGCCAGGGGGTAAATAGAGGGGTTGTGACCTGGAGAGTAAGGAGAACAAAGTGAAGAGGAGGAAAGGCAGAAAGTCCAGTTACAAATCCCTACTAGTTCCCTGTTCTTTAACCTCTCAAGGTATTAGATTCGTCATCTTTCTTTACCTGTAAGGGTGCAGTGAAGGGGTCCCTGGGCGGAAGCCACCATTGGTGGGGTGCAGCTGAGAGTCCACTGTTCCCCCTGGAACCTAATGGAAACAAAGTGGGACTGAGATAGCTCTTCGCATTTATCTCCCTATGGGAGATCTTACTGGCCCACTGATGAAGATATGCCTGGGAGAGGCAGTGCGGTATCTGTTCATGCAAAAAATATTTACTGGGATCTCATTATGTGCTAGGCTCTGTGGCTTGTCTATATGGAGCTTACTGTCCAGCAGATATATGACACACAAATAACTTAGCTAAGTATGATATGGTAAATGAGGGGAAAAAGAACAAATAGGGAAGTGGTAGGCAGTCTGCCAAGACTCTGGTATAGTGATATCTGGGGAATCTGGCAGAAAAGACTGGGATGAGGAGAATGGGAGAGGAACATACCTGGGTGCCTGGAGGCCCTGGGCTGCTGTAGAAGACCTCAGGGTACAGGCGGGGACCCGAGGGGTTGGGTTCTGGGACACAGTGGCTAGGGCCCAGACTTTTGGATGGCGGCTCAGCTGAGGTGGGACCAGAGGGGAGCAATTCCCAGTCTCGGGGTACTGGAGCAGGCTGAGAAAAGGAAAGGCCTTCATGTCATGTGAGGGGAGCCAGGCACCTGTCCTCCCTTCCCAACTCTTCTCTCCAAAACACAGGACCCCAATCCTTCTTGCTACCTACTTACCACCTCAGGCCCAGATTGTGACAACTCCTTCTCTGGTTTTAAACTGTCTCCCACTACTAGGCGGAGGTCAGAGTCCTAAGATCACAGCAGGATAGCAAAACACATCAGATTCCTGGACGATCTTTCTCCCAGCCCTTTCTCTATTCCCCCCAACCAGTTTCCAATATGTAAATGTCCATGTCCAGACAAACCTTGTCACTGGTTCCAAATTGGATAGGGGGACCAGGTCGGTGAGAGGGCCGGAGGGGACCAGTCTCCGGTCCTCTATCTGCTCGCTGGGATCGTTCTGTGCCTATGGGGCCAGGGGGCAGGGGTGGCTCCTAGAGTGTAGGAAAGATGCATAACAAAAAGGACCAAAATCAGGTAAGCTCAGTGCCTTCTGGCTTCCAAAGGTGGAAGTGAGGGACTGTGTTACAGGTTGCACCTCCCTTCTTTTCTCCATCTCTGTTACCTTCTTGTCCCCATCACGGGACGCAGGAGGACGTCTCCTTGGAGGGTCAGAGGGTTCAGAGCCAGATGGACCCTCACCAGGGGCAGTGCTCAGGGGTGAGGGGCCTCCAGGCCGCTTGGGTGCACCCTCCCCTGTCCCCTTTAACCCCCCATCAGGGGAACTTCGCTGGCTGCAGGGGCCTGATGAAACCTGAGAGTCGCCACTCAGATCCACCCCACTGTCAGACTGGCTCATCTGGCATGGGATGGGGGAGAAGAAAGTAATCAGTCTCCAATTGAAATACAGTCTTCCCAAGTCACCCCCACAAAGGACAAACAGATGAAGGAGGATGAACACAAAGGAGACGTGAACATGTACAGACATCATACTGACTGTAAGGCAGTAGAGTGGTCAGCCTTTATGGATATACCCAGTCTAGATGCCCAGATTCCCCCATCTTGCTCACCTCTGTGCCAGCCACATCTTCAAAAGGGCTGAGGGGCTCCATCCAGGGTTCCACTGAGCCAGGTCGATAACTCTTTCGGCTGGCGGCTAAAGTGGCCCCAAGGGAAAAATCAGTTAGATGGGGTGGGTGATGATAATCCTAGTTTGCCTTGGATCACCCAGAAATCTCCTCTCCTACTACAGTTCCACTCACTAGTATGCAGACGATTCCAGATATGGGGAGCCAGGGCCTCTGTGCCTGCATCTCTGGGCTCTCCCCGTGGATTGGGTCCCTCTGGTTTGGGGCCTAGGAATCCAGGGCTATGAGGAGGAGGCAAAGACTCCTGCAGAGAGAAAGATCAGAAGAAGAGGGGATATTGAAGGTGGAGGGAAAGATATAGGGTGCAAAATAAGGCAGAGACAGAAAGAAGTAGGGGAAACAGGTAGATGAACAGAACATAGAAAATAAGGGAGATTTGAGACAATGAATAACAATACCAAAAGCTCAGGATGAGGGGCAGACCTGGAAACCTTTAGGACAAGGAAAATAAGAGCATAGCCCCAGCCCCCTCTCACCTCCTGTAGAAGCTCCGGCTTTCGAGGAGGCCGATCACGACGTTTGGGGGGGAAGGGATTAACCCCAGTAGAGTCCCGGGAGGTCCCACTCACCCCCCTCACCAATGGCCCTGGCTCCGCAAAGTGGGGCTCTGAGAAAAATGGGGAAAACCTGGTAGCATATGGATCCAGAATCCTAGGGTCTCTTCACCACCCCAACCTTTACTTTTTGGGGGGTGGGAAAGGTAGGGGATGGAAAGAGATCCTAGCACTCTGGGCCCTTGATAAATAGACCTCCCACCTGGATTCATATTTCCCTCTGGTGATCAAGGCATTGCCCACCCCACCCCACCTCCAAGCCATTTCTCCCAGCTCACCGGTGCCACCTACACCGTTGCTGCTGGCCCGTGGGGGCTCGAATCGTGCTGGGGGCCGGGGAGAGGGGCCCTGAGGGGCTGGGGGGGCCCCTGGCTTGGGCCTCGGGGGGCCCCCTGGGGCAGCTGCACCCCCCTGTCGGCTGCTGAGTTGGGCCAAGGCCTGCTGGATACCAGCTGGGTCGCTGTGGATGACTCTGTCCAGGCGGAAGACGGCAGAGCTGCTGGGGGGTGGGGGAGGCAGGGGAAGTCCTGGGGGGCGCTCCTCTGGGGGTCGGCTGGGGATATGGTAGGGGGTGGCTGGCATCAGTCCAAGTGCTGGCCAAGCACCTGCCCTCTCCCGAGCATCCATGGTGTCTAAATCCCTAAACTTCTATTGCCTTCCTAACTGTTCTCTCCCTAAATCCCAGATGGTATTTTCTCCCTGAAATGCTCTCTTGCCTTCCCTAATGGCTGCCTTCTGTATGTTGAGACTGAGGGAGCACTGGTTCTTTAGAACAACCTCTACCTTCAGCTTGTCCTAGGCACTTATGCTCCCACCCAGAAACCACAAATCCTGCCTCATGCTTTAATCTCCTCAGGGGCCCATGTAATCAACATCCCAGCTCACTTCCCCACATTGTCCACCCAGACCCACAGGCTTAAGAGCCTGTTTCTACTCACCTTCGGTTCTTGGGTGAGGGCCAGCTCCTTTTGTCCCCTCGCCCAGGGCCAGCCCTCCCCCCAGGGACCCCGCTGCCTCCGCCACCACCTGTCTTTCCCCCTGGTCCTGGGCGCCGGTTCTGACGTTCCATGCCAGGTCGCTGGCTGGAGAAACTCCGCTTGCTCAGGTCTTTAGCTCTCTGGCTCAGCTCACCTCGGGGCATGGATGGGACCCCAGGACTTGCCCCAACCCCTCCACCTCCACTGCCAGGGGTTCCCACCACTTTGGGGGTTAGCAGGGTAGGTGGGGGGGCTTCTTTGTCTCCCCGACGCTCGCTGGCAAAATCACTGCTCTCTGATGCCGTCTCCCACTCCTCATTGGCCTGGTCTGAGTTCTGATTTGACAGGTCAGGTGATTTGGCAGCTGCCCTTCGTGGAGGTGGGGGTACCACTGCTGCTGCTGATACTTCCTCAGGACCAGGGGGTGTAGCTGTGAGGGGCAAGGGTGGAGCCTTTCCTTCAGCCCCCCTTGCTGCATTCTCCCTTTCTTGCTTTAGCCTCCGGAATCGAGGTGGTTTGTCCTGCTGTTGTGCCCGTCCATGTCTCCTTCTCCGGGGACGCTCCCCATCTTCTACACCACCACCACTGCCTCGAGCCTGAGGTGGCAAAGGTCCTGGAACCAATTTCTCCTTTGAGGCTTCTTTGCCTGGTGGTAGCGGGCCTGCTGGAGGCTTCTTGGGAGCCAGGGACTTAGCAGGAGGGCTCCAGCCCGGACCAGCAGGGGGAGGAGGTCGACCACCCCCTCGACCCCTTCGTGATGGGACGCCTCGTGGAGTGAAAACACGTCCCCCCCGGCTAGCAGGGAATCGAGCTGGAGCTGGTGAAGGTGGGGCTCCTGGTTGTGAGGGAGCTACAGGTACTTGAGGTACTGCCCCCTCCTTCGTTGGAGGAGCTTCCTTGTCTGACGGGGCTAGATCGCTCTCATGTGTCTCACTGCCCGTCTCTGAGCCTCGCTGCCGGCGACGCTTAGGGATCTCCTCATATTCTGAACCCTCACTCCTTGTCTCACTGGCTGTTCGGCCTCGGGGAGGAGGGGGATGGGAAGGTCCTCCAGCCCCACCACTCCCCCGGCCATCATCTCCTCGGAACTCCCGGTAGCTACGGAACTCCCGACTTCGGGCACCTCTGCCCCTTCCCCCATAGGTCCCTCTGAAACCCCTACCCCGGGCAAAGTACTCTCCACGCCCCCTGCCTCGGCAGGAAGTTGGCCCCACACGCTCATATGAGTAATCCCGACGAAGTCGAGGTGCAGGGGACAGGGCCCCAACTGGGGGAGCTTCCTTGGGGCCTGCTGTTTTTCCCTTGGAGACCTTGAGAGCATCAGGTTTGGAGACCTTAGAGGTTTCATCACTTGGCTCAAGAGGCTTGGGAGGCAGTTCTTCTGCCTTTGCAGGGGGTGGAGTTTTTTTGATAGGTCCAGCACGGCGAGGGGGTGCCCCTGGCTCCTCAGGCGGTCCACCACGGCGACTACTACCTGGGCGAGGACCCCATCTTGTTTCCGTTCGGCTCTCACGACGTGGTGGTGGTGGGCCTTGGCCCCCGCCCCCACCACTCCGGGGGGGTTTACGCCCAGTTTCTGCTCCCCCTAGCTGCTGGGATTCTTCT
The DNA here is from genome assembly GCA_028658325.1 of Potorous gilbertii. Taxonomy (NCBI): domain Eukaryota; kingdom Metazoa; phylum Chordata; class Mammalia; order Diprotodontia; family Potoroidae; genus Potorous; species Potorous gilbertii. The sequence continues at coordinate 309,798,977 of CM053770.1, read as the reverse complement.
TTGGGGGGTTCCTTCTTGGGTGGGATTGATAATTTGGCTGATTCATCACTGCCAGGAGGCCAAGGAATTGGACGAGGGCCCGGGGGGCCTGATTCCTCCAAGGGAAATCGGGAAAGTGGGGGACCAGGGGCTCCATTTTCAGGGAAGCCTGGATAAGTGGCCAGATAGGGTGGTGGAGGAGGAGCTGGAGGAGTCTCACTTCTATATAGAAAGTGATGTTGGAAAGTAGAAAAGAAACAAAAATGGTACAGAATCAGCACACTGGGATATGAAGGAAAAGACCTAGGTTTCATGATGGAAATATTTCTAGCAATTCAAACCTTCCCCTCTCCCTAAGGATGTGCAACACACCAACCAATCTTTCCCATCCACATAAAAGATTTTAAGTTTATCTGTTGAATCTATGAATCTGCTGAGGACTTAGGATTTCTTCCCTGTCTCATCTCACCTTATGCCCTTGTCATCCTCTTCTGGGGCCTGGCGCAATGGAGAAGTGAGAGGGCGGCTGTCAGCAGGCACAGTGGCAAAGACATCTCCTGCCCAAGCCAGCTTTGGGTCCACTGGTGGGGTCCCCCGTTCCCTTAGGAGGGGAGGTGGGTGCCGATCAAAAGGCTCTGAACCCGAGCCCCCACTGTCTGAGCGTTCCCGGGGAACCAGACCTGAGGTATGGGATGGTGGTTAGGAAAAAGGATAAGACTATGGCACTAACATTCCCATATAATGGGTACAACCACTCACAAATCTGAAAACCTCTTGTCAAAAATCAAAACAATGTTCTTCCTATCCCTAATTCTATCTCAGAGATCTTCCTATTCTCCCTTCACTAGCCCATTAAGAATGCCCACTCCTTACCAGAGGGATGTACACCTGGAGGGTAAAAATCGAGGGGGGGCCGCCCCTGGAGCAGCCTGGGATCCATGTAAGGTGGGATCATCATCCAACGAGGGTCAAAGTTCATTGGGGGCATTGGTGGTGGCCGGCCTAGTGAGCCAGGGTACAGGGCCTTAGGTGGTGGGGGTGGAGCCTGGGGGGGTGGCACAGCACCCATGGCCACTGGCTGTGGAGGTGATGGGGGCACTGGAGCAGGAGGAGTGGGGCCCTGTTGGTGTTGCTGCCATTGCTGTTGTTGTTGCTGCTTCAAAAGCTGCTCCTGGGAAAAAAGCGCAAAAAATCATCCTATTATAGAAAGGAGCACAGGGTGAGATTGGAAGAAGAGTGAACAAGGAGAAGAGAGATGAGGACAGGAAATACCAAGGAACCAAAGAAATCAACATAGAAAGAGAAAAACCAAGACCTAAATTAAACCAAAATGAAACAAGATACAAATAAAATTCAATGGAGATAAAGAGCAGAATGTTCTAGAAAGTGGTCAATGGTTACAACAAACACTGGTGAAACTGAAGAGATGGGGAACCATGGGGACTCATGGGGAAAGGGCCTCAAGCTTACTTGCTGCTGACGCTGGAAGCGGGGAGGCAGAGACTTCTGGTATTTGGGATAGCCCAGCCCCTGGTTAGGGGGCTGTCGGGTTGGCCCAGCTCCATCAACCTTGGCTTCCACCTTGGGAGCTGGGGGTGTGGTAGGTGTGGGGACCTCTTCTGGTGGCTCAGGGGTCTCCTTTGGTGGCTGTGGAGGCTCCGCTAAATTGAGCGAGGAGAAGAAAAATCAAGTTGGCTCAAAAAGATTCCTAACTATACTGAAAAATATCTCCCTGCCTTCAAAACAAACAAAAACGGTTCTCAGACAGTCAGACCTAAGAAACCCTCCCTCACACTAGTGTTCCTCAAGACGATGTTAACATCTTCTCTACAAGCCCTTATTTTTCCTTGTCAAACCAACTAGAAATCAGAGTCAACTCACTCAAGAGATTATTTAGTCCATTAAATCATCCCTTCCCAGTTCACAGTCATGAGAGTGAGGGCTCTTCTTTCATCCTACCATTAACTGTTCCCTGGGCCCAAACCAGCCAAAATAACTCCACAAACCAGGAATATACATCTGGCTATGTACCGCATACCTGGGCTGGCATCAAAGCTGCTGCTGCTGGTACTGCTACTGTTGCCACCGCTCACTAAGGTGGGAGCTGGAGCCAACACAGGGGCAGGGGCAGGCTGGGCAGGGGCAGCAGGGACCAGGGCTGGCTCTTCAGGCTCCTTCTCAGCAGGTGGGGCTAGCACTGGAGGTGGTGCTGAGGGTGCTGGGGGTTCTTTGGAGGCAGCAGGGGGTGGAGCTGGGGTGGGAGGGGTAGCAGGGGGAGCAGAAGGCTCTGCTTTGAGTCGTTTGTCAGGAGCCCCAAACTTTTCATCCAGTCGCTTAAGCTTCTCTGCACAGGCTGCCCGTCGCTCCTCTTGCATACGTCGTTCCTCTTCTTCTCGGCGCCTTCGTGCCCGCTCTACTGCCAGAGAGATCTCTGATGACGATTGCTTCCGACGTTGCCGCCAAGCTTCATCCTCATCTTCAGGTGCTGGTGGCTTACAGGGTGGGCCTCCACGATCCTGATGACAGACGTGGACAAGTATCAGACACTCACTTCCGTGTAGCTTTACTAATATTTGGCTCTCTGGCTCCACATTCTACCACACCACCTATACCCTGCCTAGTCCTCACACAGGGACCTCAGCTGTGGGAGAGATGGAGAAACACTCCACCAGTCTTTCCCTTCCATGTCTTTCAGGGGCTCCTTCTCAGAGCTTGTGTTTTGATCATCTACCTCCCTTTTTTCTAGATCTCAGGCTTCATCCACCCTCAAACAACTCTTATTATTTTGCCTTTGACTTCATTTTATTTCCTCTATCTCTTCTTGTGGCATTCTTAAAACCCGAATATTTCATACTGGAAGGGGCCTTAGAGATCATCTGATCCAACTCACTTGGGATGAAGAAACTAAAGCCTAAAATGATGCCATTTGCCCCAAATTACAAAAGTACCAAGTGAAGGATTTATATTCAGGTGTGTCTGCCCCTAACTCAGTCTTTTACCACCTACACATCACCTTGCCTCCTCCTCATGTAATCCTGGCTCTCTTATCAGTCCATACTGCACTAACTTTTCACAAGATACTATTCCCCTCCCCTCTGATACCATACTCCTCATATATCTCACAATGCTCCCTGTCAATACTCACTGGATAGTCTCCAGGAGGCCCCCAATTCCCAGTGGGGCCTCGGTGAGGTGGGGGTGGGGGAGGCTTAGGGGCAGGAGGCCCAGGCTCTGTCTCAGGAGGCCGAGAGGCTTCTGTCCAGGCTGCCTTGGGAGGGGGCGGCTCATTTCCAGGAGAGCAGCCCTTCTTGTTGTCTGTGTCAGGGGGCCGATCCTCACTAGGACGGGCCTCCTTGCTGTGGGAAGAGGAACAAGGGCAATCAAAGCAAGGTTAACAGTACTCATTTCCTCCTTCATCAAAGTTGAATTACTCCAAGAACCAGAGGACCTCAGAATTCAGAGAACTGGAATGCCCCCACCTTCCACCCCCACTCACTGGCCCTCTGCTCCCTCTTCATCAGAATCACGACCATCCTCTTCATCGCTGAACTTGAGCTTTTCTGTGTAGTCTACCTCCTCATGGGCCCCTGAAGGGAGAGGGCATAAGCTGGTAAATCTGGTCTCTTTCTGCTGGGACCTGGGTATCTGGCTTGGAATATATGGCTGACCACTCCTCCCTCTAGGGTTGGGACCAAGCCTTGGGTGTGGATGGGGGAGAAGGCAGTGGTGGTGGATAAATTACATTAATTGGTGGATACATTGATTCAGTGTTTGTCTCTTTCAATTCTCTCATTCCAAATGACCCCTCAAAGTGTCTCCTTTAACAGCCCTAATTCCCCAAACTCTTCACTATTAGTACTTCCACCTCACCCCCAGCCCCCATATATCCTGGAAGTTCTTATCCTTTCCCTCATTAGTCCTAGCTTTTTCTCCTAGCAGATCCTGTTTCATAGGTTCCCCTTTTCCAGCTCTCCCTGGATTCTCCACTCACCCGCCCAACCGTCATCATTCTCCTGATCCAGCTGGTCAAATTCCTTGAGGTTATCCTCCTTGAGGATGGAGGGTCGACTCACAGGCTCTGCCAGGCGCATGGGGGGACCTGAGCCCCGGGGACCAGCCAGCCGGGGGAATCGGCTGCATTAAGGGTATGTGAATGGATTACACTTCTAAATGGGGCTCTGTTTCCCTAGGAGATACATCTCATTCCCTTAAAGGTCCCAGTTTGTCCAGTTTCCCAGATTCTATATCCTACCCCAGCCCCACAACCCATCACCCCAGGTCCAAACCCAGTGCTTGTACTCTCACCTGGGCCCATCAGGAGTAGGGTATCGGTAAGGCCCCTGTGGTCCATAAGGAGGGAACGGGAGATATGGGGGGTACATCTGCAAGAGGTCCCAACACTTGCACTTAGAGGGGAATCTAAAAGGTCCGATCTTCCCCTCCAAATCCCTGCTCCAACCCTCTTGCTGTTCCTTTATTCCCTAGCCCAAGACTCCTTTCTCTCAAGACCCACAACTCACAAAGGGCGGCATCATCCCGCGATAGGAAGGGAACTGGGGGGGAGCAGAGGGCTGGAGCCCCCCCCGGGGGTCGTGACCATGATGGAGTTTGGAGTCCGGGCCCTCCAGCTCATCAGGGCCCCGCCCACCTCCATCCCTCCAAGTTGTGGCATCTGGTACAAGGTTGGGTATTAAGAGACAGGAAGAAGGGAAAGAAAAACAAAGAGATGTGACTATTCAGGAGCATATGTAACATAGGTAACATGGTAATAGGAACAATAGTAACAAAGCTGATCAAGCCAGCAATTGGTTCTGGAACAGAAACCTTCCCTTACTGGGAAAGGATACGTTGGAAATACCACACAGGTCAAGAATAATGGGATGAATTTGAGTCACCCCTTGAGAGGGAAAAAGGGACAACAGGTAGTGAAAATGAAAATTTAAAAATTTTAGCAATAAAACTTTTTGATAAAGAGGGACCCACTTTGGGGGCGGAGGCTTGGTCCGGGCCCAGACGACTGTTCGGCAGACTCCCTTTCCTTGGCAGCCTTGTCCTGGTCGCCAGCCGCCTGCAGGGTCGGAAATTCCTCTCGAGAGAATCGTGACAGTAGGTTTGATGCCCTTCCACCTACAAAGGATGAGTGAAGGACAGAAAGACTTTATCACTATCAAACATTTGTAAAACACTCACTTATCAGTTTTTAGACTAGATTCCCCTTCTCCCCCACCTCACAGGTGGATTTGGGGATTCCAGCTTATCACTCAAGGGAAGTTGGTTCTGCTAACAGATGTTCTACCTATCCTGAAAAAGTCTAACATGACAGAAACATAGGTCCTGGAAAGATGAACCTGGACTAAAGGATCAGCACATGGCCAAAGCAAACAATCAAACCTCTGATTGCCTTTAGGGAGTACATCAGAGCCTAGGCCCAAGAAAAAGGTTTACTAAACAGGAAGGCAATAAAGGAATATTGCAAAGGAAACATACACATATCTGTCTGTCAGGCAGAAGTTTATTCCAGTGCCTTCAACTTACCATCCCCGTGCGCTCCATGGGTGACACTGGCTTGTGCCCAAGACTTTACTCCGCTTGGAACCGAAGGGGCGTTCTGTTGGGAAAGGAATAGAAGTTGAAAAGTGAGCCAGCCCCTTAGAAGTCTTTCTCTCTTTATCCTGAGTATGGCTGAACCTCCCTAAATAATACCTCGGGGACTGCTGGGGGGCGCTTCGGCTGGCTGGAGGCAGGCGTCTGTGAAGCCGGCAGTGGCTGCGATTCCGGCGGCTGAGCAGTTGAGGCATCGGAACTGGAGGGAGATGGAAGGATAGAGTGGTTAAGCCTGGGACTATCCATCTCTCCTATCCATTTAGACAAGATATCTTAGCAAACCACAATGAAATCAGAGTGATGAAAACTCAGGCCTCAGCCCTCTTCAGGTCCCCATTGTCCTTGCTTCTCGTTCTCATGTTTGTGCATGAAAAGAAAATCCAAAGCCTAACTCTATTACACCAGATCCCCTATGAGAAAAGCTGAAGCCCCAACACCTATTCTCTGTCCCCACACCTCTTGGGGTCGGGCTGCTCCTGTTTGCTTGCCCATCCTGTCCCGTCTTTCGGCACTAGCGAGACATTAGGGTCATTGCCTTTGTTTTCGGCTTTCAGACTCGGCAGATTGGCTGGGGGTGGCATGCGCCGGGCGATGGCAACTTTCCCAAGACTCTGTAAGCCATGTCGAGGAGCAACTACAGGAGAGAGGCAGAGAAGGATGAGGAGTGCCTACAACCTACCCCATGAGAGATCTGGCTCCAATGCCAGACACCAACCATTTACACCATTTTTTGATCAAGGGACCAATCTGACCATTAATCTCTGGGAATTAATGTAGGACTGGAAGTCCCTGGGCTAGTGAAGGTAGGGTATGCTAGCCCTGAACTTTTTCTAGCCCTCATTTCTTTGCCTCCAGTTCTTACGTATCTATGGATGGGAAGCCACAGACACGCCTTTGTGGGAGGTAAAATAACTCCTACCTAGAATCAGGTATCTACCCCCTCCCTTTATATCCCTAGGGTAGACCTGCTAAGCCCTCTTGTGTTCCTTTGGCATCTCATGTCTCCACTATGTCTGGCTCCCCCAAAGGACCTTAAGCATTCCCATCACTTCTGTCCCCAACCCCCCCCCAACATGGCAACGTTCCCATAAGGGCCCTCACCAGCGGGTTTCTGGATCTCTAAGGACTTGCCCTTGTATGTATCAAACAGGTTGAGCGAGGAATACTTCTTTCCATCCTTCCCCTTGGCAGTCGGCCCCGAGCGATCGGACATCGCGCTGGAAGCTCATTGAGTACGTTGGGTCCTACAGGCGCCTCCCCCGAAACGTGCTGGAGCCTGCAGGTGGGGTTCCAGCACCTCACTTGCTGTTCTCTCAGGAACACACAAGGAGGGCTATTCTCACTTTCTTCAGAATCAAAGATATCTTAGATCCCTATCCCTGGCTCATTCTTTTATTGAAAGCTTTTCTATCACGCTCACACACCCAAACAAATATTTCTCATATCTTCCAAACTCAGGGATGTATGAATTTCAAATCTTGTTGCCTTTCAGCAACAGATCTTCCTACCTGGCCTCATCCTCTGATATCACAATGTAAAGTCACAGATTATCAGAGGCATGGGGGTGGCGGGAGGGAAGGAATATTAGCAACTTAAGGACTTAATTTTAGTCATTATGGAAAACATCAGGTCTCTCCTTCTTGGTCCTTAGCTCTTTCTATTTCCCAGCAAATAAACAAAAAATATCTATTTTTCCCTCCAAGGGAATAGATTACATTAATCCTTACTCCAGAGAAAACCAGGATGATCATAGCCTACCAAAAAAAGAAAGCTCGGTCCCAACACTTTTCCAATCTCCATTCCGTTTTAAACTCCCCAGCCTGGTTTCAGGGCTCAGGGCCCCAGGCTCTATTCCCAGCATGCCTTCTGTCCCATATGGGGAGGGTTAGGAAAGATGGATGCTGGGAGTTTGGGAATTTTATGAGCTTGCCCAGCCAGAATGGAGGTTGGCGTCTGAGAAATGCTCGGAGGAACAATCAGTGTTCACCCACACTCTCTGGCTGAAGCACCCAAACTACCTGAACAACTGCCTGCCTCACAGCCCCAGCCCCTGGAGAGTTCAGAACGCTGCAGGCCCAGATTCTGGGGGAAGGCACTAGCCAACGCTTATCTTCCCAAATCCAGATGTGAAGAAATAAAGTAATATGGACTTGGACATTTCTCTCTAAGGGGCCAGTGCTGGCCCTACCACCAACCCCACAACTTTCCCTTTCACCTCCCTCTTCTCAGAACTTGAACATCCTAGACTCATGGTTGCTCCCTTATCTTCAGGTGCAATAGAGGATTCCTTATCCCCAGTTCCTCAGAAGTACTGCCTGCCATGTGTAGGGGAAGGCAGACAGCGCATCCCCTTCCTTCAGGGCCCCAAGGATGGGAGGTAAAATTTCTTTTTGTCAAGCTGGAGTAGGGGGAGGGGTGGAATATTCTATGAGGAGAAGAACAGAAGGGCCTGCTTCTTTAGAGAGGGCAAAATAAAGTGTAAATCATCATGTACATCTCAGGAAGTTATTCCCAAGGGGAAGGACTGGCCCATACCCAGAAAGGAATAGGGAATCATCCCAAAAGAGGAACCCACTGGAGGTGAGCTACCAACGGGGGAATGTCTAGTTTGATCAGAGGGGGAGCAAAAAGGTGAAGGGAGGAGAAAGTGAAATGTCCACCGGGGAAGAAAAAAGGGGCTGGGGGGGGAGAGAGTGACAAACAGGCCCTGGGTGGGAGAAAACGTAATGTGGGAGCAGGTCGGGTTCAGGGATCATGTGAGGGAGGAGGGCAGGAACGGAGGGGCACCTCCAAATAAGAGACAGGGAAGGAAGAGGAAACCAAGGAGAAAGGGAAGGATGAGTGTGGGGGGGAATAAAAGCATTATCCAGGGGAGCCGGGCTCAGGGCGACCCGGAAGGAGGGGAGATGAGGTGACACGGGGAGAAGGGACCTGGAGCGTGGGGGAGGGCTAAGTTCCAGCGAGTCAGTAAAGAGCCAGGCGAGGGGGGCCGGGGTACAATATGGAGGAAGGGAATAGAAAGGGGGTTGTTTCTGCAGGGGAAGCTGTTACCCCTAGTTGAGGGGCATGAGGACACCCCTGAAGAAGCAAGGGTCGCCCCGTTAGAAGCTGGTGGAGGCAGGTTATCGCCCCCTTGGAGAGTTGTGGAGGGGGGAGGGGAACGAGGAGGGGGTGGGGGGACCCCGGGGGAGGGGCGGCCGGGCCCCGGCGGCGAGAAGAGGACAAAATGGCGGCGGCGGCTGATGGCTGCTGCTGCTTTTACCTCCTCCCCCCGCCGCTACCGCCGCCTCTAGCGCCAGCCCCTCCGTCGCAACCGCCGGCCGCCACCCGCGCCGGGAATGAGGTGGCCGCCCCGCTGCGCGCCCCCCCGCAGACTCACCTGGCCGGGTGCGCGGGGTCCGGGGCCGGGGTCTGGGGCTCCCCCGGGCGGGATGGCGGCGGGGCGGGGGCGGATGGCGGCGGATGGCGCCGGCTTCGGCTCCTCCCGTCTCCCTCGCTCGCTCGGCGGCTCGGCTCCGACTAACGGCCCATCCGGGCAACCGCCGCCCCCGGGAGCGCCCCCCCCAACCTCCCGCCTCCCTCCGCTCCGGGGCACGCCCCCTTCATTTGCATAAGGGGTGGAGTTCCCGCCACCCGGTCCCACTCTTTAATCACAGTACTGTTCGTTTAAAAAAAAAGAAAAGGAAGAAGAAAAGGAAAACCCTGGGAAGGAAAGAAAAAGGGGGGAATGACAAAAAACGGGGACAAGGGAGGGTGGAGGGTGAGAAAGTTATTTGCATAAAGGGGTGGGATAAGCCTTAGCTGGGACTGTGGTTGGCTAAGGAGACAGACTCCCTCCTATCCTCAGTCGGCCGTTACGGCATGAGACGTGAGGCGTGAGGCGTGCGGGAGGGGCGGGGCCACGGCGCCGACCTGTTCGGCGGTTGGTAGATATGTAGAGCGTAAGCTACGGAAGGAGGTGGCCAAGAGGCGGAGTGTGCGTCTTGCGTACGCGGCGGGAAGAGGCGGGGTAGACGTAAGCGGCGTAGCTGGAAATAGGGGCGGGACGCGTGGAACTAGTGGAGCCGTAAAGGGGTGGAAAGGAATAGTCGAATTAATATATACAAGAGAATGAGACCCATGTGGGCCTCGTGATATTCTCGCGAGAGTTATGTAGGCAGTCATGGGGCGGGGCTCCATCCCGCTTCTGAGAATAAAATGCGCCTGGGGCTCATTTACATATTTACTTAACATAAATAAGTGGAGAGGAGCCAGATGCAGAAAGTGACGAGACCTACTCTCTGCGGCGTCCGGTCCTACGTATAGAGACAGGAGTTAGGGACGAGCTGTGATTTCCCTGCTGGGAGGGCCCCTGACCTGCGCCGGGCTGCGTCCGCTGCCTCTTTCGGGTTCAGTGACTTGCCCGGGGTGATGGAGGTGGACTTGAGCTCCGGTATTCCTGGCCTCCGGGACGGGTTTCCATCCACCTTTCCATGCTGCCTCTCTGCCTTGTAATCAACCAGTCCTTCTTAACTCTTTGCTCTAGGGACCGCTTTATACAATTAATTATTGAGGACCACCCTTCTTCCCCACTAAGACCCCGCCCCCACAGAGCTTTTGTTGGTGTGCGTTACATCTGTCAGTATTTACCATATTAAAAATAAAAATGTCTTAATATTGTGAAAATCGTTTTTTACTTCCGACACAACCCAACACTGCTCTAACTAGTTCTCCTTGGCATAAAATATGCAGCCTTGATGAATGGCACAGAAAAGGGAATTTTCTTGTCAGAATATTTGTTCAGGATAATATAAGCAATGAGTGATGAAAAACAATATCACGTGTATGACATATAATTATTTTTAAATTATTTCTATTTGGGGGATTTTTTTTAAATTTTGAATTCCAAATTCTCTCCCTCCAGTCACTCTTCCACTCGTTGAGAAGACAAATATGATAGCCGTTATAAATGTGATGTCAGATAAAACATTTCCGTATTAACCATGTAGCAAAAAAAAAAAAAAAGCAAGAAAAATAAATAAATGTGCTTCAATCTGCACTCAGTTTATTAGTTCTCTCTCTAGAGGTGGAGAGTATTTTCTATCATGAGTTCTTTAGAATTGCATGACCTATAATTGTAATGAGAGGTAGATTCCAAGTGCACTTAATATGTTATAACAGGTTTTTAAAAGATGACGGACAATACTCCCTCAGTCTTATTTGGCAACTTCTCCTTTACCTAAGTGCTCTGCTTCAACCAAACCTAAGTAGTGAGTGGACTGCTCATTCAGTCACAAAACATTTTCTGTGGTTCTACCACGTATAAGAGACAGAAAGGCATAAATGGATAGAGTGCCGTACTTAGATGGAGAAAGAAAACCTAGTTTCAAATATCAGCTCTGCCAAGATGTATAACCATGTGGCAAGTCACTTGACCCCTCCAAACGTCAGGAAATTTTTAAGACTCTAAGTTGTACTTGTTACTCAAGAAAGTTCTCACATACATTAAAACACAAGGTACTGTAGAGGATACAAAAATAGACAAGACCCAGTTCTTGCCCTTAGTGACTTAATAGTTTGGTAGGGGAGTTATCTTCAAAATATATATACTTCTAGTTTCAATACAAAAAAAAAAGTTCTCAATGACATCTCTACATACTTAGTCTTCCAGGTCTGTCACTACTTGTGTTGTCTGCTCTGTGAAATCATCCCTCTCAAGTCTCACTTCAACTTAGAGAAACTTCTCTTAACTACCCAGAGCATTATGCAAGCATATGGGGAGGGTTCAGTGTAATTGTAGTGTTAATTATCACTTTAACTATGTTATCTTTTCCCATCTCTGTGTAGATTCAGTTAGGTGTAGGAAAAAGTCACTAAATGTGGAGTCAGGAGACTTCATTTGGTTCAAATGGGTGGTGGAGGGGGTAGTTAATACTTTCACTTTCTACTCAATACTGGGCTTGTGAAAAAAACAAAATAAAACCTGCAAACTTCAAAGCACTTAATAAGTTCCATAGCTGATTAAGGATTCACAATATACTTTCCATCAATTGATTATGTATATGAGAGGGCCCTTCTACCCCATCCCAAAGCTACCCCAAATAAATCACATAAGCTTAATTTTGAGGGGGAGGGAATGTATTTAATTCACAGTTTGCTTTCCAGTTTCGACTTCCCATCATGGGGTGGGGGAAGATGAACCCCCTGATAACCTCTCCTTCCCAGTCAAGGCAATTCAGAGATTGCTTTCTTGGCTGGGGGTGCCTTTGGTTTCTCTTGTTCTCTGTTCTTCTCCTCATACATCAGGATCCTGAATTAGAGAATTAGAAAGACAGAAGGGTGGAGAATGGGGAAGAGTCTGTTTGAGAGAGGAGTTAAGGGGTCAGAAGCAAGTGAATTAAGAAGACATAGGTTGGGGTTATGAAAGTAACCAAGGACTTCAGAAACATGGGAGGAAATAGAGTTGGTGGAAGGGTAAAAGCACCATGACTTTTTTGGGGAGGGTGGACTAGACAAGGGAAGTCATCATTGGGAAATCTGGGGAATAGGTAGGAGCAGAATCTAGGAGAAGATTCAGGTGAAAAATGTGGGGGATTCAGGATAGTTTATGGGGGTCTGACACTTACATTTTAAGAATGGCTGATCTCTTGCCTAGCATCATCCTGAGGAAGTCAGGGTAACAGATAGTTTCCCCAGAGTCACCTGCCACCTCTCTAATTAGTTTCTTCAGCTCCAGGTGAGTCTTGGGGACTCCTAGTTTCTCCAGCATTCTCTTCAGGGACATTGTATCTTCCAGATTGATTGGAGAGGATCATACAACCCCATTTCTTTAGATTCCCATCCTCTTCTTTCCCACCCCATGAAGAGAGTAGATCCCACCCTACCCAGTAAGTAGGACTGAAGCAAACATCAAGGCCTCTGGTAGTTTGGCAAAAACTCAGGATAGACCACCCTCCCCCATTGTTAGACATTTTTTTGGATGAAATAGTACTTCCACCCCTGGAATTACCCCATTCTCACCAATATTGCCATCTCCATTTAGGTCAAACTCCATATATTTCTCTGAAGAGGTGAGGAAAAAAAAGAGAGGAGGGAGAGAGGGTAAGGAGAAGAATGAATTTATGGTGGAGGACAGGAAAGACAAGTTATTGGCAAGAGGGAGTTGGAGAGATGGAATGGGAGACAGGAACAGTTAGAGAAATTGAAGGGGAAAGGAGGGAAACAAATGGGTGCTATTGGAAATTAGATTTGTATGTAGGGGAATTAAAGGGACAGGAGAGACAGCTTCTCCCCAAATGCAGCAAGATTTTATGTATATCACCGGCTCCCTGCCCCAACCAGAATTTTTCCCTTTCTCTTACTCTTAAAGGCTTCCAGTTTGGGGGGTAGATCCTCATCATTGTTATATTTGGGGTCATCCAGGAATTCCTGTCGGGGACAGGCAGGGAAATAAATAATCCCTTGCTTCCCTTCCCTTTTTGTTCCTCTCCCCTCTTTTTTCATCTTCTTACCTGGTTGATTCTATCCAATTTCTCTTCCTGCCGAGCTTTCAGCAGTCCAAATTCTTTGCCCCCTAGGAAGGAAAGGATGGAGGCATAGAGATTAATAGTATTCAACTGACTTTCAAATTACTTACCTTCTTGTCTTGTACTCTGAATATCCTCACCCCACCCCACCAGTTGACTTCCCATTACTAGAGTTCCCCTCTCATTCCTTTCTTATCCAGCTCTCCCAGTTCTGCCCCTACTACCACTACCCTTTCTCTTACCTTGAAAGTCTCTAGTCTGGTTCATGACCTCTAAGTGGCTACAGGAGAGCTGGAGCCAGGCAAAGCTGTCTGTCCTTCTGTCGATCCTCTTCAAGCCAATATCCTCTGCTGCCTACCTCCTAGACTTCCTCTTTCCTGGAACCCCTTCTCCTCCACCTCCTAGTCTTCACTTCCCCATCAGCTTCTGCTTACTCCAGCACCCTAAGGAAGGGGCTGAACTAGGGTGTAGGTATATAGAATGAGTGAAGAAGGAGAAGGAAAATAATGCATGATGGATGAGTCCTCCCTTTCATCTAACTTTTGTCCCTCTCGCAGCACATCCCCTTGAAGGGAGACTGAGATGATATATTTCCCGAAATACCTCTGTACTGAGCTACCTGAGGCAGCATCCACTTTCCCTTCATATATCTGAACTCTGTATCTGTATCTGGAAGCTTTTACTTCCTATTACTCCCTCTCTGATTCTTGGTAGGTCCAGTGTGAATTTGTGATACTGTCACTAGACTCTCTCACTTGTATTTTTTGCAGTTTTCATATGTGGTAGGTACCACAGATGGAAGATACTCTTTCAACTTTTTCCCTTCCTCCTCCTCTATTCCTTCCAAGTCTGTGTCTTTTCAAGGAAATTGCCCAGGGCTAGGTGATTAGAATTTTTGAGGAGAGAAATGGAAAGTGGGTAGGGGAGTGAAACTGTTGAAGGTGGAGAAGAAGAAGATGAAGCCTGAGGAGCGTGTGCCAGATGTGTGTGGTATATAAGTGTTCAGGGATGGATAGGAATAAAGTACAGACTTCATACAAGTTGGAGAATTTCTACTAGGACAAAAATGGAAACATAGACCAAGAGCCCCACAATGAAAGGGATAGCTTCTTGTACTATGAAGCATAGAGGAGTCTCCCATAGCTCTGGGACTGATTAAGAATGTTTAACCTTGAGGTACAGGAGAAAGGAGGAAAGAAGTTTGATGAGAAGAAAGGCAGAGAATCTATGAGAGAGACCAATCTGGGGAGGTAGAAACATCTAATGGGACATGTGGTGTAAGAGGAAGAACACAGTCTAAAAACAGATGTGAAAGAAAGGCCTTGAAAAGTAAATATGTGAGTATATCCCCAGATCTAGGACCTAGGTACCTGGTTCCCAATGATCAAAGACAGGAGAACATAGAGGTGGAGATGGGGTAGGAAAATGTAGCCTGAGTTGGGAGTCCTGGTAGTGCTTGGATGGAGAAGGTATTCATATCCTAGGAAGAAAGGAGAACAAGAAAGCTAGGTAATTATTTGGGTGATTAAGGTGCTGACTTGGAAGAAGAAAGATGAGGTTCTTTGGAAGTCCAGGGAAAGATGTTTGGGGGAGATTAGAACTGAAAAGGTGGGGTGGTAGGGCATGTAACCAGAAAGGGCCAGTTAAACAAATTTTGTTTAGCATATTCTGTGAACTCACTTTCTCTTGGTACTGTGGGCAGGGCCCCTTGAATTTTATACCTACTCAGATGATGAAAGATTTTAGTAGGAGTAGGAAAGAAGGGACTAGGAGGGGAAGGAGACATTAGGCAAGCCTACTCCAGAGAAGTAAGGTAGTATAGTGAAAAAAGTGTGGAACTTGGAGTCACAGGACCTGCATTCAAATTCCAGCCTGGTCATTTATTACCTGTGTGATATTCATGCTTCATCTCTCTAGCCCTCAGTTTTCTCATCTGTAGAATGAGGGGATTAGAATGAATTATCCCAAATGTCCCTTTTATGGCTTCTTGTTTTGGGGTTTCCCAATTCCTGGAGATTCTGACCCAGGAAGGGTGCTTTTCTGTTTTTTCATAAACAGCCAAGGGAGGCCTGCTATTGGCTCAGTCATTTCTTATCAGGATAGAAAAGTATGGGACAGGAAATTGGAATCCAGAGGCTGCTGAGGCCCCTCTAATTGTGCCTGCTCTCTCTGGAACTCATGGCCACATTGTGGATTTGAATATCTATAGTTATTTTACTAGACCTTAGACTTCGGCAAGTCTGGGTGGTAAAGGCACAGAAGCAAGATGGGCAGAGGAGTGCAACATGGATGTTTGGTTCTGGCTTTGTCATGTCGTCTGTCACAATGGTTAAAATTCAGTCAGTACTATATATCTGAAGTACCCAGCAGATGGCGAGCTTTTCTAGCTGTAGGCCATATGTGGGGAAGTCTACCCATCAAATGAATGCAGTATTTCCTCTGGCTACTAGAGGACACTGAGTGGCTTTAACACACACACACACACACACACACACACACCAGTGGATGGCATTTTTTCATCATGAGTCCTTTGGAATTGTCTTGGATTATTGTAATGGTCAGAGTAGCCAACTCTTTCACAGTTGACCATCATGACAACATTACTGCTACTGTGCACAATCATCTCCTGGTTCTTCTCATTTCACTTTGCATTAATTCATATAGTTCTTGCCATTTTTTCCCCCTGAAACCACCTCCTTCATCATTTGAACTTCTTTTTCCACAAGAGGCTGCTTTTCCTCTTCATGTCAGGCATGAAACTTGGTCCTTGCCTATGCTGTTGCTTCCTAAGAGCTAGCCCAGCTGATGAAATTTTCTAAGTAGGTAAAGTAGCAAACCATTATAATTATCTTGGTTCCATTTCCAGCCTTCTGCAGTAATTAGATAGAAACATACATGCGTAGATACGTCCACCTGGTGTGTTGGTCATTATAGTTTTAATAAACATGAAATTAAGGGATGTAAGTCAGGAAAGTTTCTTTCATGCAAAGAAATAGGCTTCTTTTCTCTTTTCCTTCTCAGAGGAGAGGGAGGTCATGTACATGACTGAAGTTCATGGAGAGGAAGAAAGGGGAAGGGGTTTTGTGTCATTCTTTAGGAAGAAAGAAATACAGAAGGTTCAGAGGCCTTCCAGATCCCCAGCCTGATTGCTGGGCAGAATTCATAGCAGCTTATGGTGGCTCAGTAAGTAACAGGGCTGGACTTGGAACCAGAAAGACCTGAGTTCAAATTCCTCTTTAAACACATTATGTAAGCCAGTTAAGTCACATAACCTTTGCCTGACTCAGTTTTCTTATTTAGAAAATAGAAAGAATAAAAACATCTACCTCCTATTGCTACTGTGAGGATAAAAGGAGATAATATTTCTAAAAGTACTTTGAAAGCTCTAAAGCACTATATAAATGCTAGTAATTACACAATCACCATCATCACTGTTATTAGTGGTAGTGGTACGGTCCTTAGCAGACTCTGGGTGGCAGACTGTTTGCTGTGTGATAAATTCTCCTCATGTGATCTGGATCAGAACTAGTAGTCTGGCAGCCCCTCATCTGGCCATACCTGTGGTCTTTCAAGTGTAATCTTGAAGTTCCAAAAAGAGAGAAATGGTATATTTGTAGCTAGGATTCCTTTTACAAAGAGAATCTATATTACCAAAGGACAGTCTGATTAACTGTAGGAGGTCTCAGAATGTGTTCTTCCTAGGCTTACTAAAATCATTTTGGCCCTATGAGAAGATTCTTTAAAAAATATAATATATGTGTATTTTTACATGCATCCATAATCTGACCCTTCCACTATCCCCCATTATGTAAAAGGAAGGAAGGAAAAAAGAAAAGAAGGGAGGAGGGAGGGAGGGAAGAAAGGGAAGGAAGAAAACAAAAACCCCAGGCCTTCATTGTAAACATGAATAGTACAACAAAAAAAAATTCCTACATTTGCACACTTGAAAATTTTTCTGCATTTTAACTTCATCTGCGTGGCAGGAGGTGAGTGATGTTTCATCTTCAGTCCTCTGGATTTGTGGTTTGTCTTTGCATTGATCAGAGTTCTAAAGTCTTTCAAAACTGTTTTTTCTATGTTGTCATTGTCGAAACTGTTTTTCTAGATCTGTTTACTTTGCATTATTAGTTTGTCTAAAAATGTTAATTTTGTTATTTCTTATGTCACAATAATATTGCATTATATTCACATACCATGTGTGTTCGTCCTTTATTGCCAAAGAAGACCGTGCCATCAGAGAAATGATGACATGACTTGCACTTGACTTTGTTTTGAGTGAGGGAGGGCTGTGCAGGTCACCAGCCTCACTTCTCCTCCAGAGCCATCTGAATCCAGTGAGAAGATGTTCATCAGGATGACTGGAGATGACCCAGGATGAGGCAATTGGGGTTAAATGACTTGCCAGAGGTCACACAGCTAGTGAGTGTCAAGTGTCTAAGGTGAGATTTGAACTCAGGTCCTCCTGACTCCTGCACGGGTGCTCATCCATTGCATCACCTAGTTGCCCTTTCACATACCATAATTTATTTAGTCATTCCCCAATAAGACAATCCTTTAATTTTTAATTTTTGACTACTATGAAAAGAACTACAAATTTTTTTTTCATATGGATTTTTCCTGCTATTTCTTTGATCTCTTAGGGGTATAGGCCTAGTAGTGATGTCACTATGTCAAAGTATATGAACAATTTAATATCTTCTTGGGCATAGTTTGAAATGGTTTTCTAGACTAACTATATAATTTTAGAGTTTAATAGGACAGTGTATCAATATTCCTGTTGTCTGATAACCCCTTTGAAATTTGTCATTGCCCTCTATCTTCTTTGCCAGTGTGTATGAGTGCTTAATTTTCAGTTCTCTAATCATTAATGATTTTTTATATCTTGGGTTTCATCCTTTGAAAACTATCTATTCAAATCCTTTGACCATTTATCAGTTGGGGAACCTCAGTCAGAGAAACTTATAAAGATTTTTTCTACATTTACCTGTTTTTAATTTTAACTACATTAAATTTGTTTGTACAAAAACTTAATTTTTTTATAATCAAAATTGACCATTTAATCTTTGTGATAATGGGCACTTTTACTTATTAATCATAAACTCTTCTCTTATCCGTGAAGTCTGAAAGGTAATTTCTTCTTTCCTCCTTTAATTCATTTGTTATATGACCTAAATTTCTCCATTTGGAACTTCTCTTGGTAAATAATGTGAGACACTGGTGTAAACTCAGTTTCTGCCAGACTGATGTTCACTTTTCCCAGCAATGTTTGTTAACTAGTGGAAAGATTCAAAGATGGGGCAAAATTCCTCTAGATTATAAAAGCAAAACTGGTGGTGAAGAGATGTAAGGAGTGGGGGCATGAGAGCTTCCTCCTATGTAGTTAGTGAGATAATATTTGTAAAAGTTCTTAGCACAGTGCCTAGAATGTATAGTCAGTACTATATAAATGTTTATTCCCTTCCCACTCCCTCCCACCTTCTTCCGTACCCAGTGGTAGGAATCTGATCGGAGTGGCTGTCAGGCTGGGGGCCCTAAGGAGAAGGTATTACTAACCAGTCCAGGACCACAAAGTTCACAGGGTTAGAAGAATAATTGGCAGCCAAGATAACTTTTTAGTTAAGTGGGTAGAGACATATCAGTTTGGTTCAAAGTGAAGAAGGAAGCCAGTTATATTGGTTGGTTGTTATCCCTCATTCTCAAAGAGGACCAAAATAATACCATTATGTTGGAGTTAAGGTATAGTGTGTCTGACTATGGTTGATCACACCAATATGAGCTTGGAAGGCTCTACCATAGGTTAGGTACAAATAGTCTGTATGAACATTTGAAGGGGAGATGTCTCTAAATTTGCACATTTCACATTTCTTTTGAGCTACTGCAATTCTGCTTGCTCATAGAGTACAGTACCTTCTTTGATGTGGGCACACCATGCTAGACAGTCCTTTGCCAGTGTGTCCCATGTCATGCAATCAATTCCAAAGTTCTTCAGAGAAACCTTGAGAGTGTCCTTGTATCTCTTCTTCTGACCAATATGTAAGTACCTGTCTTGTTTGAGTTCTCCATAAAATGGTTTGTCAAGCAAAAATACATTTGACATTCAAACAACATGGCCACTCCATCAGAGTTGCACTCTCTGTAATAAAAGTTGAATACTTAGCAGTTTAGCCCAAGAAAGGACCTCAGTGGCTGGTACCTTATCTTGCCAAGTGATCTTCAGAATTTTCCTAAGAGAATTCAAAAATAAAAGTAATTCAGTTTCCTTGCATGGCACTGGTATTCTGTCCAGGTTTCACAGGCATACAACAATGAGGTCAGCACAGTGACTCTATAGATGTTAAGTTTGGTAGACAGCCTAATTTCCTTTGAAGCCTCCCAAACGCTGGCAATATATGTATCAACCTCATCATCTATGTAGCCATCCCTGAAAAGTATACTGCCAAGGTACGTGAACTTAGCCACAATGTTCAGAATTTCTCCTGTTGTTGTAACTGATGGTTCCATATATGGATGATGTGATGCTATCTAGTGAAAAACCTGTGTTTTCTTGGTATCATTCGTTAGGTCAAAATTAGCACAAGCAGCAGAGAATCAATCCATGCTTTGTTGCATCTTAGCTTCAGAGGCTGCATTGTGTACACAATAATTTGTGAACAAAAAATTATACACCAACTCTCCCTCCACTTTAGGTCTTGGCCTGTAGCCTTTTCAAGTTACATAATGTATCATCAGTGTGGTCACTGATCTTATTGCTATTTTTGTCCTCATTGAAGGCATCTGACAACATTGCTTAAAACATCATACTAAAAAGCATGGGAACAAGCACACAGCTCCACACTCCATTGGTGACTGGGAAAACACAAGAGCATCATCCATTATCCAGAACCTTATAAGCATGCCACCATGAAATTGATGTACAAGACTGATGAATTTCTCTGGGCAACCAAATTTTGACACAATTTTCTACAAGCCCTCATGACTGACAGTGTCAAAGATCTTAGTCACATCAATAAATGTTGAATATAGACCTTTCTTCTCTTCTTGGCATTTCTCCTGGAGTTGTCAGGTAGTAAATATCACATTGACTGATCCTCAGCCCTTTCTGAAGCCATGCTGACTCTCAGGTAGATGACTATCTTCCAGGTAAAGGATCAACCTATGAAGGAGGACTTTGGCAAGAATCTTTTCAGCAATGACTAAGAAAGAGACTTCCATTGTGATTGTTACATTCCTTTATTTTTATAGAGATAGATAATGGCAGCATCCTTGAACTCCTAGGGGATAACATCATCTTGCCACATAACCCAGAAAATTTCAGTCAGCCTTTTATGTGATAAATGGACCCACTCACACACACTTTATAAATTTCAGGTAGAATAGGTGCTTTGCCACAGAAGAGGAGTCTAATGGTATTCAAAATCTCTTCTTCAATTGGAAATTGGGCTAGAGAGGGATTGACTTCATTCTGAGTCAATAGTTTGAGCATTGATTGATGACAGTCTGTGGAGAATGTTATGAAAGTGTTCAGTCCATCTCTCCAGGATCATGTCCTTATCATTATTCAATGTGGCTCTTTGGGCACTGAGTAATCGAGATGCACTATAGGTCTTCGGTCCATAAATAGGCTTCAGGGCATCATAAAAAATTTTGGATCGCTACTATCAGCATAAAACTGAACTTCATCTGCCTTCTTAATGAGCCAAGAATCCTTCATCTCTCTAAGCTTCACTTACACCTTATTTTATTTTTGATGGGTTAAATGCTGCCTTCTTAGAGACAGATAAACAATTCTCCTGGGAAACGCTATGGAGTTCTTGTTTTTTATTTAGAAGCTTCTGAATTTCCCCACCATTTTCATCAACTCAATATTGATGTTGCAAATGTTCTGGCCTGGATGAGTAAACTCAGTGCTATACATCAAATCTCTGAAAACTGCCCACTCCTTTTCTTCTGTACTATTGCCAACCATGTGTTAGCCTAGCTTTTCCTCCAAATTAGTAATGGCTTGTTCTTGCTGGGAGAAGCATTCCACTCTATTGACATTAAGTCTTCTGGTAATTGTCTTACCTTGAATCACCACTTTAATTGAATGTGAAGATTTAGCTTGGAGAGCGTAAGTCTATGACCATCCGGCATTTTGCACCACACATCATCTTTACCATTCTCACATTCAGTCTATCTCTTCTCCTTATAATGACATAATCTATCAAATGCCAATGTTTGTGAGGATGCATCCATGAAGTTTTATTTTGTTTGGGCAAATGGAAGACCCTATTGGTGATGAGAAGGCCAGGAGATGTACAAGTCTTCAATAATAAGTGACTGTGGCTGTTTCTGATATCATTTTTTCCGAAGGATTCCCTGCCATGTCTGGTAGTCTGTGACTACTCTTGCATTAAAGTTACCCAGAATTATAAACTTGTCCTCTTTCAGCACATGATGAAGGTCTCCAGGTCTTCATAAAATTCTTCTTTGACTTCATCAGGGTTCATCATAGTGGGAGCATACACAATGATGATAGTGGCATGGCACTTTCCTACAAGTAGCAATTGAATTGTCATAAGTTTGTCGTTCACTCCTTTTTGTAGGCATACAGGCTTGCTGACTAGATTAGTTTTGATTGCAAAACCTACGTCAGCTTCGTAGTACTCCCTTTCATTCCTACCACTCCAGAAAAAAAACCAAAAAACGTGTATCTAGTTCTGATTTTGGTAAGCTGGCTTTCATTTGCTAGCCTTGCCACTCAGGGCTGTTATTTGGATGCAATACCTGCTGAGTTCTCTCCCAACAAAAGCTGTTAGTCTTTTGGGGTCTACTGGATTAGGTGTGTATGTGCACATTCCATGTACTGATGGTGAGTGGAATCATCTTTGTAAAAGTTTTTGTGAATGCTTTTGTGTTTTCACCACTGGGTAAGATCCATTTCTGCCATGGTAAGTAGACCAGGGTTGGGTGAAACAGACATTTTTTAGAGCTTTTTTTATAGCCTCTACTCACACCAGGAGGTGAGTAGTACAGTCCTTCAAAAAAGACAACTCAGATATGGGGGTGGAGCTGCCCAGATGCTTCAGTCTACTGAGAAAACAACCCTATTACCTGAGCCACCTGTGTGCAGGGTTGTGACTACAGCTCCCAATGTATACGTATATGCTGCTTCATTACTTGCCTGTCACCATAGGAGTTTGAGATAGGTAAAAATGGTAAAATGTGATGTCTTTTGTTTCACATATAAGTTGCATTTAAGTGGATCAGAGTTGTACCAAGTAGCCTGCCTCACTCTCTCTTCCAGGATCATCAAAGTCCAATGGCAAGACAAAGTCAAGATGACTGATGATGGCTCAGCACACAGTGGATAACCTTGGTGTCTAACCAAATTGTAAAGTATTCTACAGCACCTGCTTCAGCTGCCTTCACAGTCATTGGAACAAATCGTTCTCATTCACCCATTCTCTGGGAGAAATTTTCACATGCTTGGGGTAGACACCTTTATAATTCACCCAAGGATTTGAGACACCTCAGTTACCTTCAGGCTTGTTTTAGCCCACCTGTCAAAATGGTTACTGGGATATGGCCACTGTGCATGCTACAGCTTCTTGGAGACCCAGGTGAGAGTTGGATGAATCAGGTGGACATCAAAGGTGGAAAGCAGCCCTGAAAAGGGCTTGGCAGTCCTCATATCCAAGGTACCGTCTTCCCTGAACACACCCTACTCACTTTCCAATTGTGTAGAAAGTATTCAACTAGTTCATTACCTTTGACTGGTTGGTTAACTTAGTTAAATAAGTAATCATCTAGTTGAGCATTTAATTAGATGTGTGGTTGGTTAGTTGAAAGAGTTGAAATATGGTATAAATAAGTTAACTTGCTTGGTCAGTTTGGTAGTTAAATGACAGTTAGGATAGATGTTCACAGCTGACTTTCTTGTTCATTTTGTGACTAATTGATATGTTGTCATCTCTCTATCCACCCAACTAAAAAACTGATGAACTAGTCAGGTAATTAAGTTATCTCAGTAGCCAAATATTCTTCTAACCTTCTGAACCTTTGTGGTCCTGCACTAGTGAGGGATTCTTTCCCCCAAGCCTGACATCCCCTACAATTATATTTCTTACTGAGTCACAGAGCGTGGGGATGGGAAAGGGAAAGGGATGGGAATAAATATTTATATAGCACCTACTATATGTCAGGCACTATGTTAAGTCTTGGTTTTTTTGTGTTTTTTTTAACAAGTATTATGTCATTTGATCCTTATAACAACCCTGTGCAAACAGAGGTTAAGTGACTTGCCTATGGTCACACAGCTAGTAAGTATCTGAGACTAGTTTTGAACTCAAGTTCCCTGATTCCCAGCCTCTGGCACAGAGGATGGTGACCAGCATGGAATCCTTCCTTTAACACCCCAGTCAACTCCCTAAGATCTTTCCTTTTCAATAGTTGTGGGCCAGGTACCTCCCTGTCTCTGGGGTAGACCTCACACACCCATTTCCATTTGCCCTACCATTGCACCATAAGGATACCTGAGTTTTACCATCTACTCTGCAGTCACACCCTAAGGGCCACCTGTCCTTTCCATCAGCTTTTCAGTAGAACTCCCCTAGATGTGTTTGTTGTCTCTCCTAATTAGAATGTGGGCTCTTTGAGAGCAAGGACTGCCTCATTTGTCTATTTGTATCCTCAGCACTTAACATGCATAGTTCCTGGAACATAGTAAGTATTTAATAAATACCTATCCATTCTATTCTTCTATAAGTAAAATTCCAGGAGGAAAGAGATTAATGCCCTAGCACAAAGGTTGGCAAACTACAAGCTGCCTGTTTTGTATGGCCATTGCACTAAGAATGGCTTTTCCATGTTAAAATAAAGTTAAACCATTCTTAGCTGGTGCACAGTACAAAAATAAACTATAGTTTGACAACCCAATTTGCTGCCAATATATGTAAATGAAAAAGAACGAATGGGATGGACTCTATCATTCCATCTCCATCCCTATTACCATTTTCACCCCTCTATTTTTTCTAGCCTCTCTAGCTATGTGATGCCCCTTACTTGTACTAACTAAGCCAATTTATGGTTAGGCTTTTAAAATTTTAGGATGAAGAAATCTTCTTTATAAGTAAGGGTTGAGTGGGGGATGTGCAGAGCTTCCTTGTATGGTCGTATTTGTCCTTTGTTCTTGGAGAGGACCATGACACCAAGATGATGACATGACTTGCAGTTGACTTTGTTTTGAGTGAGGGAGGCCTGTGCAGGTCATCAGCCTCACTTCTCCTCCAGAGCCACTTGAATCAGTGACCAGATATTCATCAGGATGACTGGAGATGACCCAGGATGAGGCAATTGGGGTTAAGTGACTTGCCCAAGGTCACATAGCTAGTGAGTGTCAAGTGTCTGAGGTGAGATTTGAACTCAGGTCTTCCTGACTCCTGCACTGGTGCTCTATCCACTGTACCACCTACCTGCCCCAGCATGTGCAGTTTCCTTGTTTGGTTGTATTTGTCCTTTGCTCTCTAAGAGGACCATGACATCAAGATGATGACGTGACTTGCAGTAGACTTTGATTTGAGTGAGAGAGGGCTGTCTTGTATGGGCACTTTGAAGATAATTAGCATGAATGTATGACTTGGCTATTGGGTTCTTTGTGGATGATAAAGCAATCGCCTTGTTGGCTACATAGCAGGAAGAACCATTGACTCCCTAAACCTTTAAAAAGGGAGTAACTCTACCACTGGCTTTCTCTTCCCTGACCCTCCAGCTGGCATCATGTAATTCTGAACCTTGGCCAAGTCACCTAATTTTTCTGAGTCTGAGTTTCCTCAACTGTAAAATGAGGGGATTAGGTTTGATTACTCTAAAGTTCCCTTCTAGTTTTAAAACTATGATCAGAATGCACTGTGTTTGGGTGTATCTGCTATCTTGGGAAAAATGAGAAGATGCTAGTGTTCTTGTTTGACCCATTCTTTCATTCAGAGAAACTATGAAGACTAGTTGATTGCCATGACTAAGGGTGGTGTGACTGGTGCAGTGGTTAGTGTGGAATGGACTTGGTTTGGTGACTTTGTCCCTTAGAGACATCCTCCCTCCCCTGTGGCTCTAAGCAGCAGAGGAAGTGACTGGATTAACTCCCCCATCTCTACCTCCCCACCCCCAGCAGCATCGAAGCAGGAAAAAGCCATTTCCGGTTCTTGTAGCTAGAAGCTCAGTACTGGTTGTCAAATTTGCAATGAACGGGGCTGGCTTGACCTTTTTTTTCCTCCTTCCTCTTTCACTTTCTGTCTGTTTCTTCTTGCTATTGGTGATTCCATTGCTCAAAAAAAGAAACTTTCTTTCTTGCATTCATTGTCTGTTATGTGTAGGATACAGGCTGGGAACTAAGGGGCATCTGGAATAAGGGTAGTAGAAGCCTCTATTCTCTTCTCCCTTTCCTCATAGTGGGAAACATGGAAGAGGCTGGGTTTTGTTAGGATCACCACTTGGTGGAATTGCCCAAGATAGTTTTCTAAGCAACCTCATGGTGATAAGCAGGGAGAGATTGGGAACTTAATAAGAATCATAAATATCTCCTGGATCATGGGTCAACAAACTATGACTGGATGGGTCAAATCAGGTCCACCACCTATTTTTATATGAACTTTGAATTAAGGAAGGCTTTTACATTTTGAATGATTGAAAAAAATCAAAGTAGTAACAATATTTCATGATACATGAAAATTATTTGAAATTAAAATGTCAGTGTCTATAAATAAAATTTGCTTGGAACACAGACACACATATTGTCTATGACTGCTTCTACAGAATAGCAGAATTGAGTAGTTGCGGCAGAGACCTTAGATGGCGCTCTTGTCACTCATTGTCATGTTGCTGCTCTGGGCATTACAAATTGCAGTGACACAGTTATAAATAGACAGTGTTTTGAATGCCTCATGTATCACCATACCAAGAGATTTTATTATTATGTTTTATTATCAGTACATAGCCATCATGTCAAAAGAAGAAAAGGAGATAAAAGTAGATTTTTAATATCATAATTTTAGGTACAATGGAGTGTGGATTATTTTATTTTCAACTTAGATGGCAAAACATTGGGTTTAATATGCAAATGACACTATAACTTTGATTAAAAAATACAATATGCATTGATATTACCAGACTAGGTATTCATCACAATATTTCCAACTCAGAGGAAAACAGCAGTTGGAAAAATTAGAAAATTTAAAGTGGAATATCTCATCACAGCAGAAATTTCTTGACAAAAATGAAAAATGAAAATGAGACTGCAACCGAAATAAGTTTTCAATTGGCTCATTTGTTGCCAAGAAAGACAAGTTATTTACTTATAGTAAGATAATTAAATTATGTTTGATTGCAGCAACTGAAAAAATGTGTGTAGAGAAAATAGACTTGTTTAAGACTGTTGAGCCTTTTGGTTCAATTAAAATCATATGCTTGAGGATTGATATCAGTATTTGGCAATACCTCTCCATGAAAAGACATTTTCAGAGATGAAATATGTATTATCTTTGATTTTGCATCTTGGCCCACAATGCCTAAAATATTTACTCTGGCTCTTTACAGAAAAAAGTTTACTGATCCTTGCCCTAGACTACTATTGATTATAAATCAGAAGCCCAGGATTAAAGAGGGAAGAGAAGAGGGCCTAACTTTGTGATATCCTGGCTTTCTCTATCTAACCCCCTCCCTACTCATTGCTAATGTAGGTATTTATTACATGAGGAGTACTCAGCATCAGGGCTCACCTAAGTCATATGTGGGATTATCCTACAAAGGTAACCTTATCACATGGGGTACATACCTATTATACAAATGGAATAATGTTTGTTATTTGCATAGGATGTAACATATATCCCTGGTATATGACATACTATATAGATCAAGAAATGCTCTTCTTCATGTTTCTCTAAGGTGGTAGGATTTTAAGACCTACTCTGGGCCTCTTATCTGCATAAACCTCTAGATGATTGTCCAAGTCTTTAGTTGCCAGCCCTAGTTTCTTCCAGTCCCTCTGCATGTGTGCAGACAGGGTTGCCTGGCTCCCACCTTTCTTTTTACTATCTTAGCCCAGGTTTTCTACCTAACATATAAAATGTAAAAACCTTTAACAGTAATGCATAACTTATGATTTGTTTGACTCATTTTTCCCTACCATATTTGGGATTCTAATCTCCTCTCCAACTTTACATGACCCTAAAGGACTAAGATATAAGCATTAAGTCTCACCTTAAAAGGTCTGAAATCTCTACTTCCTGCCTGCCATTCTTCAGTGCCTACAGTCAGGTTCCACCCTGCTTCTCCCCTCCCCCAGGTGTTGGGAGCACTCCTCAAACCCATCAAAATCTCAAAGTAAAAGGGAAGGAATTGTTTTACCCACATCTATTCTTGGTCAGCACACCAGGCAAAAGTTCCAGATGCTCCAACAGTCAGGTCACAGAAGGATCCAAGGTTAGGAGCTGTCTTGGTCTTCTCTAATGGGCAACACAAACCCCTGGAGATCCCCTCCCCCAACCCTACTCAGTCTTCTCCTGTATCTCTGTTGTCTTTGGTATTACCATGCATTACTGCTAGACCTTTCTCAATATTACAGACAGAATGACCTGTTACTCTGAAATATAATACTGCAAGCTCAGAGTCTGCTCCATCCTTGACATATTATTTGGTCCTTTTCCTATAGGCAGATTTCCTTTGTTTTGTTTTATTTTGTAAGATAATTTTATTGATGTTTTCTTTTTCTTTCAGCACCATAGTATCCTGTGTATCCTTCCCCTTTCCAAATAGTCATCCTATATGAAATATAGCATTTTATTTTAACCAGAAGAGGAAAAACTGATAGATATAGTGAGAAAGTCTGAAAACGTACATTGGGTAATATCTGTGAACTTCCATGTCTTCATTCAAATCCCACTTGATCTTTTATAATTTTATAAACTTTACTTTTGGTTTTTTTGGTTTAGTGTTCTTTTTATTTTCATTGTTGTAGTTATTGTATATATTGCTTTCTTGGTTCTGCTTAGTTCACTCTAGTCTGCTGGACCAGAATGGGCCTCTAATCTGTGGGTGACAGGCCAGAAACAGGAGAGTCAGGACACAAACAGAAATTTAATTTTCAAGTGAGGAAAGGCTTGCAAACATAATTCCTCCTGAGAAGAAGGTCTTAACATGCTGGGGCAAATCAGAGCTTTATATACATGAGGGACCTGACCATGACATAATCACTGTTAGCCGTTCCCATGGCAGACTCATGCATGAGCAATGCAGGCATTCCCGGATTCTGTAGAAACAAGTCCTCAAGTTGATAGTCTCACAGACACAAATAGAACCAGAGTTTGTGTGGCGGGAACAGGAGAGCAGTCCCTGTTTCAGTTCTCTTAGCTGTTAAAAGAAATGGGGTTTGTGAGCATGTCAAAAGGTGTGATGGGTGACTCTCAGGTCCCTGGAAAATAGGGCGATGTCCAACTAAACATAAATCCTTCACTGAATACCTGGTGCTGGTCAAAGCAATACTCTTTGCCAGATGGTGAGATCATCTAGAGTGCAAGGATTGCTGTGATGCCAAACTCAGAACACAGCTTACTTGTTGGGGCTTAGCTCTGGGAAACACTGTGTCTCCAAATATCTTGACACTCTGCATCAGTTTATGTAGATCTTTCCATGATTCTCTGTATTCATCACATGCATCATTTTTTACAGCACAGTAGTATTACATTAAATTCATGTATTGCAAATTGTTCAGCCATTCCCCAATCCAAAGACATCTACTTTGTTTCCGATTCTCAATGTGCTGCTATATATATTTTGGAATATGTGGGGACAATTTTTCTTATCAGGAGCTTCCTTGGAGTATAAGCCCAGTAATAAAGTCTCCAGTTCAAAGGATATAGACATTTTAGTCACTTTATTTTCATAATTCCAAATTGTTTCCCAAAATGGTTGTACCATTTCACAGCTCCACCAACAATGTATTAGTGTATCTATCTTTGCACAAACCTTGCAACATTGACTGCTGTTGTTTTTTGGTCAATTTTGCCAATTTTTAGGGTATGAGATGAAACCTCAGACTTACTTTGCTTTGCATTTCACTTGTTGATAATGATTTGGAGTATTTTTTCATGTGGCTGTGAATACTTTGCAATTGTTTGTTCATGTTATTTGACCTTTAGAGAAGGGCTATTATCCATATATGTGTGTATTTATTAATTGTTTATGTATCATAGATATCAAACCTTGTCAGAGAAATTTAATATGAAGACTTTTTCCCCCATTCAACCATATCCCTTCTTCTACTAGATACATGTGCAGAAGTTTCTCAGTTTCAAGTAATCAGTTATCTATTTTATCTTTTATAATTATCTCTGTCTTTTGTTTGGTTAAGAATACATCCTTTATCTATAGTTGTAAAAGATACATGATCTGTTTCTCTTTTAATTTTTTTTTAATAGTATGGTTTTTTTATATTAAGGTCATGTACCCATTTAGAATGTTTTCTATATTATTTAAAGATCTCTAACATGCAATATAAGGAGCTACTTGAAGCAATACCTTTTATATTAAAATGCCCTAGGTAATTCAACTCCAAATAGTCATCCAGTTGAGGCCTTTAGAATGAGAACTAGGGTGGAAGTGGGAGGGGGATGGGACAGAAATGGACAAAATAGTAACATTGGCCTCTTTTCTTTTCCTCCCACAGGATACTCCATCTCCTGGCTTCAGGCATTTCATTGGTTGTCCTATGCCTGGAGTTGTTTCCCTCTTCACCTCTGTTCTTGATTTCCCTGGCTTCCTTCAAGTCTCAACTAAAATCTCATCTTCCGGAGGAAGGTCTTTCTTGTCCCTCTGAGATTGTCTACAATGATGTGTGTGTGTGTGTGTGTGTGTGTGTGTGTGGTTGTTGTTGTATAGTCTTTTCAGTCATGTCTGATTCTTCATGACCTCACTTACAGTTTTCTTGGCAAAGATACTGGAGTAATTTGCCATTTCCCTCTCGAGCTTATTTTATGAGGAAACTGAGGCAAACAAGGTTAAGTGACTTGTCCAGGGTCAGATAACTAGGAAGTGTCTGATGCCAGATTTGAACTCAGAAAGATGAATCTTCCTGACTTCAGGCCCAACACTCTATCCATTGTGCTATCCTACATAGCTATCCTATATAGAGATATAGACATAGATGTATCTATCTATGTCTTATTCGTACATAATGGTATATTTTTGTGTACATAGTTGTGCATGTCATCTCCCCCTTTAGACTGTGAGATCCTTCAGAGATGGGACAGATTTTTCTCTTCTTTTTGTCTTTCTTTGTATCCTCAGCACTTAGTAACTGCATAATGGATGCTTGTTGACTTGTTGACAGATGGATTGGGAAACTCTATAGGCTAGCTTGGCTTCTGGTCACCTCACTTTCATGGTGCTGTGGTCTCAGGATGGCACTGGTAGAGGTATCCAAACCGTTTTATGTGCCCTAGTCACCAGCAGGCCATTCTTATCTCCATCATGGAAGTCTTGAAGTCTAAATCATAAGAGCAGGAAAAAAATACAGTGCAAAAAACAGGACCAGAACAGGTTCAGGTAGTGTTTCTTCTCTCATG
Source organism: Potorous gilbertii (assembly GCA_028658325.1). NCBI lineage: Eukaryota > Metazoa > Chordata > Mammalia > Diprotodontia > Potoroidae > Potorous > Potorous gilbertii. The sequence continues at coordinate 309,768,295 of CM053770.1, read as the reverse complement.
AAACTTCTGATCATAACCTTGGATGTAGCTGGGGAGGGAGCAACCAATTTCCTGTGCCATGATCATCAGAAATTTCTCTTAAAATTAAAAGGAAAAAATATTGGCAAGTCATTCTGTTTTTACCACTACTGCCATTGAACATGAACATTTTCCTGTGCAAAAAATAGAAAAAAAAGGATTGGAATTGCAAATCTCCATTACAAATAGCTTGTTCTTTTTAAGAAACACATATTAAATTTAGCATGTTGGTTTTTAAAACTTTTTGACTGTGTTTCCCTCTGAACCTACTTCTGTTTTCTTCTGTGTTTTTAAAAAATACTCAAATGACTCTTCCTTGACTTTCTTTTTTTTGGTAATTATCACTGCTGACTTTCTATACTCCCTCAACAAATTCCCCTATCAATTTAAAAAAAAAAAAGATCCTCCCTTGTGACAAGTGAGCATAGTTAAGCAAAATAAACCCACACATGAGCCATGTCTGCAAATATATGTCTCACCCTATCCTCTCTCTATTAAGAGGTGGTTAACACATTTTATCATTAGTCCTTAAGGTGATATAGGAATCTTTTTTCCCTCTATAAATTATCTCCCTGGGTCCAGGATGAAAACAAGTTAAGGAGATAAGCAGGGCAAGCAGAGAAACAGGTTATATTCCCTTCGTTTATTTTATATGTTTTAACGAATTTCAACAACTAGAGTCAAAGCTTCTTGAGGACAGGGATAATGTGTTCTGCTCCTTCCTATCTCCCATACTGCCTAGGGCAACTTCAGGGTGAACAAAAGGTGATCTGATCCAATCTAATCCAATTCAACAACCATTTTTTTTTAAGCATTTACTATGTGTTAGGCGTTGTTGGGATCTTGTTCTTTTCTAGGCATTTATTAACATGTGCCAGGCATTGTTGCTGGGATATAAAGACAAAAGATAGGTACTTAATGCTTGGATGATGTGTTCCTATCATATAAAATGTATGTAAGTAGTTCTGACATTTAACATTTCCTTTTCTCTGCTTTCTCTTGTATAGTTCTTGAAAGTAGCCTGGAGACCTTCCACCAAGTAAGCCTAGAGAATCTACTTTTTGGAGAATTTTGGGAAAGGTGATGATATGTAAGCAAGAGAATAGAAGGCTGTTTCTAGGACTGAGTATCTTGTGGTGAAGTTTAGGAACTAGTCATAGCCTTATATGGGGTTCCTGTGAGACGGAGTCCTGCTCTGCTATACCTCAGAAGGACAGAGAAGCCACATCCTGTAGAGGTCCTGGTTAAAGGTGAGGAAAGAGAAGTTGAGTTTTTGGAAATGAGATGAGAGAATTCTGACAAAAGGGAGGTAGGGGGAAGAGCAAAATGTCTAAATGTTTAATCCTACAGCCTCTATCCTCACCCCCATCCCATTTAAGAATGCGTTTGTTTCCTCATCAATCAGACAATCATCTAACATTCATTTTTGTTCTTGTGCGGTTGTTTTTCCATTATGTCTGACTCTTTGTGACCCTATTTGGGTTCTTTTTTAAATAACATTTTATTTTTCCCCCAATTTCATATTAAAAACAATTTTTAGCATTTGTGGATTTTTTTTAATGAATTCCAAATTCTCTCTCCCTTCCCACTGAAAGGAAGCGATCTGATATAGGTTATACACGTACAATCAAGTAAAACATATTTCCATGTTAGTCATTTTGTGGAAGAAGATAGAAAGGAAGACAGAGACAGAGACAGACAGACAGAGAGATTGTATGTTTCTGTCTGTATTAAGATGTCATCAATTCTTTCTGTGGAAGCATTTTTCATCCTGAGTCCTTTGGGATTGTCTTGGATCATTGCATGGCTGAGTCATTCGCAGTTTTTCACTGTATAATGCTGCTGCCACTGTGTACAAGGTTCTCCTGGTTCTGCTCACTTCACTTTGCATCAGTTCATGTAAATCTTTCCAGCTTTTTTCTGAAATCATCCTGCTAGTCATTCCTTATAGCACAATAATATTCCATTAAAATCATATACCACAACTTGTCCAGCCATTCCCCAATTGATAGGCGTTCCCTCAATTTCCAATTCTTAGCTACCACAAAAAAAAAGCTGCTATAAATATTTTTGTACAAATAGATCCTTTTGCCTTTTAAAAAATCTCTTTGCGATCTACATTATATATTATGTCTTGTATATATTCTATGTGCACTTTTGTGCCCATTCGGGCAGAGTTCCAGATTGCTCTCCAGAACGTTTGGATCAGCTTCACGGCTTCGCCAACAGTGTGTTAGTGCCCCAGTTTTCGCGCACCTCCTCCACCGTTCGTCATTTTCCTTTTCTGCCATATTGGCCTGTCTGAGGGAGGTGGGGGGGCACCTTCGGGTTGCTTTAATTTGCATTTCTCTGAACAGTAATGATTATATGATTGTAGGCGGCTTTGGTTTCTTTGTCTGAAAGACGCCAGTTCATATTCTTTGACCATTTATCCGCTAGAATCACTTGTATTCTTATAAATTTGACTCAAGTCTCTATGTATGTGAGAAATGAATGCTTTTTCAGATATATTTGCTATCAAGATTTCCCCCCAGTTTTCTGTTTTCCTTCTAATTTTGACTGCATTGGTTTTGTTTGTGCAAAACCTTTTAAATTTAATATAATCAAAATTATCCATTTTCCATTGTGTAATTCTCTCTGTCCCTTCTCAATAGATCTGACAGGTAAACTATTCTGTGCTGCCCTAATTTGCTTTTGATATCTCCTTTTCTGTCTAAATCATGTACCCATTTTGACCTTATTTTGGTATAGAGTATAAGGTGTGGGTCTATAAGGTTTTCTAGTTTTCCCAGTAGTTTTTGATAAATAGTGACTTTTTGTCCTAAAACTCTGGATCTTTGAATTTATCAAACGTTAAATTACTATAATCATTTACTACAATGTATTGTGTACCTAATCTATTTCATTGATTTATCACTCTTTTATCTGGGATTTTCTTGGCAAAGATCCTGGAGTAGTTTGCCATTTCCTTGTCCAACATAACTTACAGATGAGGAAACTGAGGCAAACAGGATTGAGTGACTTGCCCAGGTCACACAGGTAGTAAGAGTGTGAGGCCAGATTGGAACTCAGGAAAATGAGTCTTCTTGACTTCAGGCCAGGCACTCTATCCACTGTGACACCTAACTGCCTCATGCCCATTCATTAAGGCATCATGTTAGTGCTAGGAATACAAATGTAAAATATGAAATAATGCTTCTCTCAAGGAGTATACTTTCTAATATGGGAGAGGAAAGGAACAAATTTTTAAGTAAGTATATATACAGACTCTTTAGAGAGAATAAATACAAGGTGGTTTGGCAGGGTAATAATAGTTGAGGGGATCAGGAGAGACTTATGTACAAGGTGGTACTTGAGTTTTGTCTTGAAGAGAAAGTAATTCTATGACATAGAGGTGAGGAGATAGTGCATTCCAGACACAGGGGATAGCCAATGTCGAGGCTGAGAGACCAGAGATGAAACGTCATGTATAAGAATGCCAGTGTGATTGGATTGCCCAGTGAAGGAAGGGGAATGATGTCCAATGAAGCTGGAAAGTTTGAGACTAAGTTGTATAGGGTTTTAAAAGTTAAACATAATTTATATTTTATCCTAAAGACAACAGGGAGCCACTAGAGTTTATTAAGAGGGCGGGGGGAGTGACATGGTCACATCTTTGCTTTTCCCCATAATCATCCTCATCCCCAGATCACACAGTGGGAGTCTACTACTTTCTGAGGCAGCCCATTTACTTTTGAGTAGCTCCAATTATGTATGTAGCTGGGATGAACTGAAACACTTCCCTTGGAGCTGGAAATGTCTTCTGGGTCCCTTTCTATGGGACATGTGCTGACCCCTGGCTAAAGGACATGGATAAATATCTAACTTCATAGGAGGTTCTCTAATGTACCCCTTGCAACATTGGGAGGTTTTCTCTTATACAGAATCTAATATTCCTCTCTGCACCTTCTACGCCCAATTTAGTCCCTGCAAATTTCCCTCTTCAGAAACTGAGATATTCAGTCCCCTAACCCCTCGCTTCCTAGGAGACTCAGTCTCACGTTGTTTGAATCTGTCTGAAATTTAACACCTTAATGTGTTTTGTGGTCCTTGGCATTTAGCATGAGCCATGCTACATAAGCATGAGCAGTAGAGACCTTAACCACCCTGCTATCCGGTGAGAAACAGGGTTGGTCACTGAGAAATTGGTCATCTTTTCTAATACACACTTCTGTTGTCAAGTCCTCCTCTTCTCAAACCCTCCAAATTGGCATGGAAGCTGCTTTTCATCTTTCTCTCTGCATGCCCAGGTAATGGGGATGGTTGCCTAAAGGGAGCAGGGGAACTTGTGACAGGGTGGAAGATAACAAGTTGCCCAAGGGAAACAGGGATCAGGGAAAGGAGGGTCAGGGGCCCTAAGAAGTTATAGGTAGGTAAGAACTGTGGGCTAATGGGCCAGATACCTGGGCTCAGAAGGGGAATGGGCAGCACCAGGTGATGAGGAATGGGAATAGGGGAATAAGAGCTTCCCTCCAGGGAGGCGGGGCATGGTGCTCTTTCATGTCCCCCAGATCAGGACTTTTTGTTATTTGCTTTTACTGTTCCCTTTCCACTCCTCCCACTCCCTCCCTTTACCTTCTTCTGAGTTTCTCCACTTCCTGACTGGGTTCCGTGGACATCTGCTTTTTCATGATACTTCTCTGTAGATGAGACACAAAAAAATGGTCCATCTAAGCCTTGGTCCTGTCTAGGAAGCTCAGCTTTCCCTAAACAGGAAAAAGGAACTGGAAAAGAAGGGTTTATTAAAAACCAAATAAATTAAGTGGATCTGTCATCTAAAGAGAGAAATGGGTTATGATGATGAGTTAGAATGGTAGCTTTCTTAATAAATTAATTTTAAATAAATGTATTGTTTCAATAAAAAGCAGAGTTCTGAAATGAACAGGCTTAATTAGTAATGTTCACTAGTATTTAATCAGTTGTTTTAGCTATAGAACTTAATCACTAGAGCTAATTAATTAGTGCTATCCCTCAGTCATATAGATCAGACCTACACAACTTGTAAACTTTTTCAGTGTGCACACAGGTTAGACTGGAGTCAAACTGATGATGGTAGGTTGCCACGTGGCAGGTCAAAATTGGCCCATGGGCCATATATTGTGTAGGCCTGCTATATATTAATAAGTGTTGTTCATTAATGAAAAATTAGTGAGATTTGTTTATTATCAAGAATTGGGGCTTTGCTGAAGACATTAACCAGAGACAGTTAGGGTTCTTTACAACAAGGCCAGATGAATTGGTCAGCTGGAACTTCTTTAAAAAATAATTACAAAAATAGGTCAACCAATGATGAAAACTAAAAAATAATGGGATAAGGAGAAAGAATTAAGTTTCTTATTCAAATGAGGATTCAAATAGGTATTAAGAAACTTTGGAAAAGAAAACTGGGGCTCATCTAGGGGCAAATCATTGGCACCCTCAGTTACTTAATCATGTGGCTTCTCTCCACTGGGACTCCCACTCTTGGGGTGTTAAAACCTTTTCTGCAACCTCTTCTCACCTTAGAACAGGAAAATCTCCTCCCCATCATCCTCCTTTGTCTATCCCCCAGGTTCCTCTTCTCTTTCCATCTTCCAGCCCCGCAAGATCCAGGCTCAGAAGGGTGGTTCTGTCTCCCTCTCCTGCTTGTTCAACATCAGTAAGGAGGGTCCTGCCATTGGTTTTGCCACCTGGTACCTGGATGTGGTAGCCCCAGACAGGGAAGTGAATAACAAGACTCTGGAATTCAGGGGCTGCCTAGTCAGCTCTGATCAAGCCCAATTCCTCCGGGACCGGATGGTTGAGCTACAGATACGGGACATCAGAGTATCCGATGCTGGACTCTACCTTTGCAAGGTGGAGATACTAGAGTCAGGGATTGGGATTGGAGAAGGGACCAGGCTGGTGGTGAAGGAAGGTGAGCACACACATACATGCACACACACAAACACACACACATGCACAGACTTTTCCCTTTTACTTCTTTCCTTGATTCCAGGGAATGAGGCTTCTTAGTAAACAATCATTTATTAAGTTCCTACTAGGCTAGTTAAGATACTATACTAATCACCTAATCACACTAAGCTTCCAAAGAGAAGCAAAAACACATCCTCTGCCCTCAAGGAGCTCTCTTTGTAATGGGGCAGACAACTATGTACATACAAGATATATAGAGTATAAGTGGGAGTAATCTCAGAGAGAAGGCACTGTGCAGAATGGCTCTTCCCATATTCTACTTGGTAGGCAAGAACTTTCTTCTTCCCTGTCTCCATTAACCCCACTTCTTTCGGAAATGAAAATATTCTTTTCCAAAGCCCTCTTTCCTTAACTCTTTTGCCAAATCCAGGCTCTCCTTGGCTAAAGGTGTTCCCACTCTTCCTTCGGGCAGCCCTCTACATTTTCAGCTTGGCCTTTGTGGTGATTGGGACCACTCTGTATTACAAGAGACAAGTGAGTAATAATGTAAATGAGTTTGGAAGGAAGGTGATGGCTGAGAGAGAAGTGGGCAGAAAGAGAGATGGAAAGAAACAAGGGTCTAGAGCCCTCTGTCACTCTACATCTCTCTTCTCTTAGGTCGTCATCACCGAGGAACACCAGAATACCGTTACCTCTTTCAAAGTGTCTTGAAAATGAGGTGTGACACCTGGAACTTCCCAAGAGAATCCCAATAAATATCCAGCTACCTCACAATCAAGTCCTTTTGTCGTTTCCTTTTTATCTTTCTAGAGGGCCTCCTCTCCCCAGACCTGATTGTTCCCATACTCTATAAATTCCCTTCCCGAAAGCTCAGAATTTAGAGTTTTTCAATAGTTGGAGGAAGGTAAGAGAAACAATTTCTAATAATGAAGAACTCAGGCTAGCAGCTTAGTATGGTGCAAAGAGCACCATAGATTTGGAGTCCGAAGATCTAGGTTTGAATTCTGGCTGTGAGACACACTAACCAGCCCTATGTCCTTGGGCTAGTCACATCATTTCTAAGACTCAATTTTCTAATCTATAAAATGAGGTTATTGGACTAGATTACATCTAAGGTCCTTCCAGCTCTAACCTCAACCTGCTCCTACCCCATCCTAGAGTACAGCTCAAAACTTTCTTCCTCTCAGGGTTTCTGGTAGGAAGGAATTCTTAAAAATGTATTAACAACTTTTATGTAATTTATATTATATTTATATAATTTCTCATTTGTTTGTTTGTTTGTTCATAGCAATAGGACCATCTTTCTATTCTTCGAATTCCTCAGCCTTATTAAAAACCTTGTGGGTCAGGGATAAACAAAGAAACTATTCTCCAGCCTTCTGAAGTGATCTGGGGTCCTTGGATTTTCCCTTCTTCACTTCTTTCCAAACTACAACTCCTACTCTCAACAGAGAATTGAACCCTCGATCCTAGGATGGAGAAGAGGAAGAGAGACCATCTTGAACCTAGAAATAAATGCCTATTTTAAGTTTAGGTCTTGCAAATACACTGGAAGGCCTGAGACATTTAAAATGGTGGAAACAAAACGCTCTTTATTGAGTTCACCGAGAGTCTCTCCTTTAATTAGGGTCTTGGGGAGGATAAGAAGATGCCAAGATCATCACCAGACTGAAGCTTGGGCCTCCCCATTGTCACTTAGCATTTTTAGTGGACTTCATCACTATTCCTGGGGTCCTGCTGGCACAAACTTCTTGGGTGTGACCTCTGCAGTCGCAATTAATCTTGGCCATTCTTCTTAACACAAGCATAGTCCCCACTGGGATCATTTTGAGGAAATTCCCCAGCTCCTTCCCTTAAGACAGATGTAAGTCCCTGGAGAGATGCATAATGAAGCTGCTGCTCCATAGAACCATCCTAAAGGAATGGAAAAAGATAGTCAGGAAGGTCAGGAGGCAGCTCCAGGAAGAACACCCCCTCCTCCATGCTACTGGTACCTTTCTTAGTGGTACAGTGGACAGAGTGCTGGGCCTGGAGTCAGGAGGACTCATCTTTCTGAGTTCAGATCTGGTCTCATTCACTTATTAGCTATACAACCCTTTCTTATGTAGTTTATTCTTTATCCCCTTATTCCCATTCTCCACATCTCTAGCTCTAGACCCTTTCCCCACACCCCAAAAACATCCCCAGAACTCACCGTGTCCCTCTCCAACCTCATCACTGTAAAAAAAAAAAGACAACTCAGCATATCTTTTTTTAAATAAATGAATAAAAAAACATTTATTAAGCACTTACTATATGCCAAGCACTGTACTAAGTGCTGTGGGAATATGAATGAAAAATTGAGAGTTTCTGTTCTCAGAGAGCTCTCTTCTAGATCACGTAATCCCCTCACCTTCCTATATAGAGAAACTATATCCCAAGTGACCAACTAAAAGTTGTCTCTCTCTTCTCCCATATCCATCCTCTGATGAATTCTTTCCTAATTCCATGCTACCCCTGAGCTTAATAACTTCCTTACCCTAGGTCTCTCAGGAAGAGTTGTCTTGGGCACTGGGGCAGTAGGAAGACTAGGGAAGGACACTTGGAGAAAATTAGATGGAGTGTATATATGGGCAGATTCAAAAAGCATATATATTTTTTGGACATGATCAATATGGGAATTTATTTTGCTTGACTGTGCATATTTGTTACAAGAGTTTTGTTTTTATCTTTTGTCTTTTTTCAATTAGAGGGGTAGGGAGGGAAATTAATTTTTACTCATAAAAAAACCACCTTTATATTTTTAAAGAGGGGATTGCCATAAATGACTGGTAGGAGAGTCCCCAGAGACAGATGCAGCTGAGGGGAGAGAGGGGAGTAAGAAAATCAAATTGATTCTGTTTTGTAATTGATTCTATTCTGTATCACTAAGTCACATTACTTTATCTCTGAGTTAAGTTCAGAACTTCAGCTTTCTTCTCTGAATTAATTCAATTTAGAAGTCCAGTTTTCCTGCTAGTCACTGTCCTGTTCTTTTGTAATCTGTTATCCCTGAAGGAAGCAAGGAGATGCCAGGGAATCTAGTCTGTTATCTCTGCAACATTGACTGTCCTTCAAAAAAGTCTGATTTGTTATTGCTGTGATACTAACTAGTCTTGCAGGAGGAAACCACCAATGAGCTTTCCATAGTGACAAGATGGAAGGAGGAGTTGTCACTAGCCCTCTATTCTCAATTTACAACCAATCATATTGTTTTCCCCATCTCTGATGCTGCCTTCTAGTTTTTGGATACTCCTCTGTTTGTCTATAAAAATAATGTCTGTTCTCATTTGTGGTCTTTTATGTTCTGGGGAGCTAAAGACCCCTTTATTGGTAATTTGCTTGGAACTTTGGGCTTCAGTTTACCTTAATTTCAATCATTACAGGAGTGAGAGAGGAGGGTTGCCTCCAAAGCTTACCTCTTTTTCGAAGCTGATATGTACAGACACACAGAATGAGTATAAGCAGGAACAGGAGGCCCTCCACCACTCCTATTGCCAAGAATTTGTAGAATTCTAAAGGAGAGAAAACATTGGTAAGTATTAGTATTCCAAGGAGAGAAAACATTGACAAATATTAGTATTCCATGTCTTCTTTACATCTGGATGATACACCCCACCCTCAAATTAGAGAAAATACAACTTTCATTAGAGACTTTTCACAATACTGTAGTTCCTACAAGATAGTCTACCACTTACAGAGTTAGCTCATATTAGAGCTCATAGAGCTCACCTCATATCTCCTCCCTTTTAAGTCTCCCTCTCTTTGCCTCCCTGACCCTGCTTCCTACCCCAACTCTCCGTTTTGTTTTCCATGTTCCACTGGACACCTTTATTTTACAGCAAGTTGTGTTTGGTTTGTAGGAAAAAAAAGATTCTCACACAAAAGGAGAAGGAATCTGGAGCAGGTGGCGTAGTGGTTGCTGAATATAGAAGATTGCTTCATCCTATTTCTTGAAGCAGTGCAAGCTCCTTCAGCTGTAATTCAAAAGGGGGTTGTCCTTATACAGACACAGTAGTCTAGCATTTGATCCCAAAGTCCTCGGCTACTAGGGTAAGAATTGATTATTTTATAAAAACTGCTAGGAAAACTTGAAAGAAATTTAGGCATGAATCAACATGTCATAAGAAGGTAAGTTCCAGTTGGGTCTGTGGTTTAGAGATAAAGGATAACATAAACAAATGAGAAGAGCAGGAAGAAATTACCTTTCTGGTCTGTGAATAAAGGAGAAAGACTTCATGACCAAAGAATAGAGAAGATCACAGAATAGAAACAATTTTGATTACATAAAATTAAGATTTTTTGCACAAACAAATCCAACACGGCTAAAATTGGAAAGGAAACATCTTTACAGCAAGTCTTTCTGAATAAGATCTTCTTTCCACAACACATAAGAAATTGACTTATATTTATAAGAATAAGGGTCATTTTTCCAACTGATAAGTGTACACGAATAAACAATTTTCCAAGGAAGAAATCTAAGTTATCAAAAACCATGTAAAAAATTCTTTAAATCACTAATAATTCAAGCAATCCAATTTAAAGCAACTCCAAGATTCCACCTCACATCCATCAGATTAGCAAAGATAATAAAAAATAAAAGATAATAAAAAAAGGAAAATGACAAATGTTGGAGGATCCAGGGGAAAACAGGCACATTAACTATGTGAAGCTTTGATATAGTCATTTTAAAAATAAATTTGAAGCTATTCCCCAAAAGTCATTAAACTGTGTATACCCTTTGATTCAGTAATATCACTACTAAGTCTATACCCTAAAGAGATCAGATAAAAAGAAAAATATCATATGTACAAAAATATTTACAGCAGCTCTTTTTGCAGTAGAAAAGACCTGGAAATTAAGGGATGCCCATCAATTATGAAATCGCTGAACAAGTTATAGCTATGAGTGTAATACAATATTATTGTGCCATAAGAAATTAGTGAAACCCAGGAAGGTGATACAGAAATGGGCATAATATGAGGAACAATTGATACAATCACAATAATTAAGCAGTTAAAACCAAACAACTTTGAAAGACTTCAGAACTCTGATTTATTTAATGACCAACCATCATTTCAGAGGACTCAAAATGAAACATGTTCCCTACTTCCTGATAGAGAGATGATGTACTCTATGTGCAAAATGAGATATATACTTTTTCGATCTTACCAATATGGAAATTTGTTTTGCTTGATTGTACATATTTTTACAAGAATTTTGTTTTTGCTGTCTTTTTCTTTTTCAATTAGAAGAGTCAGAGAGAAAGATTTTTGTTCATTGAAAAAAAAAACCTTAATTAAAAAAAAGTAGGGGTTACCCTGCATGGCTGATAGGAAAAGCTGGTCCCCAGAGACAGACACAGATGAGGGTAGAGAAGGGAGGAAGAGAGGAGGGTTGCCTGTAACCGGCCCCAAAGCTTCTGCCCTTACACTTCCTGTCCTCCAACCACCGGTTCCTGTTTCAGAGTAGTGGGGCCCATGACTCCACCCCAGGGTCAGACATAACTGACCAGAGCTTGGGAACTGGGAACTCACAAGTTCTACATTGTGATGGGGGCAGGGTAAATATACTTACCATCCAGAGGGAGAAAGCAGAGAGTAGGGTAAAGGCTAATAATTTTTAAAATGTGAGGGAACTTAAGAAGAAATTCCTCTACCTCCCCAAATCCCTCTACTCATTCCAGTCTCCTCTACCTCCAGGGACCCAGATATCTAAAGTCCCACATAATTCTTCCTCCCTGGGCTGGCCTTTCAGTCATGATACTCTTGAGAAGTTAACCATCTGACCCTATAGTATCCACCCTGGGTTCATCCTTCCTCTTTCCAATCCCTACCACCCTTAGAGATCCAGTTTTGCAACTAGCAAGGGTCTCTGACCTTGAAAATGTACCGACTTCAGAATGAACTTTGCTTCCTGAGGGAAACGGAAGATTATTATTTCTCTTTCTCTTTCCACCTATTCCCCCATTATAGATCATCCTATAGTACTCAGGGAGAGGAAGTTGGGTTGTGGGGTTTGGAGTTAGAACATATTCCCTTCTATAAATCAGTGTCCCTCAGAAGCCTCCTCTCCATGACACATATCTTTACATCCAAGTCTTGAGAGGATCAAGTCAGCCTTTCCTTGTTATTCCCAATGGCTGTCTTATATAATATCCCCTTTGTACTCAGTATTAGGGACCCGGTGTCCACGCTTCTCTATTATCGTGAGGGATTGTGCTGAGGATGAGAACGGAGACTCCTTTTGGCCTTGGAGCTCTCTTTAGGGTGATAAGTAGAAAGTATGCCTTGTATTTGCTCCTTCCTTTTCTTTCCTCCTGAGACACCAACAAAAAACACTATTCAGCACTATACTTGACTAACCAATGGGAAAGACAAATGTCCAGATCTCCATCCCTTTCCTTCCACGTAATTCCTTTTCTTCTCCCACCAACCAATTAGCCTTAATCTAGGTCATTGTCCCCAAAAACTGAATCTACTTCCCTTCCTCCTTCTTATATATAGAATCAAGTCATAGATTAACAAATATTGGTTAAATGTCTACTATGTGTCATAAAAGTGTGCTGCAGTTTAATAATATTAATAATCACATGACACGTGTTGGCTCTAATGGAACACTTTTCAGGGACTCCATATGACATTTGGGTTGCTTCAAGCAACAGCTAGAGGGCCGTTTTTCCTTAAGGAAGCCAGGTAATTGCTGTATAATCAAGGAGTTGTTCAGTCATTTCCCAGTTATGTTCAACTTTTTGTGACTCCATTTGGGGTTCTCTTGGCAAAGATACTGGTTTGCCATTTCCTTCTCTAGCTCATTTTACAGATGAGGAACTGAGACAAACAGGGTTAAATGACTTGCCCAGGGTCACACAGTTTGTGAGTGTCTAAGGTCACATTTGAACTCAGGAAGATGAGGCTTCCTGACTCCAGGCCTGGCACTGTATCCAATGCACCACCTAGTTACCCCAAATCAAAGAGCACATGTGATATATAATTTGTCTAACAGATGACAGTCTTTTCAACCCAACTGGTTCCATGAGAATTGCTGTGGTGCCTGCCTAAAATGAAAAAGCCTTCCTCTGAAATATCCCAAGATATCTCAGACCTTCCTTCCCACTTCCAACAAGATAGTGTACTAGATGGATCTCCCTCCTTCTCCTTTTCCTCCTCTTCCTCCTCCTTATTCTCTTTCATATACATAGGCACACACACATGCACACTCACGTACATACGTACACTCACCACTACCTCCAACACCATTTAATGAATTTTATCTCAGGTGTTGTTATAAAATATTTTCAAGATTATTAAAATAGGAAAATTTCTAGCTTTTGATGACCCACCTTGTATCTGAAATTTTCTTTCTTCCAACTAAATGACCCTCTATGTTTATAAAGGCCAGTCAATAGACTTTCTGTGGCCATGTAGTTTAATTTAACTTAGTGAAAGTTGCAAGGGGAAAGATTTCAGTGCCTTCACATATGTTAGATGTACCATATCCCAGAAGGTCCTTTCAAACCTAAAGGTTCATAGACAAAGGATAAGGGGAATAGAACTGAATGGAATTCAGGGCTCAGCTCTAGGTCTGGGTCTAGACAAGTGAAAACATTGAAGAAATTTGGGGGAGTGACAAAAGATGGGTCAGTCTCCTGGTCTTCTTACCAGCCCAGAGGTTTCACAGTGTCTTGGTTGCTGTTTCTGCCCAGTGGTTCTTGATTGGCTGCTGCCTGGACCTTGGACTCTCCTCCTCCATAGGCATGGCTCAGATGCATCAACAGTGGCAGCATCACCTTCCTGAAGCTCTAAAGGCAAAGGCAGACTTGTCCATGCTGAGCCAAAAATCTTGCCACCTTGATCCTCCTTCCTCCTGTCATGAGCAATGAAAGATGAGGAAAAAAAAGAGAATGGCCATTTTCAGAGAGTGTTTTTCCCCATTCTGTTCCCCAAACTACCGGATGCTGGGGGAGATATTAATTAGAAGATAAAGTAGTATGACCATCAGTCATAATAGTGCAGTAGTTTGGAGTTTACAATATGTTTTCCTTAAAATAAATAATAAAATAATACTTGTAAGGAAAACTTTTTATGCCACTTTTTCTCCATTTTAACTCCTCCTGCTCATTTCCCAACCCTTCATATTCTGGCTTCTATCCCCATCACTCAATTAAAACTACTCTCTCCAAAGTCACCAATGATCACTTTATTGACAAATCCATCTTTTCTTAGACCTCTCTGCAGTATCAGACAATGCTAATAATTCATCTCCTTCTAGATACTTTCTCCTCCTTGGGTTTTAAGATATTGCTTTGTCATGGATCTGTCTCTATCTAATCCTCTGTCTTTCACAGTACCATCATCACCGTGGGATTCCTTATTGAATGAATGTACCCCAAGCTTCTGTCCAGGGTCTTTTTTCCTTCTTCCTATATACTCTCTCTTTTGGTGATCTTATCAGTAACTCACAAATTCCAATGATCATCTCTTTTGCAGATGACTCCCATATTTATATATCTCTCTCCTCATCTCTTTCCTGAGGGTTAGTTCTGCATCTTTGACATGTCTCAAACAAAGTTCTATTTTTTTCCTCCTATCTTCCTCTCTTTTCCTCCCTTTCTCATAACTCACCTCTGTCTGTTAAAGGTACCACCATTCTCTAAGTTACCCGGTTTCAAAATCTAGGTGTCATTTTCTACTTTTCACTCCCACTCTCATCCTACATCCAATCAATTTCACACCTTGCCAGTTCCACTAACTCAACATCACTCACATTCATTCCTTTCTCTTTACTTACACAACTAACCTAATTGAAACCATCATCACCTCTCTTTAAACTTTCATCTGAACTATTATAATAGTCTCTTATTCAGTATTCTTACCATCAGTTTCTCTCTTCTCTAAACCATCCTCTGCACAGGTGCCAAACTGATATTCCTGATGTTCATTCCTCCACTTAAGAAGCTTCAGTGGTTGATTCAACCATTCTGGAGAGTAATTTGGAACTATGCCCAAAGGGCTGTAAAAATGTGCTTACCCTTTGACCCAGCAACATCACTTCTAGGGCTGTATCCCAAAGAGATCAGACAAATGGGAAAAGGACTTACATGTACAAAAATATTTATAGCAGCTCTTTTTGTGGTGGCCAAGAACTGGAAATTGAGGGGATACCCATTAATTAGGGAATGGCTGAACAAGTTGTGTTATATGAATGTAATGGAATACTATTGTGCTATAAGAAATGATGAGCAGGCAGACTTCAGAAAACTTGAAAAGACTTACATGAACTGATATTCAGTGAAGTGAACAGAACAAAGAGAACATTGTGCATAGTAAGGGCAACATTGTTTGATGACTAACTTTGATAGACACCTCTTTTTAGCAATGCAAGGATCTAAGACAGCTCCAAAAGACTCATGTTGGAAAATGCTGCCCACATCTAAAAAAAGAACTATGGAATCTGAATGTAGACCGAAGTACACTATTACTCTCTCTCTTTTTTTGTTTCTTTTTTCTTGGGGTTCCTCCCATTGGTTCTAATTCTTCTTTACAACATGACTAATGTGAAAATATGTTTAATATGAATGTATATGTAAAGTCTATTTCAGATTATATGCTGGGTGGGGGGGGTGGGAGACAGGGAGAAAATTTGCAACTCACAATCTTATGAAAGTGAAAATTGAAAAATAGATATAAGTAAATAAAATCTTGAAAATAAATTTTAATTAAACTAACCCAAAAAAGATGCTTCAGTGGTTTCCCAATAGCTTGAGGGTAAAACCCAAATTCTTTTAGAGTTCTTCATAATCTGACCAGTCCATTTTTCTGGGTTGATTATCTGTTATTCCTGGTCACAATTCTATACTCTTGTCAAACTGGCTGACTTGATGTTTTTCATGCCATCTTCTGATTCTAGTCGTTTGCACAAATTGTCCTCCATGTCTGGAATGCTTTCCCTTCTCATCTTGTGTTTGTCCTTTGTTCTCGAAGAGGGCCATGACATCAAGATGATGACATGACTTGTGGCTTTGATTTGAGTGAAGGAGGGCTGTGCAGGGTCAGCAAACTCTCTTTCTTCTGATCCATCTGGGTCCAGTGGCCTGATACTCATCAGGATGGCTGGAGACATCCCAGGATGCAATGTGAAGCTCAGACCCTTTCAGGCTTAGGTCTTATCACAATCTTACTTTGAGTGAGACATACCCATTCAGTGAATAGGCTTCTTTAAGTTACTCAAGGGATGGCTCCATATCACCTCTGCCTCCTAGAATCCCTAGCTCCCGTCAAGACTCAATTCTATCAAGCCTTCTCTTCAAGAAGCCTTTACTGATTCCCCCAGATGTTAGCTCTCTTATTGTGTGTACTAGGTGGCACAGTGGATAGAGTCGTTGTGGATAGAGGATATCCACAGTGGATAGATACAATACCTAGTATGTAGTAGGCGCTATGTAACTGCTTATTCTTTCCTTCCTATGTACTCATATTGTAACCCATTAGTAGAATGTAAGTTACTTCATGACAGGGACAGTCTTACTCATATTTTTATCCCTAGTACTTAGTATGGTACATAGCACATAGTAAATATATAATAGAAGTTGATTAACCAGTTGATTGAAGAAGGAAGTGCAAATCTTATCCTAATTTCACAGAAGAAATTGAGATTCAGAGAAAGGTGAAATAATTTACAGTTAATAAGTAAAAGATCAAGATCCAACTCAGATCTTCTGGCTTCAGATTTGAGCTCTTTATGATATATCATGCTATAGGCAATCTCGTTAAGGAGCATTGGAAAATGGAAGCAAGATACCTGGGTTCAAATTCTGCCCCACGTATTTGCTTGCTATATGACATATATATGTCATAAATATGTCCCTTAAGGTCTCAAAACTTGTTTCTTCATCTGTAAAATGGTGAGAGAACTTGTACTACCTACTTCACAGGATGGTTGTAGGGAAAGAGTTTTGCGCGCTAGAAATGTGAATTATTTTTGTTATCACCTTTCCCTTGGTATGATGTCCTTTATTATGTGTTAGTTTTATACATGTGATCATCTGTCACCTGACTGTTAAGGGCAGGGACTGGGTATTACATTTTTACATGCCCATAGTATCTAGTACAAAGTAGATGTTCAGTAAATATTTATTGGGGGCTTATCTTTTTGGAGGTGCTCCTTGGTTACTCTTCATCTGCCTCAGCTGCCTCATTGTGGCTGAGACTGAGCCTTACCATCCAACATTCATGACTGAAACATATTTGGGTTGCTGACCAGGGGATATAAAGAATCTGCCTATATCCCATGCCTTAGGCTATGATGCCTCCCCTGGGCCTATAAGGATATGACCACACAAACCTCATCTCTTTTCTCTTCCCCTCCCCCAGTGCCCATTTTTCTAAAGGACCCAGGCATCTAGTTATGTAGCACCCTACCTCCTTCCCGACTTCAGAGAATCAAGGCGTCTAGTTGCCCTGCCCCATCTCTGGGTAAACAGGAAACCTGGTTGGGGGTTGGTGGGGAGGAACCATGATGAGAGGAGGGGTATTTGGAAAGTCCCAGACAGGTGTGTACATGGTGTTTGTGTGTGGTGTGATGGTAACCCCACCCCTGGGCTATGAAAGACCCTCCTCTTTGGCTCAGGCCGTTGCTCAGTGCATCAATGGGGGCTCCAGGGCTGGAGACCCGTGCTGGTGGACCTAATGGAAAGAGTTGCCTTTTGCTGGCCTCAGTAGGAGCTGCAGTATTGGGGACTCTGCTGCTGTCTGTACCCCTCACTGTCCTGACTGTGTTGGCCCTGATGCCCCAAGAACAGGGGGGACAGGTGAACAGTGATTGTTTGAGTCTCTCTCTGTAACCACACCTTTGTTGTGGAACATCTCTGTTTCTCTTTCTATGCCCTGGTTTCTTTCTGAGTTTCTGTGTTAGGCTTCCTCTGTGAAATACCTGGCGTCCCTATATCCCTCTGTGTCCTTGTGTGAGCATCTACAACCCCTACCCCCCAATTTGCCTCATCCATTGTCTTGTGTTTTCCTGTGGATTATACACCCTGAATTTTTCTACCTCTCCTTGGGCTATCAGAACTTGATGCCCTCCTTTCTCTTTTCACACTGACTCTTATGACTTTCTGGCCCTGGGAAATGGGGGTTGGCTGGGGGGCAGAGAGACTGGAGCTAAAGAATTCATTTCTCCGATGCAAGTGGAGAAGGGAGTGTTGACCATGTTTGAACTTCAGATCACTGTCTCCCCACCCAGGTAGCTGACCCCTCTGGTCCAGGAGGACAATTGCTGCAGCAACTGGGTAAGGGTGGTTCCCAGTATTTAGATGTAGTCCCAGGTCCATCTTCCTACCCCCTTTCATTTCAAGAACCCAGATATCTAGCTCATGATCTTCAGAATCTTGATTCCCTCAAGGACTCTCCCAGCTCTTCACTTTTTTCCCCCTCTCTCTTTCTCTATAGGATTTAATAAGCTGCCGGTGGAGTCCAGATCAGATCTCAGTCCCATTCCACCAGCTGCACACCTCATAGGTAAGAGCCTGGATTCACCAACAGAAGTGGAGATAGGGGAGATAGACTTGAATTTGGGAAGATTTGAGATAAACCCGAAGGGAATCTAGAGTAAACCCGAGTTGGAGTCAAAACCCATTCTGCCTCAGTTGTCTTTTCCGGGGCTCTTTATCTCCCCTTTCCTTTCTTGATTGGCTTCCTTTCTCATTTCCCATTGCCTTATGTCCACACTCCCCAGTCGCTTTCCCCATCCTTTCCTATTCTCTTTTTTCTCCGTTCCTATTCCCTAGTGGCATCTGTCCTATTTCTGGTCTCCATTTTCCGTTCATTTCTGTGCTACTGTCCCAGACTCACATCCTAGCCTACCTCTGGTTCTCTCGTTCCTTTTGCATCCTGGATCTTGACCTCTGCAGAAAATCTAACCTGAACTTGCAAAGTTTGCCTCTTCCATAGACCCAGATCAGGGTTCCCATACCAAGACCTACCTTTGGGTCACAAAACTCAGTGCTGGGTCCCTTGGGTTGTTTAGGACTCTTATTCTCTCCCTTCCCCCACCCTTCCCCGACTCTTCCAACCTTTTTCCTACCCATTCAGCCTATGCCTACTCAGATTTCAAGTAAATTTGCTTGATTGGGACAGAATCACTTAGTTCAAGACATGGTTCTGAAAGAGTCTGTGTTCACTATTTCACCCTGATTTTTCCACAGGTATCGCAAAATCAGGCCATGGGCTGCGCTGGGTGTCAGGGTACGAGGAAGCATTTCTGAAGAGTGGAACACAATTCTTGGGGGATGAAGGGCAGCTGGCCCTTCCCCAGGATGGAATTTATTTCCTCTACTGTCACATTGGTTACAGAGGCCGAGCTCCCTCTGGTGGAGAACAGTTCCACTCTCAGGCTGGGGACCCTGGAGTCCCTGTCACCCTCAGCAGTCAGCTATTTCGAGCTAGGGGGGCCTCTGGATCAGGGGAGCCAGAACTCCTGCTTCAGGGGTTTGAGACTGTGACCCCTCCTGTGCAGCATGCCCGGGGAGTTGGGCAGGGCCCTTTGTGGTATGCCACTGTAGGATTTGGAGGGTTGGTTCAGCTACGAGGGGGCGAGAGGATCTACGTTAATGTCAGTCACCTTGAGTTGGTAGACTTCAGGAGGGGGAAGACATTCTTTGGGGCTGTAATGGTGGGATGAAGGACACCTAGATCTTATGGGAAATGTTCATTGGTGGAGGTGTCAGTGACTTGGTTGGGGAGGAGGGGAGGGGTTGGAGTTGTGCAGGTCCCTAGGGGAAGTGAAGGCTAAATGGTCAGATGGGTAGGTCCTAGAGATAATAGTTGGAGGGAAGAGGGAAGGAGGGAGAGATGAGATCGTACTTGTATTAGAGTTTCTTGAAAAAGGAATCCAAGAGTATCTTTTAAGTTTTGTCCTGATAATAAAGATGACTGTTGCCTCCTTTGCCCTAACTATGACTCTGTTTACTTTGCTTGCCACTTCACCATAACACACTCCATGTCCATCCCATGGTCATCTATGACCATGGTCATCCAAGACACTACCTCCATGTTATATACCCCACCCCACCCTACCCCTCCTGTATTCAGCCTGATCATAAATTTAGGATTTAAAGTAATCTAATCCAACACCTTCATTGCGATGGGGATCAAGGTACAGAGAAGTTAAGTGAGTTACCCAATGCCATATGAGTAGTAAGTGGGAAAGATAAGATTCAAACCCAGGTCTTCTGACTCTAAATTCTATGCTCTTTCCTCTGTACCATATGCTATCTCAGACTGAGAGTAAAGGGAAGTATCCCTGCTAAATTTAAAAACAACCTCACAACACTCTGGAAAGCTATTCCTGCCCCAGCCTGGCACCCCCCTTTTGTCAGGAAGTCTGATCTGCTGTCTATCATTTTTCCAGCAACAATTTGAGAAATTCAAGGGAAAAGAGAACAGTTGCTCAGGGGAACCTAGACACTCCAGCTACATCATCAGTCTGTATCCCTACTTCTAGTCTCTTTATAGTATCCCCAAATCAAAATTTCTTTAGTCTGGAAAGCCTGAAAAGTAAAGACAAAGAGGGAAGTTGGAACTATGTGTGTTTTAGCAAAATTCTTCCATCAAAGGAAAGATTTTGGTGTAATTGGTAGTTAACTGTATCATCCAAAATTACCAGAGTTGAGAATGTTGGTAAGACCATACAGGGATTATGTTCGGATCTCACCTGATGAGCTCTGCCTGAATTAGGCCAACAGAGCTATGATGCTTCTTTCCCTGAAGAGTTCTGGGGCCAGGACTTTTATGATACAGATGTGAAGGGAAGGGTCTCATTTTGGAGAGAAAGTCTCTGTGTAGCTGAGAGGAAAGGTGGGTGGGTGGAGAGAATTATCATGTCATGGAGAGGCAAAAGAGAAAAAGAAAAAAGTTTCAGAGGAAAACATTCTTAAATCCAAGGCAGAATGGAAAGTCCTAGTCCCCAGTTTACACCTCAGGTCACCAGTTCCAGGAAGAGTGGGGGAAATGGGGTAAACGACAACAGCATCCGCCTTACCACCATTGACCCATTTAGAGCTCCAGTGTGGAGGAAACAGACAGGGGACCCAACACTCTATCTAGGTCAGTCTTCTCTTATGGAGCCTTGGCTTCTTTCATTCCTCTGAAGAATGAGTTGCCCTAAGAAACATAACATATTTGTTCATCTATAAGCAAAATTGGAGATAGAGGTAGTGTGGGAAGAAGAAAACTTTGACCAGCTGTAGTTTTGTCTGTATTTCTCTCTTACTCCCCATTCTCTTTTCCCCATTGTATCCCAAATCAAAGAGATCAGACTGGGCAGAATAGCCTTTGTTGCTCTGGTTTTGATTTTCTCAAGTCTCTTCAGCCTCATTCCTTGAAGAACAGGAAAGGTAAGGGAAAGCTGAGAGGGCAGGAAACCTAGATTCCTGAAAGGAGTCTGTGGGGGAGGGAAATTGGGTGACTGGACACCTGACTCCAGTGACTCAGGTCAAAGGGAATGTTGTCCTTCCCCTGCTATCTCAGGTCACAAAATCTGAAAACTTCACCTGAGTTGTGGGGAATTTCCCTTGACAGCAATTGGAATGCCCAGAATTGGAAATTCCCAGTTCTCTAAGTATGAATTCCTTTGTCCGGATCCACTCTCATACAGTGATCATAGGATTTAGAGGTGGAAAGGAAATTAGAAACCTTAAGGTGAAGAAACTGGGGGTGTTCAGCTTGAAGGAAATAAAGGACTTGTGGGGAGGGGAAAGGGATAGGGTAGGAGCTCTTTTCAAGTAACTGAAAAGCTGTTCTATGTAGGAGGGATTGGACTTGTTCTGACTGGCCCCAGAGGTCAGAACCAGGAGCAGGGCCAAGTGGGGTAGTTGTAAAAAGACCATTATTTTGACTTGATCTCAGGGAAAACTTTCAAGAGCTGTCCAAAAGTGGAACAGGCTACCTTGAAAGAAGGGACATTCCCCCTTTCCAAGGAGAGGTAGATGATGACCCTTTGTCAGGTATGTTCTAGAGATGATTCCTTTTGGTTATGAGTTGGACAATGACAGTTGCTATGTGATCTAGTTCAACTCCCTCTTTTTACAGATTAAGAAACTGAGGTATAGAGTTATTAACTATTTGTCTAAGGTCACCTAGTAAGTGTCAGCGATGGGTGTTGGACTCTGCTTAATGCTGTCTTCAAGATAGCATGAGTCCTCTTTTTGTTGGTAACACTTGGAAAATTCCAGGGAAAGGAGAAAAGTCATCCAATGTAAATAAAGCAGATGCTTTATTTACATTGTGTTGAATGACAACAGCTGACTCCCAATCACATGATAATCTCTCTCTTTAATATGAGAACTTTCCCAATACATACAGAACCCTATTTCCCCTCTGTCTCTGACATGAGATCCTTCTCCCTCAGCTGAAGAAATTTTGGTTATTGATACTGCAGGAGAAAAGTTGATTTCAGATGAGATGAGGGGAACACAGGAGTGCGGGAGCGGGTAAGAAGCTTGTTGCATGGGATCTAGGAAAGTATGGGTGGAAGAAATGGAGACTCAGGGAATAAAATAAGTTGGTAGTGAAATGGAGGGATGGGATCAATGATCAAGAGTCAAGGGAAGGTTTTTATAGGATTGGGATGACCTGAGCATGTTTGTAGGAGTTTGAAGAAGTCAAGCACATAGGTGCTGAAGGTAGCGGGGAACAAGATCAAGGTACAGGTAGAAATATAATCTTTTGGAGAAGATGGAGGAAAGGAGGAGAGGGCAAGCAATGATAATTGGAATTTTTGAAGAGTAGTATTGAGGAAGCTCCTGTAGGATGGTCTCAATTGACTTGGTAAAGTAGGAAACTATCTGCCTCTATCAAGATCAAGGATACTTTTCCAGTCTTTATCTCTGTGAGATCTCCTGGATTCTATGACCTTGGAACATAAGGACTAGAGATAAGGAAGGGATTGTAGAGAAGGCTCTCGTATCCTGAGGAGAAGGCAAAGAGGAAGGTTTTCTCACCTCGGAATGAGGCAAGAGAGGAAATAAAACAACTGAATCAGATCTCCCAAACATTTTCATCACTTAAAAAATAAGCAATAAATAACAATTGCATCAAATTCCAAATGTTTTCAAAGCAAATTTATTTCTTGCCACTGACAAATAGGGCACTTACAGACACGGCTCCCCTGGGGAGCAGAGGTTCAGAGACACAGCGACCCACAGCCACTAAATCAGCGATGTAATAAGTAAGATCAGATAATTTTTTTTTTAAATAGGAAGATGGGAGGGTGGGCAAGGGGCCAAGATAAGAGCACTCCTTGGTTTACCTCCATTTTCACAGAAAATACTCCTGAGCTGGGGAAACCTCAACATCTGGGTCCCCCATGAATGCTAACCTCCTTAATAAATATATTCAAGAATAAATAAATAATAAATAAATATACAAATAAATAAATAAATAAACATACTATCTAGATATAAATAACAGAAGCCACCCCAGCGGGCAAACATCAGGGCTCCTGCATTACAATAAATAGAATAGGAATAATGTGGATTTTGATTCATTTCAGTGTCCAGATCAGACATATACCTCAAGGAGTTTTCTAGAGTAAAAAGGTTTCTTTCTCTCAGGTTAGGTTTCAAGGGTTGGCCCTTGCTCTGTGTGCTAGGCACTCTACCCTAGATCCTGGGTTCCCAGTTTTGATCTAGGTTCTAAAGTTGTTTCAGAACATGGATTTCTTGATGCATTTTTATGTTACTCTGTTTCCTGTATTTCTATGGTCCTTGATATACAGCCAATTCCACTTTATATTGCTACTTGAGCTCTTCTGTTTTTTCAGTGTCCTTTGTCATATTCTGAATTGCCTAGTTCCCAGTCTTTAAACCACTTTTCAGCCCAGAAAAGGAAGGTACTCAAAGGACTTGGAGGAAGACTGATAAAAGTGAGAGAGGAATGAGGAAGAACATGGGGGCAGGGGTATGGCTTCCCTTCTTCTCTCAAAGGGCAATGACTCCAAAATATACCTGGCCAGACTCAGCAAAGTCAAGATAATTTGGATAGTTGGTGTCAGCACTGAGCTTATCACCTTTCTCGAGCTGGAAGACACCACCTAGGTAGATTGGCTCATACCAGGGACTGGCTTCCCTAGCTCCTTTTACTGTCTTTTGGCAAGGACTCTTGATGGCAGAGAGGAGGTTAACTTTGCTTTGGTAGGACAGCGCAACCCGGGAGACAGTGTGAGTGAGGAGCAGGGGTTCATTGGCACAGTCTTCGCCCTTGAAAAGGAGCTGGGAGTAGACCAGGTAGAGTCCAGTGGATGGCACCACCAGCTGGTTGTCTACCAGATCCATGCCGTTGCTCAGGAGGACATTGGCACGCCTCTTCAACCACTGGAGCTTCCCTTCTGCCAGGGGATCAGCTGTAGGGAAAGAGGAAGGAAAAGTTGAGTTCATATGTTTCTTTTGAGTTTCATTTTTCACATTTTATTCCCCAAACTTTGTTCCTTACATCTTACTTCTAAAGTTCAAGGCACTCATGTCATGTCCCTATTCATCCCCATGGAATCTTATCCCATGAATTCTTTCAATTCTTTTCATTTAGTTCTTCCAGTTCTAGCCATCTTCTCCACTCTGTCTCTTTTTCTTCTTTCTCAATATTTCTTCTTTCATAGGTTTGGCTTTATTCCCATAGTTCCATATTAACTTTCAGCCCATCCTCTGATTCCAGGCCCCATGTGACCCCAACTCCAAAGTTTCAGGTTCTTACCTATAACATGAGCTACAGGCTTGTTACTTTCAGTCTGACAAGATCCTGGGATGGGGGAGAAAAGGGAAGGCAGAAATGAAAGTTTGATACTGAACTTCAGCTCTTTTTTGTTTCCCTTCCCCTCCACCAGAAACCAAAATTCAGAGATGCTTTCTGGCCCCTAAGAAATGTTCCCCATCTTTATTCCCAGCCTCATCCCAGATATGTCTCACTTGGAAATCAAAATTTAGGAGATTGGGATCATCAACAGGGGATACTTACTGACTCTCTGGGTCAGAGGTTTCATGCCAAGAAAGGCATCTGTGGACTCCTAGAAAAGAAAGAAGAAAAGAGAAGACGTCAATGACGAATTATGGACAATGATAGTTAAAGGAGAGAGAGGCTGGAATATATACCTAGGTGCACCTACATATGCCTCTTATAATTCTCATCTCATTTCATTTCCCTCATCTCTCTCTCTCCATTATCAATTCTTTCTCTTTGTTTCTCTAAGCATCTTTCTATTTTATCTCTCTTTAGTTCTTCTCCCCCTTTCTTCCTTTCATCATTCTCTTTCTTTTCCCCATCTGTCTCTCTTATTGCAATTTCCCTAGCCCTCTATCTCTTGTTATATTTCTCCCTTTCATCTCCTTATCCTCCTTTCTCCATTTGTCCTGGCTCCCCCAATCCCTCTCTGCTCCTGTTTCTATGGCCAAGTATTTGTGAGACTCTAGAGTAAGTTATCTGTCTCTCACCTCTTCATTTTGGGGTCCAATAACCCCGAAGTGCAGCAGGCAGAAGAGAAGGGTGGCCCCAGCAAGAAAAAGGAAGAAGGTGAGTATGAGGCAGAGGCAGCGTCCAGGGCCTTGGGGCCCCCTTGCCTTCCTTTGGAGCTCCTCTTCTGCTAACTCCACATCTCGGATCATGTTCTCTGTGCTCATGGTTCCTGTTTTGTGGAGCTGTTCAGTTTCCAGGGGTGTCGTTTGGTGATGTCCAAATTCGTAGTTCCTTAATGCAGAGTCAAATGGCCCAGAGGACATAGAGTATGTGTGTGTCTGTGTGCGTGTGTGTGAGAGAGAGAGAGAGAGTGCCCAGTGGTTTGGGTTTTTTTAAGGGGTGAAAATTTCAGAGAGCCTGGAGCAGTCTTTCTCCCTCTCTGGTTAGTCCCCTGATGTTCTCTGTAGGGGAGCTTCTGTCAACTGGGTGAGTGAGCAGCTGCCTTTATATGCCCCAAGGGGAGGGTGTGAGGAGGGCGGGGGAGAAGGCTCTCTCGACCAGCGGGCGGAAAACTTCCCTGGTGGAGAAACCCATGAGCTCATCTGGAGGAAGCTGTAGTGGGGGCCCTGTGGACCTTCCCCAAGCTCTCTCAGTTTCTTTCTTCCAATGGGGGTGGGTATTGGAAAGTTGGACTTGAGGAAACCCAAGAGTCCAGGGATATCACTGCCCTTAACTCCAACTATGATTGTAGGAGGGAAGGTGTCCTGAACTGATTCCCAAATCTAATTCCCTAGGCCTCTGGCCCCTTAGATCTTGAGACACCATTCAAGACAGGCTAGGGTTTAAGTGATGAGTTCAGGGTTTTCAGATTCAGGTGTCAGGAACCCTTAAAGAAGAACAAATGAGGTCTGGGGAATTGGAGCTTCCTTGAGAAGAGAGGAGAAGGGAGAAAATTTGGAGGTTGGAATCTGAATTTCTTAAAGGAGTAGGGATATCTCAAAGAGGGTGAAACCAGGGAGGTCCTTCTTTCATTTTGACCTCTGGACTCCCATCATGAGTTTTTTTCTTGACCTACAGGAATTTTTGGTTCCTCGATGTAGGTCCCCCAAGTCCTCTATGACCCTCTCAAAGCATTCCCATGTCAGAGTATGTATTCAGAAGCCCCCTTTATTCTTTGATATCACTCCCCATACATGCACCTTTACCACTCATGTCTTCTAAGTCCCTATATCACTGTCATTCTCCCATAGCCTTATATATTTTTCTCCTCAGTTGTCCCCATGTTTCATCACACATCTTCCCATTTTGTGTCCTCCTCCACAAAGACCCCCATGTTACCCCATCCTTTAAACAGACAGACAGATATCTCAGAGGAAAAATATTTATTAAACTTTGCTGAGGGCATAGGTTCAGATAGAATCCCTAACACTCTGCTGCCCCCATTTTTACAAACCCTTCTCCTTCTCACTTGAACCACCTCCCTCCCTCATTCCTTTTCTATTTTTTCTCTATTTTGCCTCTGTATCTACCTGATATGTTTTCCTACCTTTCTGCCTTTTAAACTCCCTCTTCCCATTCTCAGCTTCCTTATAAATAAATAATTTAATAATCACCATTCATAAATAATTTTCCCCATTCCCTGTCCCAACCAACCTGATACCCATACCACACAATCTTTCTTTCCTTTTCTCTTCCATGGCCAGGTTTAAACTCCACTCAGACTACTAGTCAGTGAACCAAATTACTTTTATCTGGGTATTTCTGGTTAGACTTGAAATTCTCAGTCCATGATCTGGTAGTGGTTCAGGGGTGGCAGTGTGTGGGGTTGCCCTCACCCCAACCCCCATCCTGGGGTGCTTTCAAACCACTCAGAATTCCATCTCTGGAGGTTGTGGAGAGGGGAAATACTTGAAAGAAACTGAAGCAATGGTGGAAGCAGGGAGTGGTGGTGTGGACCCTTGAAACTGTAGGAACAGAGGAAAGGGGCATGGTGGTGGGCTGTGAAGCCATTTTCCTCTTTATTTTTCTATTTCTCTATAGTGCAAAGGCCCCAAAAAAGACACTACTAGGGGACTGGAGCAGGTGAGAGACACCATCTGTATGAGTAGACAGTCGATCTCCCTGAGTGAGCAGGAACACGGCTCCTTGGTAGACTGATCTCATCCAGGGTCCCTGGGTACCTGAGCACACAGACTTTTGGGCACTCAGGAGAGGTACATGAACCTGGTACTTGGAGGAGAAGAGGAGCACTTCATGGCTCAGGTAGAGTAGGGTGGGAGCAATCTCAGAAGAACAGCTGGCTCCTGAGAAGACAACCTGGGAGTAAACGAAGTAGAGGCCACTTGTGGGGACCAAGAGGGAGTTGTTGCTTAGAGAGAAGCCATGTCGAAGGAAAGCGTGGTCTGTGTTTGCCCTCCAATGTATAGAATCCTGGACACTGGGATCTCCTGGGGAGAGACACAGAAGTCAGGGAGTGTTACAGGGCTAGAGAGAATAGATGTACAGGTCACCGAAGGGGGACAATCTGGGAGCTGGATGCTTGGGTCTATGGGGGAAATGGAGAAGGTGTAACACCAGGTTCTTACCAACAAGGTGGGCAGCTGGTTTGAGGGTTTCTCTTTTGAGACTCTTCTGGCTGAGGTGCTGAGCTGTCTGAGGTGGGGCTGGGCTAGATGAGTGGGAGTTATCTGGATTGGGAGCCCCCTGTGAGAGAACATGGTTAAGAAGGTACCAGAGGGCCAAGATTTCTTTCTTGCCCCTTTAAGCTCCTGACCCCCAGGTCATCCCCTGTTCTGAGGCCTCTCACCTGAGCCCCTGGTGGCTGCAGCAAAAGCACCTGGAGGCTCAGCGCCCCCAGGAGGCACAGGACTCCAGATGAGGTCATGGGGAAAACCTAAGGAGAGAGAAAGAGAAAGTGGAGAAGGGGCCAGCGTGGAGATGACGGAGTGGGGAGGGGCAGGGAACGGGAGAAAGAGGGAAAGGAAATGGGAAATAAGCACAGAGACAGAAACAAGAAGATAGGCGGAACATACTGACATAAAAAAGCTGACAGAGATACCAAGACAGACACTGAGACACATGTAGAGAGAAAACAGAAGTACACAGAAAAATTAATGGACAGAAATGAGAAATGAGACAGAGAAACAGAAACAGGCAGAGAGGAACAGAAAGAGAAGCGGAGACAGACACTGACAAAGAGAAAGTCAGAGACCCAGAAAGAATGAGGGGCAGCCCGAGCCCAAAGCAGACCCACAGAGGTGCAGGTAGAAATAATAGACACAGGAAGCTATGGTGAGGGGATGTGGAATCAGGGGATTTTAAGGGCCAGGGGAATGGCTCAGCGTTCAGCAGTGTCTCAGCCAGGGGCCCCTACCTGCTATGAGCTGGGTTTCCTGGGCCCGGACGCCTGGGTCCCTTTATAGAGGAAGCGGCAGCAGGGCGGGAGGGTTCAGGGCCCTAACCTGGCCGGGGAAGCCCCCGGGGCTTAGAAGAAGGAGCTAAAGTTTCTGCCGAAGGCAGGAAAGCTTGAGGCTGAGAGGAAGACCAAAGGCTGGGGGACAGGACACCAGGGTTCTGGGAAAAGGGAGTGGGGTTAGGAGGGTTTAGGGGGAAGGTAACATGAATGTGAAGGGGGAGGGGGACTGAATTGGAAGAGCCCCTAGAGATCTTCCAGATCTTTATTTCCTTCATGATCTCTCCACTCTTCCTCCAGTCTATGCCACTTCCATTTTCCTCATTCTCTACTATTTATATCTATTCCACGTGCCATACATACACACACTCCTGGGGTCTCAAGTTCCATATTCCCTAGCCCACAGAAAGTCTACCTGTCTCTTGCATATGTTGCCTGAGTCAATAAAGAACAAATTATGTAGCCATGTGTGACATCGATTCCCTCTTCCAGATTGAGTCTGTATAGAATTGTCTTCTCCTAATATCACCTCCTCAGGTAGCAGAGTTATTTTTTGTGTATTCTATATAAGCCTCTTGATCTTGCAAACATGCCAGGTAAACTCTTGTTAGTATGAGCAGTGTTCAGCTGACAAGACTTTCCATGCACAAAATTGTCCTTCCCTGTTCTGAGCTACTACCCATATGATAGAAGATGTATTGGCTAAAATGTACTTCATCTCACTCCCCTACTTGCCCTCTAATAAAATACATACACGAACACACACATTCACATGGTGGCTCACTCTTGTCTCTCAAATCTATCACCATCCCCCTTCCCTTCTGTCATTTCCTACTTCTCCTTTCCCCTTTCCTTATTTTTAAATCTGGGCTTGTCTGTCTCTTTATCTCACTGTCTTTCTGTCATTTCTATTTCTTTAAATCTTTTCTTGTGTTCTTGGTCCTTTGTTTTCTTCTTCTGAATCAGTTTTTCTGTCATTGTGGGCAGATAATAGACAGATTGATCCCTGAGAAGAAATGAACACCCTATCCAAATATCAGTAAGAGATAGAAATGAGATTGAAAGACAGACAGAGTGGAGGGGAAGCCCAAGATGCGGAGAGAAACAGAGGAAAAGGAAGACACTGAAGGATGGGAAGTCAGGGAGTTTGGAGAGACCTGGCAGGTGGAGACTGTAAAGAACTAACTAGAAGAGATTAGGGAGAGATCAAAGACCAGAGAGAGACAGAGACAAAGAATGAAGGACCAAGGGTGAGGGAGTTGGGCGTGGGGTGGGCGAGAGACCTTGAGAAAGAGAAGAGGAAAGTGAGAAATCAAGAGGGGAAAATGGAGGGATAAAGAAATATGGATAAACTGAGAGAAGGGTTATAACTCATTTTGAGACTGGAAAAATCAAAGGCTAAGGTAGGGTGCCTGAGACTGGTGTCAAAGACATTGTGACATTCTACTGGGTTCCCATCAGGAAGGGTAGATATTGGTTTCAATCTCAGTTTCAGAAATTGAGAAGGATTCGGTTTCTCTCTGTGAAGAGGCAGGTGGTTGGGTGCAAGGCTTCCCTGTGTGTGAAGGGTGATAATGGGGAGAGTTGGCTCTCCCCTAACTTTTAGCTTTATGGGGATATGGAGCAGCGAGGCTTTTGCAAAGAAATTAATGAAATCATTGGAGTCTCCACATAGAAAGAGAAATCAAATAAGACTCTAACCAAACCCTAGCCTGGAACTTAACATCAACCTAGATCAAATCCAATGGCATCTTTAATTCCAATTCTAACTCAATCCCAACCCTGTTTAACCCCAAATCAAAACCAACCGTAACCTCACAATGACCTCAAAGCTCACTTTCCAAACACATTTGGCATTTTATCCTCAATACAAATTCAACCTTTACTCCAACCCTAACTTTAAACCCAAATCTGTACCTCTAACCTGAACTCCCAACAATAATGTTGATTTCATCCCATTAAACCCATTTCTAACCCTACCTATTAATTCAGTAAAGATTTGTTAAAGGTATGGCATAGGCACGTTCCCACGGGAAATACAAAAATGAATGAGACATAGCTGTCTTCATAATGTTTGGAATTTAGTAGGGGAAATTACATATATCTGAATAATTTTAATATAAGGTTAATAGGAGATGTGTCAAACGAAAGGCACAAAGAACTACGGTAGTTTAGGGAAAATAATCTGCCTCATCGATAACCTAATTCTTCTTTTGGTATCTTTCTCCATCTTAGATGTCATTCCATCTCAATCCCAATCCTGTGATCCAGATATTAGCCACTGATTTCTACCTTAACTCTAATTCCAACCTCAACAGTATCCCCAACTTTAGCGTTGACACACAATCCCACTAGCCTCATTTCTAATATTATTCTTCCTGGTTCTCAAATTCAGTCTGACTCCAGTACAATTTCTATTGTAACTCAAATTCCTGGCTTTGATTCTGGAGCTTGCAAGGACAGAGTTCACCCATCCCCATCTCTTCGTTGTTAAGGACCTGAGTCACTAATCAGGGGGATCCCTACCCCCCCATAACAGGGGCACAGGATGCCTGGGTGCTTGGCCCCAGGGGGTCGGAGGAAGCTAAGGGCCCCTAGGGGACCAGTATTTTTATCGGCCTCAGAAGCAAGACACAGAACCGGAAACTATGTGGTGAGAGAAAGTGAACTTCATCCTCATCTTGGGGGAACCCCCTTCAGGGCTGGGGGGCCAGACACTGAGAGTGGGACTTGAGAAGAGTTGAAGAATTGGGGGTGGTGGGAGATACTTGGATATATATTATTTTATATAATGTCTGTGAGAAAGGAGGCAATGTGCTTAGAAATAAAGAAAAGGCTCTTCTAGTTGGAAAGGGGAGGGTTTGCCCAGGTACTTCCTGTCCCCTCTCTTCACTGTGCCCTCTTATCCAGGGCATTAAACTTACTATTCCCAGTCTTGGGGCTCTTAGCATGCTGTAGAAACATGCAGATGTCAGAGGACATCTCTGGGCTCTATGAGGAACTGGATGCTGAGCCTTGGAGGGAGCCAGGAGTTCTTAAAAAGGCAGAGGTGAGGAGGGAGAGCATTTTAGACATGGATCATGTATGGGCTTTGTGTAAGATGCCATAATAGATAATAGAGTTGTGTTTGGGGAAGCAAAGTAGGGCCATTAGTCTTGAAATAGAGTGACTAAGGGAGAAAAAATGTGTAATCAGCCTGGAAAGATAGACTGGAGCCAGATTGTCAAGGGTTTTAAATGCTGAAACATTTACATTTTATTCTACAGTTTGTTTATCCCGCAGTTTCTTAGGCAGGGAATTGACCTAGTTAGACCTGTGTTTTAGGAATATAAAGTTGGCAGTCATACTGAAGAAGAGGCTTCATAAAGGGGAAACAGAGGTAACCATGGAAAAAGACCAGGGCAACAGTCCAGGTGATAAAAGCCTAAACTAGGGTAGATTGGAAGAGGATGAAGATGAGATATGTTATGAAGGTAGAATCAAAAAGATACTGCAACTAATTAGACATCAAGTAAGGTAAATGAAGAGGTAAGGGTAACTGGAGACTTTATGTCCTCTCAGAGACCTCCATGTCCACTTCCCCCTCCCATTTTATTTTCACTAGTCTCCCCAGAGGCTCTCTCAATTTAATGCTCTATCCCTAATTCTTATCTCTGTGGGGATCCTCCATGCAGATGTGAGCTCTGTATCTAAAAATTTAGTTTCTAACATAATGGATAGATGAGCATGTGCACACACAGGCATGCAAACGCATCTTCTTCCATTTCCTCTAGCTCCTTCTCTTAGAACTAAAGCAGAGTGTGTGACCTGAGTGGGGAGTGGGCTGAAAGGGAAGCAGCATTGTCTCATCTCTACTCCCACCTCCTGTTTCCTGGAAGCTGGGGTGGGAGGTATGGGGAGGCCAGAGGAGGGAGCAAGGAATGCCCCCCATGGGAATCCCCACCTGCCCTCTAAGCCCCCTTCCCCCTACAGCTTCAACCACTGTTTCCGGGAAAAAGAGATAATAGTCTATAAAGTATAGATTACAGACCAGGGGAAAAGACCGAAATTCTTGGGTCCTTGAGGGGAGCAAAAGCTGGAAAATCAAGAGTCCTGAATTGGGGATGGGGGAAGGAGTGAGGCAGGAAAGAATGGGGTGGGGAGAAAGAATTAGGAGAGCCAGAACAATTCCCTGGATACTGAAAGGCAGTAGAGGCTAGGTGTGTTCGTGGGATTTACAACGTACTGATGTCTGAATTCCTTGAGAAGCCTGGTCTGGATACTCAGTTCCCAGTTGGGAGACTAGGAAGGTTGGGCACAGTTCTGGGGTGTGGACCTCAGGTTACCCAAGAACAGACAGCCCAGGTTACACAATTTGGCCCTTTCCTCCTCCTTCCCCTGAAGTTATTTTTAGCAACCGAAATTCCACTCCCCCGCAAGGGGCTGCTTCCCTCTCTGTTCTTGGCTCCCCCTAACTCTGTCCTCCTACAATTGTCCTGATGGGTCTCCTAGCTGCCCCCCTCCTCAAATCCTAGTGACTCAGCAAAGGGAAAGCCCTGGGGGTGGGAAGGCAAGGGGGTGGAGGATGTGGTTCTGGGGGGGGAGGTAGAAGAGACCACAGCTTTGTTCCCTTTTTGCCCTGTTCACATTAAGCCTTTTTCTCCAGCCACAAACAACTGGGTTGAAGACACTTGGGCACTTGACCTATAATCGAGGGGGAGAAAGGAAGAGATACGTAAGCTTTGGTGGAGAAAGCTAAACACTCTGGACCTTGATTGGGAGTGGGGTGGGGTGGGCATTAGCCAGGATGAAGTGATATCACAGGCCAAGAGCACATCACACGAGCATGGATATCTCTGGCATATGAGAACTGAAGGCTTACTAAGCAGGAGGGAGATGTCACAGATGACAGAAACCACTGATGGAAAAAGGCAGAGGAGACATTAGGAATAAGATGGGGAACTATGTTTTATTAGGAAGCAAGTGGGAAGAGAAGAGATTTAGTGGTAGCAACCTCCCATGACTGTGCCAGCTGAGCTCTGCCTCTAAGCCACAACCGGTCTTCATTCAGGCCTCATCTTTTTCTAAAGTTTCCATCCCTCAGACTCTCTTCCTACACCCAATTTTTCTCTCATTCTAGGTTTTATATTTTGTCCTTATTCCCTGAATCCTGTTGTCTGCATTATTTGTATCACGTATACCCATTCACTGTCTTTTTCCTCTGGGTCACTTTAGACTTTCTGCATGTCGATTGAGGGCCTGGGACAGAGCTGTCACAATCTCCATTACTTTTTCCCTTTCCCTAGGTTCAATTTGGGACCCAAATCTCTGCAGAAATCGGTCAGGATGCCACTGGACCTGCTGGGCCCTCAAATACTTCCTTAGGGCTCCCCTATCTGTGGGTGGGGGGCCCCTGGCCACCAGAGCTGCTGCCATAGCTTCAGGGTCCCTTCCCCCAAGGCAGGGCCAGGGTATATCTCCAAAATACCATAATCTTTCCCCTCCCTTGGGTTTTGTCTTATAGAGGTCCCCCCAACAATGCCCTCCGGTTTCCTGAGTCTTCTTGGCTCGGCTCTCCCTCAGCTCTTGTTCCTTGGCCTGGGCTCGCTCTTGGAATAGACGATGTTCCTCCTCTTGTTGCTGCCAGCTGCGGTAAGAGGATGACGTAGGTTCTGGGTGCTGGGCTCTCTCTGCTGCTTGTTTCTGTCGTTGTTTCTGGGCATGTTCTCGGGCTAGGCGTTCAGTCCAGGCAGAGAAGGACTCAGGCTCTGGAGTATCTACGGTGGCATCCTCATCACCTAAGGTGCAATGGGTACATAAAGGGAACAGCTTCTTAAGGAGGGAACAGGAAGAGAAGCAATGGGGCCAGGAAGCAGGAAGTCAGGAATGAGTTGGGAGGCAAAAGAGATAGAGACAGAAAACATGGAAGGGATGAGAACGAGTATGGAGCAGCTAAGCAATAAGGGATATGGGAAGCGAGGGAGGTGCAGAAACCTAGAAGGCCTTAGTCTGGGGTATCCTTACCTTCAAACCTCCCCAGCATCTCCTGCCACTCATCTTCTAGCTCCTCTTGAAGCTTTTGTCTCCACTTTCTCTCCATGTAAGCCTCTTCCTCTTCCTCCGTTTCTCTAGGTATCTCTGGGGGACTTTCCCAACCCAGAATTTCCCCGGGGGTCTCTCCTAGTTTGTTCTTCATCTTCATGGCAATGGGACATTGTATCATCAGAGGCAGGAAAAAGTCCTCGTAGGCTGTTGGCAGGAGTCAAAGGGTAAAATTGTTTGCTATGGCTCTCAGATTATAAGAATACTGCCAGTTGCTATCTGGGCTTTGTTACAGCAGCTGTTTAGCCATTTCAATCGTGTCTGACTCTGTGGCTCCATTTGGGGTTTTCTTGACAAAGATACTGGAATGGTTTGCCATTCTCTTCTCTAGCTCATTTTACAGATAGAGAAACTGAGGCAAACAGGGTTAAGTGACTTGCCCAGGGTCACACAACTTACTAGTTATCTGATGTCAGGTTTGAACTTTATGATGATGAATGACTTCAGGCCCAGCACTCTATCCACTATTCGACTTAGCTGCCTTATCTGGAGCACCAGAGAAATTATATAATGATGAGAGCTCTGGAGAATAAGAAAAATTATCCACTTGGGTACCAATTTTTACTCAGAAGACTACCATCATGGGCCAGATAATAGGCACTGGGGATACAAATAGATCTGGACAGGAATAGCAGGGTGGAAAAATGACTACTATCTTGGAAGTAAACAGAGAAGGAGCTCAATGAATGGATGTAAAAATCTTGAGTGACATCTTAGTTACATAAGTATATATCCAATAAGTACATACACATAGATTTATACTAGATTCATAAATGTACATATATTGTACATAGATTTATACATAGATTCATAAATGTACATATATTGTACATAGATTCATAAATGTACATATATTGTGGGTATATATACCCATCATACATGTGTATGCACATGCGTGTATACATATCTATATATACACTAATGTGTTGATACACATATATATATGTTAAGGTTTACAACTACCTTTACGTGTTCTCTACTATGAACTTCACAACCACCCTGTAAAGTAGGTAGTAAAACTATCATTACTATTCCCACTTTATAGCTGAAGAAATTCATTCCAATAACCAGACAAATATCTTGCATGCCAAGTATCTTGGCTTTCATCTTAGATTCTGAGAGCAGACTATTACTGTTTGACACCTTCAAAGCTGTCCTATCAGGGCTGGACTCACCACTAGGACCCTGGAGAGCAGCAGCATGCAGAGCAGTATTCCCATGGCAGTCCTGGTGAGTGGGGTCAGCCCCAAGGCGGAGTAGCAGTCGAAGGGCAGGGGCATCTTGGCGGGCACAGGCTCGGTGGACTGGTGGTGGCTCTCCAGCATCTATATCCAGCTTTGGGTGGCGATGAAAGAGGGACTGGGCCTTGCTCAGCCGTCCTGTAAACAGATACTTTCGGAAACGGCGCTCACGTCTACGGCGATGAGAGGAAGAACCCATGATGGGTGTTGCTCGGACTGAGAAAAGAGAGAATAAGGCAATTAGAACCAGAACAATATAAGCTCCATGCTGTCCCTTTCATTTTCCCTGCTTTCCCATCTTTTCTCTCTATTCCTCCCATTTGTGTACATTTTTATCTTCCACTTTAAATATTTAAATAAAAACTGTCTTCTCTGCAAAACTTAAGTATCTTTCTTGGAGAGTACTGTTGTAAGTAGTTACATAATTGTGGAGAGGAGATAAAATTGTTTGGGGGTCCTATGAGCCAAAATAGTACAATTTTTTCATTATAGTTTTTCATTTTCATTTTACTTTCAGTTCCAAAATCTCTCCCTCTCTTCAGACCCTGTTTAACTCATCGAAAAGGCAAGAAATATGATACCCATTACGCATATGAAGTCATGCAAAATATATTTCAGCATTAGTTATGTTTAAAAAGTACAATTAAGAAAGGATTTTGAAGAGTAGAGGGATATCGTACTGGTGGCAAATTTTGGGCGTCTGAACTTTGTAATTAATCTAGTTTAGATAATTATCTGTCTACCTATCGAAGCTATCTGTATTTGTGGGTGAGGAGGGCTCAGGCCCTCCTTCAGTGGGAGGTGGGTCCAAGACAGGCACTGCCACTCCAAGAAGCCTTTGCCTGCCATGAGGTGCCTGTCTTTCAGTCTACCAGCTAAGGCGTGGGAACACTGCCCAGCCGGACCAGGCTCCAGCGTTGAGTCGGACCCTGCCACGGCGGCTCCCCAGGGGTCACACTGGGGTGTTCTGCTCTCAGCAAGCTCCCTGGGGTGGGGAAAGATGACATCTCTATTTTCACTAACCTCGAACTAAAATTTAGTCTTTTCTTAAATAATTTAAAAACCTTATTCCGAGAAGGGGACCCTGGCACCGCCGGACAGCCAGAGAGGTCCGCGACACACGCACAAAGTTAAGAACCCCTGATCGGGCCCAACCCCAATCACGTGACAGAGAAGGAACCCGACGCACGGCCGAGAAGCCTCGGTCCGCAGCTACTAAGTAGCCGAGTCCAGCAATCTAGGCCCTCGGTCGCTCTGCAGACATCACCGCAGCCTGGTACCCGAGGCCCAGAGTGACGACACGCGCTCCGTCGGGGAGGGTCGTGGGGAAGGTAAAACCTCTTACATCCAGCTAAATTAACTCGGGTCCCCGCCTAGGGCCTGCGCAGCCTGAAGGAAGAAGGGCGGAAGCAAACCGGAAACGAGCAGGGTGGGGAGCGGATGGCAACGACCGCCGAGGCTCGGCCACCGACGAACCTCGCGAGGCTCGAGAGGAAGGTTCCGCTGGATAGGGAGGGGCAGGGGCAGGGGGCGGGGCTGTACTCCGTTCGGCGCAGGCGTGAATTGGAGAAGGATGAAGTAAGCGAGCTGCGTGCCCTGATTTCACCGCAGACCGCCCCGCGGGGGGTGGGCTGGGGAGGTCTGGATGGGTGGAACCTAAGAGGAAGGTGGGGACCGGGGAGGGAGGAAAAAATCCGGAGAGATACGGACACTGGGAGAAGGAGACACAGGAAGAGCTGATGGGAGGTGGAAGCAGGGAGGAATGTAGAGACAGAAATACAAACCTTGGGGAAAGGGGGGGAAGGGAGAGAGAGCGCTCGGCAGAAAGAGGCCTGGAGTTCAAACCCAACCGCAGACACACAGTGATAATCCTAAGAATGTATATGGCGCTTTAAGGTTGCAGAATGCTTTACAAATATTTCCTTTTTTTATCCTTACGTCAACCTTGACAGGGAGAAGCTATTAACCTCATTTTACAGATGGGGAAACTGAGGCCAGCGGCGGTAGAGAGGCAGCCTAGGTGGTGTGGTGCATAAAGTGGTGGAATCAGGAAGACCTGAGCTCATAGTCTGCCTCCTCATACGCCTTGGCAAGTCACTTAACCTCTGTCTGTCTCGGTTTCCTCATCTGTAAAATGGGGATAACAAAAGTGCATGTCCCTGGGGTTGTTGTGTAATATTAGTAAAGTGCTTGGTGCGATGCCCCACACGTAGTAGGCATGTTACTGAAGCGAATACATGCTTCTTACTTTTCCTTAAGTGACTTGCCCAAGGTCACATACTACTGTGTTAGGTCAGGTATCTCCAGGTGCAGTAGTCTATTCACACATGCTAGCTGTGTGAACCTGGGCAAGTCATTTAATTTCTCTGTGCCTGTTTCCTCACCTGGGGTTGTAAGGATAAAATGAGACTATTTGAAATGCTGGCTATTAGGCAGTGGAGTTTCTGCGACTTAAGAAAAAACCAGATTGTCCATCTTCATTTCCAGTAATGACCTCTGCCTCCCAGTTCTGTTCTTTGACCTTTACGTCTTTCATGGTCATGGCCGCCAGTCTCCATTACAGCCTCTTTTACCTTCCACAGAAGCTCTCACCCACCAAGTTCTAGAACTGGAGACATGAGTAAGATAGAGGGGAGACACTGGCAGGCAATGATGTGGTCTCTGTTGCCCTCGGGTGATCTCAGGTGGTACTGCAAGAGCAAGGGAATGGGATGGAGGGGTGAGAAGGAATGAAAGCCTGAATTGGGAGGAAGTGCGAACTGAGAGCAGGGGGACGCTAAGACCCAACGGAGGGAAGGAGGAATAGCTGGATGAGGTGAGGGTGGGGGTGGAGGTGGTGGCTCTAAGCTGGTACCTCTGGTAGCATCACTGCTGACAAACAGAGATGGCCAGTCAATCCCAGGGCATCCAGCAGCTGCTGCAGGCTGAGAAGAGAGCAGCTGAGAAGGTGGCAGATGCCCGAAAGAGTGAGAGCCTTGGCAGGGAACAGGGCTTTAGAAATGGACATTTAGATTACTGAGAGGAGTTGCTTTTTGGGGCGGCGGTATATGAGGTGCAGTTAGGCCCAAGATGCCAGGGTTTCTTTGGAGAGATGTGTAAGGATTGGGCCACCAGGGTGATCATGAAGGACTTTTGGTTGAAAGAGCTTTTAACTACCTTTCTGGGGATGTTCTTCCCTTCTTTCGCTCCAGGGAAGGCTCGGCGTCTGAAGCAGGCCAAGGAAGAGGCTCAGATGGAGGTAGAGCAGTACCGTAGGGAGCGAGAGCAGGAGTTCCAAAGCAAGCAGCAAGCGGTAAGATTTGGGGTGGATTGTGGATTGAAAGAGAGAATCAGGTAGCATCGGGGGTGTATAGCATTTTCAAATATTTTTGTGAGGTGGAGAGAAACCTTGGGGGAGCAGGGCTCCAAGGGCAGCACAGCAAGTATGAGGCAGTGTTTAGGCTTTTTACATTCATTGTGGAGGATGGGAAACGTGGAATCCTTCTGGCCCAGGTGATAATGTTGGAGTTGATGGGGAATTTAGTTTCTGGATTATTATGGGGTGAAGTCTTAATGAAGATTGTGTTTCTGTTACCAGAACAGGTCTTATAGAATTCCCATAGTCTTCACATAAGGATTCAGGGGAAGGGGTAATATCCACATTTGGTCTTTTTTTTCTTGAACTTTCTGTCTCTTCCTGTGGCAACCTCACACTCTGGGACCCTTCTCTTTGTCTCTTTCCTATTTCTTTCCCCAATGCCCCCACCCATATTACCCCTCCCTCCCAACCCAGGCCATGGGCTCCCAGGGGAACTTGTCAGCTGAGGTGGAGCAGGCAACTCGGCGCCAAGTACAGGGCATGCAGAGCTCTCAGCAGCGCAGCCGTGAGCGTGTCCTGGCTCAACTCCTTGGCATGGTCTGCGACATCAGGCCCCAGATTCATCCCAACTACCGGATTGCTGCCTAGGGACTCCATACCACTCACCTCCCCCCTCCCCAGAACCTCACACCTTGTTCTCCAGCCATATCCCTTTTCTCCCATCAGTCCCCCAGAAATTCAAGGAGTCACTCTTTAACTCTCCCATATAGAACTATAAATCTTTAGCTTCATAACTCCTGCCAGGACCTTTTAAGTGCCCAGAGAATGATGCCTCTTCCACTCAGAATCTAAATCTACCCCCTGGTGATCTTAATAGCTGGCCTTTAGACATCTTAAAAGCTTTGTAAAGAAGTTACTTGATTTTTTCATATGTAAAATGGAAACAACAATTGTACTAATTTATAAAGATCTGGTGAGAATTAAGTGAGATAACTTCTGTAAAGTGTTTTGCAAACCTTAGAATACTAAAGGCTAGCTTTAATTGTTTTTAATAAAATTTCTCCCAGATAGGTCAAAATCTCTCCCCAGTTGATTTCCTTTAAATAGCCCTAGTAGCTTTGTGATTCAAATGACTGTCCTTCAAGTGTGTAGATTTCCCTGCATGTCATTCCTATGACCAGTGATGAAACCAGCTGACCTCCATCATCCTATTAATCTTATTATGGCTCCAAGAGTTTTTTTTTCCTCCTACTCTTTCCTTTTCTGTCTCTATCTCCATCATTCCCTTTACTTTTCCATTTTCTCTTCTGTTTCTCCTATCCCTCAAAATGTCTTGGAGAGACCTGTCAGGCTTTTACCATTGCTTGTCTTAGCTATAAGAGAAACATCCTGTATTCCATGTAATGCTATTATGGGAGTGTCCCCCATCCTTTTCCATTCTCCTCTCACACCCAATTTCCTGTTGTTCAATTCAGCTGTAAGATGAAACCAATGCAAATGTCAATAAAAATATGTTGTGAAAAATTTGTAAGAGTTCTTTTTTGTAGAAGTTCCCCCAGAATACCCCATATTTCATTCCCCCTCACCTTTATTTAGTTTAGTTTAGGACAAATAATGGAAGTCTTAAAATTTAGGGAAAGTTGGATCATTTAATCCAATTCCCTTACTTTCTATACTATTTTACATATTCTAATTCCCAGAAGGGAAAACTAGTTTTTCAGGTTCATACTTCTGTAAGTAAATGGCAGAGCTGGGATTTATACCCAAGTCTTCTGTTCTAAATCCATTGATTTTTTCCCCCCAGCATATCACACTTCAATTCTGTTTCACATTACAGTTTATATTTGTGAAACTCAAATCAACAAGTGATAAAGGGGGGAGATACAGAAGAATGCTTAACACAGTTATTAAGTGTCTGACAGACATAAAATGGTGAGATTGGTAGAGACAGCCTGGAGGATTTGAACTTAAGTTCACAACCTATTTGCTTCAGTTTCTTCATCTGTAAAAAAATGGGGATAGCAATCGCACCTACCTCCCAAGGCTGTTATGAAAATCAAATGAGTTAACAGTTGTAAAGCATTTAGCACAGGGCTATATAAATGTTAGCTATTATTATAGATTAAGATTGTTCTCAGATAACTGCTCTCTTGCAAGACAGCTGGCAACAGAACAATGGATTAGGGAGTCTGGGTATTCACTTTCTTAATTACTGGTAATGAGCTACCATTTCTTGGGAGAATCTTAAAGCATTCTTCATTCTGCAAATGGTGCCCCAAGGATGCATTTGGACTTCACCCCTGCCCCTAGGCAGAAGGGACAGGGTTTTGTGGATGTAGACCCCAAGACTGGAAATAGCACAAAGGAAATGGGAAGTGAGGAAGCTTGTAGCTGAATGTAGGCTCCCCATCCCTAATTCTGGGGTCCTTAAAATTCACCTCCCTTCCTGGGCACACAGGATCCAACGAACCCAGCTATGCCCTATGCCAGTGACAAGGCAGCGGCCATCCGTCCTTTTTAAACTTTAAGGCATGTTAGTTACCATGGTTCCAAAATCAATCAGGGATATCCCTAAGTGGGCCCCCAGGGTCAGGGGTGCTGGAGGGAGTTTCTGGTCACCTGTGGCGACTCCCCTCCCCTCGTCCATGGCTTCCCTGCAAACTTAGCTCAAATCTCACTTTGTGCAAGAGGCCTGGCCTCCCCCAACTCCCAGGGCCTTCCTCCAAGACCACCTTCCACTTGTTCTCCAGCTCTTTGGTCTGGACAAACGTGGCTCGTTTCTCCATTAGCCTGGGAGGTCCTTGGGGGCAGGGACTGTAGTGAGGTTTGGTTTTTTTTGGGGGGGGGCGGTCTCAGCATCCCCGGTGCTCAGCACGAACGCCTCATAAATACTCGTTGACTGGCTGTGTTGCCCAGGGCAGCCTCACTGCTTTCTTCCTAGGGGGCCACGGGGGCGCCCGGCTCCCTGCTGTTTCTGACCCCTCACCCTCCCTTCCCCGGCCTTCCAGCCCACGTTCCCCAGCAGCCGCATCCAGCGCGTAGGCCGCGTTAAGCCTAAACGAAAGTACGCCTAGGTCACCTTGGCAACCAGGGCCTCGCAGGACCCCGTGGGAATGCGCCGCCGCTTCCGCGTCCCATTCATTGCGGGCCAAGCCAAGGGCGCCGCTTGAAGCGAGCCTGACTGAAAAGCGAAATAGTGGGAAGGGGTTCGGGGTGGTGGCGAGGGGAGGGTCCGCAGAAGAGAGAAGGTGGGACTGGGAACTTCTCCCCTCACAACGTCGATCAGAACAGCAGCGGAGGCGCTGGAAAGAAATTCATAGTTCCTCCAGTCAGGCGTTCCAAAGGGCATCTCTCCGGAGCGCGGGACGGTTGAGGCCTGGGAGGTCCTTGAGCCACGCTTCCTGTCCCTCGCGCCTGCGCACTGGGAGCCTACAAAGAGAGTGCGGTGGAAAGGGGAGAGGGAACGCGGGGACCGGAAGTGAAGGCCGCTTTCCTTGGTCGCCGCCGCTGCCGCCACCAGACGCGTTTTTTCCGAGCTCAGGTAAGCAGGGGCCACGGCCTTCATCCAGATCCATCCGTCCTTCTTTGAGGCCGCACGCCCGCACGGGCCCTCGGACACCCCCGCCAAGAGCGGGACCCTCGTCTCCGGGCCCCTGCGGGGCCGTTATTTCCGCCTTTTTTCCCGCCCCGCCCGGGAGGGAAGAGCCCCCCAGGGGGGAGGGGCGGCCGGGAGCTTAGGGGGAGGACCCAAAATGGCGGCCGTGGCGCCATTGTGTCCGCGCCACGGTGTCCCCATCGGGGTTCTCCCTCGCGCTTTGGCGCCATCTCCTCCTCTCCCGACCCTTCCGGCGGCCGCTTCTCCCAGAGGGATCGAGAGGGGCTATTTTTTTCTAGCTGGTATATTTGTGGGAACCGTAGTATAGGGAGAGTGCACGTTATGGCTCCAAGCAGCCCTATCCATGTGGAGCCTTTACTCGTGGGCCCCCTTAGGAGCGCTGGGGGGGGGCAGGTGTCTGGGCCGGTGTCTATAAACTACCAGCAGGTCTCTCCCCCCTCCC
Source organism: Potorous gilbertii (assembly GCA_028658325.1). Taxonomy (NCBI): domain Eukaryota; kingdom Metazoa; phylum Chordata; class Mammalia; order Diprotodontia; family Potoroidae; genus Potorous; species Potorous gilbertii. Next base: position 309,724,796 of record CM053770.1, on the reverse strand, counting down.
ATTTATTCAAGCCAGTAAAAGGTAGTGGGTTTGGAGGGTAAATACGATCCTCTGTTGATGAAGCCTCGCCTCCAGGAGCAGAACGTTTTACACTCCTGACTTAGAGGTTCCCCACCTTTGGTCGGTGCTGGACAGGCCGGGGTTGGAGTAACGACCAGCATCGTGGTGTGCGAGTCCGGAGGCTAGAACTCCCTGTGCGTGCCATGAATGGCATATTTTATCGCCTTTTGACTGGTTGCTGCAGGTTTGGGGGTGGGAAGTGCTTACTGCCTTTATAAGTCGGTAGACTTCAGTGCTACTGCAGAGTCCTTCCCTTCCCCCCACAAGACATTTTCTTAGCCCTGTGCCGTTCTAAAAATTATCCACTCACCTTCTACTCTGCAGTTCTTTCATGCCTTATGTCGATTCGCTATCTTCTCCTATTAATGTTACTATTTCTTGCCTCTTATTTGGTCCATAAAAATAATAAATCTGCTTCTCCTTGCCCCCAGACTTCACCACTGCATTCTCAGCTTGTCTGTTTTTCTCAGATATCTTAAGATTTTTAGGAAGAGGAAGGAATATTTAGAAAAAAAATATAGGAGGTTGGTAGTAAATTTTTTTCTTTTAAGTTGTCACCAGCTTGTTTCTCTCAATTGTATGTTCCCTAGCTCTCAACTCTGAATCCAGTATCTTCATCTTCCTGTGCTGCTCCCTGAATCTCTACCACCCCAGCTTCCCTAGACGGAGGTTTCCCAGAACCTATCTAGATATCCCCTTCCCCTGACCCAGCTATGGCAGAAAATGATGTGGACACTGAACTCCTGGATTATGAAGATGATGACGTGGAGACGGCAGCTGGGGGGGATGGAGCTGAGGCCCCTGCAAAGAAAGATGTGAAAGGTTCCTATGTCTCCATCCACAGCTCTGGATTCCGTGACTTTCTACTTAAACCAGAGTTACTCCGGGCCATTGTAGATTGTGGCTTTGAGCATCCATCTGAAGGTAAGCATCTTTCCTCCTTAGGTAAGCCTAGGGACCAAGGAGAAGGACCTAGGATAGGAAATCTAGGAACAAGAAGCTTTGAGGGAAAAGGAAACAAGAGTTTTGGGGAATAGCAAAAGCAGGGGAATTGCTAAGAGAATTGATGAGAGCAGAAGTATAAGAGCTTTTAGAGTGAGATGATATGATGATAAAGCAGTGCAAAAATATTTATTGCACTAGAATGATGGGTAAAGCTGGAGGTAGTGGTGATAGAATTAGCAGGAGATGATTGGTGAGGTAAGGTGAGGGGGGCTGATAGAAATGGGGTGGAAGATTATGATGGCATTAGTAGGTTTTGGGAGAGGTAACCAGTTTTCTGAGGGTTGAGGCTTTACAGAGAACTAAGGTGTAATAAAAAAGTAAAAGAGTAGTAAAAAAGATTTGTTCCTTGTAGGCTAAAACCTTGATCCCATCCTTTAGGTGGTGTTATTACCTAAAATTTCCACAATCAACTTCTTTATTGAAAATCTCTTCTTCCTTCCATTCTCTGATTAAGCATAAGAAACGTATTGGGGCACAAACTACTCTGAATTATAAAACAAAAGGAAAGGGAATAGATATTTATTAAGTGCCTGTTGTGGGCCAGTTACTAATACATGTTTTACAAATATTGTCTCATTTCATCCTCACAATAATTCAGGAGGTAAGTGCTATTATTAACCCATTTTGTAGATGTGGAAGCAGAGGTAGACAGGTTAATTGACTTACCCAGGTCACACAGCTAGTAAATGTATGAGGCTAGATTTGAACTCAGGTTTATCCACTATACCACCTAGTTTCCTCTAACAAATTTTGGAACTGGTTAATTATAGTCTAAATTATTTTAGGGGTTTTGGATCTGTGTGTCTGGGATACTTCTAATCCATTATCTTCCCTTTTCTTTCCCCAGTCCAGCATGAGTGTATTCCTCAGGCCATCTTGGGAATGGATGTCTTGTGCCAGGCCAAGTCAGGCATGGGAAAGACAGCTGTGTTTGTGCTGGCCACGCTGCAGCAGCTGGAGCCGGTCACTGGTCAGGTATAAACTATGTGGGGAACAATGAGGAAGGAGTATTGAAGGGAAAGGAGTATACCTATCCATGCCACATGATGTGTTTTCAGAGACATGAGCACTCAGTGCTGAGATGACCTCTATCTATCACCCTTGACTGATGGCAGATGGGTCCTTGGAGGGTGGTGGAAGAGGTTTGCAATGGGAGGTGGGGATTTTCTGACTTCAAAACCCAACATTAAAAAGTATAGACCTTTCTTTAAGACCAAACTCACTTTAAAGGTTTTTGGTTTAATTAAGATTGTATTTATTTTTTGACTGTTTATTTGAAATTCTATCTCGTCTTTAGAGTTGTACTGGGAGATACTGGAGAAAACAGTTAAAAATCAACTTCTCTCAAGGAACTCATTTTCTAGTTTGGAAGGTCAAAGATACATATGAAAATGGTTTAATGAATGATTCTTGAATGCCTACAATTCACAAAGCACTCTTGGTTTTGAGTGCATAAGAGGCACTTAAATTATTAAGCCCCAGAAATGGAATTGTTTAATAAGCTCAGTTGTATTTTTTGTTATGGTCTCCTTTTTTTAAAAGAAAGGGCAATCTGCCAAACAACTATCTATCCCTGTCTAAGGTTTCTGTGCTGGTGATGTGTCACACTCGGGAGCTGGCCTTTCAGATCAGCAAGGAATATGAGCGCTTCTCCAAATACATGCCTAATGTCAAGGTAATTAATGGGAAGGAGACTTGATTTAAGTAGAAACTAAGGGTGGAGAAAGAGAGTAGTAATAAGCATGTCAGATATGTTTGGGGACATAGTAGACACCTAGGTCACCTATTCCTAAAATGAATCAGAAGCCATTTCCAGGATAGTCTTCAGGTATGCTTTGTTTTATGAAGTAGGCAGGTTCTTGAAAAGTTGAATGTGGGTGAGATTTTCATTAAATTTCATCAGTCTCCCAAAAAACCCTTTATCTTCAATACTTTCAATATTTTCAATGGCCACAGACTCTTAATACATTAACTTTCTTAGTCCTTCCCTAGTCTCTTTGTTAAGTGATCTGTGAGCTGGGGTATAGGTGTCTGACTCTATTATCTTGACCCTTTGCTTCTCTGTTTTTCTGCCTTTAAATCACTTTACTTCTCCTAGCGACTCATTATCATACTTAGGTCTTTTCCCTTCCTGATCACCATTTGGGATGCTTTAGGAAGTGGCAGTATGGATAAAAGCTTAGGATGTGTGGTATGGGAAGGTTTTAAGCTCTCTCTCCCTAATGATACATGTGGATTCGGAAGGTACATGATGTCTTCATTCTTTAGGATAGCAGAAAATTGAGGCCTGGCTATCTGGACCACTGGATGGATGGATGGCCTAAGAGGTTCCCATTATACTTTTCTCACTTAACTGTATTGGAGTAGAAAGCATGCTGTCTGCTTAGGTACAGATGAGTTTGCTTGATTTTACTTCTTCCCAGTCAGAACTGGGCTGTCTCATTTGGGGTAAATTATATTCAGTGACTTTGCAACAAAGCAAAAGCTCTGCCTTTCAATGTTCTTTGGTCCCTCAGTACATTCACCCTAATCTCAGAGCAAAGCAGAACATTTCAGAATTACCAGAAGGGTATGGAAGGAACACTAGGTAAAGTCAGAAGATTTGAGTTGTAGTCCTGATTCTGCCACTGGCTAACTGTATGAGAGAGTCAATCCCTCTGAGTTTAGGTTTCCTTATGTGCAAAATGAGAGTATTAGATGATTTCTAAAGTTTGTATGTGATACCAAGAAAAAAGCTTTGGTCAAATAGGGAAGAAGTCAAGACTGGGAAATGGTGGCTGTTAAGGAAATAGAAAGATAATGGTTCTCTGTGGTGACCTTCTTTTCAATTCTGAATGACAGGTGGCAGTGTTTTTTGGTGGTCTATCAATAAAAAAGGATGAGGAGTTGCTGAAGAAGAACTGCCCACATATTGTCGTGGGGACTCCGGGCCGTATCTTAGCCCTAGCCCGAAATAAGAGCCTCAATCTCAAACACATTAAACATTTTATCTTGGATGAGTGTGACAAAATGCTCGAACAGCTCGGTGAGTGAAAGACCTGAAGAATAGAGGGATCCCAGAACTGGGGCCATAACTCACGGAAATTGAAGGTCAGGGTCTTTGACCCTTGGAGCCACATGATGTGTTTATGTTAAGGTGGAGCACCTTGGTGCCAGGACGACTTTTGATCTATCACCCATGACTGATGGCTCTGGGCTCCTTTGGATTTCTGTGAATGTTTTCATTGGTTCATAATGAAAGGGGTCTGGGGAGTGCAAGCAAGTCAGCATGGTGCTTCAGGCAGCGTTGGCGATGGGGATAATGAAGAGGGAATGGTTCGGGCTTTTTTCTTTCCATGTTAGTGAAGGAGTACCTCCAGACCATAGAAGGACTTCCTTAATCTGAGAGCACTGTATACTGTTTAGTTTGCCTTAAGTGTGCAGAATCTAGTCCTGGCTATTCTAGGAAATACTGGGATGGGGGTGGGGAGCTCACCTTTTAGGATAGGAAGAGAGAGCATAGCCTACAACTGAACTAGTAGATAGGCTAAATTTTTGACATTGCAACCAGGAAGCAGACTGAAATTGTCAGTAAGAAAAGACTTGAGTACACCTAATTAAGGAGAACTTTCTGGAACGGACATTCTGAGCAAGATTTGGAAGAAAAGTTTGAAGATTCCTAGTGGAATTAAGGGTGTGTATGTGTGAATGTCGGGCAGTGGGGCAGCATATTAAAACCAAAACTAATGTACTGACTTGGTTCAGGTTTAGAGTGTGAACAGGGAACCAGGTAGTAGACTCTTGCTTTCTTCAGTATTATTGGAAGGTACGTTTTCCCTTGTGTTGTTCTGTGCTTAGCTTCCTCATCATTCCTCCTTTGTAGACATGCGTCGGGATGTCCAGGAAATTTTCCGCATGACCCCCCATGAGAAGCAGGTCATGATGTTCAGTGCCACCCTGAGCAAAGAGATCCGCCCTGTCTGCCGCAAGTTCATGCAAGACGTAAATACCCTTCTACCTTCTCTCCCTCCATCCCCTGCCCGCAGTCTCTTCCTGCTCCCTCTCCTCGACCTTCTCCAGTCTACCCTCTCCCCTCTCCTCCCAGTGCTGAGATGGAGTCATGTGACCCCCCAGGGCTGAGTCCTCCCTGGAAAGACAGAGATAGAGACAGCCAGTGATAAGGTCTGCGCGGGTGCCAGGGAAACTCCGGAAGACTTGGTCGGGATAAACACGAGAGCGGGTAGAATTCAAATAAACCCTAACAAAATGAGAACCCAGACAACAACAAAACTCTTTCCCTTTGGCAAGGTGGGACAGAGTGTCCTACCCTACCACCCACTATTTCCCTTCTCCCCCAAGAGCACACACTCTCAAGGTGGCATCGAGCACAACTGGGCCTTTTGGCTTCCCTAAAAACTCAAATCTCCCCAAAACCCACATTTCCTGATGACAGGAGAGCGAGAGAGGGACAGACAGACAGACTTCAGGGCATGGCCAACAGAAGAGCAAAAGTCACAAATGAGTCTGCCCCCTCCCCACCTTCAGGGGTGGGGGCCTTTGGCACCTCAGTCCCCGACCCTTCTACTCCTCCCCATCCCTTTCCTCCTCCCCCATCTGGACCCTCTGGAGATGTGAGCCAGCAGCAGAGACTCAGCGCGGCGGGGGATTACAGATGGCATCTGGCAGCGGAAGGCGGCAGCAGAAGCTGCGGGAGAACCATATCCAGGAAGCAGAGGACCAAACCAGCTTTTTTTTCCGTTCCCGGTTTTTTTTTCCTGAACCTTACGCGTACCGCGCTCCCTTCACCCATGCGAGTTGCGGGGGTGCTCCTGAGTGGGTGGTGGATTTTTTTGGTGTTTTTTATTTCCTTTTTTTTTTTCCGGGAGGGGGAAAGGGCAAGGTAACAAGTGAAGATTTTTACTTTGCTGCAACCAGGTGGGGGCTGGGGATTCTCAAAGTGGGAAAAGAGCAGTGGGGTAAGGCTTGGGGATGGGGGTTTATCTGTATTGTTCCCTCATGTGGGATGCCTCTTTTGTACTATTACCCCCTGTGGGTAATAGAGATGAATTTCAAGGAGGCTTTTAAACTCCTGCTCCTAAGTGATCTAGACCATCACTTCCTTTGCAGAACCTAAGGCTAGCTAGAGGCAAATGGGATTTGGGGTTGAATCCGTTATCTCTGTGGTGGTTTTCTCCTCCCCTTCAAGGGGATATGTGGATCGGGAGCCATAAAGGAGATTTCTTACATAATTAATAGGAAGTTCAGTTCCTTGCCTGAACAACCTTACTGCTGGAGTTTACTTAACCATGGATTCTAGAGAAAGCCAGGCCTGTAAAGGTCTTCTATCTTAGATAGTTCTGGCTAGAAGGTGAAAGCAATGTAGTCTTTCACTTTAAGTACCTTCCATAGTCCTTTAACCATGTTTAACATGGCAACCTAATCTTTAAGAGATTTGACCGTCTCCTCCTAAGTCATCCTGTCATTTTTACCATTTCAGATTTATTTGATTGTTAATATCATATCCCTCTTGAGATCACTCCTACTATTGCCCTCTAAAGGCAAACTGAGGTTATTTTTTTTCTAATCTACCTGAATAGCCTCTTGCCATTGGATGATCCCATTGGAGGCCATTAATTCTGTCCTTTGACCTCCTGCCCCAGTAATGGTTTCCATGGGTGTTTGACATCCTAAGATGGCTTATACTTAAAACCCTATTACAGAGAAGAGACTGTTGAATTTGGGAGGATGTGGGTTGGAGTTGGGAAGGGAATTTGACATCTTAACTCTTCTCCCCATCCCATTCATGGGGTGAATTGGGAGTCACCTATCCCCACCCACCCCCACCCCCCTCAGATTTAACACCCCCACTCTGCCCTCCCTCCTCCGTCCCCTCCCTTCCTCCCCCCCAGCCAATGGAGATCTTCGTGGATGATGAGACGAAGCTGACGCTGCATGGGCTGCAGCAGTACTACGTGAAGCTGAAGGACAATGAGAAGAACCGAAAACTCTTCGACCTCCTGGATGTTCTAGAGTTCAACCAGGTCAGCTGCACCTGAAGTTGGCCAGGGTAGAGTGTAAGGGAGGAAACAGGAGAAAAGTCCTGGAAGGATAATTTAAATAGCGTGGATATCCTTTAGAGGAGTCTCACTAGATCCAATACCAAGGGAATCATTCCCATCTGCTTGGTCTCTGATTTTATAAAGGTGGGGAGCATCTCATTAGTTTTTTCTTTTCCTCATAATCATCTTTTTGGTTCTCTGATAACTTCCACTCCCTAACGTCCTACTGGTTTTATCTTGTTCTCAAGGTACTGTCAGGATAGCAGAAGGATGTATTTTGGTGGGGCAGGAAAGGATTAAATTGGGTCTCCTGAAGTAAGGTGGTTACTGAATTTTTTTCTCACCCCACCACATACAGGTGGTGATCTTCGTGAAATCTGTGCAGCGCTGCATTGCCCTGGCCCAGCTCCTAGTGGAACAGAATTTCCCAGCCATCGCTATCCATCGTGGGATGCCCCAAGAAGAGAGGTGAGCAGAAGAGTTTTGGTGGGAGGACAGAGGATTACCAAGGACAGCTTTCATATCCTTCTCTGCTGTCTTCTTCTTGTCTCCACAATTAGGTTGTCCCGGTATCAGCAGTTCAAGGATTTCCAGCGTCGTATCCTCGTGGCCACTAACCTGTTTGGCCGGGGCATGGATATCGAACGAGTAAACATCGCCTTCAACTATGACATGCCAGAGGACTCAGACACCTACTTACACAGGGTAAGCCCCGCAGTTGGGTAAAACTTCATAATGCCTTCCTTCCTCACCTTTTTGCCACATATCCATCCTATTTATTCCTCAGGATAATCCTTGATTTTAATGACCTTCTTGTCCCTAGGTGGCTAGGGCAGGCCGGTTTGGTACAAAGGGTTTGGCCATCACATTTGTATCAGATGAAAATGACGCCAAAATCCTCAATGACGTCCAGGATCGCTTCGAGGTCAACATCAGTGAACTGCCTGATGAGATAGACATTTCTTCCTACAGTGAGTATTGGACTTTCCCTCTTGCTAATTAGCTTGATCTCATGATCTCATCTCTCTTTACCTTTTTTCTTTTGTCTTAGTGTGTATTCTGTAATTCTCATCACCTTCCCCTCTCCCCATCTCTGTATACTTCTTTTTTCTGTATCACTTCTCTTTCTATCACTACTCCCACCTCTAACCCTATCTTAATTTTTTTCTTTTTTTATTTTTCAGTTGAGCAAACTCGATAGAGGCCTTGGCCTGTCCTTGGAGTATGATACCCTCTCCCTCCCCAGGAGCTGAACACTCGGGCGTGGGGGTGAAGGAGACACTACTGCCACCTACCCCCTGCCTCCCCGCCCCAACGGTCCTGTTCATGTCATCCCCCAAACTCCCTTATTGATTTGTCCTGTCTGATTTTTTTTTTTAACAAAACTAAAAATGAAACAAAAAAGTGTCTCCAGTGTCTGAGGGTTTTGTTCTTTTATTTAAAGGGTGACAGCGGGTGATATCTTTTTGTCTTTTCAGCCTTAGGGGAGGAATGGAAGCCATTTTGGGGGACTGGAAATAGGATCATTGTGAGGGGATCCAGTTACTAGGGTGAGGAAGGGCTAGCTTTCCCCTGAGCACCCGTTCTCATCCTTGGCCCTCCTCGGGAGAGCATTCCTATTTCCCATCATTGGGTGTTCTTTCTGCTCCAGGAAAGGAAGGAACAGGATTGGGACCCTAGAGCAAAGGGGTTCTTAGAAGTGTTAGCTTGGGTTCAGCCAGTAAAGGAAGGTAAGGACGGCTTCCTTCAAGCATCACCTCTCAGGCTCTCTCTGTGCCGTCTCATCTGCTCCTTCAGCTTCTGGATCTTGAGTACGAGGGCTTGAGCTTCCCATGCCCCTTCTTGCCCCTCCAGTAGTGCTTGGTACAGCTCTAGCTGCTGCTCCAGTAGCTCTTCTGCCTGAGCCAGCTCTGCACTTCCATGGCCTGGACCCTGGAGGGAGAATGCAGAGGGTTCAAAGGAACTTAACTGGGCTGAGTTTACTGGGGAGAAAAACTGCTTTCTCTGCTTCCCCTCATGATTCCCAGCCTGGCTCCCTGCTATATAGTAGTATAGTGAAAGGGGGTAGGTATGAGGCAGGTACTAGTTTTCTGTCTGGATAAAAGAGACAGTATGGCCTTGCTAGGAGAAAAACTGCACCTCCCCTCTGACGAATAATTAACTCTCAAACCAGGGACCTGTTCAAGGACTTTGTGGACTCTGCTATATGGAGCAGGGGGCGATAGTGGTGGGGGATCCCTCAGTATTGAGGGGACAAAAAGCTAGAGGGGATGAAGCTCTAGATATAATAGATAATAGAATTAGATGCTTGGTTCTAGAAGGTTAAGGGGGGGTGGGTTGGATTGGACTAAGGCTTCATCCCTTCTAGTCCAAAGTAATGCCACTCCACCCACTTCCCCTCCATCACTGCCCCTCTTACCCTGTTTGGGGATAGAGTCTTCCTGGTCTCTTCTGTAGCTAGTTTCCCTGTAGGTGGCCCAGTATTCTGGGAGTAGGCTCCACGAGAGGTATGGGAGGCCATGATCCGGGAGGGCAGTAGACGACAACAGCAACGAGAGAGCCAGGGCAGAGGGAGACCCATGGCAGGCTGGGGCTGGGGAGGGAGTTGTGTCCGAACTGCCTTCCAGCTGCCAGGAACTGGCTTCCTCTGGGGCCCAGCCTCGCTCCGATGCCCCAGCCCTGCCCAGTCCCCCGCCCCTGCCCGCTCTGCTGCTCCTTGCTCCCTCCCCAGACAGGCCAGCCCCAGAGTCCACAAACTCCGGCTCCTGGGCTGCATATAACCTTTTAATCAAGCAGACACCACTCCCATCTGGATCTGGGTGCTAGAGTCTTGAACCCAGGTGGTCCTCTTCTTTCATCCACCTAGATCAGGTTCACATTTTTTTTGTGTTTCCCACTCATTCTCTTTCAATTGCTTATCACTACCATTGCCTTCACTCCTGCCTGCTCCTGCTTCCCCAGAGCAGGGTTCCCAGCCTCTCCTACCTTAACCCCCAGGTCTGTTCTTTCTGGCTTCTTCATGAATAGTCCCTCCTTGATCAGGAATTATGTTATGCTTAGATTTGAATTTTCGTTCTTTAGAAAGGTAATACTGCTCCTCCAATTTAGAGGGACAAAATTGTCATTCTGGTTCTAAGCTGCTCCTCCTCTTCCTCACATTGTAGGCCTTCCCTCCTTATCTCCCACTATGCCCCACTTTTCCTTTTTGTTCACAGGGAATCAGAATCCCGGAGCTAGGAGGGGCCTCAGGGATCATCTGGTCAATCCACTCTTGATAACGTCTATTAATATCCCTGACAAGTAGTCAACCCTTCTAGACCTAGTGGCTGAGATGGGGGTGGGGTGGGCTGGGAACCTCCTAAGGCCACCCATTGCACTTTCTAATTGTTTCCTTTGCATTAAGCCTATGTGTATGCGTGTCTTTACAATGTCCACCCATGGCTCTTAGTTCTACACTTTGGGGTCAAGCCAAACAAGTTCTTCGAATTCTGGAAAAATAGCTGCCATGATCATCCCCCTAAACCTTCAGAAACAGATAGGTGGCGAAGCGGATTGAGTGGAGGTGCAAAACCAGTCTCTGATACTTAGCTGGTTGACCCTGGGCCATTTATTCAGCCTCTGCCTCAGTTTCCTTATCTATTAAGTGATAATATCAGTGCTACATAAATACTAGGTTATTCTCCATGCTAAACTTCCTAGCCCTTCATCTGATCTTTGTAGGTACTCCAGTTGGCTGATGCCTTTTCTAAAATATGTGTCCTAGCCCAGAACCAAGCACAATACTATAGATTTATCCTCAATTTCTTGTACTTGTTTCTCTCTGCTTCCTATATTCCTTAACATTCCCATCAGTGCTACTCTCTCCCCTCCATACCTTTCCTTTCTGTCTGTTAAGGGTTTAGCATCAGCCACTTCTCACTATTATACTACACCTAAGAGCCTATCCCACACAATTTAGTACTTGATTTATCTTACTGTTTGGTATATATTAAGTTTTATGTCTTGAGCAGGATTGTCTTCTTACCAGACAGGGATCATGCCCGATACTTCTTTGTACCGTTTATATGGCTGGACATAAAAGTACTGGCTTGATAAATACTTGTTGGATTGAAGTCAGTCTCTTGTAAGAGTGTTTGGGCATTCTGTTTCAGGGGAATAGTAAAGTCCTAGACCTGAAACACTGAGGTCAAACTCAGGAATCTAGATCCACAGCAGCCTGAGAGGGCTAGTATGAAGGAGTCAGCCAACCTTTCCTATTTCAAATCTAATAATCCGTTAGGGCTCCATCATCTAAGAATGTGTCTAAATTTCTATTGACCTTGTTTATATTTCATCCTGTCCTATGTCTCAGGGTAACAGTTTCCCTCTGTCCTCTCTCTGCTGTGAAGTAGGAATTTTTTTATCTATTCTAAAAGAAAGGGATCTTTCAGTACTCAGAGGATTCCCCAGCTCAAGGTTACTGTTTTTAGTGAGTAAGTTAATATTACCTACATCCCAGACTCTTAATCAAGGCTGCTGATGAAGGGGAGGGAGGGAGCGGAAAGAGAATCCAACAGCAGAAATAGGGAAAAAGTGTTTTGTATTTCTCACTTGAGAAGGTGAATCTCTTGTTCCTAGGTGTCTGAGGTAGAGAAATGGTCTCTTCCTTGGTCTATGGGAGAGAAATAATGGTGAAAACAAATCTACTTTCCTATGATTCTCTTCTCTCCACCCAACTTCTAAATCTCCAGCCCTAAGCTCCCACAATTCTATGTCCTCTGCCCTTGCCCTGAATTTCACCTAAATCTGGCTCAACACTGGAGAAGTATCTGATTATTCCCTGGAAGGTAAAGAAAAGAGAGACGTTAGAGGGAGGACTTCTGAACATCAGAAGAGTAGGTGATGGGGGTAGGGTATAGGAGCAGGAAGGGAAGGGGAAATCATATTCATTAAGTGTCTACTGTATGCTAGGCACTGTGCTCAGTGCTTTACAAATATTACCTCATTTGAGCTTAACAACAGCCTTGGGAGGTGAGTGTTGAAACTGAGGCAGACAGAAGTGACTTGCCCAGGGTCATTCAGCTAGTATTTGAGGCCACATTTGAACTCAGGTCTTCCTAACTCTAGGTCCAAGGGTCTAGCCACTGTGCCAACTAAACTAGAAGTCCAGGTGAAATTGGTGCGGGGGAAGATGGTCAGTTATTAAACCCTGGAAATAGAGCTAAGCCCCAACAACTCCTCACCCTGCTGAGGCTGAGAGTCTGGTGCAACCCTTAGTGCTCCACAAGGCAGGTGTATCTAAGTTGATCTCTTGGTGGGATTTCCATATCCCCTCCAGGCTGGGTGGCCTCAGGATTCTGGTCCCTGTCTCAGAGGTTCTCCATCTCGAAGCCAGGTCAAGATAATTGTAGCTGGAGAAGCCGAATGCCAGGCACCTGAGGTTAGTTTCCTCCCCAGGGGCCTCCTGGGCTCACACAAAGGGATGGAGACACAGTGAGGAAGGGAAAGGGAAAAGGGAAGATTAAAGATTAGGGTAGGGATTTTTGTCTTAGTTTCTTCCCCTCTCCTTGCTGTCCTACTCACCTACCCCTGGCTTATGTGAGCTTATATAGTCTGCCTACCAATCAAGTCTGCAAGAATCTCCGGACAGTGAAGAAAGAAAGGAAGAGGTCTGAGGCATACACACATTCAGATCCCCTACTAACACCGTGATAGAAAATTTTTAAGCCTCTTTTCCTCTTCTCTAGTTGGGGAGTTTTAGCTATCTTCTCCTGGTTCTGAATGAGAAAGGATTCAAGACACATCTCATCTCAGGCCTGGGAAGTCTTGGGCAGGAAAAAGTCCCTGGGTTATCCTGGGTCCTTACCCTGAGATTCCTGGCCTCCAAGTCTTGCTACTAGCAATTCCCAAAGTGTCTTCCTGCAGTCTCCCTGCAGCCAGGCCCTAAGTGCTGAAAGATGACTACCTCCTCCTTTCTGGTTCTGGGAAGGAGGCTCCTCAGGCAGGTTGCAGAGTTGTAGGCAGTGAAGTCCTCACCATTGTAGCTACAGTGCCAGAAGCCTTCACCCCGTTCCCATCTCCCAACCATGGAACAGCTGAAGCATGTGGGAGCCAGAGGTGTCATTTCCTGTACCTTACACCTTAAAGTCAGTGGTGGGAGAGTAGCACAGGAAGGAAAGGGGTGTGTGTATGAAGGTGGGGTCTGGAAGCACAAGGACTCCTAGGTCCCATGATGGGGGAAATCCAAATAAGTGGATTCAGGAAGAGTAGGGAGCCTAGGCTCCCAACCTCTGAGCCCCATTAGGAGGTGGGAAGATAGACTGGGAGGTGGGATGCCTGAATCTTCTAAGAAGAGTTTAGCCTGAGTGTGGATCTAAGAAGGGACTGGGGGAGTGATGCTCCCAGACTCCAGCGGGGCCAGAATAGAGGTGAAGGCAGGAGAGTAGTCTAAAGCCTGGATCCCTAGCTCACCCCTGAATTTGTTGTAGTCCAAAATGTTCCTCAGACTCCAGCCAATGTTATTCTCTCTCGTTTCAGGGAGGTGAGCTCCTTGGCCTCCAGCAGCAATCCTACACTTTCCACCTCAGTGCCTGGGCCTCTTAGCCTGCCCTCCCAACCTCACGGTCATAGCTCATGAAGACCTGGCTATATGTAACCTAGGGCCACGTAAGCAGGTTGCCCTGGACCAGGCTGAGACACTGCAGTGAAATCATACTGTAGAATGGGAGTCTCTGAGGAATCAGGAAGGAGGTCTGAAAATTCCAGTGGGAGTAGAAATCCACCCCTAACTCTCCTGCCCCCAAAGCTGGGTCTGACGTTAGGCCTGGTCTGTTGCCAGGTTCCATCTTTCTCCTGTTTGTCTCCTTTCTTTGCTTTCCTTCCTTTCACTTGCCTTTTACCTATTGACTGACTACCATTTGCTTTCCTACTTCCTGTCTTGGTCTTCCTCTCTCCTTCCCTCCCCTTTCTCCTTGCCTCCTCAATTCCTCTGTGTCCTCCAATTTCTCCTCTTTCCATTATTTCTTTTTGTAAACCTGCAACTTTGTCCTTCCTGTTTCCTTTCTCTTTTCTCATTTAGGGACAGCTTAGGATCACAATGGATACAATGCCAGGTTTGGAGTGAGGAAGTCTTGAGTTCAAATTCTGTCATAGGTACTTCATAGCTTTGGTTTTTATTTCTTTTGGTTTCCTCATGTATAAAATGGGGGTAGCAATGATGAACCCCTTCACAGGATCAAACGAGGTAAAATTCATAAAGCACTTAGCACAGAGCCTGGAATATAAGTAAGCACCATTATGTCATATTATTTATTTATTCAATATGTCTATGTTAGCTTTTATTGCTATGTGCCAGGTACTGTGCTAAAGAGCTTTTCTTTCCTTCCTTCTCCCTTTCTTTTTTTCTTCCTTCCTTCTTTTCTTTCAACAAATATTATTTCATCTGAACCGGGGATTAAAAAAAAGGTTAAGTGATAATTCCTGTTCTCTCACAAGAGGATCACAATGGAATGGAAGGAGATTACATGAAAACAACTACATACAAATGTGATATATACATTATACATTTTTACTCTAACTGAAAGAGCTGTGTAGCCCCCTAGCACAGAAGAGCACTCCATTTGTAAAGGGTGTGTGTAGTACCACCTAACCTAGCCAGTGGCTGACTGAAGGTGGAGAAAGCCTGCCTATCGAAGAAGGAATTCAGGAAGTCAGTTGATCTGAGAGACCGTCCAGCAGAGAATTCTGAATATACTCATAAGCACTGGATAAACATTGGGCTTATTGTACGGAGAATATAAGTAGGTCAGTTGCTGTAGAATGAAGTTCGTAAAAGGGAGTGACCTGAAGTGAGTCCAGAAGTATAGATTGTAGCCAAATTGGGAGGAGTAATTTTTTTTCCTCTTCCTTCATTTAACCCACATTTATTTCCTGTTCTCCAGACTTCTATTTTATTGAAACATTTATCCATTGTGGGTGGGATTCTAGGTTATAGAGCTTAGAAAGATTTTAGAACTTATCTGCTCTAGCCCTCTCAGATGAGGAAACAGTTCCAGAGAATTGAGTGAAATTGAGATTAGAACTCAGGTCCTCTGATTCTAAATTCAGAACTCTTTCCCCATTCACTTCATTGACATTTGCTCCCAAAATTTCAGGCTCCCATTTGTTACCCAAGGGGCTGATCCTTTGAAGGAGGTGCTTCCACCACCGGGAGCAGTTGCAGAAGGAGAATTCCAGATGTCCAAATCTGCATCCTTGGAAGCTGAGGGGATTCTTTGTATGTGATGAATACTAATTATATGGGAACAACACAGGGACCCTATTTGTGTCCAACTGGTTGCCCAAAGGGTCACAGAGGCCATTTGAGGAAATATCAACATTGAGGTAGATTCTGGTGAACAACCATGGTAAACCAAATTCATGAGTTCCTTTTGGGTTTAGGAAGCTTTGTGTTGGATTCTTGGAAATTCAAGAGGTAGTAGAAAGAATACTGTACTAGCTCAGGAGCAGGATACCTGGGTTCTAGTCCTTGTGGGACTATTAATTTGTTATTTACTCTTCATTTCCCTTGCCCTCATCACCGAATCTCTTCTTTGTAACAAAGAAAAGGCATTGAGGCAAAGCCAACTGACACGGATAATCCCTCTTGACTGGTTTCCACCTTCATATTCCTCCACCCCTCTGCTGAGA
The DNA here is from genome assembly GCA_028658325.1 of Potorous gilbertii. Lineage (NCBI taxonomy): Eukaryota > Metazoa > Chordata > Mammalia > Diprotodontia > Potoroidae > Potorous > Potorous gilbertii. The sequence goes on along the minus strand of CM053770.1, from coordinate 309,709,026 downwards.
GGAGAGATGTGTGTTTCTTACCAGTTCTCCAGTACTGAGATTTTTCATGATCATTCGTCAGTGTTCAGCTACCTTTTAGTTACCAAGCATTGGAAGGATAGTTGAAAGAACTGGGGATGTTTAACCTGGGGAAGAAAAAACTCAGGGGGGAACAGGATATTGTCTGGAAGTATCTGAAGGGTTGATATATGAAAGAGTAATTCAAATTATTCTTTGTTCCAGTAAGGTAGAACCAGGAGCAAAGGGTAATTACAGAGGCAATTTTAGGCTTGACAATCAATGGAAACTTTTCCTACTAATGTCAGAAAGTAAAAACAGGTTGTCTTGAGAGTAGTAGGTCCTCCACTTGGAGGTCTTCAAGCTGAGGCTGGGGGAACACCAATCAGGGACACTAGAGTAAGCATTCCTTTCATGTATGGTCAGGATTCCTGTACTAGTTCCAAAGTTCAGAATCTGTCATTCTGTGTTTTATTGTGTCCTCACTGAGCTCAGTCTTCTACTATTGCTATCAAGGGATACTTAAGGCAATATGACAAATCAATATCTTTCTAGGACAGTTTCTAGTCAACCTGGAAGTCAAACAAAGCTGATTGTCTTAGAATGATTTGAGAAGAATTCTAATAAAACCTAGATTCTTGAGAAACCACTAAAAGAATCCTTTCCTAACTGGAAATTTGCACTATCAATTTTTTAGATAGCCAGATGTTGCGACGACAGAGTTGAGTCTAGAATCAAGGAAAACCATAGTATCTTGACCTCAGACACTCACTAGCTATGTGACACTGGGCAAGTTACCTTTGTCCGCCTGAGTTTCCAGAGTGTCTGGCCTGGCCTTGGATATGTATTAGCTGTGTGACCCTGGGCAAGTCCCTTCTGTCTGCTTCAGCTTCCTCAACTGTAAGATAGGGATAACAAATAGTGTCTACTTCTCAGAGTAGGTACCTGTCAGGTACATATGCCAGGCACTGTGCTAAGCATTTTACAAATGTCTCATTTGATTCTCAGTTGAGTACCGTTATCTCAGTTGTGAGAATCAAAGATAGTGGTAAAATGAGCCTAGTGCTTGGCATCGAGTAGGGACTATATAAATGCTAGCTATTATAAGGATGATGTAGAAAATAAACTGAGATTAGGGCTTAGTTAGGGAAAAATACAACCTTCCAAGGGCCATTTCATTCTCCGTTAGCATCCAATGACATCTTTTCCACCTTCCCTATCAATATCTCCTATTGTTTGACAGGGATCTGCAAATTCTGTTGGGTTTCAGAGGACCTAACTGTGAAGAATGAAGGAAACTGTACTTGAGGCAAATTCAAGTAGCCCTCCTTCTGGGCTATCTTCTTATCTCAGCATTCATAGTTTGTGTCTCCAGATGGTGGCTGCTACCCATAGCATGCTGGAGTCAGCTTGTATCAGGGAAATAGTTGTTAAATTTTCAACATCAGCATCAGAACCCACCAAATGCCACAAATCAGGGCTCAATTTATTGTTTTATTGTAAGGAACCTGCGACCTCCGGGCCATATGTGGCCTACTAGGTCCTTGGATGCGGCCTTTTGACTGAGTCCAAGCTTTATAGAACAAGTCCTTTGATTAAGGGGTTTTGTTCAGTGAAGTTTGGATTCAGTCAAAGGGCTGCACTTGAGGACCTGGAGGAACACATTTGGCCCCGAGGTCACAGGTTCCCTACCTCTGGTAGATTTAAGAAAGTGATGGAAAAAAATATTAATAATGCAGATTAAATTTGAAAGTATGTCAAGCTGCTGCTACCCGCCAGTGTCTAGGATTTTCTTGTGGGTATGCACTTCTAACACTAAAGCACTTGAGCCCCTCTGCTGGTGCTCCTTTATCCTTTATCTTTATCTCTTTTATCAAGCTGCTGGTAGATACAGTTAGCTCTTAGCAAAGGCATTTATTTAGATGACATAGTAAAAATAGTAGCTACAAAACATTCCTCCCAATCCCATAAATCTGAGGCATATTCTCCTACAGATTCGCCAATCATGGAAGGAGGAGACTCACACTTAGAGTATAACAGATAGAAGTGAACGGATAGAAGTATTTCACCTAAGAAATACTTGCCCTAGGGGCAATTGAACTTTGGAACTGCAGGACCTGGAAGTTTTTTCTCACTTCATGGAGTTCTAAAAAACAAACAAGAAACTCTACTCCCTTCACAATCCCACAACATCTCAGCCAGGGTTTTGGGGTGTGCTCCTCTCTTCCATATAACTCTCTATTTCCAGGGAGAACACCCCCTTGAGTCTATAACTAGCCTTCCTTTCTGCCTCTGGGATTCCTACTCCATGAAGTCACTTCTTCTCCAAAGCCCTGTCTCTTCATATCCATCTCTATCTGGAGTATGTGCTCCTGATTTCTGCTGTAGACAGTGTCCTCTTATTAGTTAAGAAGTTCCTCACTCTTCACAGACAATATGATGATATACTTAGAGAATCCTAGAGAATCAAGGAAAAAAATACTTGAAATAATAAACACTTTAGCAGAGTTACAGAATGTAAAATAAGCCCACATAAATCATTGGGCAATCATTGGCCCAACAGCAAGAGATAGAAGGAGAAATTTCATTTAAAGTTACTATGGTTATTATAAAATATTTGGGAGTCTAGCTGCCAAAACAAACCCAAGAACTATGTGAACACAATCACAAAACATTTTTTACATAAATGAAGTCAGATCTAAATAACGGGGAAAACATCAGGTGTTCATGGGTAGGCAGAGCTAATATAATAAAAATGACAATCATACCTAAATTAATTTACTTATTCAGTGCCATACCAATCAAAATACCAAAAAAAATTTTTTATAGAGTTAGAAAAAATAATAACAATCTATCTGGAAGAACAAAAGGTGCAGAATATCAAGGAAATTAATGAAAAGAAATGCTAGGGAATGTGGCCTAGTCATACCAGACTTTAAATTGTAATATAAAGCAGCAATCATCAAAACTACTTAGTAATGGCTAAGAAGTAGAGTGGTGGATCAGTAGAGGTTAGATACACAAGACACAATAGTCAGTGACTATGGTAATCTACTATATGCTAACCCCAAAAACTCCAGCTTCTGAGATAAGAACTCACTATTTAACAAAAACTGCTGGGAAAACTGGAAAATAATATGGCAGAAACTAGGCATAGACCATCATAGACATCTTACACTACCAAAATAAGGTCAAAATGGGTACACGATTTAGACATAAAGGCTGATACTAGAAGGAAACTGGGAGAGCAAGGAATAGTTTACCTGTCAGATTTATGGAGAAAAGAAAAATTTATGACAAAACAAGAGATAGAAAACATTATAAAATGCAAAATGGATAATTTTGATTACATTAAATTGAAAAGTTTTTACACAAACAAAGCCAATGTAACCAAAGATTAGAAGGGAAGCAGAAAAGTGGGAAAGAATTTTTACAACCAGTGGTCTCTGACAAAGACTTCATTTCTAAAATATAGAGAGAACTGAGTCAAATATGTAAGAATACCAATCATTCGCCAGTTGATAAATAGTCAAAGGATATGAACAGGCAGTTTTCAGATGAAGAAATTAAAGCTATCTCTAGTCATATGAAAAAATGCTCTAAATCACTATTGATTAGAGAGATGCAAATCAGAACAAATCTGAGATACAAACTGTGTATACCCTTTGATCCAGCAATACCACTTCTAGGTCTGTACTCCAAAGAGATCATACAAATGGGAAAAGAACCCGCATGTACAAAAATATTTATAGCAGCTCTTTTTGTGGTGGCAAAGAATAGAAAATTGAGGGGAATGCCCATCAATTGGGGAATGACTGAACAAGCTGTGGTATGTGAATATAATGGAATACTATTGTGCTTTAAGAAATGATGAGCAGACAGATTTCAGAGAAATCTGGAAAGACTTAAATGAACTGATGGCAGAACCAGGACAGTGTACACAGTAACAGTCACAATGTGCCATGACTAACTTTGATAGACTTTTATCTCTTCTTAGCAATGCAACTCCAAAGGACTCATGATAGAAAATGCTGTCCACATCCAGAAAAAGAACTATGGAGTCTGAATGCAGATTGAAGCATATCCTTTGCTCTCTCTCTCTTGGTTTGTTTCTTCTTTCTCATCGTTTCTTCCATTGGTTCTAATTCTTCTTTACAACATGACTAATGTGAAAATAGGTTCAATATGAATGTATATGTAGAGTCTATATCAAATTTCATACCATCTTGGGATGGGAGGAGTGGAGAGATGGGGGGAAATTTGGAACCCAAAATCTTATGGAAGTGAATGTGGAAAACTAAAAATCATTTCTTGAAAAGTAAAAAAATTAGTACTCCCCCCACCCAAAAGCTCCCCTGATCTAATAATCCTGCCAAAAATGGAAATTACTTAGCCATAGATTCAGAACTAGAAGGAACCTTAGAGGTCACTGAGTTCAACCTCCCTATATTACAGTTGAGGGAACTGAAACACTGAGTTAATAAACTACGTTCCCAGGGTCACACAGTTAGGAAGTATCTGAGATGGTATCTGACTCTAAGTCTTCTTCCTGATTCCAAATGCAGAATTCCTATTCACTGTCAGCTAGGTGATGTAGTGGATAGAGTGCTGGACCTACTGTCAAGAATACCTGAGTTCAGATTTGACCTCAGATACTTGTTAGCTGTGTCTGACCTCGAGTAAGTCACTTAATCCTGTTTGCCTTAGTTCCCTCAAGTGTAAAATAAGCAGGAGAAGAAGATGGTAAACCACTCCAGTGTCTCTGCCAAGAAAATCTCAAATGGGGTCATGTAGAGTCAGACATGACTGAAATGACTAAACCATCACAATACTACACTGCTTCTCTAGTATGACCTCTTAAAATATTTTAAAAATTCTAAGTGTAAACATAAAAAGAAATTCTACATACATGATGGAACACGAAAAGAGGATTCCATATAAAACTTCTTTCATATGAAATTTCTGTTTCTTATCACTTGCTTTTAATGATCATCTATCCAATTTTAGTTAAGTTTAACTTTTGAATTGGGACTTTGTATCAGTCCTAATGTATGCTCTATCCCATGCTTTGCTTTTGGGGCTACAATAGGTAGGTGGTGCAGTGGCTGTAGCATTAGACCTAGATTCAGGAATACCTGAGTTCACATCCAGCCTCAGACATTACCTGTGTCCCTGGGCAAGTCACTTAACCTCTGTCTGCCTCATGTTCTTCAACTGTAAAATGGGGTAATAATAGCAACTATCTGCCCGTATTGTTGCCATGATTGCTGGCTGGGGAGGGCAAATGCCCTCATCTCCCTTTCTAGAAATCAAATGGTGAGGTCATGTGTATGTAAGAGCCAGGCTCCCAAGAGGAAGACAAGAAGAGAGTACATTGCTATGGTTCCCCATATCATCTCTTGCCTGATCTCCAGCTTCTGGGGAGGAAAAATGCTGTTCCATCATACCAGTATTCTGCCACTAAGATGAGAGCAGAGGGTGCTATTCCATCAAATGTCTTCAATCAAAAACCCAATCGGAGTCCATCTTGACTTTTGATTCACTGTGTCCAATCACCTTTGACACAATACCCTCTTCCCCACTTAAGGGGATCAATATGAAGTTGCTAGGTCATCCCAACAAGGTAGAAGGCACTCAGCAAAGAGCCAGAGCACAGGCCCAGCTCTGTACCGGGTGCCATTTTTTTTTCACAAGTTGATGCCCTGTAATTTTATCAAGTGGATTAGAATATTCAATTGATTAGGAATTGCCTGATTAACTTCCCATTACAGTGCTTTCACATTTTAAGCTTTAGGAGATAGGAACCCAGGCAAGTACTGCAAGGAACCTGGGTGGGGAGTGCTTTGGGGTACATGCACAGAGACCTAGACTAGGCTTTTTTTGAGTTATTGAAAGAGTCCTGGATGGGTAGCTCCAGCTTGGAGTTTATGCACACAATATGCCCCAAGTAGTTATCCCCACCACTATGACACTGATATCTACCTACCTGTCTTTCCTTTTCAAGTACCCATAAAAACAGCAGGCACATCACTACCAAAGAACACTACCTGTACCAGCATGGGCAATCCCCCTTATATGTGGGGATAGCCTATTCCTTTTACATATAATAAAAGGGAGTCTTTAGACTTAGAAAACAAACTTCACAGAAGTCTCATTTTTGCCAAGGAGAGGTTCTGTTTCCTGGTCAGCCCATCAGTTGATAAACATTTGTTAAGTGCCTTCTATATGCCAGACAATGTACTAAGTGTTAGAGATAAAAACAAAAGGCAGTTTCTCATGGAGCCTACAGACTAAAGCAGAAGACAATATACATACAAGTAGGTACAAACAAACTATAAACAGGTAAATTGGAAATAACAAAGAGAAGGCACTAGAGTTAAAGGGAGTTTAAAAAGATTTCTTGTAGAAAACTGTAAGGGAATTGCTAACCCCCAGCTTCTTGGACAGCGTTCACTAGTCACGACTCAGGTAAACTGAGGGGAGATTGGTAAGGCGTGAACAAGATGGCGCTGGGAGGAAGGGTTCCACCCCTGTTTGCTCAAGGCTATTTCCTGGACTTTGGGAGAACAAAGAAGGCTCAAGATGTTTTGCTAACTAGGGGCTACGTGGCAGTCCTGGTACAAAGTATAGGGATTTCCTTATTAGGGCAAACTAGTGATAGGTCCACTAAGGGCTCTAGTGTAGGGAAGGAGATAAAAGCACTGCTTGCTGTTACAATAAATGGAGTTGCTCACTATTTTGTCTCCTGCCTCAGTCATTACTTACAGCTCGCTCCACCAAGGCCAACAGGCACGGCTGGTCAAATAAGGCCTGTTGGTCTGAGGGCTTGGGCCCGGACACCCTAACAGAAGACCAGTTTTTAACTGAGACCTGAAGCAAGCCAGGGAAGTCAGGAAGCAGAGATAAAGAGGGAGAGAATTCAAAGCATGAGGGATAGCCAATGAAAATGCGCAGAGCAGGGAGATATAGTATCTTGTTGAAGGAACAAGAAGACCAGTGTTACTGAAATGAAGAGTTTGTGGGGGAGTTAGGTGGAATGTGGTGGAAGGTGTAAGAAGACTTGAAAGGATGTGAGATTATAAAGGACTTTGAATGCCCAACAGGATTTTATATTTTATCCTGGAAATGATAGGGAGCTACTGGAGTTTATTGAGCATAGGAGTGACATGGTATGACCTGTGCTTTGGGAAGATCACTTTGACCTCAAAGTGGAGGATTGACTGGAGTAGGGAGAGATTTGTGGTAGGCAGATCAACCAACAGCTATTAGAGCAGTCTAGGCATGAGATGATGAAGGTCTGAACTTCAGATGAAGGTGGCAGCAGTGTCAGAGGAAAAAAGGGGACATATGAGAGAGATATTACAAAGGTAAAACTGACAAGCCTTGGTAATAAATTGGATATGGGTTTGGGAGGAGGGAGAGTGAGGAATGGACGGTGACATCCAAATCATGAAGGTGGGTGACTGGGAGGATGGTGGTAACCTCAACAGTAATGGGGAAGTTAGGAAGCGGGGAAGTTTTGGGGGAAGGATAATGAATTAAGTTGTGGATATGTTGAGTTTAAGATGCCTGTGGTACATCCAGTTTGTGATATCCAATAGGCATTTTGAAATGCTAGATTGGGCAGTCAGTAGAGGTAAGGGATAAATAAGCATATCTGAGAATCATCAACATAGAATCTCCATGACAGTCTATGAGATTGCCAAATGAAACGGTATAGGAGAAGAGAAGAACCAGAGTAGACCCCTATGAGCACTCATTGTTAGCATGCATGACTTGAACGAAGAATTGGAAAAGGGGAAGGAGCAATGAAATAGGAAGAAAAAGAACCAGGAGAGATCAGTTGTCATGAAAATTTAAAGAGAAGAGAGTATCAAGAAGAAGAGGGTGATAGGTAGCTTCAAAGATGAGAAATTTCAAGAAGAATGAGAATTGAGAAAAAGCCACTAGATTTGGCAATTGTTACTAACTTTGGAGAGAACAGTTTCAGTTGAATGATGAGGTCTGAAGCCATAGCCCTGAGTCAGCGTGATGAAACCTGGCATGTATTAAAAATAGATAGGAATTGATGATCTAATTCTAAAATGACATGTACCTGAGTGAACTAAGAAGAATCCTCTATTACCCAAGAAGAACACTTCATTGCATTCCTGAGCTTAAAGAAAAATGACTTCCCCAGGTACAGGGATTTGGGAAATGGATTGTTACTGACTGGGTCCTGAGATAAAGACAAATTTGATTTCCTCCTGCATGTTCTCTTTCTGGCCCCCCATCCTGCATCTTCTGACCTTCTTTCTCTTAGCATAAGTGGCTTTCAATCTGATGTAGGCTTGTGAGCTAAAAAATGGGAGAGGGTATTTAAGGCAGAAATGATGGGAAAAATGTGAGAAAGCAGATGAGGAAGGGAGAAATGAATGGGGAGGGAAATCTGAATGCCACCTCAGAGAAAGGATTTGGGGTAAGGCAAAGGTGAAGGTAAAGGTATAGGGAGAAGAAGAGAGAGAATATGAGTCAATGGCTAGAGAACCAGGCCTGGAGTCAGGTAGATTTGAGTTTAAATCTGACCTCAGACACTTACCAGCTGTGTGACCCTGGGCAAGTTACTTAACCTCTGCTTGCCTCAGTTCCTTCATCCATAAAACAGGGACCATAATAGCACCTGCCTCTCAGGGTTGTTGTGAGCATCAAATGAAGATGATGTCTGTAAAGCACTTAGCACAATGTCTAGCACACAGTGTTATATAAATGTGGGTGAGGATGATGAGGATGATACTGAGTGTTGTAGTGTCAAATTGGTGGTAATTAGGGTTGTTTAACCACTCTTATTCCCCCCCCCCTTCCCCCGCATTAACTCATTACCTAGAAGAGTTTTCCAATGACAAATACTCTTTTTCTATTAAGGGAAGTGGTAGAAAAAGATCTGTAATTCTCTTTATCTTTTTGTTAGCCCAAATTTCCCAGCCAAAGAGAAACTTCTATAATGTCTGTCTTCTCCAGGGATGTTTCCTTTCGGTTGTTTCCTCCTACATTGTATTCCCAGTAAGTACAACCAGGACTAGCCAACTGCCAGGCTATGACAGTTCATAAAGGCAAAGTAAACATTTAAAACCAAGCAGGTTAAAGATACTTTCCTCCCATGTCCAGAAGAAAAGACTCCAGGCTCTACTGGAGGAGGAGAGATACAGGCCACTTCGGGGGTCTTTAGTGTTTAGTGGTGGTGGTGTGATGGCTTCAGCAACACAGACTCAGCCTTGATGCCCCTCATGCCTAATTGTCCAAGCACTTGACTTAGTTGTCTTCAGGAATACAATGATACAAGACAACTCCCAAACACTCATGACTGATGATGTTATCCCCATCCAGAGAAAGAACTATTGAATCCTAATGCAAATTGACGCATACTATTTTCATTTTTTTGTTCATTTTTTCATGGTTCTTCCCTTTTGTTCTATTTTTTCTTTCACAATATGACTAATGTGGAAATACGTTTAACATGATTGTATATACATAGCCTATATCAGATTGTTTGCTATCTTGGGGAGGGGATTGGGGAAGGAGGGACATTAGAAGAAAAAGGATATGACATAGGCTAATACTAGGGGAAAGAAATAAGAAATTAAGAGGTTTGGGGCCATTGTTGAAGGAGTTTGGAGATTGGGGGTTCTTCCTTGTGGCTTCAACTTCTAAGCTAGAATGTATCACAAGGACGTATCAATATCATTCATTGAGCAGAGCAAGTGTTTAATAAATGTTGGTTGAATTTCAATTAGTGCTGCTGAGGTGGGCTGAGGTGGACAGAGGTGGAATGCTGATGTAGCAAGAGCTGTAATTCCCACAGTTAGGCATATTTACGTTGGCTCCGTGAGGAGGGACATGTGCTGGTGTCTGCCTAAGGGTGTGTATGACCAGAGGGTCTTAGTTGGTCCTCATGTGTCTCTGCAACTAGAGTCTACATCATAAATGATTGAGCCAGAAAGAACCTCTAAGAATAATGGATATAAGGATTGAGAAAATGTAGTTTCTAGTCTCTTTTGAGAAGGTTTTTTTGGAGGAACCCAGTCAATGTTACTTTGGACTTTTGTGGGTGGGGGTATAGAGGCAGTGGGGGGAGGGAGGACTTCTCCTTCCTCTCCTATCAGCTATGGCAGTTACAAAAATATGTCAGTGAGAATATGTGCCTGCCTAGGTGTCCCTGAGACTGGACCTCAATCAAGTGTCTGCCTGGATCTTCTGTTTTGTATTTCTTTCCCTAAGCCCTGGTCACAAATAGTAGTTCTGAGAAATGAATATTTCCAGACCTGGTAGCTACCTCTGAGTTTGAGAATGGGTGCTGGTTGTTAAGCAGGAGATAATTTCTTCAATAGATTCTGGGAAGAGATAACTCTACCAAGAGAATTCTGCCACTGAAAACTTTTAACAAGCATTGCCTTGATTGGTCAGAATTTCTGGACTTGTGAGTTATTTAGACAGTATAGACCTGAGATAAATACAAAATACCTATTGAGCAGTCCTACAAAGTTGGCTTCCCCTCCACGGAGAGTATAATAGGTGTTACAGATTACCATTCCATGTTTTTAGTATTTCTCAATGCTGGCTTATGAGGTTTTTGTGTTCTAAGTGTTTCTTTTGTAGTGAAGGAAATAAATGTCTTACATCTGATATCTACTTTGGGCATTGAGAAGACTTTTTGAAATTGACTTTTTAGGAAAGACCTTAGGCTTAAACTTTGTTTAAGAAACTTTCCATGGAATTCTGAGGTGGCGGCAAAAATAAGACAGAGATTTTCATAAATGAATTTGATTCTCTCTCTTCAGGGTCAGGATCCTCTAAGACTAAGCCTGATTTGTGTAAGTATAGAATCTCATGGAAGTTTAGGCTGGAAGTGGTGAAGCTCACGGCTGCCCATTAGAGATTGAGACCAGGAAATTCATCAGATTGATTCCTCTACCAGAGATGCCACATCTTGTGAAGGGCCAGCCCAGTGATCAAACAACCTGCCCAAGTAAATCCAGAGCTGCTAGTGTCTAGCCCAGCAGAGGACTGACCTATCTAACAGAGATGCCATGCCCTTTGAAGAAAGAATCTCAGTCAAACAACAGAGCAACTCATTCATTCCCCAAAGCAACCTTCATGTGGACTCTCTGGAGAAAGGAAAGACCCTGAGGCCCTGCTGAGAATTGCCTTTGCCCCATGTGTTCCTTAAATATGTGACTTACTACCATTACTTTTAGAGATATATACCCACTTCCCCCTCCCCCCTCACTCCCCAGCCCTCATCATGAACTCTGTGTGTGATAATGGGAAAGTGTGCTCCAGATTTTGGAAATTCTTTGTAACTATTGTTATTAGTATGAGTGAATGCCCCATCTAAAACTTATACTCAAATAGGTTTTGTATATATATATATATATATATATATATATGTATATATATATACACATATATATATATATATATTCTCAAATATTGGTTAATTGTTGATGGGAAACACCATGGCAGAGGCCCATGAGCTATAATATTAGGAGCAATCACTTACTCACTTACCCCTGGAACCTCATGTTGCACTTTTGGGGGCCAACTTCTCAATGTGAGTACAGTATTTTTAAATTAAAAAAATTTTTTTCAGCTAATCAGCACTTAATTTCTCCTCTTTTTCCTCAAAAAAGAACAAGAAAATCTTTGTAACAAATATGTATATTCAAGCAAAACTAATTCTCATATTGGCCATGTCTAAAAAGGTGTTTCTCATTCTGTATATTTAGTGTCAAAGGCAGTGAGTGGCATTCTTCTTCACTGGTCTTCTGAAATAGTGGTTGATCATTGCCTTGATCGGAGTTCTTAATTCTTTCAAAATTCTTTTAACAAAGTTGTCATTCTAGTATTGTTTTCCTGGTTTTTCTCACTTTATTCTGTACCAATTAATACAAATCTACTCAGGTTTCTCTGAAGTCATCACTTTTGTCATTTCTTATCCAAATAATATACCAATATATTCAAATATTATACTTTGTTTGGTCATTCACAATTGATGGATAAGGAGTACTATTTTTACAAAGCTCTTTCCTTATAACATCTACATGAGATAAGTTATCTCTATTTTACAGATGAGGAAAATGAAACAAACAGGTTCAATTACTTGCCAAGACTAAATGATTTGGTTGTGGTCACAGTTTATAAGTGCCAGAGGTGGGATTTGAACCTGTGTTATTATATAATTCTAAATCTAGCCCTCTACTATATTAGGTTCTCATTTTCATTTTGTAATAGCCAGAGTAAGTAAGATACAATGATGTAATTTGAAACACAGAATTTTTTATAAAATTAATACATATCATTTATTTTTACATTGAGATAGTATGGCACAGGGAGAGCTGGTTTCAGAACCCAGAAGGTCAAGATTCTTGTGCTGCCTCTGACACATACTAGCTATGTAACTTGGGAAAGTCACAACCTCTCAGTGTCCTAGGTAATTCTCTAATAGTTGCAGAGAGGATGCTAGTTTGCATTGCTATGGGGAATTTCCCCATCTGACAGTTCCCTATATTTCTTTCCTAATCTCTGCCTTGTTTTTATAACATTTTCATTTCCAAATATATCTCTCCCTACTTCCCTAACCAGAGGACAATCCCTTGTAACAAAGAATTTGGAAGAGAAAAAAAAAACCCAGAGTGGAACTTACAGAGTTGAAAACGTTAGGACTGATTCATTCATTCCCTCCCTGATCTTGTTCCTGACTTTCTCTGCATTTCAACACCATGACTTCTTTACTACTGGCTCAGCCTGGAACTTCCCTCCTTACCTGGGGCTTCCCTGCCCTACAATAACAACTTCTCCTACAGCCTTCTCAACCTGTTATATATAGCCCTCTTGCCTTACCTGTCTCATTGGTGAATTCCTCCTGGAGCCTCCACTTTGTGGAAGGGTCTAAAAGGTCATTCTTTTTGCTTGTATTTGTATCCTTATTTTTTAGCACAGGGCCTTGGCACATAGTAAACACATAAAAAATGCCTGTTTCTTTCCTCCCTCCCTCTTTTCCTTCCTTCCTGATTCATTTTGTAGAATATAAAATCTCAACCCATAAGCAAAGTATAGGCATATGGCCAACAGGCTACATATACTTTGCCTATACTCAGTCTTCATTCATCTTTCATTCTTGTTTATTGATCCTTGTTTATTGGTCAAATCTTTCAAAGTATTATTGTGATAAAATGCCACATCAGTGCTGGTGGATTCTGGGAACGTGTCTCTATCTCCATGGTGACTGTAATGCAAGTTTACAATCCTCAAAAAAGGAAGATGAGTTTCAAGACAAAAAGAAAAGAGAAAAAGGTATGTGAAGATGTAGAAGTCAGGACATTAGAGAAGAAAAGAATATGACAGCAGAGAAGGAAGGAGAACTGCTACAGATAGATTGAAGATATAGGGCCTTGTAATACCTAGTGGTATTGCTGGGTCAAAGGGTATGCTATGCACATTTTAGTATTTATAGTTATTTTGGATGGAATTTCTCTTTCTTGTTCTGCCTACTGTGTTTATTAACCAGACAGGCTGATGATTTTTGTAGGGTTGTCATCCTGCTATTTCACAACAATATCTGGCCCCTTTTTGTATTTCATCTCACATATCCACTGAGTTGGTATAAAATTTTTTAATTCAAATAAAAGAAAAAGTGCGAATACCTTGTAATGGCATAGCCATATACATATAAAATTTATCCTTCTCTTTAAGGAGACCAGAAAGTATTCTAGGTATATCTTACATGAATTTCAAACATAAGATTCCTTTGTTATGTAGCTAGACCCATGGGGTAATCTCTGATTTGCTGGACTGAGCTCCCTCCAGTGGAGCTAGACATGTTCCCTGGCTCCTTTATGAAATGACATAGGGACCTTTTGATTGATCCCTAGTGACTAGGGGTTACATTGAAGATAATTGGTAGCTGAACATCAGGAGGATCACTTGTCCAAAACTCATTTGTGACATAAAAGAACTACCTTAACAAACTTGGCCCGTCTCTTTTTGGAATTCTAGCACTTCCCAGTAAGGTAAGGAGATTTCTCTCTCTTTCCTCCTTCCCCCATATCAGTGGTAATGATGGCTTCCAACAGAAGGACATAGAATCAGGCTTGCCTACTTGGATCTGAGGTTGGACATCAGGTCCTGGTTTTCTGCCTTCTACATTTCTGTTTCCTTTCCTGAATATGGATCAGTGACTAATGATCATAGGAAAACGGAAATGTTTCTAGCCTTGTTGGTTAGTTATTTCATGGGTTGAGAGTTCCTGAGTTAGAGATTTGGGTCTCAGACAACCAGAAGGAGGAAGATTTCCTTAAAAGTATATTTCTTAGAGAAGAATATGACCACTCCAAGTATTACCCTTTTTCTGAAAGAAAAAAGAAAGTCTTGTCCTTGTTGGCCAGGACATCTGGACTTTGTGAGTTGTTCAGGCAGTACAAGTCTGAGGTGAATTTGTAATAACTAGCAATCTTACAAACATAAGATCTCTAGCTTCTGGGTAGAACATAATGTATGCATTGGACTTAGAGACCCTTTTATGAGAAATTTGATGTTTTCTGTATTTGTTAATGAGTCTTTTGCAGCTAATGCATTTTTCTGTGGTGAAAGAAATAAGCAGTAGTCCCACAGTTAATTCACATGTTACTCATTAACTACCTTTTCTAAAATTGTTCTAAATTTATTTTTATTTATATTTCATTATTATATTATATTTATACATTATGTCATATGCAATACATTATATTCTGTTTCTATTTTATTGTTATTATATTATTTATCTAAAATTATAATCCACATTTTGTGGAGCCCTAGAGGTGTGCCATATGTAAGCTTTGTTTTAGAGATTTCCGTTGAGTTTACCAGAATGCAGACAGGTGGCACAGTGGACAGACTGCCAGGCCTGCAGTTCTTCCTAAATACCAATCTGACCTCAGACACTTACTAACTGTGTGACCCTGGGTAAGTCACTTAACCCTATTTGCTTCAGTTTCCTCATCTGTAAAATTATCTGGAGAAGTAAATGGTGAACTCCTCCAGTATTTCTGCCAAGAAAACCCCAAATGGGGTCACCAAGAGGAGGACACAACTGAAGAAAATGACTGAGAAAAAAAGTAGTAGAATAGGAAAGAGAAAAACCAAAATCCTTTCTTTGAAGTGAGAACTTCTAGGATTGAACCCTGGGGTATATAAACCCAGAGTCTCTTCTTGAGGCCCCCTAGCCTTTGGGGTAGAAGCACAACCTCTGGTATTTCATCATTACTCTCATTACCGAAAATGCTCTCTTTATTAGCCAGTAATCTCTTATTTGCTAAATTGAATGGCCTTTCCTCAATCCTCATCCTCCTTGACCCCTCTTCAGCCTTTGACATTGTCCACCAACTCCTTTTACTTAATACTCCCTTCTGTCTAGGTATCTGTGACACCATTCTCTGGGTTCTTATTCTACCTATCTGACCATTTCTTCTCAATATCCTTTGGTGGATCTTCATCTAAGATACTCTCACTAACCGTGAGTATACCACAGGGTTCCATATGGGCCCTCTTCTCTTTTCCTCCTACACTATTTCACTTTGTGATCTCATCAATTCTCAGGGACTCAATTCAGTAAACATTTATTAAGCACTTACTACATTCCAGGCATTATGCTAAGCTTAATTATCATTTCTATGCTAATAATTTTTATTTATCTAGCCCTAACATCTCTGCTGATCTCTGGTCTCACATTTCTGGTCCACATTTCTCTCTTGGATGCCTCAAACTAAATGTCTCATAAGGCATTTTAAACTTGACATTTCCAAAGCTGAACAAATTATCTTTCACCCTAAATTCTCTCCTCCCTGTTACTGTCCAAGGTATCACCACCATCCAGTCAACCAGATTCATAGCCTCCCCCATATCCAATCTGTTCCTAAAGCCTATAGATTTAACCTTCATAATATTTCTCATATATGACTTTTCTCCTTGGACCACCTCACACCTCATCACACCGGGGCCTTTTCATTGGTTTCCCTCTGTTCTAGCCCATTCTTCACTTAGCTGTCAAAATGATCTTCCTAAAATGCAGATCTGACCATATCACTCTCTATACTAAATAAACTCCAGTGACTCCCTTTCATCTCTAGGATCTAATATAAAATTCTCCATTTGGCATTTGAAATCCTTAAGAACATGATTCCCTACCTTTCACATTTTCTTACATCTTCTACCCCCATTCCTTACCAAACTTTGTGATTCAGTGACACTGGCCTTCTTGCTGGTCCTTGAACAAGAAAATCTACCTCCTAACTCAGGGCATTTTCACTAGTTGTTGCTCATGCCTTAAATGCCCTCCTTCCTCATCTCTGCCTCTTGGTTTTCTTCAAGTTCCAGGTAAGATCTAATATTCTACAAGAAGCCTTTCCCAACCTTTTTAATTACAGTGCCTTGACTGTATTATTTCTAGTTTATTCTCCACAGTGTAGGGATATGACAACTGAGTAGGAAAAGATTGAAGGAGCTTCCACTGTCAAGGGGCAACAAGCACAGCTGTGAGTATGTGAGTGCAGTGAATGCAGACATCTGGTGAGAGAAATAGTGAGAGGTAGCACAGCACCAGATACAAGGGTCCCCAGAGTTCTCAAGGCAACAGTGCAACACTGGTAAATAGCCAGCACCTGTAGCCACTGGTACAAGAAACCTGAGATAACACTCTTTTCACTCTAGGCGCAGAACTCAAATTTAAAAGAAAGAAAAAGGTCAACAACAACAATAAAAGATGAACAGAAAAAGAATCTGACCATAGAAAATTATTATGGTGACAGGGGAAGACCAAGGCACGAACTCAGAAGAGGATAACAATGTCAAAATACCTACTGGCAAAGCCCCAAAGAAAAATGGGAAGTGGACTCAAGCCCAGAAAGAAGTCATGGAAGAGCTCAAAAAGGAGATTAAAAATCATATAAGAGAGGTAGAAGAAAAAAATGGAACAGTCTACCAGGGGACACAATGTGCAAACAACTATATACAAACAAGACATAAATTAGAAATAATACAGGTAAGGTGCCATAATGAAGAGGGGCTGGAAAAGATTTCTTGTAGAATATTAGATGTTACCT
>CM053770.1:309676940-309691418 GCA_028658325.1 Potorous gilbertii | reverse complement strand
GAAAAAATGGGAAAAGGAATGAGCGTGATGCAAGAGAATGATGACAAAAGAGTCAACAACTTGGAAAACTGCTTAAAATTGTCCAGTTAGAATTGGTCAAATGGAAAAGAAGATACAAAAATCCACTGGAGAAAACAACTCCTTAAAAAGTACACTTGTCAAATGGAAAAGAAAGTACAAAGGCTGATTGAATAAAACATATAAACATATACACACATATATACATAAAGTTAGAACTGAGCAAGTAGATGTTAATGACTCTATGAGACATCAAGAATCAATCAAACAAATTCAAAAGAATGAAAAAAATGGAAGAAAATGTAAAATATTTCATGGGAAAAATAACTGACCTGGAAAATAGATCCAGGAGAGACAATATCAGAATCATTGGACTACCTGAAAACTGTAAGGAACCACTGTTCACATCGAGTCAAGTTTAGAGACAAATGGAGGAACCAGTGGCAACACAATATATACCCTCCTCCCACGGGAACGTATTAAGTAACCACTTTGGTACAGTGCTTAGGTGCTAAGGCTACAAAAATGGAAATAATACAGAATGTACTCTCAAGAGTTAAAAAGTGAAAGAAATGTAAACAAGCAACTTTTCCTTACAGAACAAGATAAGCCTTTATTTTTATAACAGAAAAGCAAAAGAGGGAGAGATTATTTTTAGCTGGGCATTGGAAGAAGCTTTTATCAGGAGAAGAGATAGCCCTTGAATTCAGTCGAGAGAGGAGTGCATTCCACTCAACAGCACCCACAGGTGGAAGAGTGAAGGAAGAGACTGAAGAATACTCGGGAGTACAGTTTGGTTTAAACATTCTGTCCCAGAAGATTTGTTGTTCAGTAATTTCCGATTCTTCATGACCCCATTTGTTTTTTCTTGGCAAAGATCCTGGAGTGGTTTGTTATTTTTTTTCTCTTCAGCTCATTTTACAGATGAGGAACAAAGGCAAATAGGGTTAAGTGACTTGTCCAGGGTCATACAACTAGTAAGCATATGAGACTGGATTTGAATTCTAGATGAGTCTATCCACTGCTCCACCTAGCTGCTTACATAAAGCTTAACAAAGAAAAGCACAACCTGAGATTTCAGAGACTGAGGAAGGTTCTATCTCCAGTTACAGGAAAGACCTGACAGATGTGAGAGGAGGAAGGTTAGCAGCTTCCTTTTCTTGAGCCATTTGGAAGGCTGCCTTCCAGGCTTGTTCACAAAACTGCTATGAAGCTAAACTGCCCTGGGAGTCTTAAGGAGCAGCCTCATGGGTAATCCTGTGTTTGAGAGTTAGATCCAGTCTCTCTGAGCTAGATTTCCTTGACAGCATACTTTTCCAGAGATGATTTCCTGAAGCTAAAAAACTAAAGCCATGCCATGAAGGGTCAGCTGATCTGGATTTTGATGACCCACCACGTTATTACTGTAAATTGCCCAGATGGTATAGGTGAGAGGTGAATGGGGGAATATTTATTTGGGGTAATGTGGTGTGTCTAATGGCCTATTTGAATTCTTGACATTTCTATATTTGTTTACATATCATCTCCCCCAGTAAATTGTGAGCTCCTTGGGAGCAGGGACTGTATTTTACCTCTTCTTGTACTTTCTGTACTTAGCCAATGCCTTGAATATAGTTGACGTTTAATAAATGTTTATTGATTGATTGTTCATGAGTGCCTGAGGATTCTTTTCATCTCGTGCATTTCCTATGATGGAAGAAATAAAGTCTGTCCAATACTCAGTATTCATATTGCACATGAAGTAATTATGTGGGAGAGTCAGGATTCTTAATCCACTTTGGGAAAATTTAGATATGAACTATGTTTAAACTTTATTCTGGAGCTTCTAGATTAATTCTAGGTGGGGGTGGGGGTGTGGCAATGAACCAAAAAGAGATGACTCTGGGATCAGTTCTCAAAATTAGGCCTAGATCTTTGTGAGCTAAAAATCCTTGCTGAGTTTGGGGAAAATAATGCATGAGCTGGAGTAGGGGAGTGTAGAAAAGAGAGAGAGAAAGAAAGGGAGGAAGAGCAACAAACAAAAGAGAAGATAAGGGAAAGAAATTGTTGGAAATTGAAGGAAAAAATGGAGAAATCCTGTTGATGGCTAGAATCTATCACACTCTGAAAGAGTGAATGGTTTACTTCTCCTGGGTTTGGGTTCAGCTGAATTGGCTGAAGGTGTGATATGAAATTTACCAGAAAGGAAGTGGCATCAGACACTAATGGCTGAGGGGTGGGGCTGGGCAAACTGGTAGGACAAGTCCTGGATTATTGAATTTCTTCCATTTGCCCTGGACTCACCTTCTTGGTCTCTTAAAGTGACTCTCACCAAATTTTTGTTTCTCTCCCCTGCATTCTCTACTTCTTGCTTGAAAACCAAAAGACAAATGGAAAAAGGGCAATTAGTTCCATGGCAAGTGCCCAGAAGAGTGTGACTCAGACTAATTGCTTTCCCTTCAGACTTTACTTCCTCCATGGATCCAGGGACGGGGCCTCTCCTTTTACAACCTTTGAAAGCTGTGAACAGAAATCCAGATTGAAGATTCCTGGTTGGTGATCCTAAGGCAGAGATGGAGAGAAGGGAGGCAGAACAGGCCCATCTTTCCATTGCGTTATTACTGCTGCTGCTAGGAACATGGAAGAAAACCCAGGCGTGTGAGTCTGAGAATAGGCTGCTTCTTTCCTACAATGGGGACCATTGGGAGAGGCACTGGAGGGACAGGGGTGGCGACTGGAAGAAATTTCAGGTAATGGGCAGGGAGGGTCTGGGTGATTTTTTTTCCCTCTGACTTTACTTTCTCCATGAAGCCAGGGAAGGGGCCTCTTTACATCCTTTGAAATCTGTGAACATAAACACAGATTGAAGAATACTGGGCTGTGATCTGAGAATCACCTGCCTGAGTTGCTCAGTTGGGATAGGGGGACTGGAGGTTGAGGTGCTGAGTGGGGTACACTAAGGGAAATAGTGAATATAATAGATCTGGGAGGAAATTGGGAAATTCTGCAACTATCATGTAAAGTTGTAAAAAAAAAAGCAGAAGGACCCCTCCTATCCCATATCCCATTCCTAAAAGCCCCCCAGCGATAGAGCTGCCTAGGTACAAGTTGCCTGGAACTGATAGGTCCTGTGGGACTAGAGCTAGGAGACTTCTGTACCTCTTTCTGACTCTGTCTAGACTGGGATGATGTGAGATTGGAGTAGCCTAGAGAGCTACCCAAAGATGTTTCCCAAAGTACACAGGCTTCCTGGCCAGTTGTATTCTTAGAGCTTCCTGTAAGGGTTTCACATGTACATCTTCAGCCAGGTAAGCCAATGAACTCTTTTATTCTCCCTTGGAGCAATCTTCTAGCTGGGAAATTAGAGGGAGGGGATGCATAGAGTGAGGACATGAGGGGGCAGGGGTGGAATGCACTATTAAATGTCCCAAATGAAAGATCAGGTTCAGTTTCTCCATTTTCCTAGCCTTTCTTCCACATCTCCTTTTGTCCCCTTCCTTTCTCTATTACATAATGGCAAGGTGGCATTGACAGCCACTGAGAGCAGTTCCATGCACACTCTGGTGGTTTATACTCTTCCTGTTGGTGGAAGGATTGAGTAAGTGCTATTTTTTATGATTTCCAGAGAGGCCCCACCCTCTCCCTCCTGGGCTTGTTGTGAAGTGGTGTGAAGTTGGTGGATAGACCAATTAGAACTTCTCTCTGCAGTCCCGCCCTCTAGGAAAGCCTCATCTCCTTTCTTGAATTATGGAGTTCATTGACTCCTTGGCATTGGCTCTGTTAGAAGCAAGCCTTCGTGCTTGCATCTGTTTCCTCGGTACAGAATCAGTAATCAAATCAACAGGACATAGTAACTAGAAAACAATACCTAATGAACACGTAAAACATCTATGAAGTTGTACTTCAAGGTCACTCCTCTCCTAGAATCAACCCTTGAAACTGCCTAGGCATAGGATCAGTCTGGATTTGGGAGAGCTAGGAAATGTCCAGCTTGAATGAATTAGTTCGATGCCGTTCCTCCTCGTTAGGCAGCAAAGGAGGGCTCCCTGGATACTTGACATATTAGATGAAGAGGTGGAAACTCTGGTAGTTAATTCTGGACCTGGGACTTTAGCAGGAGACTGTGAAACTTGAAATCTGGCATAAACTGGAACTTGGGTGGATTGGAACTTAGAAGAGAAACAGAATGAGAGGGAGTGAGTTCATTGCAAATAAATCCTTGTAGACCAAGCTGGGTATTTTAGATTTTGGCCACGTGTTTTTTGGCCTTTTCCACTATTCATTTATTAACTAGTGGCTGAATATATCAGAATGAACACTTCTTACTGCTTCTACTCACTTCGAGTCCCTAGCCCATTCCACCTAGGGAAGCCTAGGGAATCTCCCAAGAAACTAGAATTGGAGACCCTTTGAGCAATGAAGCATTTTGGGTCAGACACTTGAGTGCCATAGGCAAGGTTTGGTCATTGAGCTCTAGCTGTGTATCTAGGGAAGTATCCAGCCCCCATTATAGCAAGGATGACTTGATCCACTGCAAAACAAACACTCACGTGCCATGAAGGGTTGAATTTTTCAGAATTAAAATATGCATTTGTAAAATAAAAATTAATGTTAAACTATACTCATTAAGCACAAATAAATACATTTTAATGCTTTTGGCTGGCCACTTTGGAATTACGATTAGAGTGAAGGATAACCATTGCACAGCCTGGCTAAAGCCTTAAGACATACTGAGGGAGAGGCAGGCATGAATAGGTCAGGCAGATCAAACCACCACCACCATCTTGTCCAGAACCCTGTACCCAAGGCCTTGGTATAGCAACGTTTCTGATCCAGTGCCCTAAGGCCTCATTCTGGCAAGCAACCTCTGTGGAGATGCCACCTGGCAACTGCTTTTTTAACTGCTGTAGCCACAGCTACTGAAGACCCAGAAAGGAAAATTCTTGCCACCAAAAATCCTGGGTACTGCCAAAGGGTTCAGCATCACAAACCAATATGATTTTAGCATTGGAGATGAGGTAAAAGAAGTATTAACATCCACTTCAGTGTTGCCCCCAAAGAACCTTGTACCTTTCCATCTGAATTTCAGCTGGAAGCTTCCCTACTTCTTGTCTCCCCGCACTGGAATGTGAGCTCCTAGAGAGCAGAGACTGGTCTTTCTCTTTTGTAGCCTCAGTGCTTAACATACATAGTAGGTGCTGAGTAAATGTATCATTCATTCATTCAGCCTGGGTGACACTCTGCTATCCTCAGAGGAAAATGAGGAAGGCCCTCAGCACACTGTGGTGAATTGGTGGGAGGATATGGGCAAGAGTCACATGGGCAGACATGGGTAGGTTGTGACCTACATGAGAGCTAAGATCCCTTTGCATATATGAGTCATATTTAAATGCATCCTTCCTCATGTCCCACTATGTAGTACAAATTTCTGTGTATTGTTCCCAAGGCAATACCTACTTCTCCTTCTGCCTACTTCTAGTTCCAGCTCTGGAATCAGCCTTATTTACTTACCTTTTTTTGGTAAGTTGGAAAGGTACATATTCAAGCCTATAGATTGTTAACCATATGGCTGATATCTTGGAGCTGTTCCTGGCTCCATGCCTCCTGAATTCTGCTCCCTGGTGGCCAAGACCTTTCACTTGACCTATTGGATTCCTACCATTACAGTTGATAACTTGGAATCCTCAGCTACTGACTTGACCTTGGGTTCTTTAGACCCTGTCTTCCCCACAGTGGGGGACAACACCCACATTGTCATGTTCTACTTAGCCTGAATGGACCGACCTTATCCTGTTTCCACCCACGGTCCAGCGTGATGGCATGAAAGCATTCTAAGAATATTTGCACAAACTTTTGCAATGCAATGAGCCAATAGGATGTGGTAGGAACCCAAAGTGAAGTCAACATCTTGGAAAGAAACCAGGAAAGGTTTACTCATAAGAGAATAATGAAATAATCTACTTCTCCCAACCTTAAAGAGGAAAATGAGACAGAAAAATCCTCATCATACATTTTTTTCACTTCCTGTATTTGGTATTTTAGCCAAACTGGCCTCCTTGGTGTTTCTCACACAGGATACTCCATCTCCCTCTTCTGCCTTTGTGCTGATTGTCCCTTATATCTGAATTACAAACCCTACTCACCCCTGTTCTTTAGAATCCTTTGTTTCCTTCAAAACTCAGTTCAAATACAATTTTCTACAAGTCAAAGTCAACTGCAAGTCATGTCATCATCTTGATGTTGTGGCCCTCTTCTAGAGCAAAGCACAAACACAATAACAACTTGTTTAGATATTGGTGCTGTAATAAAATTATTGTTTGCTTATAGACAGATAAATGTGAATGAGTGATAAAAGCTACAAACTTTCCCAGAAAAAAAGAATGATATCAGGTTGTAAACTTGAGTGACAAGAAGGATAGCAGACTTATTTGATAGCAACAGAGAAGTTCAGAAGGGGGTAGGGCTTTACGGTGTGTGTGTGTGTGTGTGTGTGTGTGTGTGTGTGTGTGTGTGTGTGATGAGTTCTGTTGAGTTTGAGGTATCTAAATTGAAACTACTTAGAGGGGAGAAACTAGGGCTGTTATCAATCCACTGTTTGTTTTAATCAACTTATTTACATAAGATTTTTTCTAGGAGTTTTGAAGGATATCACTGAGATAGAGAGGCAGCTTGTCAGCTGATAGAGAGCTGACCCTGAGACCTGTGAGTTCAAGTCCCACTGTTGACTCAGACTTGCAGTGTCATCTTGGGCATAATCTCTCAGTGCTCCATACCATGTTCTAAGTTACAAAGAAGATGCTCAGCTGCATGAGTCAAGAGAGTTTCAGTAGCAGGGACTCAGGGTGATGATTAGTAGTAGGAACATATCCCTCACCCCATTCCTCCACCAAGGTTAACCTTGGGATCCTGAAAGTGAGTGGTAGCAGCATGGCATTTGCCCTTTCCCCATTGCTAAACCTGCCAGTTTGAGGGTGGGTTGGAGTGAGTCAGCTAACCAAGAGGGAGAGGGAGAAGAGAAACACAGGACAGAGGACAGAGACAGGACAGAAACAGGACAGAGAAGTGAGAGAGGAGGAGAGGAAAGAAGGGAAGGGCAAAGGGAGAGAAAGAGAGAGGAGAAGGAAAAGGAAGAAGAGGGAGAGGAAAAGGATATAGATGTCATGTCAATTTAAATGCCACATCCATGAGCTCTACTGATGTTGTGTTTGGATTGTAGTCATACCCAGGCTACACTGCTTTCTATTTTAGGAAAAGATGGGGGGGGTGGGGGAAGACTTGAGAGGAAGATGGAAGAATCTAGAAAAGTATGAATGACTTCCTACTACTATACAAAGAATTCAGTTTGCTGCAAAATTATGAGCATTTGTTACTCTTGGGCAAATCTTTTATAAAATGTTTGTCACTTATCTTTTATTATTGGCATTTAATGTTCTGCAAGGACCTCCTCTAACACCTTCTTACCTACTTCCTGTTTTGCATCTAGCCTATCACATTTTGTTGGATCTCTTGTCTCTCCTTCTCTTTATTTTTCTAGTTTGCTGCATGTGGGTAAGATCTGATCTCTTTGATCCACAGCACATGCTTTTCCTGGGTTTCTAGTACAATGTTTAAACATGGAATTTTAGCGCTAGGAAGGGCCTTTGTAGATGATGTAGTCCAGAGGTCTCCATAATGCCTTGAGCAAGATGATCCATCATGGCATGTTAAGGAAATATGAGACCTGAGGCTATCAAACACGTCTGTAGCTTCTGTTTCTTCCACCATATTCCTTTCCCCTCTCAGTTCCCAGAGCTAGCTAGCACACACCTTCTCAGGCAGGTAGGTGGGTAGGCAGCCATTCTCTATCCAGCTCCCTTCCCACTCCCACTCCCACCCCAACCCTTGCAGCAACAGCACTCACCTTCTATGTTCCCTGGTCTGGTCTCCGAACACGGTCCAGGCCACTTGGAAAGGGGACAGGTAGGCAGACCCTTCTTCTTTAGGAGCACGGACATTTTGAGAACCTCATCTAGATGGCTGCCATGTGTGCTTCACAGGTTGGGGACCCTCCATGGACTCAGGTCACCAAACTGGACTGAGAGGGGAAAATGTATGGACTCTTTACTGAAGGCCTACCTGGGCTTTTCTCTAGAGGCAGTTAGGTGGGACCCCTTGGATCTGGAGTCAAGAAGTCCTGAGTTCAAATCCAACTTCAGACACTTCCTAGTTGTGTGACCCTAGGCAAATTACTTAACCTCTGTTAGCCTTCTCTCTGCAACTGAAAAATTCTTTCCCTAAAAAAAGTCTGTATCAGCAATGTTCCCAAATGGCCACAAGATGGGGATGTTTCTCTATAGCAGTAAATTTACACATTTCACACATTCTAAAATAGAGGGGTTTTTTCTCGATTTAAATAAAGTTGAGAATGAGGAAAAGGAAGACTTTGAGGATGTCTGTATTTTCAAACTTTAGGCAAAAATCCAAATACTTTTCATAATAATTCTGGTCACTTAAAAATTGAGGATTTTTTTTTTATTTAAAAAGAATAATATGGAAGACAGAATGATATTAATAAGCCAGTCATATATCCATAGAAGGGTTCATGCTTTAGTTAGGAGTTGGATTAGATGACCCTCTGAGTTTACTGCCACTCTTGCTGGATAATTTTTACAATAGTATCCTCTATTTTCAACGTTTTGATGCACATGGAGACTGAGTTTTTCAAACACACTAACCACTGAGCTGTGTGTTTCCCTGATCACAGGAAATACACAAATAAGAGAAATGGCAAAATTTTTTTTTAAGTGTGTTTGCAGGAGGGGAAGGCTTGTGTGTCTTAGAGGCTTTCTTCCCTCTAGACTGGCTGTAGAATCCGGATTCACATTTCCTGACTGTCATGGAAATGATTTCCAAGGTTTCTTTGTTATCTTGAAAAGGTGTGACATTCCAGGTGCAGGGTTATTAGGGAGCTTTCAGAAGTTGTGAAACCGAATTTCAAAAAGTGACTCTGGATGCTTTTGGACTTTTCTCTTTTTTCTGTTTTTTTGGGGGGTGGGGGTGGCTTTGTGTGGGTTGTTGCTAGAGGGTTTTGCAGATCATAGAGAAGTCTGTTCATAATATTGCCTGAGAAAGGAAGAAAACCAGCGTTTATGAGGAGCCTACTATGTGATATAGTTTCACTATAATCCTGGGAAGTAGATCCTATCATGACTCCCATTCTACAGTTTAGGAAACTGAGGCTGACAAAGCTTTAGTGACTTACCCAGTATAGTACTGATAGATAAATATCTAAGACTACATTTGAACTGAAAACTGAGGCTGACAAAGCTTAAGTGACTTACCCAGTATAGTACTGATAGATAAATATCTAAGACTACATTTGAACTCAAGTCTACCCTGATTCCTGCACTGCTTACCATCCCTAAGGGAAGTTTTTTGTTTGTGGTAGAAACCTATAGTTGCAGAAATAAAGAAAAACAACTTTAGGAGGCCTTAGAAATGTGATCAAGGCCAGGACCAGTCATACCTCCCCAGGAGTTAGGATGAAATAACCTCTGGACAGAGGTGATAGAATCAGCGTATGGAGGAAGACATATGCCTTTAGTTATGGCCTCTGCTTAGGTTGCTTTGGCTTGACCACACTTATCTGTTACAGGGTTCCCTTGTTTTTAATTGAGAAGGTAGGGAATATGGATGGTAATGCCAAAAAAAAAAAAAACCAATGAAAAATATGATACAGCTACAGCCCTGGACTTGGAGTCAGGAGAAGATCTGAATTCAAATACAGCCCTGGACTTATTAGCTGTGGGACCTCTAGACCTAATTTCTAATTCAATTGAAGAGTGACCCTAGGTAAGTCACTTAACCCCTACTTCAATTTTCTCTTCTGTAAAACAGATAATTATGGCACCTACTTTCTAGGATTATTGTAAGAATCAAAGGTGACAATGTTTATAAAGCATAGGGCAGTGCCTAATACTTAATAAAATGCTTTTTCATTTACCTTTTCTAAGTGGAAATGTTCCTAGGGTTTTATGATGTTAAGATAAAAATATTTCTCAAAACAAAAAGAAATACAGTGATGACCAAGGTGGAGGAAGTTTCTATATTTTACATATAAACACATTCTTGGGGACAAAACCTTATTTTTCAAGTTTTTCATTGAAGTTTTAAAATTTATTTTTAGTGGCTCTTAATATGTATTCCTCTTCCTAGGTCCTACTCTAATGCATTATTCTAGTATGGATCTAACCACAGGTTCTTTTTGTTTGTTTAATTTAAACTTTTATTGTCTTTTGTTTTTGTGTCACCTTTATTTTTAAAAATATATCTCCTTTTCCCCTCTCCAGATTGCCATCTCTACTTAAAAAGAACAAAAAATAATTTATTGCTGTATATTTTGAATTCTTTCATGTTCTGCTATGACCATGGTGATGATTTTTTTCTTTTGTATTTGTTTTAATATTAAAGTTAATAATGTTTGTTATTCTTTTCTTATTGTGTCTTTAAGTTTAAAATAATTTCTTTTTAAACAAAGAATGAAAAATAAAGGGAAGTGGGGCAGCAAAACTAACCCACACACTAATGGCATATTCTTCCACACAGGTCAGTGTTCAAACCCAAGTCTTACTCTATTATCAGGCCTATTTCCAAGTATCTGACTGAAGATCAAGATCCAAGTAGACCCTGAGGCATATCCTCCTTCCTCTCTTCCTACCCCTCAATAGAAGGCAGGAGGGAAGGGAAGGGCTGTTTGGTGGGGTGGAAGGAGCTGGAAACTAAAAGGAAGTTTTAAAATCATTAGTTAGTAACAATTTTTTTTTTTTTAGAAATGACAGCTCATGGAGAAGCATATCCAAATTTAATAGTAGCTTTCTGGGGCGGGGGGTGGGGGGGGGAATGCGAAAAAAAGGACAAAGTAAAAAACGTACACAGTAGAGAGCGAAAGAAAACCTATAAGGAAGCAAAGAAAAGATGGACAGTTCTCAACTGTGTATTATTATACATTATATATATATATGTATATATATATATATATATATATATATATATATAATTATATACAGCACAATGTGTGGTATTTATCATACAGGCTCTCTTGAAATGAAAATTTATCTTACAAAAAAAAGAAACGGCAGCTCATGGAGATCATCTTCTAAAGGTGAAAGTTTGATCACTTCACATCTATTTAGAGAGTATCCACACTGATAAAATAGTTACTCTTTAAAAAAAAATATTTTGCTGTTGTTGAGTTATGCCCCACTCTTCCTGAGTCCATTTGGGGTTTTCTTGGCAAAGATGGAGTGGTTTTCCATTTCCTTCTCCTGCTCCTTTTACAAATGAGAAAATGGAGACAAACAAGGTTAAGTGATTTATCCAAGATCACACAGCTAGCTAGTAAATATCTGAGGCTGAATTTGAACTTAGGTATTCTTGACTCCAAGCCTTGTGCTCTATCCATTGTACTACCTAGCCGCTCTAAAAAATATTTAGAAAATATCTATTATCCCCACTAGGCAGTGTGATAGAGAACTGGCCAGGAAGCTCTAAGTTAAAATCCTGCCTTTCACATTGCCTGGGCAAGCTACATAGTACTTGAAAGACCAAGGTTTGACATACAATAAAAAAAAAAATTCTTTGAAACAACAATTTTCATGCTACTATCGTGTGCGTGTCTTATGAATTAAAACAAGTGCACTATGTCTATTGACAGCAGAGGTATTCTTAAATTCAGGTCTTTCTAGTATTCCTAGTACCTCTCAGTGTTCAAAGACTAGACCATAAATTGCATAGAAGATGCTAGGAGTTTCCCCTCTTTACACGAGTGACATCACAGGTCTGGTACCCATCCTCCACTAGAATTCAACTAGGCTGAAAATATTGATTAATTTGGGGAGGGAGAGAGGACAGAAGGACTCAATCACAAATGGGGCTGAATGTGAGCTAGTAGGGGAAAATACTGACTCATGTCTTTTTATCTCATAGGGCCTGCCTCTCTGCAATATGATCTCACTGTTGTGTCCCAGCCAGAACCCAGCCCACCTCTCTACATGGCCCTTGGCTATATAAATGACCAACTCTTTCTTCACTATGATGGGGAGAGTAGAAAGGTAGAACTACAAAAACCATGGAATGATACAGAGAAAGGGAGAAAAGTCTGGGAAAGGGTGACCCAGGACCTTGAGGAGATGGGAACAGAGCTGAGAGTGACCCTTCAAGACATTCTGAGACAGAACAACCATAGTGACAGCCATGATGGTGAGTGTGAATGAGTATGGGAAGAGAAGTGGGGAAGGCTATGGGAGATGGGGAGGAGGGAGGATGGGACTATGGGCCTATTAAGTCATGTCAGATCTTCCCTTCTCACTTTCCCAGGGAGTCTCTTTGTTTTGGACTCTCTAAAGGATCCAAACTAAGTTCCCTCATAATCTATTTGAGTGGGTTGGGGGAACGGGGAGAAGGTTGTGCCCTAACCGAACACCAAGCAGCAAGGTGAAGATGGGCAGTAGTTATTCACTCTAGGGGTGGGTGGTTTCAGGCTCTCACACCCTTCAGGCCACATTGGAGTGTGAGCTCCAGGGTAACGATAGCAGCAGAGGGTTCTGGAGATTCCAATTTGATGGGCAAGACTTCGTCACCTTCTACCGGGAGAAACTCGGTTGGACTGCAGCACATCCATCAGCTGAAAAAGTTAAGGAGAAATGGGAGGACTGGTTCCAAATGAAATTCCTCAAAGCCCATGAGGAAGAATACTGTTCTATTTGGCTCCAGAGATACTTGGCATCCTGGAAGGGAATCTTGGAGAGGACAGGTATGCATCCCAGGAGGGAAGTTTTCCTTTTGACTCATGGGTGTGATTTCTGTCCCAGAGATGGGGTATTGTGAGTTTAAAAGAGTTTACAGAGACAGGCTTTTCTCCCTTGAAGTTTTCCTTATTCTCAAAAAATATCTGCACCCTGTATCTGATGAGACCCACACTACTCTATTTCAGAACTACCAACTGATGTGACACCTGGACCCAACCCCGTATCCCATGGATCCCTGCAGATTGAGTTACTCGTTATCAGCATAGGCCTGGTCTTTGCTGTCATCCTTGTAGTTGGAGCTCAGTTGTGGAGGTGGATGCGGGCAAAGCCAGGTATGTAGGACAAGTTCATTTATGGAGTTGAATAAAGGAGACTGTTGGGTGGTGGAAATAGCCTGATAGAGCTAATGTCACTGTGGGCAAGGAGGGAGCTTCTCAACAATTCTCTCCTGGCTCAGGGAGAGGTAGTATTTGGTATCATCAATACTTCCCCATCTATCTCTTCTTTTCCACATTGGGAGGAAAGGAAACAAATGTTTATTAAGTATCTAATAAGTGATTTGATCCTCACAAGAACCCTGGAAGGTTGGGTGCTATTAATGTCCCCATTTTACAGAGGAAGAGACTGAGGCAGATAGCGTTTAAATAGCTTGCTCAGGGTCACACGGCTAATGTTCTGGACTTAGGTTTTTCTGACTCCAGGTCTAAAGACCTGTCCATATACCACTAATCTTGCATCTCTGACTCTACTTAGACCTTGATTGGCAGCATGGAAAGAGCACTGAAATTAGAAGAGGAAGAAACCTGGGTTTGCCCAGGTTTGAATCCTAGCATTGACACTAACTGTGACTTTGGGCAAATTCTTAACCTTTCTGAACTTCCATTTCCTGATCTGAAAAATATGGGCAATAATACTTGCTCTACCTATATCGCATGGTTAGGAGGAAGGTGCTTTACAAACCTGAAAATGCTATATATATATGAATTTATTGCCCCACAGGATCTATGGAGAGGAGTTGATTTGGGCTAAATGAACCAGAGAGGATGCTTAGTGACAAAAGAAGGGTATATGGGCTTTAGTTTTCCATAAACCCTCCCTCCCATTTCTCCTCCTGAGAGACTTTTCTTGCTCTAGAATTTATTGGAAAGCAGAGAAGACCTATGGACAGGATAAGGGACTCCACTCTCCTAGATTTACTCCTTTTACTCATACTTCCCTTCCCTTCTTGAGTCTGACTTTTCTTGACACCATATTCTTGGCAAAGATATTAGAATGGTTTGCTGTTTGCTTCTCCAATTAATTTTATAGATGAGGAGCTGAGACAAACTGGGTTAAATGACTTGCCCAAGGTCACATAGCTAATAAGTGTCTGAGGCAAGATTTAAACTCATGAGGATGAGTCTTTTTGACTCCCAACCTGATGCTCTATCTAGTTAGCCATCTCCATCAAAAGCTTTTGTTTAGTTACCTTTCTTCCTCTTTTTCACTTCCCCAGAAATTAGAATCAGAAGAAGTAAACGGAAATCTGCCCACCCTCTTTTCCCAGGTGAGTCACCAGAGGAAATTCTAGAGAGGGCCAGGAATGGTGCAGAATGAAGTATTATCTTTTCTTGGAAAGGAAGAGATAGAATGAGGTAGAAAGGGTTGGATGGATAGAAACTTAGCCTCTCAGGATAGTGGCTTTAGTGGGGAATTC
>CM053770.1:309665335-309676840 GCA_028658325.1 Potorous gilbertii | reverse complement strand
TAACTGGGCCCTAGAGCTATTAGAGATTACAGTAGCCTTGAATCATGTGTGTCTCATCCACTGTGTGTCCCCTCCTTTGTGCATTCTGGGAGAGAGATCATGTTGGTCTCGTGTTAATTTTTTGCAGGTTTTGGTCACTTCAGAGAAACTCAGAGTGTGGTGTAGGCAAAACTTGGAATCAGAAGAGGAGGGTTTGTATCCAAGCTTCAACACTTACTATCATCGAATTTGTAGGAAATTCATTTTATCCCTTGGAGCCTCAGTTTCCTTGTGTGAATAACCTGAGGAGGAGTACCTATGCTAGAGGGTTATTGTGATCAAAGAATTTTGTAAACCTTAAAACACTATTAAAATGTAGAGGCAGTTGATGGTACTAGTGAGAGGCAGGCTAAGCTGCCAATATTCTCCCACCCTGGTGGAATGGGTGGTTGAGAGCAATTTGTTCCAATGGCCATGAGGATGGCTAAAGCAGACACTGTGGACCGTAGAGCTGGGTCAGAAATTGAAGATGCCAAGGTCATCCACTGCATCCCGGACCATAATCAGTGGTCCTGACTTTTGTCTTTTCACTGAACTTTTATGACTCTAGAAGAGAGAGTGAGGCTGACGACTTCACACAACTCTGCCTCATTAAATCCAGTTCACTCATAAGTCAAGACATTGTCCTGTGATCTCACTGGTTCTCTTCAGAAATGAAGGATGAACAACTTGAGTTGGGGGAGATAGGACTTGTTTCATTCTTTCCTACTTTATGAAGGGGCCTTCTTTTTTGAGCCCACTATACGTTAACAGGATCTGTAGGCTCAGGAATGAAAATATCCTCACCCACACTTGGCTCCCTCTAGCTTGACTCTAAACTATCTTGTGATTTATTCCTGGGAGTATCTGTATACTGAATTTCTATGCCAGGCTTGTACAACCTACTAAAGTTCTCTCTTTTTGTACTATAATTGACAATCCCAAACCCCAAGATAATTTCCTGATAACCAAACTTTTTGCTCTTTTATAGTAAAGAAAGTCTCTCCCTTATTCTCTCTCTACTTGTAAATTTTGTATAACAACAACTTAGCATTTTTTGTAGCCAATAGGGTTTAATGTTAGGTAAATGGGATTTGGTCTGAATGCTACAACTTAAGAACAAAAGCTACCCTACTTGGATAGTTGGAAAAGGAAAAAGCCTCTTGGCTACCACATAGAAAAAGTGCCTAGATTCCTCTGGTCTCTCTAGCTGAGCTCTTGGAGCTGTGAATCTATGGTACTGCTGCTCTGGCTTCTGCTGGATCCCAGCACTGGGATCTGATGGGATTTTATCTGACAGCATTTTTTTGCTCCCACATCAGCTATTGAATCCCTTTTTCCTGCTTGTTTAGTTCTCAATTCTCTTCATCCTGTTCAGGAATCAAGGTCAGGCCCTCCACTATCCATATGTGCCCCAAAGGCAGGCTAGAATGGGTTGTTCTTTTTTATTTCAGACCTGAGCTCCAAAGATTCCATGTGGTTGTGCTGAGTAGCCTGGATACCTACCCCCACCACCCCAAAGACAATGTACTTGTTGGGAAAGGCTGAGAATGACACTCCTCAGGAAGTCATTTTGACTCATAGGGTTCTGGTCTAAAAAGAGACTACACAGCCCTTGGACAGAGAACAAAACATGTCCATCTTTGAAGATGCCGTTCAATACCATACTCGGTAAAGGAAAAAAAGAGAAGGAAAGGAAGCCAGGGAACCACATGTGAGAGAAGCCTCTGGAGGGTGGGAGAAAGAGCACAGTTTATTTCCTGCCTCCAAGTCCAGAGACAGATCTCTACTTGCCTCATGGGAAAGAGTGAGTCGGAAGCTGTGTCTCCTTTCAACTGAGGAAGTACGTTGGCCCCATGCCCAAGTTATAGGACAGGATGATGACCAAAGGATCACCCAGAGCTTGCTGTATCTTGCCAAAATGCCAAGTCCTTTTAAAGCTGGGCTAGTAGCATTGAAGTAGTCAGATATGATCCCTTGTGGGGGCAAGTGCTGGTCCAATATAGGTAGTTGATCAGAACCAGGAAGAGCAACTCTGAGCATGCCCCATGAGAGAGCACTTGTTTCACATTACCTGAGAACAGGTAAGGAGGGAGAGGGAGAGACAGACAGATAGAGACAGAGGGAAAGAGAATGAGAACACATCCAAGAAAGCAGCTTATTAAGATGTCATGAAAAATATTTTTTAAAATTAAGATTTTGTATGGAAATTAACATGATTTTCATAGTAAATCAGTTCTACACTAAAGTAAAGCTCCTTCCTACAATTTCCTTCAGTCTGCCTCCATATCAGTTTTGGTGTCTCTTTTAAATCTTTGTTCTTGATCAGGGTTGTCAAATGTAACTGATAGAAGCTAAGTACTTTATGCAGTAGCAGTTCTGTTCACAATAAAGAAGCATCTGATTAATTTCAGCTTCTAAAATATATAAAAGAAAAGAAAAAAAATCTTTAGGTTTTTTTTAACTGTTGAGTTTTCCATTTTCAAGCCAAAGTCCAGTCTCCTTATCTCTCTCTGTGACCTCATTAAGACTTCAAATCTATATAACCAGACCTCTTTTCTTTCCACACCACTAATTGCCTTTGTCATTTCAAAACCCAATACATCCAAAATATACCTCATTATCTTTCCCCACAAACCCATCTCTCTTTCGAAATTCCTTATTTCTTTTGAGGACATCACTTTCACTCACTCCCTGCCCTTTCATTCAATCTGTTGCCAAGTCTTGTTGACTTTATCTCTACAACCTATCACATGTCCATTTCCTTCTCTCATAAACAACCACCCTAGTTGAGGTCCCCTCACCTGGACAGTTACACTAGCATCCTAACTGGCTTCCCTGTGTCTATTCTGTCTCCTCTTCAATCTGTCATTCACATAATTGCCAGCTTGGTATTTCTAAATTACAGGTCTAACCATGCCAAGACCCCATTCAAAAAGCTTCAGGGATTTCCTCTTGCCTGTAGATTGAAAGGCAAGGGGTTAGCATTTACACCACCCTTCTTTTCACTACAGCTGGGCTATTTTTGCCTTTCTTTGTAACCCTGGTGCTAAGTACTGTGGTTGGTACATGTTGTTATTCATTCCTTCCAGTTGTGCCCAACTCTCTGTGATCCCATTTGGAGTTTCCTTGGCAAAGATACAGGAGTGGTTTGCCATTTCCTTCTCCAGATCATTTTACAGATGATGAAACAGAGGCAAACAAGGTTAAGTGACTTGCCCAGGGTCGTACAGCTAGTAAGTGTCTAAGGCCAGATTTGAACTCAGAAAGATGAGTCTTTCCTGTCCCCAGGCTTGGCACACTATATAGGAAACACTAAATAAATGCTGGTTGGACTCCTTGGATCAGTATCATGGAGCTTGCCCCCAAATTATAGCTATTTGATTCAAATTGTCCCTACTCAAAGTTAACTTTGGAACTCTCAAAATACAGCTCATTTCTAGGTCTTTACCAATGCAGCCAAAATAGATAACAGTTTCTATACAAGTTCTCAAGGTAACAATGCATATGGGATATAAAACAATCTTCATTTCTTCCTATAACATTGTTTTAGAGTTGGACTTTCACAGCATAAGTTCTTCTTCATGGTTGGTAAGATATTATAACTTAATCTACTTAAGCACAGTTGCAAAATTTAGATCACAGCTCAGGTTGGGAGGGGGAACCTTAAAAAATTTATGAAATAAAACAAGCATGTCTATATAGAATAATTTAAAAAATTGCAATGAAACCTCAAATCTATTATGTGTAACTTGTTATTCCTTTTAAATATATAATAAATTCATAATGTTAACACTTTTTTTTCTCCCCCTCCCACCCTAGAGATGGCTATCATTAGTTTTGGTCAGGTCCTCTACACTTGTGCTACCTCCTTTCTTACATGGTAATCAAATGAGATAAATTAGATGTAACATGGTACTGAGACATTGCCAACAGGGAGAAAAAGGCTCCTGGAATCTCTTATCTGATACCCTGAAAGCCATGAGATCATGACTGATGAGAAGGTACCTGCTGTGAAAGATAAGAGAACTGAAATTGTATGAGAATCAAAAAGAGGAGAAAGAGAGAGAAGAGGAACTCTGGCAGCCTAGGCCTGGAACTGAGGAGGAACAGAGGAAAAACAAGAGAGGATGATAAGCCAGTGAACCTTGTGGGGTACTCGATGCTACTGCTAATGTTATGATAGCTGAAGTTGGGACTGCCCTACCAAGGAGAGGGATGCTGGGAAAAGGACTGAGGCTGAATGACATGGGGCAACTTGGAGCCACTGAAGAAGGTGAAGACTCTATCTGACGCAGAAAACTAACCTGGTGAAATTGTCACCTTCCCCCCCACCCCACCCCCGCTCTTAATTCACTCTGCCTTTCTCCCCTGAGCCTAAATCCCCTTCCTCACTTTTCTAAGACATCGTTTGGTTTTCGTTTCGGCATTCATTTTTTCTAATAGAAACTTTTACTGTATTTGTTTGCATTTATATGTTGAAGAGGACATTAAATGTAGTGAAGCAGGGTGATGGTTGGTGAAGGACAAAGAGAGAAAGAAATGGAGGGAAACTCCTTGTTTGCTGGGATGAGAGAGAGCTCAGAGCAGGGAAAAGGTTACATGAAGTTAGCCTCTCCTATTCTTTTCTCCCCAGGTGGTTAGAAAACCCTATCCTCCTCCATCCCCCAGGGGGAGCGAGGGCCATAATTAAGGAAAAAGTTGGGCCTTTGACATGCCTAAAGTGAGAAATTAGGAAAGCTAAGACTCCACTCAGATGAGGGCAGGAGCCATAGACTAGTCGGACAGGACTGAAGGGACTGGACATGAACAGTAGCATTCTTCTGCAGCCA
The DNA here is from genome assembly GCA_028658325.1 of Potorous gilbertii. Lineage (NCBI taxonomy): Eukaryota > Metazoa > Chordata > Mammalia > Diprotodontia > Potoroidae > Potorous > Potorous gilbertii. Next base: position 309,671,990 of record CM053770.1, on the reverse strand, counting down.
AACAACACCTATCCCCATTCACTGTCACATATATGAAATGCTACTGAAATCTAAGCTATTATGTCAGAGTTGTGGATGTATGTCCTAAGTGGGACATCCCCTAAGTGGGAAATTAACTTCTGTTATCATCACTCTTAATTAGTACGAATGGTGTTCCAGTACATTATAAGACCCTTGACTAGATTTTGTTAAGCTTCAGTTTGCCCTATGTGGATTTTTCTGGATTATCCCTTCATTCATCTCAAACATTTTTTTTTCCTTTACTACTCCAGAGAGATTGAAGCCATATCTTCAAATTGTTGGAGGCTATTTAGGGAATACAAACAGATTAAAAGGTTAGAAAAGTTCAATGACTCAATGAATTAAATTCCTAGTATATAAAGACACTACAGTGGCTGAGCTACAAAGTCAACAATGAACAATCCCTGACCTCAGGGAGATTTCGTTCTATTGGAGCACGGTATATACAATGAATGCAGATAAGTGTAAAAAGACTGCATAAAAGAGATAAAGGAAAGGTCACACAAAGAGCCTCTGAATATTTAAGAAGTGAGAGAATACAAAATCGCTGGGAGGATCTGGAGAAGGGGGAAGACTAGAAGATACCAGAACCGAGAGTAGAAAGAAGATAAGAATTTTGAAAGACTGTGAAGAGGAGAGGGCAAGTCAGGTCATGGGGGATGCCTTATGCAAATGCATAAAGTACGCATAAAATAGGTGAGATATGAAATTACAAGTTAAAATTTAGTAGTTAAGTTTGGCTACTATATATATATACTATATATATATATATATATATATATATAGTGTGTATATATATTTAGATATGCATATATCATGTATATTCGGTGTATGTATGTATGTATATATATATATATATATATATATATATATATATGTATACCTATATAGACAATAGTATATGTGAAGGAGAGAAATGTGAAATAAGTAAGGCTGCAGAGTTGCAGGGAGATTAGGGAAGGGGAGAAAGTAAATGGCTGAGTATTTTTTATTACAGAAGCAATAAGAAAGAGTAGGATTTTGAGTAGATCTGGACCTTGGGAAGATTATTTTGGTAGCAGCGTGAAGGATGGAACAGGAAGGAGAGAGGGTGGAATTATGAAGTCTAACTAAGAAGCTTTTACAATGTGCCAGAAAAGAGGGTGCTGAGAGAAGTTTACATTAGGAGCATTTATTAAGTGCTCACTATGTGCCAGGTAATATGCTAAATAACTTTACAAATATTTTCTCATGGGATCTTCACAACAGTCTTGGGAGATAGGTGCTATTATGATTTCCATTTTAGAGTTAGGGAAACAGAGGCAGTTAGTGGTTAAGTCCCTTGCTTGGGGTCACAGAGCTATTAATTATTTGAAGTAGGATTTGAACCCAGATCTTCCTGACTCCAGGCCCAGTGATCTAACCTCTGCCACACCAGCACCTACCTGCCTCTAGTTAGACTCTCAATGACTGAGAAAATGCAGAGAGGAAACACATTCAAGAAACACTGAATGCTAAAGGTGAACTGCACTCTTCTACCAATGTCCATTAGTGTCCAAGAGGGAAATAGAGTGGGTACAAAATCATACTATGATACTATAATAGGCTGGGCCTGGTAGCTTAGGGTTTGATTATTAGATAAATTGTAGCTCATTTTACAGTTAAGAAAAGGAGATTTACTTAGCTATAGCAAGAGAGGGATATTTATAAAGGATACACATTGACAAAGCTCTGTGATATGAATTGACAAGCTGCTTGTGGCTGTTTTGTACTTAGGGGAGTGAGGAAGTAATGTCGGTCCTTTGAAGCTTTAGTTCTCTGAGCCAATCAAGTATCAAGGCAAATACTGATACTTTTATGGGAAAATGAGCCTAATTCTCATTGGGCTAGGGGTAAGGATATTGCTCCCATGGTAGTTAGGCATTAATTCAAAGGCATTTGTGGCCAAGGTAATTCACAGTGTTGGACTCAAGGCTCAGGCCTGGACATTCCTTCTCTTCCTCAGACTATCATAGAAAGTTGATTTTCAGTCGTGGTGTTTATGTTGGATGGGTGACTTCGCTGCTGCATCTCTGTGCTGACCTGGCTTTCCATAGGCTGTTCTGGCTGCCAGGTGATGCTGTGAATAGAGCTCTGGGCCTGGGGTCAGTAAGTTATTGCTGTTCAGTCATTTCAGTCTTCATGACCTCATTTGGGGTTTCCTTGGCAAAGATCCTAAAATGATTTGCCATTTCCTACTAAAGCTCATTTTATAGATGAGGAACTGAGGCAAACAGGGTTAAGTGACTTGCTCAGGGTCACATAGCTAGTGAGTGTCCGAGGCCAGTTTTAACCTCAGAAAAGTGTCTTCCTGATTTCAAGCTTGATTCTCTATCTGCTGCACAACCTAGCTGCCCAGAGTCATGAAGATTTGAGTTCAAATGTGATACTTACTAGTTGTAGGAACCTGGGCAAATCAAACCTCTGCCTCAGTTTCTTCATCTGTAAAATGGGGCTACTAATATAGCACCTGCCTTCCAGAATTTTTGTGAGTCTCAAATGAGATAATATTTGCAAAGCATTTAACACACTACCTAATTAGGGGTAGTGATCCCGTGGCCTCGAGGCCATGTGTGGCCTTCTAGCTCAAGTGTAGCCCTTTGACTGAATCCAAACTTCCCAGAACAACTAGATCCTTGAGTGCAGACCTTTGATTGAATCCAAACTTCACAGACCTTCTGTGATCCTTAATAAATGCTTATTTCCTCCCTCCATCCTTCCTTCTTCCCTTTCATCTTTTCTTCCTTTTTTAGCCTGCCAAGTATATGAGTGGTCACAGATTATGTGATGCAGTTGTGTAACCTTTCAGAGTAGTAAATGACAGAGACAAGGTTAAGATCCAAGAGTAGTTCTAAAGGGAAACCAAAAACTTCCCTCCAGAAGAAGTGTGTTTTCTATGGTTCTGACAAAAATGAAAGAAATTACTGAAGCATATTTTGGGAAAACTGTTACAAATGCTACAGGTACAATATCAACCTACCTCGGTGACTCCTAATATCTTAGGCCACCAAAAAAGACAGTATCATTGCTAGTCTTGTGTGCTCCATAAATCAAATGCTAGTACTATTGTTTACAACTTGGACGAGAAGGTTGCTGCTGAGAGAAATGCATTTATCTTTGATCTTGGAGGTGGCCCTTTTCAAGGTCTCCATCCTCATTTTGAACATAGTGTCTTTGAATTCAGGTCTGTAGTTGGGAACACCTATTTAGTGGAGAGGAATTTGACAACCATTCCATTACTGAGTTCAGGCAGATACAAGACATAAGTGTGTTCAAGAAGGCTGTCTATTGCTTTTATGTACCATTTGTGAACCCTCTCTTTCAGTACCCAGGCCAGCATTGAGATCAACTCTCTCTATAAAGGTATTTATTTTTATATGTCTATTATCTGTCCCCACTTTAAAGTGCTGAATGCCAACCTCTTCCATGGCACACTGGACACCTTGGTAAAGGGAAAAAAATCTAGATAAATCACAGATCCATGACATCATTTTAGTAGGCCATTCTAATCTCATCCCCAAGGCCCAGAGACTTCTTTCTATGGAACTTCTTCAATGGCAAAGAATTGACTGATACTGATATAGACCTGAATTCAAAGATACTATGTTCAAAATGAGGATGGAGACCTTGAAAAGTGCTGCCTCCAAGGTCAAAGATAAATGCATTTCTCTCAGCAGCAACCTCCGTGTCCAAGTCCTAAACAACAGTACCAGTATTTGGTTCATTGATGATCTGGAGCACACTTAGAATAAAGAACAAAAAAGAGATGGGGGAGTGAATATCAGTCTTGATGAGGCTATTGCTTATGGTACAGCTGTCCAGGCTGCCATAATGTCTGGGAATAAATCTGAGAATGTACAAGACTTGTTATTTGATGTCATTCTTCTTTCCCTAAATATTGGAACTGTTGTCTGAATTACGGCAGTTTTGATCAAATTTAATGCCACCATTCCCACCAAGCAGCCACAGACTTTCACAGCTTATTTAACTAGTCTGGTGTGCTTATCTAGGTTTATTGAATCTGAGAGAGCAACAGTAAAAGAAAATACAATACTTGGCAAATTTAAGCTCGTTGGGCTCTCCTTTTCCTTTTCCGCAGGGTGTTCCTCAGGCTGAAGGGACTTGTAGCATTGAAGTAAATGGCATCCTTAAAGAATCTGTTATGGATTGTAGGCACTGGTAAGAATAAGGTCACTATCACCAGTGACAAAGGCTATTCTAAGCAAAGAAGATCTTGAACACACAAAAATAAAAGATTGCGGATAAGAAGCAGAAAGACATTATTTTCCAAACACTTGAGTCTTGAACTTGCCCCATGAAGGTGTCAGTGAAGACTGAGAAACTTACCAAGCTGAATCAGAGAGCAGAGTGCATGCCTGGAGTGTGTGTGTGTGTGTGTGTGTGTGTGTGTGTGTGTTTCTAGCAGCATTATTATAGTACCAAAAATCTAGGGGAGTAAGTGGTATACAAGTGGGAATTATTAAACAAGCTGTGATTCTTGAATATTACAAAATAAGGAGTAAAATGAAGAAAATAGTAAAGCATGGAAGATATTTGAATCAAATGCAAAGTGAAATAAGAAGAACCAAGAAATCAATGTATTTGATTAATTCAACAATGTATATGGGAAGAACAACAAAAAGGAAATTGAACGCTATGTAATTGTAATGATGACTTAACGTCTTAGGACCTTAGTATTCTAATGTATTTTCCTTTGTAAAATTGGAATAGAGCGATGGGGAAGGGAAAACTATATAACTTGGAAGGCACCTTTCAGCTTATATTATATATCTCAAATATACTCTATAATATGATGCATCTCTCTCCCTCCTTCTTTTCAGAGGCAAAGAACTATGAATGTGGGATACTTAAGGTACTGTCAGACTTGATTTATGTGTTGATTCATTTTGTTGAACTGTTACTCCAACCCTTTCCCCCACCTCTTTTTTGTTCTTTATTCTAAGTGTTCTCCAGATCATCAATGAACCAAATACTGGTACTGTTGTTTATGACTTGGACATGGAGGTTGCTGCTGAGAGAAATGCATTTATCTTTGACCTTGGAGGTGGCACTTTCAAGGTCTCCATCCTCATTTTGAACATAGTATCTTTGAATTCAGGTCTGTAGTTGGGAACACCTATTTGGGTGGAGAGGAATTTCACAACCAATTTCTTTGGATGAGGGAGGAGAAAGGACTATATGGGGAAATGAAGTGATATTAAAACAAAGTGTATCAATATCTTGCGGGGAAAAGATTGATCCCTACCAGGATCCTCCATCCATGCTCTTGTGGGAGGGCAAGAAACAGAGATGTTTGCTTTGTCATACTGCCTAAGTATCCAGCTGTGCACATTTGGTTTTAAGTATCTTTCATAATGGACTCATGCTCAGGGAGTCTGTATCCTAACACAGCTTTTCCTCACTTCCTCTCATGGGAGTGAGCATACCTTCCCATTTATATACCCTAAATGTATCCTCTAGAGACTTAGCTGGATAAGGAAATGGAAAGTTTGAAGGATTGGGGTATAGGAGACTGTGTGGCCTGTTGCTACTGGGGGTGATAAATTGTCAGAGATTTGGCAATGGAAGAGTGTGGCAGCAGAGGGGATAACCAGGCTTCTATGTCACCTGAAATTTGAAAAAGATCATCCATTCCAGAGAATGGCCCATTCAAACTCCCTTTGACTTTTCTTTCAAAGTGCCTAATCTGCCTGTAATGGGTAACTTCTCAATAATTGGAGTGGGAAGAAGCAGAAATGGTGGAGGAAACTGACACAGATTCTGAAACATTTTAAATCCAGGTATAGCAAATCCTGATATTATAAAATTTCCTACTTTTCAGAAGGACTCCAGAACCTTCTGACTTACCTTCTGCCCTTAATTCTTGGGGAAACAGGTAAATCTCCATTGGGGGTGGGGGAAAATGAGCAAATTGGACTAAAGCTGTAGGTTAAGGGGGTTAATCTTACATGGAAGTGGGCTGCTTCTGTGGGCAAAGGAGTCCTCATCACTGGAAACCCTAAAGGAAAGATTGAATGACCTCTCAATGGGAATGCCCAGAGGACTCCTGTTCTGAAAGAGATTGGACTGGATGGTCCAGTGTGACTTTCTACTCTGAGATTCTTTAATTCTATGAACACTCTGAGTCTAACTCCAAATGGAAAGAGCATAAACATGTAAGTATGTATCCTCAAAACTACAGCAGTGAATTGGAATATGTGAAGGTGTAGCTTTGTCAAATGCTTCCACCTGTGTGGGATGAAGAGACCCCTACTCAAACTGACTGCTCAGAGGCTTCCCAAAGTATAAACAGAAAGTCTTTTATTCAGTTTTTGCAAGAAGCAGGCTTCACCTAGGCAGATTAGAGGAGGGGAAGCACAGTACAGAAGCAGATGCATGGTTATATATCAGAAACCACAAAACCCCTCTCACCCTTTTGGTCAAGAGCCTGAGCAAGCAACTTATTTTCAGAAATAAGGAAATGGAAGTCAGGAGCCTGAGCAAGCAACTTATTTTCAGAAATTTGCCCCAGATACAAGGAATAAGGGACTGAATAAACATCTCCCCTATTTAATTCAAGGTTGGGGTTGTACAATATGATTTGGAAATGGGTCAA
>CM053770.1:309646231-309664835 GCA_028658325.1 Potorous gilbertii | reverse complement strand
TGAGCCCATTGGATATCTATTTCAAATGTTTGGGATACAGAGGCCTTGATTCCTATGTCTTTACCTGATGGTAAGCATTGGTCTTCTTCGTCAGAGAGGAATGGTGGAATCATCTGTTCCCCAAGAAAGTAACCTTCTATGGTCTTATTTTTTTTCCCTTTTCTGGGCATTTTCCCAGCCAGTTACTTGACTTCTAAGATTCCTGTCCACCCTCGCCTAGATCCGCCCAGCTAGTGCTTGGGGTCTGAGATTCAAATGCTACTATTCAATGGGATCTTAAGTTCTGATGCTCAAGTGGGGGCACGGCCACCTCCCAGGCTCAGTTCCCTCGGGGGTTTATGCAGAGACCTTCCATAATGGAGCTGCTGCTGAGCTCCTTGCTGCTCCGGGAGCCTCTGGCCGCCTGCTGCCTCTGCCGCTGCCTCTGCTGCTGCCTCCAGGGGGGACCCGGGTCATGGAAACACCCCGCTCCCCTCTCAGCCCATCCAGACATCTCTCTCACTGACTTGTGTGTCTGTGGGTGGAGGGACCTTCGCGGCTGCTGGAGATTCCCTCCCTGAAGCCTGCTCGGATCTGCTCTCTCCTCTAAGTGCCGCGTGGCCAGGGCAGGGCTGGGTTCTGCTCCTGTCTAATGTGCAATGGACCTTTGGGGTCGGTTTTTCAGGGCTCTCTGGAATGGAAATCTCCTTCACCCTGTTGCTGTGTGGCTTCTACTGTTCCAGAATTTGTTGGGAGTTCTTTTTATAGATAATTATGGGCTGTGGGTTTGGAGCTAGCATATGTGAGTCTTTCTACTCTGCCATCTTGGCTCCGCCCCCCATATCATCTGATTTCTGAGAAATTGAAACTCAGGCCTAAAGTATGATTTACTTCAGATTTAAGTTTTTGAGAAGTTTTCCCTAGCCATCACACTCACACCCAAGGCTTTGAATTCACATACCATAATATCAGGAGTTGCTTTCCTCTCTTAATACTCTCTTAGACTTTAACTCCTCTGCCATTGGTATTGCTTAAATTCTATTTTCCTAAATGCTGTATTTACTTTGGCGTGAATTTGTAGATTCATAATCACAACTGGGTTTTTCTCTTAAGAATTTTTATTCTTTGTTTCTTGACGTCAATAACAAAGAAGCAAAAATGTAGCAGAAAAGAAATCTTTGCTCTTCTTGTCATTTTCCTTACACTATAATTTGTTTCTTGGGTTTTCCAGTCTTTTCTTAACAATGAATTCAGGCTGAACTCAGTTTCTTCCCTGGTCCCACATTTCTAATCTTTCACACTCCTCTCTCACATTCTTTTTCGTTTTTCTTCTCCAAAAAGTTAGAGGGCAGTGTTCAAGAACCAGGAGAAGAACACTAAGTAGATATCAGAGGGAAATTACACAGTCAAAGAGAACCTCCCACCCTTATACTATAGGGAGCTGGTATTGATACAGATATATGGTAGGAGCAGAGCAGGTAATGAGGTAGATGAGGATGATTAGACATCCATATTCCTCATCATGTGATGTGAGCCCCCATATATGCATAAAGAACAATTAGTTGCTGGGGTGCCTTATGCATTCAAAACATGTCTGCTCAGATAATTCTCTCATGATCTTGACTTTCCCATGAATTACTGTGATGATTTTCTGATGTTTACTTCCTCTTTGTCAGGTCTAAAGGGGCATTTTGTGTTAATTTTGAAAAAGAAAAAGTTTTTTGAGGGAAAACAGGGAACATCAAGCTGTTCATTTTCTAAAACCCAGAACAAACTTCATCATGAAGGTGAGGAAACTCCAAGTTCTGCCCTCCTAGAGAACATCATAATTAGCATGATGCCTTCTAGATATCTGAATGGGGAGTGGGTGGTATTATAGTCAACCTACCCCACCCCCATGTTTCCCATTGGGCACAAGAGAGGTTGGCTTTCTATAATGGATATAGGGCAGGACCTCTTTGGTACTGAGATATGATCCCAAAGGAGTCCTATGGACTTGATTGAAGAAGAAGGCTTTCAATTTATTTAATAGAAGTCAGACTCCCCTTATTCCAAGCTGACTCTTTCCATTGGCAGAGATTGGATAAGAAGGCATTGTCCCCTTTGGGAGGTAGTTCTGAGATACAACTGTGGGTACCCAGCAGAAGGATACATGACTAGAAACACAGCCTCAGTGGTAGAAGGCAGGGTTCTGGAGTTTTGCTCTCAACTTTGCTTCTTGAGAAGCAATGTGATATGGTGGATAAACCGCTGTTTTTGGAGTTGAGAAGGCCTGTTTTTAAGTCCCAACTCAGATATCTACTTGATGCAAGCTACTTAATCTCTCTGGGCCTCAGTATTTTAATCTATAAAATGTGGATAAAAATAACACCCTTCTCCCAGGGTTGTGATGAGGATTTCCCAAGATTGTGTTATAATGTGGGACTGACCAATAAGGATCCAGTTCTGGCAAAATGTACAGAATGTTCAGCTTGCTACCAACACAAGTGGAATGTTTGGTGAAGCTGCTTCTGAGCATACATAATGAAGGACCCACTTAAGGATATGATTAGATATTCTGTGATTATTTCCTGTCACTGAGTAGTGAAGAAAAGTCTTTTGATTGGCTGCTGAGCTAGAATTGAGTATGTGCATAAAAGATACTAACCAGCTGAATCAGCCTCTCCATTTCCTGGTGGTAACTGGTAGCAGGCAAGGACTGCTATAAGCCTCTAAATAGGGAGAAAGGTAGAACCTGCTCTCCCCTTCCAGGCTGACATGACACCTTGAACACATCATGCAGATGTTTTTATGTCTCAATTGCATTTTACTCTCTATTGCTGTCAGATGAAAACATGTTGGATTCCTCACCATCTCTTACCCTGCCCCCCATCTCCAAATAGTTACCACAGTCTGCTAATTTTGCCTTTGCAACATCTCTCAAATACTCTCCTTTCTCTTCTCTGACATCGCCATCTCTCTGGTGCCAGGCCTCATCACCTCAGTTTGAGTTATTTCAATAACCTGTTGGTAGAAAATCTATCTACCTCAAGTCTTTCTACTCCTGTCCATCTTCCATTCAGCCACTAAGGTGATTTTCCCAAAACACAGGTCTGATAGTGTTACCCCTCGCCCCCCCAGAAGCTCCTTCTGGCTTCCAGGATAAAATACAAAATACTCTGTTTGGCATTCAAAGCTCTTCATCACCTAGCCATCCCTTACCTTTCCAATCTTCTTATACCTTACTCCTGGGCACACAATTTTTGATCCAGTGACACTGCCCTCCTGGCCAAGAACACCCCATCTCTCGGCCATGGGCATTCTCTCTGGCTGTCCCCCATGCTTGGAATGTTCCCTATCCTCATCTCTGTCTACTGACCCTCCTGGCTTCCTTTAAGTCCCAACTAAAATCCCATCTTCTACTGGAAGCCTTTCCTAACCCCTCTTAATTCCAATACTTTCCCTCTTTGGATAAAGGGCATATGAAGAAAGAAGCTACTTGCATCCAGAGAAAGAATTGATAAAGAGAAATATGTATAGAATTTTATGTATATATATATATATATATATATATATATATATATATATGTGTGTGTGTGTGTGTGTGTGTGTGTGTGTGTGTGTGTGTGTGTGTGTGTGTATTTGTGTCTAATGGCAGCCCTCTCTAGAGTGGGGTTGGGCTGAAGGAAGAAAAAAATGAAATTCACATGATAACTTCACTATATATTAAAAAAGAATAGCACGTTGTACCTACTAGGTTTGTAGTTTTGTGTGCATCATCTTTTTTATTATACTACATTATTAAAACACTTGTTTTATTTCATAAATTAAAAATAAACTTTAAAAAATACTTTCCATCTCTTAATTATTTCTGATTTATCTTGTGTATAGCTTACTTGTTATATGTTTATTTGCATAATGTCTTTCCCATTAGATTATAAAATCCTTGAGGGCAAGATATAAAGATATCTCTTTATATTTCTAGCTGTTAGCACAGTACCTGGCACATAGTAGGCACTTAATAAATATTTCTTGAATTGAATTGAAGATAGAATGAAGTGGAGCAGGGGTTGACAAATTACAGTACAAAGGCAAAATCTGGCAGGTTTATTTTTGTACAGTCCTTGAGCCAATACTATTATTTTTTTTTTTTACATTTTAAAATGAAGGGGGAATAAACAACAATCAGTTTATGTTGACCTGAAAGTTTGATTAAAAGAGGCAAATAGGTGAGGGAATACATAAATTCGTATTGTTTATTCCCTTAAAGCTAGCCAAAACCAGCAAATATGTACGTACAAGGAGTCAATATGAATTCTGACTGTCTGATGAAAGAATAACCAGACTTAAGTATGTTTCTCCATTATAAACACCTTTTTGACTAAGGAACTTTGTGATATGTAGGAATTCTGTAATAAGTAGGGATTTAGTTTGCTATAATACTTTGGGAATTCATGTTATTTAAGGACATTTTACATTTTAGTTTTAATGAATTCCAATTTTGAAGGTTTATTTTTGTTTTTAAGGAGAAAGAGAGAGATATCTATCACTTTAAAGGTTTGCAACTAATTTCCTTCAAAAGAGTTTAGTGATTATTTCTCTTAATGTCAGGATAAATTTTAAACAGTTTTAAAGAAGGGGAAATATTTTTAGAAGAAATGCTTTGGAAAAAAAATCTCTGTGATTTTTAGAAGACTGTTTTATTGCTAAATAAATGTAATGAGCTGTAAAGCAGAAGAGATCTTACTGATTTGATCTGAATTTGTAGTCATTCCATGACCTAAGCAAGAATTAAAATGAGTGTTTGAACTTATCAAATGTAAACGATTCAATTCCTGAAGTATCTCTTTCTTCTAGGGTGAGTATAATTAGAGAAGAATAAGCAAACTTGTGAAACATGGATATAAGTCTATCAACCTGTGAGGTGAATCATTAACTTCTTTGCTTTGTTTAAACTGAAATGAGATTCCAATACCAACGGTTATGTTAGTAAAAAATAATAACTTATGAACTATCCTGTCTTAGGTTGAAATATGAAGGAAAGCTGAATAATCTGAATAGTGGGCTCAAGAGATTTGGAAAGATAAATAAAGGTTTGATTGAAAATGTGAAAGGCAGATAAGAAGGTTAAGGAAAAATAGGGGTTACCCAAACCCCTCCTGTCCCTCGACAGTTGCTCTGCATACATTTATGCCAGTTTCAAGTGGTTTAAGTATGCTGAGAGAGTGTAAGGAAGTATTTTAAGAAGACAGAAAAATTATGTAACTTGATTTGATAATTAATAGCTCAATTAAATTTGAGCTGACCCTATCAGGATACCAGCCCACATTTACTTGTTATTCAAGACTTTATGGGACTGCAATTTACTATTGCTTTAAGCTCTGATTACAGGGATAGTTAGTTGTCTGAGTTGTCATAAAACCAACAGTAGAATGGCATGGGCTACAGGCTGAGAATTGCTAAAGGTGGATATCTGTGCTTGGGAAGAGTTTTGAGGACAACCTTGGACACAGCCTAGGTAGAATCTTCCTGACTCTGTTTCCCAATCTTGCTATTTCCTTTCTGAGAAGGAAAATTTCCCATATGATTAATACTGAGCCCTGCTTTTAGCATCTAGTGACTCCATAATTGACTGTCAGATATGACTCATGCTTGTAATCAAACAGAGCTAAGGAAGCCCTTTCCTTCTGTTAAGATACATGACATTGTCCCTTCTTTTCTTTCATAGCAAATTTTTATAATAAAGAAGTTCTGTAAATACAATAGTAAAATCATTAAATAATAGATGGAAATTGGAGTTACTATAAAAAACACAAGAATGAATAGCTTACAATTTTAACCTATATTCATGACCAAATAATTGTAATATAGAGATAACATCTTCCAAAGGAGAAAATGATTAGACCAAGTAAGATGATAAAGATGTAATGTGATAGATATCTAATTAAATAGGATAGAAAATTTTGAGAAAAAAACAATAGGATCAGGCTGATTTCTCTAAAAATTCTATACAGATGTTTATAATTGGCTTCCAAAATTTGTCTATCCCATGATAGCTTTAAGCTTTAAACATGTTTTGGTAATAAGATCGCAAATTTGAATTTTTACACAAAAATTGTATAAGATAGTGGTAAAAGTAAGTGAAATTATTTCTCCTTTATTACGATATCTGTCTAATAATTTTAAAAGATAGATGAGTTCATTTTATGACCATAACCCTCATATTTTAAAGGATTTAGATAAGGGCAGAAACAGCAAATGATATATAAACTGAAATTCTCTGAAGTTTCAAAAATGGAAAACCAAATTTAAGTGACTCTACTAATTTATATGGTCAGAATTATCTGGGAACTTCTAGATCTGAACCAGAGAACCAGAACTCCCTTTTTTGAACTGTCCTAAGTATAAAACCTATTGTCAAAGAAAGGATATCTAGGGACCAGATAACTACATGAGGCATCTGAGATTCAAAAAGTGCTGCTTAAGTGGACATTGGGAATAGGTAACTGGGATACAAGGAATTTAGTGTTAGTTAACATTGGTAATATTGATTGCATTGATTTGTATGGTTCATATTTAAGTTTTCTTGGATATCTTGGTGACATGTAAATTTCACTTCTCAAAACTAATCTATTGTGAGCCCTCTAGGTAGTTTGATCTACACCTGACTTAATATAAGTAGGCAATTTTGTGAATTGTGAGAAAAATTTATTGTACTGCTTGAACCTAGCCCTCCGTGACTAGGAAACTGAATCATTTCTATGTGCCTTTAACCAAGGACTTATGTTGTGCTCAATTATCAAATCATATGTCTTCTGGGAGCCCCTGTCAGTTCTGTCCAACTACTGTCATAGCTGCCAACTTGTGGATATGGAATCTTGGATTCATCTGTCACAGCTAAAGATTGCCCCTGTTCCTGAGGGGACATCTGAGCCCATAGGAGATCTTGCCCTCTGGTTTCTAAGGGGTTTGAAAAAAGATGACATCAGATATAGACAGCTTTCTCCAAAGTCTGGACTAGGCCTGCTCAAAGAATAGCTCCCTCTCTACCTGAGCCCCTTATACAACCAAGACTTGTTACCTCCATTTCTGATAGCTTTCGCTTATTTTTACTTAGTTGCTCGACACTCCCATTATGCTTCCTATCTTGATTCCCCTTGCAAACTACTTCCTTTGCTTGTTTGCAGTTGTGCTGCAGTGGCTACCTATCTCTGAGGATGTCCACAGCAATTTTTTCTCTCATCTCCTCACTCATCCCATTAAGCGGACTGAGTCTGACAAAGAATTCAACCTTATCATTAGTTGTCCCTATTTCAGGAAGCATTTGGGAAAAACCTGAATCCACCTAGATCTGAATAGTTCTCAGGGTCTTGTCTTTACAAAGGTAGCCAGGGCCTCCACAGCCCCTCCTGCTACTTTCTCTGGAACCCCTGTAGGGAACTTTGGCCCAACTCAGTGTAACTATACAATCTGGGTTTATCCTGGTGGGCTAACTTTGCTCTTATCTTACTAGGGGCTGACTAGGGTTGAACTTGAACCACAATGCCCCACCACCCTGGTAAACAAAATAATACTGTCCATGGTTGTTTTCCCTTGATCTGTGGGGTCCAGTCCCAATGCAGAGATTAATGCATCTCTCTGGTCAACAAACGAAGGATTTTTATAACTTCCCTTCCCATTTCTTGAGGAAGAGTGAGGTGTTTCCATACCTTCCTTGGTCTACAGGCGGTCCTTTTGACTTGTCTTTGATCAAAAGGAGGACATTAAAATCATTTTAGATCAATCTGAACCTCAATAAGGGCCAGAGCCTGAACTAATCAACCAGAAGAAGCACCTCAGCCTAATAACTTCTTTGTTATCTGAATAAACTCAGAGAATACCTCTTCCTATATCAACAAGGCCAGATGGGACTAATTTGAGAGCATTTTTAACCCTGTTTATGGACATTAAGAATGAAACTCTTAGCTACAGACACTTATTTTGAATAATGGAACTTTTTCTTAATATTTTATGGATATATATACTATGTTATGGCATGTTGATGGTAAAGAAAACGCAGATATCCTGGGTCATAATTTCAATTGACAATTTGTCAACTCTTTAATCTTATTATCAACTATTGAATTTAGAAAATTTCTTTCTCATAATATGGTTAAACATATATGGAGATAATAAATTTGAGTGACAGACATGCTGAGTTGGGATTGTTTTAAAGCACACTTACAGCTGTCAGACAGTCAGAATTCATATTCTGACTCCTTGTACATACATGTACTAGCTTTAAGGGAATAAACAATATGAATTTACGAGTAACCTAGGCTGTTTATCTCTTTTAACCAAACTGGGTAAAATTTAAATGGTACGAATTTTACTGTTCTTTGTACAAAAACCCACTTCCCTTAAAAGCTGAGTCATAAACATAGCTGTGAATTTCGTGAATTGCAAAATCAAGTAGCAGCAAAGAAATGACTCAGCCAACTGGGAAACTTTAGTGAGCCTAGCAACCATAGTTGCTTTAATTTCAGCCTCCTTTCCCTGGGGACTGAGGCAGTGGGGAAGCGGAACATGCCCATGATTTGGGAGGATTGTTGTTCTTGCTGGACTTCTATTCTTACTTAAACTAGCTTCTCGATAAATGTTCTTAACTGATGTTAACTGCTTCCTGGACCATAGGTTCCAAAGGGGGTGATACCCATCCCTTGGGGGGGTGCTGCAACAACCCAAGTAGGTGGTAGTAGCTTTGGGTGCAGTTGAGGGGTGCTGAATAAAAATAAGGGGTGGTAGAAGCCTAAGGAAAGAAGAGAAAATTTTGAAAAACCATTTGTACTTTTCATCTGTTGTATAACAGAGTTAAAGTCATAGTGATTGCCTTATTTTCCAAATAAACACACAAAATTCAAGTTATAACTGATCAGTGGTCAAGTCCATAGACAGGTCTTAATAAGCAAGTGTTGGCAGGCAAGTGTGTCATAATGCAATATACTGCATCATCAAAATTTCAATGCAGGAAAACCTCCCACAAATTTAAAATAAATTATTAAATTTAAGATGCATCATTTTTCTTAAATTTATATATATTTTTGAAATGAGACAAATTCCCCCAAAAAACCATTAAAGGAATTTCTAGGGGAGCACTGAGTAATTCTTTTAAAGGGGGCTCAGTTAGTTTGGGAACTTCTGATATATACAAAGAGGCAAATTATTAAATTGATCATTTAATGAGGGACTAATTGCTAGATCAATCAATAATATAAGGGTGATATTAACTTTAATTCCCAGGTAAGAAAGCTTTTTTGCATATTATTACCCTTTATGTACCTTAAAATTACCATTTATGTACCTAGGGAAATGGTTCGTGGAGCAGTGGCTAGATCATCTGGTCTGGAGAAAGGAAGACCAGAGGTAACTTCCTTACTAGCTGTGTTACCCTGAACAAGTCACTTAACCCTGTTTGCCTCAGTTTCCTCATCTGGGAAATGTGGAAAATGACTTTACTAACCACCTTGTTTCCTTGAGCTTCCTTACTGTCCAGAGGAAGCCAGACTGACCTGGGAATTAGAATCAGCCAATCAAAAGGCAGACTGAGCATCCCTTAAGTTTGACATACCAGAGATCCTTCGTATAGTTCACTTGATGAACTCAGAACTCCCTCTTTCAGTGTTTGATTGCTGAACCTAGGAATTCCTCTGTTGTGCCAGTTACCACAGAAAGGACTTAAGCTGGGTCATACCAGCTCTAACAAACAGAACCAGCACAAGCATCCTCACGGTAGGACCTTCAGGACTTTTCAGTTTGACCTTTTTCCTTGTACCATGACCTCTGTAAAATAGCCCTTCCCTGGGAAATGAAAACTGAACCCTGGGGACTATGGCAGTACCTGATTAAACCATGACAGCCATTCTCACCCAGCTTTGCTGTTTTTCTTTGTCTTTATAATCTGTACAGTCTAACCCTAAGGTGAGCTCTGTTCCAAATGCAACTCCACATGCATGCCCACCTGCTTTGAGAGAATAAACATGCATGCAATCTAATTCTCTTTCTTTCTTAGACTGAAATCTGGAAGTTGACAGAAATTATATAGAGAAGGAAATAGGAGACCACTCCAGGAGCTTTGCCAAGAAAACCCCAAATGGGGGGTCTCAAAGAGTTGGACACTACTGAAACAACCGAACAACAACTACATAGAGCAATGGTGTCAAACTCAAGTAGAAACTGGGCCACTAAACCATACATAGGGATCACTGCAGGCTGCATATTGATTTAGTTTTAAAGTATAATGGTATCTACTTTTAATTGTATTTTAATTTTATTTTGTTAAATATTTCCCAATTATATTTTAATCTGGTTTAGGCAACATCAGAATATGTTGGTTTCAGGCTCTGTGTTGGACACCTCTGGCCTAAAACACTAAGAGTTTTAATGACTTGTGCACCATCAACTAGCATTTGTCAGAGGTGGGATGTGAACTCAGGTCTTTGTGAATTGGAGCCCAGTTCATTATCCACTAAGTCATTTTAACTTTATATGTCAAGTCTCCATTAAATTTCTTTCTTTATTGAAAATTGTGTTGCTATTTTATAAAGTTTGGTTTTGCCATGAACAAGGCCTCAAAAGATTTCAAGAATCCTGACACCCTAACAGATGTAGGGTTGCAGCAGAATGAAACAAGAGCTGCAAACTATGTTTCAGATCCTGGATGAGAGAGCATAGGGAATACCTTTGCTTTATTCTTCAAGGACTGATATTTTCTCATCATAACCAGGAATCAAGAGGATAGACTTTTGTTAGAGCTACTGCTTGTTCTGGGGTTTGACTGAGCTACAAAATGACTCACTCCTTCTACCTGTTTTCAACTTTTCTTTTAATATGTTGCTGGCCACCATTCGCTCCTGTTAGCTGTGATACATCTATAGAATAGATTTTCATTACCACTCACCTAGGAAATTTCAGTAGACTGTAAATAGGTCTTCTTAAGAGTTTCCACTTTCTCTCCTTTCCAATCCATCCTTCTGTGTGTCATATTACTATGCTAAAAAATTTGGAGTCCCTACTGCTTAATGAACAAGATTCCAACATAGCTCTACCTTGCTCTCTTCACATTAAATTTTTATCCAGCCTTTACAGGTCATCTCAAATACTTTCTGTTCCTTGAAGTTTTCCCTCATTCTCCCAGTTATTAAAGACCCTTTCTGTCTCAGACTTTGCTTTGTTTTACATCTCTCTCAAGTGTTTTTTAAAAAATGTTCCTTTTAAGAAAAATTATAAACTCTACAATCATCAACAAACACAAACACATCAAAAAATTAAAGAGGATTGCATAAAACCATGAACTTCTATGATTCATAGTTTATATATATATATATATATATATATATGAATATGCACACACACATATAGATTAGATAGTGGTTAACAATTTTAATGTCTTTTTTATGTATTATAATTTTCTATGTTTGACTATAAGTTCAATTAGAACAAAGACTTTGTCTAAATTTAAACTTTGTATCTCTCCCAGTATTGATCAATGTATCTGCACACAGCAGTCTCTTTAAAAAAAAAAGTTGAATTATTTAATTGAATTCAGTCTATCTCCTTTTCATCCCCACCTTCTTCTACTTTCCTAGCCATTCAAACCAACATTCAAATATTCAAAGCAACCTGGACATAGGAACAATAAGGAAAGTTGAATAAATTAAGAAACAATAGGCGTTTATTACATGAAGAATACAAAGCAAGGAAGATTAGAGACAAATAGATTTATAGCTAGATATATAGATTACAGTTGCTGTTGTCGATGTATAACTTTTCATGACCATCTCAACCTGGTTTTGAACTCGGTTCCTGCCTGACTCAAGACCCAGCATTTTATCCACTGTCACACCTAGCTGCTCTTTAAATTACAGTACTGATAGGGAATTAGATGAGTGATGGTTGCCACTTAAGACTTTCAGAGGTAGTTCAATTACCCATTTCTTTTTTTTTAAATTAATTAGTTAATTTGTTTTAATGTTCTACAATCACTACCAAAAAGCTTATATTTTTACCCCTCCACCTACCCCCCACCACCTCCCTCCCTCCTCCAAGATACCATACAATTCTATATTTGATCTACATATACTTTCCTATTGAATATGCTGTACAGACGAACTAAAATAAATGGAAGAAATCATATAACAAATCAAAACATAATACACACACACACACACACACATATACAAACAAGACCTGCTACATTCTGCAAATGAATTCCATAGTTCTTTCTCTGAGTGTGAAAGGTGTTTTGCCTTAGAAAGCCTTTGGGAATTATTATTATTTTTAAGTTCTTGCGTTATTACAATGTTCCAAGTCTACCAGAAAAAACTCTCGCACACTGTGGTCGTTGCTGTGCACAAATTTCTCTTGGTTCGGCTCCTTTCACTCAGCATCAGATCATATAAGTCCTTCCAGGCCTCCCTGAAGTCTTCTTGTTCATCATTTCTTATGGCACAATAGTACTCCATTACATTCATATACCACAACTTATTCAGTCATTACCCAACTGATGGGCATCCCCTTGATTTCCAGTTTTTGGCAACTACAAAGAGTGCTGCTATAAATATTTTTGTACATGTGGGACCCTTTCCCATTTTTATGATCTCTTGGGGATACAGTCCTAGTAGCGATATTGCTGGGTCAAAGGGTATGCATATTTTTGTAGTCCTTTGGGCATAGTTCCAAATTGCTCTCCAGAATGGTCGGATGAGCTCACAGCTTCACCAACAACTAATTAGTGTTCCAACTCTCCCACATCCTCTCCAACATTTATCATTTTCTTGTTCTGTCATGTTTGCCAATCTGATGATAGGTGTGATGTGGTACCTCAGAGTTGTTTTGATTTTGTATCTCTCTAATCAATAGTGATTTAGAGCATCTTTTCATGTGACTATATAGATAGCTTCAATTTCTTCCTCTGAAAACTACCTGTTCATATCCTTTGACCATTTATCAATTGGGGTGGACTTTATTCTTGTATACAGTGCCTGGTATTGATCTATCCCCAGTTTCTGCCACACTGTTATCCAGTTTTCCCAGCAGTTTTTGTCAAACAGTGAGATCTTATCTCAGAAGCTGGGGGACCTTGGGTTTATCCAACAGTAGACTGCTATATTCATTTATTGCTGTGTCTTGAGTACCTAACTTATTCCACCGGTCTACCCCTCTATTTCTTAGCCAGTACCAAGTAGTTTTGGTGATTGCTACTTTATAATACAATTTGAGATCTGGTAGGGCTAGGCCACCTTCCCTAGCATTTCTTTTCATCAATTCCCTTGATATTCTGGATCTTTTCTTTTGAATTTTGATATTATTTTTTCTAGTTCTAGAAAATAATTTTCTGGTAGTTTGATTGATATGGCACTGACTAAGTAAATTAATTTAGGTAGAATTGTCATTTTTATTATATTAGCTTGGCCTAACCATGAGGAACTGATGTTTTTCCAATTACTTAGATCTGACTTTATTTGTGTGAAATGTGTTTTGTAATTGTGTTCATACAGTCTCTGGGTTTGTTTTGGCAGGTAGAAGGTCTTTATTTTCTTAAGAATCTGGAGGGAAAGGAGAAAAGGGGAGTGGTCAGAAAATAGCTTTGGTTTTTACCAGAGCCACCCAAGATGATTTCCATCTCTTGTCTAATTCATTGTCTGTCTGTACTTTCTTGTGCAGATACCCTAGTCCAACAGGAATTGGAAGAGTTCTATAATAGAGTATACTCATCCTAGCCCTCAAAAATGAATTGTTCCTTGCCTTCTCTTTCACCAATTACCCCTCCAAGGCCCTATGATAACTTACTGAAAGTAAAGAAAAACCCATAATTGTCTGAGTCCTTCTTAAGAGGATTTCACATTCTAGGAGTGAAAGAATAAGAGGAGGGTCACCTAAGGGATTGATTTATTAAGGAAATATGGCCAAGGGGAAGAGGAAAATGGTTTTTAGAGGAGTAAACACTGGACAATGGACTTTTATATTCTTCACCTAGAAACGAGAGGTATAAGTTGGAAAGAGACAGAAGGGCTAAAAAGGACCAAGGAAGTTTCACATCTAAGGGTCTAGAAAAGTACTTTACCTGTCTCCAGTGCAGTATCTCCCTGTCCCATCTAATTATTCCCCATACCAGACAACCATAAGAATTATGATGGAGATGATAGTAACAATTCCAGTAAAAACTCCATCGTTGGTGCCAGTGGAGATGCTCCCAGATGTTGTAGAAGCAGGTAGATGCAAGACAGATAGTGTTGTTTCTGAAATAAAGGAGGCTATTTTAAGTCAGGATATTACCCTGTGTCACCCTTCAAGCTTAGACACAATAGCAGAAGCAGGGTTAGGGAAGCTCTTAGGAGCTGTGAGTGGAAGCCCCCATCTCCAGGTGTTCAATACCTGTCTCCTGTGGATTCTGCCTCTGGTAATTCCTGAGATCAACAGGACAGTGTCCCAGAACATAGGCCTGGATTGTTAATTGGGACTTGCTTTGCTCCAAAATTTTCTTGACTTCCTGGGCCTCTGGACTGCCTCCTGTCCAGGTCAGGTCCTCCAGGGAAAAACTGAGGAAATCTTGTCCATCATATATGTAGTTCCAGAAACCTCTGATAGAGTTGTCCACATGGAGCTCACAGCCCAGAATGACCTGGAGAGTATGAGATCCTGACCCCAACAAGTTACTGCACTGTATTCGATACTTTCTTATTCCTGTCACCTAGATCCCACAGGAATATACAGCTCCCGCATCCCAACAGGCACACAAAAACAACTTCATACTCACTTTCTTTATTCTCACTTTTTTGATCAATGATCCAAAGGATTTCTTTCAGCTCCATCTCCTTCTCTATGAGATACTCAATATCTACTTTCTCTAATGATTCCAAATCCACATTTTGCCTCTCGACATCACAGGACAGGAATTTCCTATTATTAAAGTAGCCATGGATTGTATACGAGAATTGTTCCAGTTCAGGGTAGGAGACTGCAGTTAAATTGTACCAAAGTCTGGGGGATCCTGAGAAAGATAGGAACAATGCATCAGTAAACATATGCTCTGGTTCTAGCCTCCAACTCGCTGTACTGTGTTCATCTAACATTCAACAATGTTGTTGAGTTCTGACAAAGGGATATTGATAAAAGTGAAAAGCAGTCCCTACTCATCTTGCTTATACAAAGTGCTGAGTTCTGAGTTACAGTTACTCTGATGCTCCATTTCTGAGACTGTGTGGTTCATTTTTTTTCTTTTTGGAGGCATTTGGGATTAAGTGACTTGCCCAGGGTCATACAGTTAGTAAGTGTCTGAGGCTGGATTTGAACTCAGGTGCTCCTGACTCCAGGACTGGTTCTCTATCTACTGCATCACCTGTAGCATACTTGCCCCTGTATGGTTCATTTTTCAAATGTGACAACGCTATAGTATCCTGATGAGATATGGAAATCAGAAGTGTTTTATGATTAAAGGACAAATGTAATTTATCTGATTATAGATGGAAGATGAGATTTTTGGTTCCTAATCATAAGGTTCAGAGAGAACCCAGTCTGAATTCAGAATAATAAGAGAGATAAAAGGACAAATATCCAAAGTGCATCAGCTCAACTTGAATCTAGAATTGATAAAATTGTTCTTGAGGATTAAATACAACTGAACAGAGGGATATTTTGGAAGCAGAGAACCAGGAAAGTCGGTCAACCAATCAACTAATCTGACTGAGGCACAGTGCCCAGCGAGGTATTACTTAATTACAACAAGGATCTATTGGTGAAATCATCTGTTCATCACCAAAGTTGTGTTGATCAAGGAACTTTAATGGACTGTTCCTAAAACAAAACAAAAAAAATCAAAGTTTACCATTCTAGAGCTGTGAATTATCGCAAAAACATAAGTTTTCCTCACTCATGTGCCTCCTTGGAAGGTTTCTCTGTGTGTCTTCACGGATATTGAGTGCATCAATAAAGTGAGAATGTGACCAAGTTTTTGTATGAATTATGATATGCTTTATTATTCATACACTTGCTTTAATCTTGGAGTATCTTGACTTTATTCTTTTTGACTTATTGTTATATAAATGTGTCATTATTATGAGTGGCTAGTTTTATGTAAACATTGTTGGAGGCTTAAGAGTTACAGTGGTGAGTAGGGAGGATTATATTCCCCCTACTTAACACTACAAAGTTACTATTACTTCTAGCACCTAGGAAAGGTCTACAAGATAGTTCTATTCTGGAAACCTAGACTTTCTAGTGATTCTAGTGATTTAAGTGAGCCCAGAGAGTATCTATATGAGAGGTGTAAAAAGTATGAGGTATTTTAGTTGGGTGGCCATCCCAAGCACCCATTACATTGATCTCTAGACTAATAAATCTGACGACTATTTCGAGTTTAGTACTCATTCTCTCACCTCTGATACATTACTCCAAAAGTTTTCAAATTATTTGAAACTGATTGCCACTTTCAGTACATAGTTTAGATAGCTGCACAAAATATAGGGGGACTCCCTGGCTACACTTTAAGTGAATTCAGTTGAGCACTCATTTTCTCTGCCTTCAGGAACAATTGTTTATATGCTTAGGCTTGCATGGAACACAGAACTTGAGGGGAAAGAGTCAAAGGGAATGCTCTTCCAGACTGTGCCAACACATTAGCTCAAGCTTTATCCAGGCCTGTGAGGCTACTCCATGCAAAGTACTATGTTGTAGAAATGATACAGCAAGGAAAGAATAGTCTATTCCCTACTTGAGTTTATATTTTAGCCTATATTGGAGGTGAGAGGGAAGAAAGTAAAAAATAGGATACATACCCAAATATACCATGATGTCAGTTTAATGAACCAAGGAGTCTCAGGATGTCAGAAGTAGCTACGGCAACCAAATAAACTTTTGGGGGGATAAACGTCTTTAGCAAGTTTATTTGAATATTTTCATATAAAATGTACAAAAAGATGAAAAGTTATTTTTGTTTGCTGTATAGATCAGTTTTAAAATGTTTAAAAACCATGTTTGTATTTTCAAATAAAACATTTAAAGATTTTCATTCATGTATCCATTTATTATAGTATTACCATAGGTTTATCTAAATGCAGCCAAGAATTTTACTGTTTCTGGGTACATCACATAGCTTTACGTGGAAATATTAAAACTAAGTAGTTTGACACAATTTTGAGGGAAAACATCTTGGTACTAAAACCAGAATACTCCATTTAAATTTCCTGTGGAAAACCTTAGATGTTAAACTACAAAATGTTATATTTGGGTTTGTTTTTTTCTTTTGTTGTTATATTTATGAGATCCTAAATGCAACAAAACAAACCATTTACATAAGGAAAGCATCTACTCGGCTACTAACCTCTGGCTTGTACTGACTTTAGGAGCAAAGAGTGAGCAAATAAAGTAGTACATGCATGCTAAAGCAACAGAAATACAGCCTTTGCAACCATTAGTTGACAGTGTTCTTAACTCCTTTCAAGCTTTCACCACATATTCTCTCATCCCTAACACCTCAAAAAAATCACATTTCTCTGAATATGGTTAAACTTTAAAGTCTTGCCAATATTCCTTTGGAACTGTGCAGACATAGAAGACCAGTCTGAGCATAGCTCTATGTCACTCTTTTTGCTGGCTTTTTATTTCAAATAACATACAGGAAATGTAAGATTGGGTTCTACTGTTAAGGCCATTTATTTTCCTTAAGAATCTCATCAGATGGGGGCAGAGCCAAGATGGTGGAGTAGAAAGACTCACATATGCTAGCTCTGAACCCACAGCCCACGGATTTCCTCTAAAAAGAACTCCCAATAAATTCTGGAAGAGTGGAAGCCACGCAGCAATACAGTGAAGGAGATTTCCGTTCCAGAGAGCCCTGAAAAACCGATCCCAAAGGTCCATTGCGCACCTGACGGGAGCAGAGTCCTCCCCTGCCCTGGCCGCGCAGCACCGAGAGGAGCGAGCATATCCGAGCAGGCTTCAGGGAGGGAATCTCCAGTGGCCGCGAAGGTCCCTCCACCCACAGACACACAGGTCAGTGAGAAAGATGGGCTGAAAGGGGAGCAGGGTGTCTCAGGCCCCCTCGGGAGGCAGTGGCAGAGGCAGCAGGCGGCCAGAGGTCCCCTGAGCAGGCAGGAGCTCGGCAGCAGCTCCATTACAGAAGGTCTCTGCATAAACCCCCTGAGAGAACTGAGCCTGGGAGGCGGCCCTGCCCCCACCTGAGCACCAGGAATTAAGCTCCCATTGAATAGCTGCCAGGCAAGCCACCAAAAGCTCTGAGGCTGGGGAGCAGCATTTGAATCTCAGACCCCAAGCACTAGCTGGGCGGACCTAGGCAGGCGGGGAGATGACTCTCAGAAGTCAAGTAACTGGCTGGGAAAATGCCCAGAAAAGGGAAAAAATATAAGACCATAGAAGGTTATTTTCTTGGTGAACAAATGAATCCAAACTTCCTCTCTGACAAGGAAGAAAACTGCTTACCCTCAGGTAAAGACATAAGAGTCAAGGCCTCTGTATCCCAAACATCTGAAATAGATATCCAATGGGCTCAGGCCATGGAAGAGCTCAAAAAGGATTTTGAAAATCAAGTTAGACAGGTGGAGGAAAAACTGGGAAAAGAAATGAGAGAGATGCAAGAAAAGCATGAAAAACA
>CM053770.1:309619347-309645731 GCA_028658325.1 Potorous gilbertii | reverse complement strand
AAAAAAAAAAAGAATCTCATCAGATTTCTGAAACTAACCAAGTAGACATTTACCCAGGGGTCATAGAACTAATGATGTTGACCTTAGAGAGGATGCTGGAAGGATTAAATCCAACTTGTTAAGCTAAATAACAGACTAAAGAATCAGAGTGACATGCCCTTTCTCTAAGAACCTTCTATCTCAATTTCTGAGACTCTTGTGGCTTACTGTTATGGATGATGGTGACTGAGCACTGCAAGATGGTGCCAGTGGAAGCAGCTGCTTATGGAGTGAGCTGACCATGAGCACACACATGGAATCACTGACACTTATTTTTTTTCCTTTTTTCTTTGTCCATCTCTAGCAAATCAGAGGCCCTCCATTAACTATCCAAACATATATTTACTAATTTCCTTTAATCTTGGAAAAAGGAGGAGTTAAAGGAAGAAAAGTGTTGTCTTCCCTTATCAGCTTCTTGTAGTGGGCATCCCCACAAACCATTCTCCAATTGATTTCTGTCACTCCCTGGTTTACAAATTTATTTTCATTGATATAATTTTAAAAAATAAAATCAGTGGTCAC
Source organism: Potorous gilbertii (assembly GCA_028658325.1). Taxonomy (NCBI): domain Eukaryota; kingdom Metazoa; phylum Chordata; class Mammalia; order Diprotodontia; family Potoroidae; genus Potorous; species Potorous gilbertii. Next base: position 309,645,170 of record CM053770.1, on the reverse strand, counting down.
AGATTTTACCCAGAGTTAATGAGAGAGGAGAGATTTTTGCTCTTAAAGGGAAACTTTGCTCTTCCTTAGCACAAGTCAAGATGGAGAGGAGAGGACGTAAATCTTCATGGGACAGAAAGAGTTTATAAATCTTCAATATCTCATGGATCTAATAAGAGAAATCCTTCAAGCAAACTTGAGTCACTCAAGTGAGAGCTTGAGAAGAGATGCTGCAAATGAAGAATGACATTGAGGGTTTTGCTTTGTTTGCTATAGTGGTCAACTACCTGAGAGGATTTCAAGCACCAAACCAAGTTCCCCATAAGAACTAGTCACGTAAACTATATATTACTGATACACCCGAGACAATTAATCTATTACAGATATACGCTCCATTTACATGTGTGGGCATACTATAGGTGAGACTCAATCTAAGTTTCTTTTCCACGTATGATTCTATCCTCTACATTGAAGGACATTCCTTATAAGTGGGAGATGCTATTTCTTTTATATGTAGGAGGATAGTTGTCTTAACCCTAACCCTAATTTTCCTAAACCTAATCCCAAGGGGACTCCATTTCCCACTAGTTTTCCTTGTTCAGAAGTACTATGAAGGTCCTCTCCGGCTTTGTCATTTTCCCCTTAATTTGCCTATCTCCCTAGTCGTTTTTTAAAATCTAAGAACGTGAAAACATCATAACCATTGTCTACTCCTAAATATTCTCTCCGCTCTGGGTTTTCACAATGTTGCTTCCTCTTGGATTTTCTCTTACACATTTGATACTTTTTTCTGTCTCCTTTACTGGATCTTCCTCTATAGCCTACACTTTAAAGCTGTGTCTTTTGCTTCTTTTTTTTTTTTTTTGCTATTTACATTCTTTCTTGGTGATCTTATCAGCTCCTATGGGTTTAATTTTCATCTACACCTTTTCACTGGCTATCTTCCATGAAACCCCTTCCTTACCTTTACCCTTCTTCTTACTCTTTTCTTAAATCTTTGCATTCTGGCTTCCATCTTCCATAGATGTCTTCACTTTCTTTCCTATCACTCTCAACTCCCTAGAGTCTGTCTAGCTTCTGAACACATTATTCAATTGAAGGAGATTTCTCCAGTTACCAATGATCTCTTTATTGCCAAATCTAAAAATCTTTTCTCTGTCCTCATCCTTTGGGACCTCTCTACAGCTTGTGACACCATTAGATCATATTTTCCTTGATACTCTCTTTCCTGGTTCTCTTCCTATCTTTCCAATCACTCTTGTTTCCTCTCCTAATCTTCATGTACATCAGGTCTACTAATTGTAGGGGAATCTCCCAATGTTCTATCCTGGGCCTTCATCTCTTCTCTTTATATACTATTATATCTGTTAATTTCATTATTTCCCAAGGTTTCAATGATCATCTCTATGCAGATGATTCGAAGATCTACTTGTCTAGCTTTAGCCTCTCGATGACCACACAAATTCACATCTTCAAATGCCCATTGGATATCTCAAACTAAATGTCTGTCTGTTAGACATCTTAAATTCAAAATGTCCAAAACTAAACTTACAATCCTTTCCCCAAATTCTTTCCTCTTCCTAATTCCCTTATTACTGGGCAGAATATTACCATCCTCTTATTAAGTCATCTAAGCTCACAAACTAGATATCATTCTCAACCCTTCACTCTCTCACTCACTCTCTCTTATCTCCCCTCCCACCTCATATCAAATACATAGTTAAGTCCTGCCATTTCTATCTTTATGATATATATACACTCTCTTTTCTCTTCTGACACTGCAACCACCCTGGTACATGCCTTTATCACCTAATACTTGGATTAATGCAGTAGACTGATGCTTGGTGTCTCCCTGCTCCAAATCTCTCCCTGTTCTATTTCATCCTCCACTCAAATCAATCTTCATAAAGTATCTTTCTCTTGAGACTGTTCCTAACTTATCCTATATACGTCCTGTTTGTACAAAGTTGTTTGCATGTTGCCTTCCTCATGAGAATGTTAGTCTTTGAAAGTAGGCCTGTGAACTCTTTTTGCCATGGCAAAAAAATTTGAAATTGAGGTGATGCCCATCAGTTGGGGAATGGCTGAATAAGTTGTGGTATGTGAATATAATGGAATACTATAGTGCTAATAAGAAATGATAAGCTGGTTAATTTCAGAAAAACCTGGAAAGACTTAAATGAACTGAAGCTGAATGAAGTGAGCAAAACCGGGAGAACACTGGACACAGCAACAACCATATTGTGTGATGATTAACTATGATAGACTTAGTTCTTCTCAGCAATACAGTAATACAAAAGAATTCCAAAAGACTCATGATGGAAAATGACAACCACATTCAGAAAAAGAACTACGGAGTCTGAGTACAGCTTGAAGCATAGTACTTTCACTTTTTTTTGTTTTGCATTTTTTTCTTTCTCATGGTTTTTCCTTTTTAGTCTGATTCTTCTTTTGTTATAATTAATTAATTTTTAGTTTTCAACATTCACTTTCATAAAATTTTGACTTTAAAATTTTATTTCCCTCCTCCTCCTCTCTCCCTAAAACAGCATGCAATCCAATATAAGCTCTACATATAAATTCATATTAAGCATATTTTCACATTATCCATGATATAAAGAAGAATTAGAACCAATGGGAGGAACTGAAAAAGAAGAAACAAAACAAAACAACAAATGAAAAAGAGAGCAAATAGTATGCTTCCATCTGCATTCAGACTCCAAAGTTCTTTCTCTGAATGTGGGTCGCATTTTCCATGTTCTGATTCTTCTTTCACAACATGACCAATGTGGAAATGTGTTCAGCATACACATGTATAGCCCATATCAAATTGTTTGCTGTCTTGGAGAGGGAGGAAGGGGAACTCAAAATTTTACAAAAATGAATGTTGAAAACTATCTTTACATGTAACTGAGAAAATATAAAAAATAAAATAAAGAAAAAAAGAAATTAATGCGAGCACCAAAATAAAATAAAACAAACAAAATATTTCAAAGAAAAAAAAGAAATTAGCTCTGTAAGTATGCCTGCTTAAACAGACATAGGAACTACATGAATGTAAATAAAAAGCATTTTTTATACAAATAAAGTCAAGTTTAAATAATTGAAGTAAAATTGATTGCTCATGGGTAGGTAAAGCCAAAAAAAATGACAATTTAACCTAAATAATCTTTTTATTCAATTCCATCCCAATTACTAAAAATAATCTTACTGAGTTAGAAAAAAATAATAATAAAGTTCATTTAGAAGAAAAAAAGGTCAGGAATTTCAAAGAAACCAGGGAAAAAACATGAAGGAGATTCATCAGCATCATACCTTAAATCATAAGGCAAGAGTGTTGTTGAAATGCAAGACAGATAATTTTGATTATTTTAAATAAAAAATTTCTTATATAAACAAAACCAATGTAGTCATAAATAGAATGAATACAGAAAATTGGAGGAAAAGAAACTTTCATTAGACAATGGACAGGATAAGAGACAATCATTTAGGATGTGATTGTGTTGGAATACTGCTGTGGTATAGGAAATGGAGCTGGTAGATTTAGGAAAACATGGAAAGACTTGGACCTATGAAGGAAGATGCTATCCACTGCCAGAAAAAGAGATGACAAGTAGAAATATGCACAGTACGGTCTTACATGTATGTGTATGAATGCATGCAGATATATGTATATATATGTATGTATGCTATAGATATCTGTGTGTATGTGTATCTGTATTTGGTGGTACCCTTCTTTGGGGAGGGCCATGGAATAAAGTTAAAAATGTACAGCAGAAAACAAAAGAAAACCTAGAAGGAAGTAAAGCATGTAGTATTTATTAGATAAGTTTTCTTAAAATGGAAATTTATTGTTTCATATTGAATCCTCTCATGTTCTGTTGCATACATGGAAATCTTTTTTTCCCTTTTCTCATTTTGTACTTGAGTTTAAAATGAATTTTAAAAAAATTACAAAAAAAATTGTTTTAATGAATATAGGGACTGGTTTTTTGGTGAATTTTGGTTCCCCGCCCCCCAACCTTTCTTTGTGTACCTAGAACTTGACATAGTGCCTAGTATACGGTAAGCACTTAAATATTAGCTAACTCTGCTGCGACAGAATTCAATACTCAGCTCAAACACCACCTTCCACACAAAGTCTTTCCCCAGATCCACAACTATTAATGTCCTCTCTCCCAAACTATTTGTGTTGCTATTGCTTTGTATTTATTCATGTTTATTCACTTTATGTTTATTCTGCATACACTTATATGACAAATATGTTCTGTTCCCACTTTCTCAAGGTCAGGCTTGGTACCCTGAGGGATAGGTGGCCTTTTTTCTGCCACCCCCAACAACTTCATTTCCCCAATTGTTAGGAAGCCAATGACAAGCCCCTATTTACTTCAAATACATAGCAAAATAGATATTTTCTCCAATACTTCTCCAAACCTCTCCAAATGACTTCTGGAGGAATAGATCATAACTTAGCTTAGCTTCTACTTAGCATAGGTCCCCACAAGTTCATATGAAATGGTAGTGATAATGCCAAAAGAGTCCTCATTTCAACTTTTATTACCATGAATCTAGAAGGTTGACTTCAAAAGATGTTCCTTTCCTTTTGAGTATTGATAGTGGACTAGCTGCAATATACTCAACCTGGATTCTAACTCCTACATTTCTGTAGCTCACTCTCTTAACCCCAAAGATTACAGACTTTACTCCCTTCTCCTAGCATGGAATAGCATGAACAAAGAGCCCAGGGACCTAGGCTTGTTTCCCAGAAGGCCATATGGTTTCACAGTGGAAAAAAAGACTTTATGGACTTTCCCTTTACAGCTTCATCTGTTGTCAGATGCCATCACACTATCAAAGCACAGCTCAGGACAATAAGAAGTTGCCTCTGCAGTCAGTCAAAGGCCGTCCCATTCACAAGATTAGCAAACAAGGAAGAATTATAGACTGTTTAAGTAGAGATTTCTAAACTTATTTGGCCAACTGCCCTCTTTTCATCAAAAAAATCTTCTATAGTCTTATTTTTTCCTGTTTTTTGGACATTTTCCAGCCAGTTACATGACTTTTGAGTCCTTTGTCAAGTAGAAGATATACTACCCTAGGCTTCGGAGGTTTTGTGCAGTTGTTCCCTGAGATATATCTAGGGACCTGTAAGTTCTCAGTTCCTCCAAGGTGGCATAATCAAGGGAGAGGAGTTTATTCCTTTCCTAGTCTGCACTCTGGTCTGTGAGCAACCACAAGCACTCTTTTCTGCCCTGTAACTTCGAGTAGGATTCCCTCTCCACAGCTGCCCCCAGCTCTGAGGCTGGACCACATTCCCCTCTCACCCAGGTGAAAGAGCTTTCTTACTGACCTTTGAAGCTGTCTTTAGCATTTGTAGGTTGATAAATCTAGGACCAAAGGTGGTACCTGTGATTCCATGCCCTGAAGCCTGCTTCAGTTCTGTCCTTGCCCAGTGACCCAAGCTGAACTTCGCTCTGAGCCTGGTATGATAGGCCTTTCCTGTTGGCCTTCCAGGATCTCTTGGGTTGAAAATCTGTTTCACTCTGTCCTTTTGTGGTTTTTGCTGCTCTAGAATTTGTTTAGTAATTTTTTATAGGTATTTTATGGGTTATGGGGGAAGAGCTAGAGCAGATCTGTCCTACTCAGTCATCTTGGCTCCACCTTCCAACTGCTTCCTTTTCAAAACAAACTATGAAAAGGTTAAAGAAAAATGATGCATCTTAAATTTAATAATTTCTTATATATTTTTGATTTTTTTTCCTACATTGAGATTTTGATGGTGCAATATTGCATCATGTAACTATATAGTATCTATTGTAAACAAGTCATTACATGCCCATATTCCTGCCACTGCATGCGGTACTTCCCAACAACATGCTACATGCTCACCTGCCAACACTTGTTTGTTAGGCCCTGTCTATGAACTTGACCACTTACCAGTTATAACTTGCATTTTGTATGTTTATTTGGAAAACTACGTATTCACTATACCTTTAACTCTGTTACACTGAATGAAATATGTACAGATGAAACATGTACAAATGGTTTTTCAAAATTTTCTTCTCTTCTCTTCTTTCTTTATGTTTCTAATTCCCCTTTATTTTTATTCAGTGCCCCTCAATTGCACCCAAAGGTACTAATGCCCTCCTATCTTTCCAGTGCCTCCCATGGGGTGGTCTCACCCACTTTGGGAACCTCTACTCTAAGTATACTACACACTATCATGAAGCAGGGTTCCCATGTTCTCTGGGTAAAGAAATACCATCCCAAGTGTTTTGTACATACACCAGATAGACACACCCCTTATACTTCCATATGTTCTTACTGTCTCTCCAGTTGGAATGTAAGCTCTGTCTTTTTATTTATAACCCCACAGCCTAACACAGTCGTTGGCAGATGGTAGGTACTTAAGAAGTGCTTACAGATTGATCTTTGAGCAGGTAACTCTCAGGTATATATATCCAGGCCCAATCTCGTTCCTGAATTCATTTCCCATCACTGTCTTCAGCTAGATATTTTATAGGTTTCTCATGCCCAATGTATTTTAAATGACCTATTATCTTCATTTCTAAATATGCTTCTCTTTTGAATGTCTTTGTTTTTGCAAAAGTCATCCAGGGTTTGCAATCTCAAAGTTTCCAGAATTCTTTTCTTTCAATTAATATCTTTTATTTCATGATTATTAAAGAACAGACTCCAAAGCTATTATTTTAGTTGGTACCCCCTGAAATTATACATGACTTTATTTGTTTATAATTCTAAGTTATACATGTCAATCACCCTTCTATACTTTTTATTATGGCCATGATTTTAGGAACCTGATATGAACTTGACCCAAGAATGGATCACTTCTAGAGCAAAAAATTCTGGAAAATGAAACCACTTCCTGAGAATTGTGACTAGTATCAGTGCTTGCTAAGGTTAGAACAAAAGCAAAACTTTAAGTTGAAGGATTCTCAATTTCCAAAAAGACCCATAGTTACTGAAATAAGACTGTCAGAATATTAGGCCATCTCATTTCCAAGACTGAACTGCTCCAAACACTCAGTTCATCTGTGAAGTCAGTAGGATAGAAAACATGGCCTCTTAGATTCCTTCTTCCAACCCTAAATCTAGGATCCTATGTAAAGATTGCCTGGGAACACTAGCAGATGAAAAGAAAATGTGAAGTATAGGAGAAAGCATTTTCAAGAATATTCTTCAACATGTCATTTAAATCTCTGAGGCCTCTTCCTGTCCTTAACTATAAATCTCTGATTTTAAACTCATTCAATCCCAAATCAAAACCTGGTAAAAGTCTTTAGAAACTAGAAGATTAAACCAGAATAAAAATCAAGCATGTCTATGCATTGAGGTTACTTTTATTTAATTATTATTTTATTTGTTTTTATTATAATAAAATAATTGTTTTTTATTTAAATATTTTTAATATTGAGCTGGCTAAGAAGTGATAAGATACTGGGTCATTTGGGAATATGAAAGATAATAAGAGAAGTAACACCTCCAGAAGAAAAGAAAAAAAACCATTTTTCTGATTTAACATTTTAGAAATTTAAAAAAAATGTTCTTGCAGGATAGGAGGTGTTGAAGGAGAGGAAAAATTGTTGTGTGTTCCATCCAGCAAAACATCATAGAAGATTCCATTTTCTAAGTGCTGGAAATTACTGTAACACTCCAATTTGTCCAAGTTTTTGTAGCAACTAGTCATTCTGTTCCAGGGCTATGGCGTCCAAGCATCCATCAATACAATGCTTACCAATAAATACCTGAGGCACAGTTCTTGCCTCTGTTAGCTGTGGCAGATAACAATTTTGGATAGCATTTGTAACACTGTGGGCTGTTACGGAGACAAATTTCAAGGACTCCTGTATAGACAGTTGCTTGAGAAGCTCTGTAGTTTTTCTGCTGTAAGGGCAGGTGGGCTTGATGAAGACCATACCCCTATTAGCTTTGATGTTGCTATTCACAAACTGCTGAACCATCTTTAGCACCTTTGTGATCTCCTAAAGAGTAAATATCTAGTTTCCAGAATTTTTAAGCAAACAAGGGATAGGAGAGAATAATTTCAATTTTATGAAATTGAAACACTTTTGTACAAAACCAATGCGATGAGGAAAAGTAAGGAATTAGTTGATTTGTGGGGGAAAATTGGATCAAAAACCAGGGGCTGTTATCCAAAATATATGGGGAACTGACATAAATCTGATTAGAATTGTTACGGGAGTGGGTGAAACAAGGATATCCATTATCACGACTGTGATACTAGAAATGGTAACTTTAGCAATAAGAAAAAGATATTGAAGCAATCAAAATAGGCAAAGAAAAAACAAAGTTATCACTCTTTGCAGATGATATGCACTCTTTGCATACTTAGAGAATCCTAGAGAATCAAGTAAAAAAAATTACTTGAAACAATAAACAAATTTAGCAAAGTTGCAGGATATAAAATAAATCAACATCAATCATCAACAAAAGGACTAACAAAGTCCAATAGCAAGAGATAGAAAAAGAAATTCCATTTAAAGTTACTGTAGACATTATAAAATATTTGGGGGTCTACGTGCCAAAGCAAACCCAGGAACTATATGAAAACAATTACAAAACATTTTTCACACAAATAAAGTCAGATCTAAATAATTAGAAAAATATCAGTTGTTCATGGCTAGGTGGAGCTAGTATAATAAAAATGACAATAGTACCTAAATTAATTTACTTATTCAGTGTCTTACCAATTAAACTACAAAAAAATTATTTTATAGAGCTATAAAAAATAATAACAAAATTCATCTGGAAGAATAAAAGGTCCAGAATATCAAAGACCTATTCAATGAATAGGCGTTGACTCACCCTGAGTACCTACAAAGACCTTTGTCTAAAGGATCCAAGGTCTCCCAGTTCATCCTGGGTCATCTCCAGTCATCCTGATGAATATCTGGTCATTGGAGTCAGATGGCTCTGGAGGAGAAGTGAGGCTGGTGACCTGCACAGCCCTCCCTCACTCAAAACAAAGTCAAGTGCAAGTCATGTCATCATTTCTCTGATGGTATGTTCTTCTTTGGCAATGAAGGATGAACACAACAATTCACAGACTTTTCTCAGCAATGCAAGGAAGTAAGATAACATCAAAAGATTCATGGTGAAAAATGCCATCCACATCCAGAAAAAGAAATATGGAGTCTAAATGCAGAGGAAAGCATACTATTTGCTCATTTTTGCTTATTGTTTTGCTTTGTTTCCTCTTTCTATGGTTTCTCCTTTTGGTCTTAATTCTTCTTTACAACATGACTAATGTGAAAATGTGTGTGTTCATCCTTTGTTGCTGAAGAAAACCATGCCGTCAGAGAAATGATGACATGACTTGCACTTGACTTTGTTTTGAGTGAGGGAGGACTGTGCAGGTCACCAGCCTCACTTCTCTTCCAGAGCCATTTGAATCCAGTGACCAGATATTCATCAGGATGACTGGAGATGACCCAGGATGAGGCAACTGGGGTTAAGTGACTTGCCTAAGGTCACATAGCTAGTGAGTTTCAAGTGTCTGAGGTGAAATTTGAACTCAGGTCCTCCTGATTCCTGCACTGGTGCTCTATCCACTTCACCACCTAGCTGCCCCTAATGTGAAAATAGGTTTAATATGAATGTATATGTAGAGCCTATATCATCAGAGTAGGATTAACTCTCCCTGAAGTGGGAAGGCAATATTGCTTCTTTTTCCCAAGCCCCTCCTCCAGTTAATTCTGAGGGGGAGGCAATAGCAAATTACCCACTCCCACACTACTCACTCACTCATCAATACTTCCTAGTATGTACCAGGCACTGTGCTAAGGGTCAGGGATACAAAAAAGAGGCAAAAGATAGGCCCTGCCCCTAAAGAATTCACAATCTAATGGGAAACAAGAAGCAAATATATACAAATAAGCTATATACAGATTTGTTCAGTCATTTTTCAATTGTGTCTGATTCTTTGTGACTCTGTTTGGAGTTTTCTTGGCAGACACTAGAGTGCTTTGTCATTTGCTTCTCCAGTTTATTTTATAGATGAGGAAACTGAGGCAAATAGGGTTAAGAGACTTGTCCAGGGTCACATAGCTAGTAAGTATCTGGGGCCAGATTTAAATTTAGGAAGATGAGTCTTCCCTGACCCCAGGCCTGGTACTCTGTGTACTGTGACACCTATATGCAGAACAGAAATAATGAAAAAGAGGAAGGCACTAAAATTAAGAGGGGTTGGGAAAGACTTCCAGTAGAAGATGGGATGTTAGTTGGGACTTGAAGCCACTGCAAGTACTGGGAACAGCCAGAGAAAATGCCCAGAGCCAAGAGATGCCCAGAGACAATGTTTTGTTCTTGGAACAGCAAGGAGATCAGTGTCACTGGATCAAACAGCACATGACAAGGAATAAGGTATAAGTGGACTTCAAATGTAGGACAGGGCTAAGTTATGAAGGGCTTTGAACACCAAACAGAGCATTTTGTGTTTGGTCCTGGAAGTGATAGAGTACCACTGGAATTTATTGATTGGGGAGGAGGGGAGCAACATGGTCTGACCTGCACTTTAAGAAAATCACTTTGGTGACTGGATGGAGGATAGACTGGAACAAAGAGAGACTTGAGGCAGGCTCACCCACTAGGAGGCTATTGCAATAGTCCAGGTATGAAGTGATGAGGGCTGATACCAGCCTGGTGGCTGTATAAGTGGAGAGAAGGGGCCTTATTCAAAATATATTACAAAGGTAAAATTGATAGAGTTTGGCAATAGATTGAATAATTGATGTGAGAGATGGCAAGGTGTCAGGGATAATACATAGGTTTTGAGTCTAAGGAGGGAAAGACACTAAGTTCAGTTTTGGATATATTGAGTTTGAGATGTCTGAAAGACAAAAGTAGATGTGAGACTATAGGTCAACAGAGATGTTGGGGCAGTATAGGTAGATTTGAGATTTATCAGCCTAGAGAAGGAAATTAAATCTATTGAAGCTGATGAGATCACTAAGTGAAATAGTATGGGAAGAGGAGAAGGTCCAGGACAGAACCCTTCAGAACACCTACCAGGGTGAGGATCCAACTAGGGAGTTTGAAGAAGAGCAGGTCTGATAGGTAGGAAGAGAAATAGGAAAGAGTACAGTAGTACTGTCAGGAAAACCTAGGGAGAAGAGGTAAGAGGTATTAGGAAGGACAGAGTCATCAACAGTGTCAAAGGATGAAGACAATTCAGGTATGATTAAGAAAAGGCCATTGGACCTGGCAACTAAGACATCATTCATTGGTAACTGTGGAAAGAAACTTTTCAATGGAATGATGAGGTAATGACAGTAAGAACTCTCATTATTGTTACTCCGAACAATGTTAGTCATTTCTGATTTTGTTTTGCTAAAATTAAGAAGCTTCACCTTTAAGAAGAGTCAAATATTGTATTGGAATATACGTAAGACAGAGCAAGGGAATTCTTCCCACAGTCCAAAAGCTCTGACAATCATAACCAGGAGGAAGCTGTGGCTAGCGTTCCCACTGCTCTCTGCTAAATTGCAGGACAACTTAGCTCCCTCTGATAAAAATATGAGACAAAGCAGTGATTGGTTTAAAAACACAATTCACAGTTTTTACAAAAACACTAAAAGACAAAACTCCAGGAGACTTCTATCTATCCTAAAATTCAAATCTCATTCCATTAAAAAAATTTGGCATGGTCTTGGCTTAAATGAACATTTTAAGTCCTCCAAAATCAGTTAAGAAATTTAGTCATCATTTGAGAACATTTCTATAAAACTGTGAGCCAGAGTTGCCCCTGGATCTCAACAGACAGCAGGAACTATGGCATCCCCTCCACCCTGGACACTACTCAACACCACCCAACAACACTACTCAAATCCCTGAGAAGAAGGAATTTAGGGCAACTTTCTAAAGGCTGCGCGTTCTGTTGCATCACCTACCCACAATGCAGGAAATGCGAGCTGAGTCCGGGAGCACAAGGCTGCAGGCAGCCCCGGGACGGGAGAGGGGCAGCGCCTGCCCGAGGAGCCCAAGTTGCAGTCCCTGCCGGAGGAGCCCAAGTCGCAGTCCCTGCCAGCCCCGCAGGGCATGTCATGCAACCAAGAACGGAATTCTGAAGGTGCCTGAAGTCACTCGCTCAGCAGTCATACTTGGCACTTTCCCGAGCCTGCTTATAGGCCAGATTTAGGGTTAGAGTTGGAGTTGATAGGTTGGTTAGTGTTGGATTCGGAGCCGGAGTTAGAGTTGGGTTAGAAAATATATTCTGTACATGTTTCACAGTCGACTTCTCCTGCCTCCTTTCAAGTTCTCAACGGCATATACATCTCAGACATTGCCACCAGTCCAGGTCTATAGACACTGCCACCCGCCCTCTCGACTTCATTTCCTTTCTCTACCAGTTCCGCTAACCCCCAATTGTCTTAGGTGGCAGAATTCCTCTTTTACAGGCTTAATCTGGGTCTAACTCCCTACCCCATTTTCCCTGGCCCCATTGGGGACCCAGCTTTTTTTCCCAGAAAGTCCCCACAGCCACGGAATCTGTCCGTCCTCATATTCCATCCCAACTCAGGGTTCTGAAAGTTCTCCCAGCTCAGTCCCCTCATCGCCAGCTCCCTCAACTCACCTGATGAAATAGTCAGGACATTCCCGATCAGTTTTCTCAGAGTGATCAGGAACCAGAAAAGGTCTAGCCAGGTAGGAGCCATCGGCTTTCTCTCTCTTCTAAACTTGCAGACTACTGTTTTATCTCCCTTATTACAAAGTTACGCATCTAACTATGGAAAACGGACTACTCTCGGCTGCAGCACAGCTATTCCTAAAGCGCTCTAGACCAGCACTGCTCAGCCCACTTCCCATTCTCTCCTCTTCAACTCATTTCCTGGGCTGCATTACAAAGGCACGATTTTTTTTTCTTTTTGCATCTACAGCACGTGTTTTACGTTTAATCTGCAGATGTAGATAAGCTCACTCTTCATGGAAAGGTGCTTTCCAGGAATGGACATATTGGTAATGAGGTTGAGGTGGGGCATTGCTAGAGTCAGCTCAGTGTTTGGGAGGCTCCGAAGGAAAGTGTGGGAAAGAAGAGGTGTTAGACTGTCTACACACTGATGGTCTACAGAGCCGTTGTGCTGACCTCATTGTCATATGGGACAATATACCAGCACCATGTCAGAAATTGAACTGCTTCCATTTGAATTGTCTCAGAAAGATCCTGATGATCTCCTGGCAGAATAAGATACCAGACACTAAGGTCCTTTCTTGAACTAAACTGCCAAACATTCAAACTCTATTTCAGAGAGTGCAACTCTGATGTTGTTCCAATACAAAAATTGTAAGCTTGCCAAAAAGACTATTTTATGGAGATCTCCCACTGGGCAAGAGTTCACATGGTGGTCAGAAGAAGCAATAAAAAGACACTGTCAAGGTCTCTCTTAAGAACTTCGGAAATGATTGTGTGACACTGGAGACACTAGCATGAGATTGCTCAACATAGCATGCCCACATCAAAGAAGGTGTTGCACTCTATGAGCAAATTAGAATTGAAAGTAGATCAAAAGAAATTCCAGATGCAAAAACAAGAGAATCCATCCCAAATATTCTCACAGACTATTTGAGGCCAAGATGTGGGAGAGCATTCTGAGCACCTATTGGTTCGATCAGCCACAGTCAGACACACTATAACTTGACTCTAGCATAGTGATGTCATTTTGGTCCAGAAAAAGGACAACCCACATTTAATCAATATCATTAACAATTGCTCCATAATCAAGAAAACAATAACACAGGCCCTGATTTGTAGCAATCAAATCTTCAATTTTCAATCTTCAAGCTGAGTGCAATACAACACTGGAAATATTTTTCCTATGTTGTATTTCTTTACATTTATTGAAATCAAAGTCTAAATTCTGATTGCATTCTTATGAGAAATCAGGCAAGAAAATGTCCTTCCCTCTCTTATTTGCTTGCTCCCCTGAGAAAAACAACTTGGGGTATGAAATTGACTAATAAGTGGAAACCAGGGTGACATTTTCCCCTTTTAGGTCTGATCCTACCACTGTTTGTTGACACCAGGTTACGAACCACAACTTTCAAAGCAACTTTGAAAGAGAAATCAGATTAGATATGAATTCTTGTGGCTGTTATTCAGAAATTCAGATCCTGCAATGAAGGAGGGGATAGTTTGGCTGAGGGAACCAACTTCTAGGAGATATGAGTACTCATTTTCATTTAATACCCTTCTTTCCACAGCTCTTCCCTTCTCCCTTCCAGGCTGCAGACTCATGTTCTGTGATTTTGTAGTTCAACAAAGTGGTCATTCCAAGCCTTCAGAAATGTTTTTCTTGCCTGGGAGCCAGGGGATAGAGGACATTTTGCCACCACTTCATGGTGTTAATAACACCCCCTTCTCTGTGAGCTTTTTCTTCATGTCAGAAAAAGGGTTTACTTGTATGAGCCCAGATTCTCACTGACAATCATTTAATACATTTTTGGATTTTAATAAGGACAAGAGCCTGAATTAATCAATCAGAAGAAGAGCCTGAATCTAATGGCTTCTTTGTCCTCTGAAGTAAACTCAGAGAATACCTCTTCCAGTGTCAACAAGGCCAAATGAGACTGACTTAAAAGCATTCTTTATGAGACCTTAGCCCAAGACACTATCTTGAATAATGGGACATTTTCCATATCTTAATATTTTCTGAACATATACTATGGCATGGCATGTTAATGATACAGAAAACACAGATATCCTGGGTCATAATTTCAATCAACACTTTGTCAATTCTCATTGTATTTACAACTTATTCAATAAAGAAAATTCCTTTCTCATGGTATAGTTAAACACGTATACAGGGTATACATTTGAGGGATGGACACAGATATCTTGGAATTGTCCTAAAACAGATTTAAGCCTGATCATCCATGTATAAGACAGTCAGAAGTTGCCTTCTGGCTCCATGATCATGTAACTACTAGCTTTAAGGGAATAAACAATACGAATTTACCTATCACCTATGTGCCTCTTTGACCCAACTTTCAGGTGGACATCACCTAACCCTATATCTTGTACCTCTGATGAAGTTCTGGCTTTTGGTCCTTCAGTCACTGGCAAAGCCTTGGTTACAGACACACCGTAGAGCCAATAAATATTTCTACCCTCCCCAGGGTAAAAGGCCTTCCTCACCCACCAACAATTCCCTGTCCTTCTTTCCCAGATCTCAAGAGCTACTTTTGGCTTTTCTTGGGGTATGAAATTCTCAGTGAGAAATTTCTCAGTGTTTGGGAGTCTCCAAAGAAAAGTTTGGGAGAGAAGAGGTATTAGACTGACTACCAAACTGAAGGTCTATAGAGCTGTTGTGCTGATCTCATTGTTGTATACCTGTGAAACATGAATAGTCTACCAGTGCCATGCCAGGAAACTGAATCTCTTCCATTTGAACTGTCTTAGGAGGATTAGGAAGGATCACCTGGCAGGATAAGGTACCAGCACTGAAGTCCTTGCTCCAGCTGAACTGCCAAGTATTCTCACTTTTCTCTTCTGGGATTTCCCCTCACGAACCTTTCACCCCATAGGAATGAACTTCCTGACTTCTTTGGGCATTTCCATCTATTTAACCTTCCTTAGGTTCCCTTTGACATATCCTCTAAGTCCCTAGAGTGCCCCAATTTCCCAGGTGGCCTTGGCTCACCTTTCTGTAGGTCTCCTCACCTGTCAACAGTTCCCTGCTCTTTTTCTTTCCAGATCTCAAAACCTTCTTTTGTGTTTCTCAGTCTTCTCTGTCAGGGGCTTGCCCTTCACAATGCTTATATTTATAAGTTTACAGTTATGGTACAGTTTATAGATTTACAATTCACTAAGTATTTTTCTCATAATAGCCCTGTGAGGATGGCAGGGTAATTATTATGCCCCCTTTGGAAATAATCAAACTGAGATTTGAGGAGATGAGTTTGCTTAAAGTTACCCTACTAGCAAATGTTAGAGATCAGAGATGAGATAGGAACACAGTTCTCCAATGAAGTCTAGGCTTCCTTTTTTTATTACCTCTTCCCCTTACTTAATATCTTTAGTTCCTCATTCTCTGCTACCATGTGAGAGGAACTTCCCCTTCACATTCTCATTTTCTTCCAACCCTGTTCAGTCAGAGATGTAACAGGACCTACAACTACTCACCTATTGGAGTGTTCATCATTTAGCAGCCAAACTCTGTACAGAACACTTAACTGAGGAGGTTTGAGTGTAGCTGCCTCTTGCTCCTCTTTAACTATCTAGTTTTTCAGTAGTAGGTAAAACCCTGCTAATTGCAGTAACCTATGAGCTATGTCCGTATGTCAATCCAGGGGAGTTTCCAACCTAAAAGTGTCCAGACTCTCAGGAGGAGATAGTAGTGAAGGCAGTTGGTTGTTTATTGTCTTTGGTTCTCGAAGAGGGCCAAAATGACATCACCATAATAAAGTGAAGTTTCAGTGTGTCCAACTGTGGCTGATCAGACCAATACAAGCTTGGAATGCTCTACCACAGATTGGGCACAGATAGTACATGTGAATATTTGAAATGATTACTCCAAATTTGTGCATTCTATGTTTCCTTTGTGCTGTCTCAATTCTGCTTTGCTCACAGAGCACAGCACCCTTTCTGATGTAGGCATACCATGCTGAGCGGGTCCTGTGCCAGTCTGTCAAATCCAAAGTTCTTGAGAGAGACCTTGAGAGTGTCCTTGTACTGCTTCTTCTGACCACCACGTGATTGCCTACCTTGTATGAGTTCTCCATAAAATAGTCTTTTGGGCAAGTACACATTTTGCATTCAAACAACATGGCCAGCCCATCAGAATTGAGCTCTCTGAAGCATAGTTTGAATACTTGGCAGTTCAGCTGGAGCAAGGACTTCAGTGCTGGTACCTTATCCTGCTAGGTGATCCTTCCTAATCTTCCTAAGGCAGTTCTAATGAAAGCAATTCAGTTTCCTGGCATAGCACTGGTAGACTATCCATGTTTCACAGGTATACAACAATGAGATCAGCACAACAGCTCTGTAGACCTTCAGTTTGGTAGTCAGTCTAATACCTCTTCTCTCCCAAACTTTTCTTTGGAGACTCCCAAACACTGAGCTAGCTCTGGCAATGTGTGCATCAACCTCACTGTCAATGTGTATATCCCTGGAAAGTACACTACCAAGGAAAGTGAACTTATCCACACCATTCAAAACTTCTCCATTTGTTGTAACCAATAGTTCCACATATGGATGGTGTGGTGGTGGCTGATGGAGCACCTGGGTTTTCTTGGTGTTAATTATTAGACCAAAATTAGCACAGGCAGCAGAGAATTGATCCATACTGTGCTGCATCTCAGCTTCAGAGACTGCATTGAGTGCACAATCATCTGCAAACAGAAAATCATGTACCAACACTCCTTCCACTTTGGTCTTGGCTTGTAATCTTTTCAAATTGAAGAACTTAACATCAGTACAGTAGTTGACCTTTATACTTTGTTCATCCTCATTGAAAGCGTTTGACAACATGGCTGAAAACATCATAGTAAAAAGCATAGGAGCAAGCACACAGTTCTGTTTCACTCCATTGGAGAATGGAAAGGCACAGGACCTTTGTCCATTATCCAGAGCCCAGGCAAGCAAGCCACCATGAAATTGATGTACAATACTGATGAGCTTCTCTGGGCAACCAAATTTTGATATAATTTTCCATAAGCCCTCAGGACTAACAGTGTCAAAGGCCTTGGTCTTTCATATCAAATAGATATACCATGTGCACATTATTGTTATGTTTGTCCTTACATGTTGACTCCTTGTCCAAGTTTGCTAGCTTAGACTAGCTTGAAGGGAATAATATGAATTTACATATTGCCTACCTTCTTTGCTTCTTTAACCAAATTTCCAGGTTGACAGCACCTTGCCAGCAAAGGTCCAAATAGTCAAAGGTATGGTTTTCCTGGTAACAATGTTATGAGTGTTAGACTATAAGGAAAGCTGAATGCCTCAGAATCAATGCTTTTGAATTGTGGTGCTGGAGAAGACTTTTGAGAGTCCCTTGCGAGCAAGGAGGCAAAATCAGTCAAAACTCAGATAAGTGAATTCAGGCTATTCACTGGATGGTCAAACACTGAAGCTGAAGCTTAACCACTTTGGCCACATGAGAAGATAGGACTCATTGGAAAGGGCCCTGATGTTAGCAAAGATTGAAAAGAAAAGGAAAAAGGGGAAGGCAGAAGATAAGATGGATAGATAGTATCATGGAAACCCTAAATGAACATAAACTTGGACAAACTTCCAGAGATAGTGGAGGATAGAAAGGCCTGGTATGCTATGGTCCATGGAAGCATGAAGTCATGACCGAGCAATAGGGAGGCTATTGAGGAATTTATAATGCAACTTGCATCCTTGTATGCTAAATGAAATTTGAAAATTTGACTTGCCAGATTTTGTCAAGGAAGACTGTAGCTAGTGTAAAACCCAAGTGTCCACTTTCACTAGGAGGCAGACTCACAGAATGGCTATAAACCCACCCTGGAAATAACCTTTAGCCAGCCACACCATTTACCTGGGTGAAGCCAGAATAAGTCCATGAATTCTTTGCATGAGCCTAATCTCTGCGATGACAGCACTGTTGAATTGCATCCTGTGTCTTAGAGAAGAACAAGAATACTTGTCAGCTACTGTGGCATTGATCCAGAAGCAGTGAAATGCCCTACACATTCCCTTCACATTCTCCTGTTCATAGTCATGGTAGCCTAGTGGGAATTACAAACACAGTGGGGGAGGCATGGTGGCAACAATAGGGAAGTGTGAGAAAAGTGATCAGTGATTGGGGGTTATCTCTGGTGTTGGTCAAAGTTTCCGAAATCCAGGTGATGGCATCCAGGAGGTTAGTGTAGCTGTCCAGCTCCTGGATGGTTCTAGGAGGCTGGAGTGCTGGAGCTATCTGTGAAGTGTTTCAAGACAGTTTTCACAGCAGAATGAAGTTGGGAAAATGTCAGCAAACTGCTCTGCCTAACTACCAGTGGATAAAAAAAAAAACTCCCTCATCTCCCAGGGTTTTTCTTCAGGCCATAGCACCGGCAGAAGTGAAAAACTCACCATGACCTTCCCCTTCCCCACAGTTTGAGGGGTCATCAATATTCTGTAATTGGTGCAATTGGGAAGTACTGTATAGTTCAATCTATCCCCAGTGCTAGGAATGAGAGAAATAACAGATAAAGATGGGAAAGCAGAGGTCAGGTGTTTGGGGGTAGGACTGAGAATTTATCATAAATTCTCTAGAATACTATCTTAAACAAATGGATGCTGGATAGAAGTGGGTTTCATCTTATGAGCACTCAGACAGGCTGGCTGGGTCCTGGTGAAAACAATAATCTCCAACTCATCCTCCTGTCCCTCCCTTCCCAAGAACTTTTAGGACCAAGACCAGTAAACCAGAGAAGGATGGGTTAACTTTGGGTGTGGATGGAAAGAAAAGTTTTATGGACCTGGGAGAATGTGTGGATGACTACATTTTGCAAATCTTTAAGTAGACTTCTAGGGAAACTTCAAAACTCCTAAGTCAATGCCAGCCCTAGGAATCCAGGAACAAGTGTGGACTCTGTCCTTTCTTGGAGATTTTGGGAGGTTAATTTCCCAGACATCTGCTGTAAACTCATTTGCTGAGCTGAACCTGGTTTACCATGTCACAGATTGACGTGCCCAAGGTAGAATGGAAAGAGTTAGCTCCATTATATTTAATGGAGGAGATGTCATCCGTTAAATAAACAGATTCCTTAGCCTCTAACTTAAGACTGACTAAACTCCCTCCTGAGATTCTCAAGTTTGGAAGTATAGTGTCTTCAGCTTCCTGTATTCCAGTTGTTCAGGAAGGAGGGCATGAGAAGGGAATAACTCCCGTGTCATGGAGATGTCCTGGAGTCCCTGTGCCTAGCCTCTCAATTTTTTTTCACCCTAGGGCAATGCAGATGGAATTCTGTTCCTAGATCAGAAACTCCTGCCTATCATGATTCTTCCAGTTTCTGTGAGGACAAGGTAGACAGCCAGACTCTGCCAACCCAGCAGCCAGGGAGAGCTTTTACAACAGAAGCCCATAGGCACAAAGTCAGTCAATCAACATTTATTAAGCAGTCAGTGCTCCAACATTAGGTTAGCTTCAATAGTTTTAACCAAGAAAACAGAGTTTCTCCACTAGCCAGTATCACAACTTCCATATGTGGAACCATAGGTTACAGTAAATGGAGAAATTGTGACTGCTGTAGATAAGTTAACTTATCTTGGTTCACATAGATGATGAGATTAACTTAAGCATTGCCAGAACTAGCTCAACGTTAAGGGAGGCTCTGAAGGAAATTTTAGAAAAAGAGGTATTAGACTGCCTACCAAACTGAAGGTCTGAAGAGCCTTTGTGCAGACTTCATTGCTGTATGCCTGCGAAACCTGGACATTCTACCAGCACCATGTCAGAAAACTGAACTGCTTCCATCTGAATTGCCTTTTTAAGATTCTGAAGCTCACCTGGCAAGATAAGGTACCAGACACTGAGATCCTCTCTTGAGCTGAACTACAAAGCACTTAAACTCTGTTGCCAAGAGTGCAACTCCCAATGATCTGGCCCTGTTGTTCAAATGCTAAACTTAACTAAAAAACTATATTATGGAGAACTTGAACAAGGCAATCACTCCCAGGATGTTAGAAGCAGTACAAGGACATCCTCAAAGTCTCTATGAACAAACCTTAAAAAGGTCATTATGTGTTTCTATATTCAACTGTGTGTGTGTGTTCGGGGGAAGGAAATAAGAATTTATATAGGACCTACTTTGTGCTAGGAACCATATATGCTAAGTGCTTTACAAATATATCTCATTTGATTTTATAACAACCCTGGGAAATATGCATTGTTTTTATTCCCATTTTATAGGTTAAGAAAGAGGTGAAGTGATTCGTTCTTGGTCTTGTTGTTTAGTAGATTAGTTGTGTCAGATTCTTTTTGATACCACTTGGGGTTTTCTTGACAAGAATACTGAGTGGTTTGTCATTTCCCTTTCCAGTTCACTTTACAGATGAGGAAACTGAGGCAGCCAGGAGTAAGAGACTTGCACAGAGTCACATAGCTAGTAAATGTCTGAGGTCACATTTAAACTCAAGTCCTTCTGACTCCAGGGCCAGGGCCCTAATCCAGTGTGCCACCTAGCTACTTCCTTTCTCCTTTTCAGAGAAGAGTGAAAATCATCATTAGGTCCATTCTTCTTGTCCTTTTACCCTCTGCTTGCATACTCTTTTCTTGCAACCCAATTATAAAAATAGTGAGCTCCACTCTTTTATTCCTCCTTTGTATACTACTGTCTTCCTTTTACCCTTCTTTCCTTTTTCTTTCTTCAAATCCTCAGAACAATCAATCTATCCCACAAGTCCTCTGTTTTACCTATTCAATCCTTCAATACACTTTGACATTAGTATATTAGCATTATATTATCATATAGCTTCTTCCACTTCTTCAAATAAATGTACCTTTCTAGGTTTCTCTTTAAGAGCATCGAGGTAGTGCAGTGGGTAGAGCACTGAATGATGTAAAAACCACTTTCTGTAGAGTTTTATATAATAGTACAAGCAAGAACATTCTGTATATCTTCATTTCAGATCCTTTCTATGTTAGGGCAAAGTGAGCCTCCTTTTCTTAACTGTATAACTTGACTTTCAAGTGCCTCATTCCATCCCAACATCAAATCTGAACTTAGAGTGCTCATATTAGAGTCACCTCCAACAGATCCCCTGAATCTGAATATGAGGGCTGAATTTTCTGGGCTTTCAACTGCAACTCGGGACAGAGGTCTACAAACCCTGGAATATTCTGTGTTGAGTAGCCCTGCAATAAACTGGTCACTGCATTGATCACATGACCACTCCAGGTGGCTTCCAAGGTCTAAACATTGAGTTTCTAACTTTCTCAGGTGAACTCACCTGCTCTTACTGCTTATGGACACAAAGTCTTTCCAGCTACACGTCTCTGGTCCTATTGGGAAGACTTGTTTACCTGTGCCTGTACTGATTTTGTTGATAGGCCCAGTCTCCAATTGTCTATGGGCTTCTGAATGATTTTTGGTGCAGTTATAGCATGGATGTCATGCATCATAGTTTCTAATCATTAGTCGATCTGGTACAAGTTCATGTTTTTGCTAGAGCAGGTGTGAGAGATCTGCCTTCATTGGAAGTTTACAAAGTAATGTCATAAAGATATTCAGCATCGATTGCCTCTGCCCCCCCCACCCCCGAAATATCTTAAGCTCTTTGTTCTAGTTTACCTTATGCTTAACACCATCTTTCTAACTTGGACTGCTTTTTCCTAGGTCTGTCTCTCAGTTCTATAAACTTCAGCTCTCTGTTTCATTCCTTCCAGTTTTATTTCGTGGGCTCCAGGCTAGGTCTTGACTCCTTGACTCTGGTTGAGCTGGGCTCTGTACCTTATATGTGTAGATCTTATTCATCATGAATAGACTATAATCTCCTGGAGGACACAAATTGTGTCCTTTTTGTCGTTGTTTTCCAAGCCTCCAGCAAAGCTTCCTCTCTTCCTACTAAAATTTTTGTTGAATTGAATTGAACCTGTGTAGAGCTGAGCTGAACTGAACTGAATTAAATTGTATGGAAGATAACAGGTGTAAAAAGGCCCTAAATTCATGGCTTTCTTCTGCCTCCTTCTGGATCATAGCTAGTATGACTACTCCTAGCAATGACACCAGATAACCCTGCTCTCAGTTCAGGTTCCTTTAGAGTAGTTTCTTCAATAGTTTCTTGCTGAATTGTACTGTAATGAGTGCTGTCACTCATACAACATAAGGATGTTAATGTGAGGCTCAAAGGAAGGCAGAATTGACATCTCTAGCTTCTTCTCTGCCTAGCCTTCTCCAAAGGAGGCTTTATTTCCTTCAGAGAGGGGAAGCTAGAGGTTGGGACCAGAACCAGGGTAGAATCACCTCTCTGTTTCCTTAAATATAATTAGTTATGGGGATATGGTTTTCATGTTTTCATAAGAAGGTTAACTTCGGATGGCTATTTCTTAATTAGGAAGCAGGACTCAAACTTTACATCCAAGGTTTGACTCCTGTCCCACCAAATACCAATTCTACCATGAACAAGCACAGGTAGCCAAGAGACCCATTATCCAAGTTGACAGCAAAACAGAAATCAGAGAAAGCATACAAAGGAGACTATTTGCCAGACAATATAGAATGAAGGAGCTCTCCTTTTGGAAGCAAGGTAACTGTTCCACCAAGAAAGACAGCTTTAGTACTCAGTCAAGGGGAAATTCCTTGAAGTCTCTAGAGTTTCTAACACAAAAACTGAGCATAGGGACATGATGGAGAATGTCATTTTCATGTCAGCTTGCTCTCAGAGACTTTTCCTTCAGCAACTTGAAGTGGGGTTGATATTGTTCATCTTCTCTCGATACTAGAAGCCAGAAGCTCCAGAACCCAAAGAGATTGAAGAGCCCAAAGAAACTAGAGAGACTCTTAGAAAGTTCAGACTAGAAAGACTTAAAGAGAATCTCAGCTCTTTTCTCTGGCCCTTCATGCAACTGTGAAGTATTGATCTCTTACAAGAAGAGAGAGTCCCATACCAATGGACTCTAGGATTCAGATTACATATAGATCAAATAAGAGAATATTTAAAGAGCTTTGTAAACTGTAAATTACTATATAAAAGACAGTTATAAAGATTATAAAGATAAGGATAGGTGCTGAACCTGTCATTTCATTGGTGTAGGAAACTCTCAGATGAGAAAACTCCCTCTACCAATGTAGACTGGCACCTTCTCTGCAACTTAATAGTCTTAGAGTTAATTGGAGCACAGAAAAGTTAAGTGACTTATCCAGGGTCATACAGGCAGTATGTGTCAGAGGCAAGAGTTGAATCTAAGCCTACCTTGACTGCAAGGCCAGTTCTCTGTCCAATAAGACACATTGCTTAGAGCTGTTTTATTATTAATACTGTTGTGTTTATTATTTGCAATTGTTATATATTATAATTATAATATATATTATTTGCAATTATATTATTGTTTACAAGACCCACAGTCTATACTTCGGTCTATGCTTCCTACATCAAGCTTCCAGAAACTGTCATTTCTTTTTCTCTTCTTTAATGCTACAATCCGGTCTCTTGCTCAAAGGATCATCAATATTTAGGGGAAAAAAAGCAACCCCTCAAAATCCACCAACTGCCCCTCCCCCCCAAAACCCTATAGAGACCATCTAATCCAAATTCTTTATGCTATACGTAAGGAAACTGAGGCTGATAGAGATGTAATGATTTGTCCAACCAAGGTCCCACAGGCAGAAAGTAGCAGAACTAGGATTCCTCCTGCATGAGAGAACGCTTCTCATCCGCACTAACCTGCCGGTCAACATCAGCTGGTCATTTTGAAACAGTTAACTTGAAACATTCAGTGATTTATTTTTGTAAGCCAGCATCATGCTACTGTACTTCTTCTCTTCACTAGCCTGGTGTGAGGTGAGGTTTCTTCCTCCCTGTAAACCTCTCTAGTTACTTGCTAGGATGGGACACCTTACACCTTCACACCATTCATAAAGTCTCCTTTGACTGACATAGGGACTCAACAGGAGGACATGATAGGAACGATGTTGAGGACAGGAGAAAGGAGCTGAAAAGGTTGATGCAAGGGGCTAGGTGTTGGTGGAGTTGGGGCCTCTTATGGCTGTAATAATTGCTGGGATGGTTTCTCAATTCCAAGTTCCCTAGTCACTCCTTTTCTTTCTTTCTTTCTTTAGAGCCCCAAGATCTGCTTCCCCGTTTTTTCTTCTTCCTCTTCTCTCCTCTGTTGCTTCTAATTCTGATTTTCCTCCTCCACCCAACAAAGAACTTATATTCTTTTCCTTGAAGCAAACATACAGACATAATTTTAAAAAATTATTTTCTCAGTTGCACGTAAAAATGTTTAATGTTTGTTTTTAAAAATTTTTCAATTCCCAATTCTCTCCCTCTCTCTTTCTCCCCTCCTCCTTAAGAAGGCAAGCAATTTGATACAGATTATACATATGCAATCATGCAAAACATATTTCCATATTCATTTCTGTTTTTTAACTAGTAACACAGTCCTTGTGTGGTTTATTGCTTAGTAACACAGGAAAGTAGACAAGGATAAAAGGTTTTCTTACCAAGATAACTCAAGTTTCTATAGTGCTTTATGCACATTATCACATTTGAAGTTCAAAGCAACTCTGAGGTAAGTATCATTACTATCCTCCCTTTACAGGTAAGGAAACTGAGGCTCAGAGACAGCAAGTGACTTGTCCATGGTCACATAACTAATAAATGATGACTCAAACCCAGGTCTTCTTGACTCTGTGAAACATTACGCTCTCCTTTTGGAATGATGCTTATTGGAACATTCGTGAAAACTTACTGAAGCCATAGTTGTAATTCTTAAGGTATCTACCTTTTGAATCAGTTTCAGGTGGAAATCTATGTGAAATGGCAAGAAATGGAGAGTAATTATAGCTAATATTTATATAACACTTAAAAGTTTTGCAAAGTGTTTTACAAATATCTCATTTAATCCCCAAAACAACTCTGTGATATAGGTTCGGTTATTAGATGAATTATGCAGATGAGGTAAGTGAGGCAGATAGAAGTAAAATGACTTATTCAGGGTCACACAAGCTTGTAAGTATCTGAGGTCATATTTGAACTCATGTCTTCCTGACTCCAGGCCTAGTGCTCTATCCATTGCACTACCAACTCCTTCTAGCTCTGTAATGAAGCCCTAGCTCAGAAACTAAAGCTGGAGAGAGAAGTCAAAGAAAACATAGACCAGTAGAACAAAAAATTGAAAATCTAGAGCTGT
>CM053770.1:309594845-309618847 GCA_028658325.1 Potorous gilbertii | reverse complement strand
AAGTTACTTTGTATAGTTGACACAGTAGACCCTTATTGGTCTTTTTTCCTAAGACTTGGTATTTTCCCTCCTTTAGATACTTTGTCTCCACACCCTCTCAAAACCTGCCACATACGTCTCTTGTCTATACCTTTCATCCAATCCAGCTGCCTTTCCCCATTTGTGCTTTTTAGTGTTCTATCTCACCTACCCTATAAGCAAAACTGGAACTGGGACTGAGACTCTAAATGTTCAGTCACTGTGGTGATTTCACTGTCCTGGGACAGTGTTTTAAGATTTCTTAATAAATCTTTTGCATTTATCTTGTCCTTTCATTTTACATGATACAAAATGCTAGCCACATCCCAGGAACTATGGTCTGGACATACAACAAACAATAGGGGATTTTTTTCCACTTTTGTTCTGATTCTTCACAACATAACTAATGTGGAAATGTTTAATATGCCTGTACATATATAGCCTCCATCAAATTTGCTTGCAGTCTTGCAAAAATTGAAATTCAAAATCTTAGAGAAATTTCTGCTATACTTTGAAACTAGAAATTCTAATATCAAAGAGGAGAGGGAGTGTGTGAAAGGCACATGAAAATGCATGGAAATGAGAGATGCAGTATGAGAGAACAAGAAAGCTAATCTGACTGGATCATAGTGCTAAGTTTTAAGGCATTTGGATGTTAGTAAGCTGTGTATTTGACCCTCAAGTTAACCGAGAAAGCAAAGAATGACCTACAAAAATCTGCTAAGTCAGATCTTCTTGAATTCAGGCCTTATGCTCCATAAGTAAGTAGATAATTTGAAGGAGAGAGGTAAATCTTGCTGTTCTTGGTCTTTGTTATTTAGTCATGTCCAACTCTGACCCCATTTGGGGTTCTCTTGGCAGATATTGGAGGGGTTGGTCATTTCCTTCTCCAGCTCATTTTCTAGCTGGACAAATTAAAGCAAACAGGGTTAGGTAACTTGCCCAAAGTCACACAGCTAGTCAGTGACTGAGGTGAGATTTGAACTGAGGTCTTCTTAGCTCCAAGACCAGCACTCTCTCCACTGCACCACCTAGCAGCTTTGTCCTAGTCACACCAAATTGAGTACATAATGTTCATAGTTTGTGGTACTCCGTTGTATATGGACCAAGAGGATGAGTACCTGAAGATTATGTTATATGGCACAAACAACTTAATGTATATAGTGTTAAGACTCAGGGGTCAGGAATTTCCGAGTTTGAATTCTACCTTAAGAGACACCCAGAGCAAGCATTTAACTTCTCTCACCTCAGTTTCCTCTCTGTAATATGGAATAATGGCAACTCTTACTTTAACAGTATTGCTTGTGAGGATCAAATAGTCTAACAAATCTGAAAGTCCTTTGCATACCTTAAAGGGCTACATAAATGCTAACTATTACATAATGAATGGTTGAAACAACCAGGAATATTCAATCTGAAGGAGATATAGGGGAGTGACCCAAGATGGGTCTTTAAATATTTGAAGGGCTTTAATTCCATTAGACTTGCTTTTCAGATTGCTTTATTTAAGAGTTGGGAGATGAAAGAGATGCGGAACTAACAAACAGCCAACTTTCCAACTTCCCTCCCACCCATTCCCTTCAAAAACATGTTTACCAATCTCTGAAATACTGATCCCATCCTTCCCTGTTCCTATATACCCCCAGGATACAGAGAGCTTAATCGTGCAACTCCTAGACCTTAAAACAATTTGTTGGGTTTGTCATCTCTAGTCTCTCACCTCCTCTGCCCAAGGATGGGCTAAGCCCTTCAGCTTGAATGCATGGTAGAGCCCAGAGGGGTAACAGGGAGAGAGGAAAATGCATCCCCCTCTGTGAAAGGAGATGGGGAATAGAGAGCAGTGAAATGAGGACCCCCATAACTGGGATGACTGAATGGAGGAGGGCCTGCAGCTAGGGGAAAAGGCACAGGTCCAGCAGGGAAGGAACCAGCTGCCTCGAAATCCTCCCGGGGTGAGTTGCTATTGCTGCGTTTGCCCTTTTGACGCCGGTTACAGAACCAAACCCGGACAACCTAGAAATAGAAGAGAGAGTAAGTGTGAGGGGACAACCTAGAAATAGAAGAGAAAGTATAAGAGGACAACCTAGAAATAGAAGAGAGAGTAAGTGTGAGAAAGAGAAAGAAAATGTGGAGTAAGAGACGTGCTTATTGCGATGGAGGATTAGGGAAAGCAAAAAGAGTTTGAAACCAATTGAAGGAATACTTTGGGCACATTGGTTAGGCCTGTGGGTGACCCCACTTCACCCCTTCTTTACTTCTTCCTTCAGTGAAGAATGAGGACTTTGAAAAATGGGTAAGGCTTAAGGCAGAGTTAGGCCAGTGATCACAGAAGGAAATAGCTATTCCTTAGAGGACAGCAAAAATGAATAGGAAAGGTATGGAAGCAGTACTGCATGTCCTGTGTCTATTATCGCCTCCAATTCATCATGTACATTATATGTAGTCATCAATTCCATTATTTGTTTTGTCACCCCTTGAAATGCATCCTCTGGGCTTTCCTGGTTATGTTGATGGTCCTAAGTTCAGGTGTCATCTTATATTCATCCCTTTCCTTCGATATTCTACCTAAGTTCTGAACAATTCTTCCTTTGTGACTTCTTTCATATACATACCCGATCCTTTCTCTCCATTCCCATTGAAACCTCTGTAGTCTAGGCTGCCATGTCCTTATAAACTTTTACCCTGAAAGCACTTTCCTACCTCCTGTGTCTGCTCTTTCTCTCATCCCTTGCTATCTCCCATCAAGAAACCAGGATAATATTCCTCCAAACACTCCTTTTACCCATGACATGGCTTTTGTTAAAAACTGACAATTAACTCCCTAATTTGTACTGCTTGCCTTAAATTCATCTATTGCAGAAACATTGAATGCCTCCGTGATTTTGTCCTATTTGCCCTTTCTTTATCCTTCCTCATTTGTCATCTATCTGCTGTTGAGTCATTTCAGTGGGGTTGATTCTCACTGACTGATTTTCTTATCAAGCTCATTTTACAGATGAGGAACTGAGGCAAACAGGGGTTAAATGATTTGCCTAGGGTCAACTAATAAGTTATGTGAGGCTGCATTTGAAAATAAATCCAAATGAGGTGAGTCTTCCTTATTCTAAGCTCATACCTCTATCCACTTTGCCACCTAGGTGCACCATGAATCTTCCCAGTCTTTTTTAAGAGTCCACTTTAAAATCTCCATTTCCATTATGCAATGCAATCTTTCCTGACTTCTATTCTAGTACCAGATGTACTATATCCCACTCACTCTCAATCATATTAACAGTTTATAACCATTAAAGCATAAGTAACTCAATGCATCCACATTTATTAAAAAATGTTTATTGAATTTAACTATAGACAAAACCATCTATTTTTCATGTTTAGTGGATTATAGCTTATCTCCTCAACTAGATTCTCAGACCCTCAGGAACAAGACTTTCTCTCCAAGTATCTGCTCTACCCTCAATCTCTAGTTGGCCCTATCATTAAGTCCACAACCCCTCTCATATTAATAGTGCCTTAAAACAATGCTGACAATACAGTATCTAACAAATATCTGTATAGTGGCTGGTTATGGTAGTGTAGAATATTAAGAGTTGGAAGGGACCTTAGAACTTGGTTTAATGTCAAGAGCACTTACTGGACACCAGGCATCAGGAGAATAGGTTTGTTGCAACTCTGCCATTGTATGATCTGGTTCAAGTCACTGCTCTAGTCCCTTGTTTTTTTTCCTTGATAAGAGATCAGACTAGCTCATTCCCAAAGTCCTTTCTACTGCTAGAAATTTATGATCCATTGGCATAGATTTCAGTCTCCTTTCTCTTATATTCCTAGTGGAATCATTTGAAGTTTGACACCTCTAGCTCACTTTCCCTGGACTACCCACTACCAAAAGTTAGGAAGGGATGGCATCTGATTGACAGGTTTTGTAGAGTATCATTGATTCATTAAGAATGATGGGTGACAAGTGATGGTAGATCAGAGTGAAAAGGTTCAGAAAATCAGAGATGAGGGAAAGAGACGGTAAAGGGTCAGTGAACAAATAATGGAAAGAGGAGTCCAGAACAGGACCAAGAAGGAAGTGGAGTGTCTTCAGGTTCTTAAGAAGAGTTAGTAGCACTCACATCTTTCTCAAGGCCCAGCTCCTCTGCAATATTGCTGATTTGCTGAAGTGTGGGCTTAGGGCACTGGAGAAACATAGTTTCCAGGTTTCCCCGAACTCCATTCTCAATGCTTGTACGCTTCCTCTTTCTGGCTTGTTGAAGGACTGTCTCAGCCTTGCACAGCTAAGGTAAAAAGGGATGAGAAAACAATAACAATAAAGAAGTGGAACATTAATTGAGTTCTCTCTTCATAAAGGATAAATGTTGTTCTGAAGAATGGAACTCCGACTATAGTTGTAAAAACAGTAATAATTTATTATCAGTTCACATTGAGATAGCAGTCTTATTGCCATTTTACAGATGGGAAAGCTGAGTCTCAAAGGTTCATGTCAAAAAATGAGTCTAAATTTACTGAAATGACATTTACTGAAGCTGAGTGTGCAGTATTAAGGGTATGGACTGGTGGAAATAAACAGGGAAACTGACACACATTGAATTTTAAAAGTACATGGGTATAGTAGAAAAAAATAATAAACAGACTTGGATTTCGGATACCTGGGTTTAAATTCTGTTTATACTTACTTATAAGTGTGTTTGTAAGCAAGTCTCTACGTGATTATGTTTCTTGGCTGTAAAATGGGGATATTAACACTACTCACCTCATAGGGTTTGCTTTGTGAGGAAAGAACTTTTGTAAACCTTAATGCACTATATTAATAAGTTAAAAAAGAAATGATCCACCAATCCCCTCAGGCTTATTCTACCACCCCATCAACACCCTTTACCTCCTGAAGGTGGTCATTATCATCTGCTGCTTCTAGCCACTTCTGTAGCAGCGGTCGTAGCTTACACATGTTCTTGAAGCTGAGCTGTTGTGCCTCAAAGCGACAGATGGTGGTCTGGCTAAAAACTTTGCCTGGAGTTTGGGGAGGGATGAATTGATGTTGGGGGAGCACTGTAATGAAGGAAGGCCTAAGGTCCCCTATTCCTCTCAAGGACTCTGATATCTAAGCCCTCCCTCACTTCTATCCTCACTGTGGACCCCAACTCCTCATTTTTCTCACCTATCTGTCCAGTTCCTAGTTCTTTCAAGGCTTTAGGGAAAAGACCCATAGTCTCATAACTCCCCCCAGCCCCTGCCCTCCCTCTTTTAGCACTCCCAGAATCTAGCTTCCCCACCTAAGGTAGGGCTGGACCCAGGAAGTTCTGTCCCTGGTTACAAATGAGGCTGTGGAGAAAGTAGTCCTCTGGGTGAAAAGTACGGAAAAGTACCCACCAAAGAGAGCCCCCAAGGTGATGCCCACATCAGCCTGGGTATAACCCAGAGTGATCCTCTTTCGCTTTAGCTCCTTGGCAAACTGCTCCAGTTCCTCTGGGGAAGGGGTCTCCTGTGGCTGCTGTGGAAGTTTGAACAAGGGATTTCAGAAGAACAGGAAAAACTTAAACAAATAGGAGATAGCACTCACACCAAATCTGAAATGGATGGGGATAAAGTGATCTCCTTTCTTTACCATCATCCTCAGAAAGTGAATAAATAAATGAACACCCTAGGAACCCTTACTCCAACTAACTTTTTATAAACAAACATGTTTAACAATTTTCTCCCTCTCTTTAATCACATGTATACTTTCACTCAATACTTATTAAATGCCTATTATGGAAAAAGCACCTGGGTTAATAATACCCAATCTGTTACCAAATACTGTTTATTTAATATACTTTTATTGATGACACTATGTATTATTGGGGACAGGAAGATCATAGCACACAATGCCTGGCCTTAAGGAATAGAATCCAAGGGGACAGAGACATACAGATATAAGCAGAACACAAAGCAGGATTTAAGTGCTTAGTGAATGCTTTGGAAATTCAGAGGATGAAGACCTTTTTTTTTCTTATCTTGGGAGCAGGGAAGAAAGAGAATCAGGGAAAAGTTTGAAAAATCATAGAATGACAGGATTTAGAACTGAAAGGAACTCTTAGAAATCATTTACACTGACTGCCCCCATTTTACAAACAAGAGACCCAGAGGTATGAGGGGAAGCTCATAAAATTAATGTCAGAGTTAAGATTTAACCCAGGCCCTGACTCCAAATCCAGCATGCTGCTCTCTGCTACTGGTACTGGTACTAGGTTGCTATTTCTCCATCCATGCACACATGGGGGAGAAAATTCTAAGCAGAAGAAAAAAAGGTTCAAACAAAAGCTTGGACCAAAGTAAAAAAAAACAAACAAAAAACAAAACAGGGAACACTTTAGAACAGTAAATAGCCCAGGCTGACTGGAAGGGAGTAAGAGTGAGATTGGAAAGGCAGGTTTGAGCCAGATATACAGGAGGGGGAAAAGGAAGATTTGTTGAAGGAGAGTAGGAGGTGAGAAGACTAGGTGATAGGCTATTTCAATAGTCCAAATGAAAAGTTAAAAATAGCAGAAATAGGAAGAATGATCCCAGAGATGGATCTGGATATAAGAAAGCGGAAGAGATGGAAATAGCAGTACCATTAACACAGGTCGAGAAGTCATATAAAAAAGTATAGGCAAGGGATGGGAAAAAAAAAAGACTGAATTTTTTATATGTAGCCATTCAAAGCACTAGAGGGAACTTTGGGGAAAAAAAAGTTCCCTAAGGAATTAGACATTAAAGCAAAGTTGAGATATAAGAACATGACTGGAGAATGAAGATTTTTGAAGTCACCCCAGGTGACAGCTGAAAAGCTGGGAGTAGACCTGTATTTCTTTATATTTCAGACAGACAGAAGTTTAATAAGTAAGATCACACAGAAAATAAATGTCTGGTCTTCCTGACTCCAGGCCTGGCATTCCACTGCTGCCACCTAACTGAGGGGTTGAGTTCAATTCAACAAATATTTGTACTGGTATTGAGGATACAGGACAAACATCAAGCTTGTTAAGAAGGATGAGGAGAAAGTCTGGCATTAAAGAAGTTATTGATGACCTTGGAGATTCTTATTTCAATAGGACCAGAAAAACAGTTTGTTAGGATGGAACCCCCAAGCAAGGAACATGTTTTAGTGAATATAGATAGTGAACACAGAAAACTACTTCCTCCACTTTATTCCCATTTTGAGAAATCTGACAGTGAATGGCCACTTTTAAAGCACTGTTTAGAGGAAAGAGGAGATCTGATAACTTCGTAGGTAGGAAAGGAAGAAGAAGCAAGTGGAAAGGGAGAGATTGAAATGCCAGAGGGAATGACTCTGGAAATAAGTGAGATAGTGATCAAATACTAAGGTTCAGGTGGGTTAGTCAACCCCTGAGGAAGAGATATCCTTTCTTGTCCTCTAAGACAGGAAGGATAGGATGAGTAATGAGAAAGAAATCTGGACCTAGGGAAGAGGGATCATGATGAAACTTTTCAGCCAATAATTGGTTCCAAGTCTTCATCCCACTACAACCAATATTATATCCCGAGGTCAGATTTTCCTAAAACAACTTTCTCATCATTACTCCACTATATATACATTAGCCCCCCGCCCCCTCCACAACACATTTTCTATATGTAAGACCAAATCCTTGGCAGGGCATTTCTAAGATCTTCTTACCCACCCACCCAACCATATTTCCTACCCCCTTATCATCCCTCTTTATACACATCACAGTAACATCTCCTCTGCCATCTTTCTCAGGTTATTCCAGCACAGTCGTCTCAAACCTCCCCCTTTTCCCTCTCATCCATCCAAATCTTTGGCAAAGCCTAGCTCAACTCCAACCTAATTCCTCCCCAGTTTCCTTCTTTCCAAAATCCTTTGCAGGTACAAAACATTCCTATAACGTTGAGTTTATTGTTCTCCAATTGTTTTAAATGACTAGACTTGGTCTCTCCAACAAAATGGGAGGTTTCTTGAGAACCAGTCTCCTCTCCACCCCCCAAGGAAGCACTTTAATTTTCCCCTGACTTCTTCATCTAGAAGTCAGTTCCTGTCAAAATAATCCAGTCAGCTCTCCATCAGGTCACTCCATTGTTCCAAAGCCTTCAGAGCCTCTCTTATGGTCTATTTGGTATAATATACATTCCTTATCCTGGCACTCGACTATCCCCCAACTCTCAACTTCAACTTGCAGTCTCCTTTCCCCCTCTCCACCCCTTCACATTCCAGTCAAACTGGAATACTTATTCATCTCTTTGTTTCCTGAATGTACTTAATCACACTGTCCCTATATCTGGAATGAACTCATCCAAACTCCTCTACCTTAAAAAATCCTTGCCTACCTGGAAGGTCTAACTGGTCCTGATCAAATTCCACCTTCTGCACTTCCTGTTCCCTTTTAAAATTTCTCACAGCATTTTATCTGAACTTCTTAAAATTTATGTCTCATTTCATATCCATTCTAGTTTTACCTACCAAGAGAGGTAATTGTAAGGTTAAGGACAGATATTATGCTTTATTTCATGCTATTTCCAAGTGCCAAGATCAGTAGGATCTCATAAATGTTACTCCAACATTTGCAGCTCTCCCAAATTGATGGAATCCTTAGTGAATGATTCCCTAAATACTTGGATTGCATATTTCATACAATCCTAAGAGTTGAAAGTGACGCTAGAGATAAACTGATACCCAGAAGTTAAGCAATTTGCAAAGAAGGTGACGACGGCAGAGCCAGCTTTCCATTCATCGTTGCCTCCCAGAAACAAAAGTCCTCTGGAGTCACTTCAGCTGCATTTTAGGTCCAGGGACAGACTCTCCCCAGAATTAGCATCCACAGAGTTTTGGGTACTCCACCCAAAATAAGATACCAAACAGTCCCACCCACCATTTCCAGGGAACAATACCTTAGGAGAAAGAACGCTCTATCAAATGGACCAGATAAGAAGGTTAAGCCTGGGGCCACAAACAGCGATATACCACCCAACCCAGTCTGCAGGAGACTTCAGGGGGAGGTGAGAGGGGATGGGGATGGGGATGAGGTATGGTGGTAGGAACAGATACACAATTATTTGAATACAAACTAAAAAAGGGTTACAGAACTTCCAGAGGAACCCAGAAGATTTTATTAAGTCTAAGCAAAAAGTAGATAGGCCTCAGCATTCCAGCACTCATCCATCCTTCCTCCCCACCTCTAACTTCAGGCATCTAATCCCAAGTATCCAGCCCTGCTTTTTCCAGTGTCTCTAAAGACCTTGAAATCTTATTCTACCAACCCACTTACCAGTTTAGGATTTTTCAGGACCCCCTGTCCACCCCTGGAGCAACTTTTCCACAAACCAGAAGATGGTGGGTTTCTTTGTGGCCTTTGGAGCTCAGATGTCCCCGACCTCCTCCTGCCCAGATCTCACCCAGATAGCTAAAGTCTTAGCCCTTCCGTCCCCTCGGGGATCTCTGCCTCCTACCTTTCCTCATCACCAGTCTCACCTCTTCTCCACTCTCCACTGGTTCAATCTTGGTGACTCGAGCAGTGGCGCGGGACTCTGGGGAGCTGTCCTCGGAAGGGCTCTCTACCCCGGGTCCTGCTTCGCCGTCGGGGACTGCGATCTCCTGAGCAGGCTGGGCCATCACTCCCACATTGGGCTGAGGTTCGCAGTAGACACCCCCTCCCCACATATCGTACAAGGGGTGGTACGGTGCCATTCCCCATCCGTCGGGTCCTGGCCCTGCTCCAGCCCCACTGGGTGGGCCTTGAAAGCCGGGCCAATTCCAAGTAGGCTCCGAACTCCCGGCCCCGCCACCGCCCGGTGGTGGCGAGAAATATTCAGGAGCCAGGTGTCCGGCCATGGGGAAGCAGGACACCCCGACCCGGGGTATTAAAGACTGAGAGCAAAAGGGCCAATCCGACCCCTCCCTCCACAATCCCACCCACCCCGGCCTTGACCTCTAGCCCCGCCCTTGCCCCCGCCCCAGGTAGGGGGAGGGGGAGAAACTGAGGCAGCAGACGAGTCAGCGTCTAAGGTCACCTAGACAACTCAGCTACATTCCTATTCATTTCTAAGGGTCTCCCCAATAGGTTTTCTTCGTTTTTCTCCTCGACTCAATATTTCCTCTGAACAACATCTTGTCCCCTCCGCACCCCACACTGTGGTTTCTCTTCATCAGAGATGTGCTCAAAAAACCAGACTTTGTTTCCCATGTAACCGCACTCTTTATTCAGGGACCCAGATATCCGTTGCCCTATTAACTAACTCTGCCTCTCAGGCACCCAGGCAAGGAGGTATCTTCTAGTTACTTTATGAATTAAATGTCTATCTACTCCCTAACCATGGGACTGCCTTCCCCCAAATGTCACCTTTTCTCAGTACCCTAGATGTCATTCCATTCTTCTCACCCCCAATACTATATTCAGGGACACAGCATGAGCATCAGCTCCTCTGGGGCTCAGAGATCCTCACCCAGTTCCCTTCAAATACCCAAGCAAATGCGTCTCAGTCTGCTCTATCCATCAGGGACCCAAATGTCTGACACCCCACCCCAGTTCCGCCTTCTTTGCCTCTCCAATCCAGGTATCCAGCCCCAGGCTATTGAGAGGGGGAGGGAGGGAAAATCTCCGGAGTCAGGTTCAAAGGGGCTGGCTGGGGAAGGGGTGGGGGAAGGGAGGACAATAGCTTTGGCTGGACAATCCTGATCCCCTGAGGAGGCAGCTCTAACCCTAAACAAGTACTCAGCCCTTCAATGAGCCCTGATGGCTCCCCTGGGGCCAGCTTCCTGCCCCCCAGCTTCCACTACCCCCATACCCTGAATCTCCCTCCAGGACACAGACACAATTGTCCAGCTCTATCCCATTTCTCTGGCTTTTCTCCCCACCCCCCTGATAACCAAGGGTACAAGTCCTCTTCTCTTAGCTGCTCTTTTTTCTCTTCCTCTCCACCTCTTCCATTTCAGAGAGCCCAGATTCCTTCTCCCTTTGTTTCTTATTTCTTTTAAAGAGACATCCTTAGTTGTTGAATAGGTCAGTTTAAGATTCTTCCACTCAGGGGAAGAGTTGATTTGGCATTGTGTTTTGTTTTTCACTTCTCAGGGCTAGTCAAGTAATTAAGAAGTTCAGAGGCCAGGGACATAGGATGCCTCATCTCTCCTTAAGGGTCTCTGGCTTCTTTAATCTATGCATGTCCCCCAAGGTTCCTGATGTGCTTTGGAGCAGATAGCTCAAAAGGAAATCTTGACATTTTTAGTCACTGGAAAGTAACCCCCTACAATATTCCACCAGATAGAATCCACACTTAGAATGTAATTCTTTTGGCACAAGCCCGGGTTAACTCCTCAAGGAGAGCTCACACATTATTAAACCATTATGGGTCATTTACACTTTTGTGCGAATGAGTTTTGGATCCAGAGAAGAAAAAATGGGGGCGGGGGCATAATTTAGAACAAAAAATTTCAAAATTCAAATTTTCAAGTAAAATACTTATTATCTACCATAGGCAGACATTACATTTTTTATTTTGTTGAGGAAGGACCTACTCTTTTCCACTAAAGCACTGTATTATCAGTC
Organism: Potorous gilbertii; assembly: GCA_028658325.1. Classification (NCBI taxonomy): domain Eukaryota; kingdom Metazoa; phylum Chordata; class Mammalia; order Diprotodontia; family Potoroidae; genus Potorous; species Potorous gilbertii. The sequence continues at coordinate 309,607,292 of CM053770.1, read as the reverse complement.
AGACTCCAGGTTGTATCTTGGTTCTTATATCTGCTTCTCCCTGGATGTTGGGGAATCCATGAATCTCCAGCACTTGTGTATTTGTGTCTCCCCTGTGTCTGTCTCAGGTTATAGGTCAGCCTGTGAGAACTTCTCTTGCCTAGAGGGTATGAGAGTCTCCTATCAGTGTCTTCATGTTGGTATCTCTGCATTTGTTTCGGGGTATTTATAAAAGGTCTCTTATATCTCCCTTCATAGTGCATAAGCTCATGAATATCTCTGGATGTGGGCCACCTAGGTGTCTAGTTTGTATACAGACAGGTATTTCCCTGGCTATGCAACCTCCTTTCTCCCCAATTTTTGTACACACACCTGGCTGATTACACACTTATGTATACTGGCCTGTGCAGTTTCATTCCTATATCTTGTTATAGTAAAGAGTTAGCTACTCTTGGGATGAAGATGAGGATGTAACATGTCTCTGGAGGTTACTGGGGGAGTTATGAAACTGGAGCCATATTCACTTCCCTTTTCCCCTCCCCTATATGTCCTAGGATGAATGTATGGAAGAAAGGGTTAGTTGAAGAATTCTAACAGGGGAAGAAACTGGGGCCCCTCCCCAGCCATCCTCACCTCCCTTTCACCCTCAGCCATCTCAACCCCTTTGTCATGCATCAGTCCTGCAGTCTGCAAATCTGTCTTCCAGTGGAGAAGGGAAGGGAAGAGAGGAGGGCCTCCCCCATGGTGAGGAGATCAGGTCTCAGTCAAGACCCTCACCTTTATAATAGAAAATATTCAACTCCCTGCCCCTAGAAGTTCACAATAATTGATTATATAATTATGATAGGACTTGGAAGGAATTTTAGAATTTTCACAGATGAAGGAAAATGAAATGGGGTTGGTGGGGAGAACTGTGTGCCATGACTTCTAGGCTAGCAGGAGGGCTCTTTGCTCTATACCACATATACTCACAGGTGTGTTATGCTAAAATTGCTTTATGCATAGATGCATTTGAGCTTCACAAAAGCTTCTTTGGTAGAAAGAGCAAGTAGTATAGTCAGAATAGAGACTAGGAAACTGAAGCACAGAGAGGTTAATTGACTGGCCGAGTAGTAAGCCAGGAGGTATTTGAAACAGGACAAGAAGCTAGGTGTTCTGACCCTAAGTTCATCACACTTCACTATGCCTTCTCTGTTCAAATACCACAGAATCCATGATGGGCAAATTTGCCTATATGTCCCTATATCTCCAGAAGTCACCTCTTTCCCACAAACCCTTCAGTTTTTCAGATGATAACTGATGGCTTTTTAATTCCTGACACTACTCTATTTGGAAGAGGGTACATGGGTACCAATAGTCATGCGGGGGAGCTAGATACTTGTGTGTGTGCTCCACTGGGGTCTATACACCATTGAGACCTCTAAAATATTAACTCCTCCACCCCCACAAAAAAAGTTGAGTGGACCCCCTGTTCACCCTGTTGGAAAATCTTAAGGGAAGACCTGGACAGTGGCCCAAATGGATGGATTGAGATCCAAATCTTTAAAGTTCCTATAGCTAAATAAAAGGGGAAGTCATTCAGGTCCCTGGACTGTTGGAGGGTATAAAGAGAAATTAACACCAGAAATACAGTACTCTCAGGAAACACTCGAAGTCCCTGATGCCCCTTCTCCACAGATCATACCAAACCTGGGGTGGAGACCCCAAAATCTAGAGGGTTCTCCTTGGTAGGGGTTCTGGATCTTTCAGGAGGTACTGGAACAAAGAATTTCAGTCCACTAGAGCCACCACCCTTAGTCTCTTTATCCTCTGTTCTGGGATCCCCACAAAAGTTGAAAAGCCAAGTCAAACTTGACCTCAGAAATTTCTCTTGCAATGTTCTGTTAAAGTGCAAAGCCAGAACATCCTAACACAAATGATGAAAAAACAATGAAGTGAAGACTTGGGAAGTTGCAGCAAAGAAATTTTATCTTACAGCTTGTTGAGAGAGAACGTTGCAGCAAAGAAATTTCATCTTACAGCTTGTTGAGAGAGAACGTCGTTTCCTCCATCAGACTTTAGAGTCAACCTCTCAAGGAGAAGAAGCTGACTCAAATTCACTGTGTGGCTAGGAATGGAAAGGAGCAGACAATGATTTGAGAAAGAATGAAAAGAAAGCAAAGAATGCCTAGGCTAGAGTACTCTTTGCCCTTCAATCCCACAGACTCCCTAGTTAAAAGGAATGAAATAGCAGATCGGTATGAGAGATGGGAAGGAAACAAGTTGGCATCAGAACAAGACTGGCTGGGCCAAGGGGGGAGCTGGTTCAATTGACCCTTGAGCTTCTGTCAGTGTGTCTGAAAGGCAAGAGAAAGGAAGAAAATTAAGTCAGTCGCCATCTATTGGAAGGACCTCCTTAGAACTTCCCCATGCCTGTCCCTATCAGATTTATTCTCCTGTGAATTAATCTTCTAACCCAGCAGCACATATCCTTTGACCACAAATGCTCCCCTCCCCCAATCATCTTACCTCAAAAAGAGGAACTGGTCCTGTAGTTATTATCTAGGGGTTGGAGAAAAAAATTATGAGAAATAAGACATTTCTGGGTTAAAAAAACAAAACTAAAAGAAGCCAAGGAAATGTAATCAGAGAAATCATTCCTCACCCCCATGTCCTTTCTTTTTTCTCTCTATGAACTCTCTGGTAAAGAAGAATAAGAAGAATGAGAAATATATACACTGCCCTGGAAAGTGTTTTACATAAATCATCTCATTTAGTAAAAAGACAGTATAATGGAAAAGACAAGAATCAGAACTTGGGAGATTGAGATTCCATTTCAACTCTGCCATGGCTCAGGCAACAAGTCACTTTTCCTAACTAGCCGTGGTTTGTGGTTTCTTCCGGTCCTTGATATGAGTTTCTTTCTAGCCCTGCTTCTGACATAATGGTTTTCCCCTTCATCTTCCCCTATCTCTCACTCACTTGACAGCGACAAATGTTGAGCTCCTTGATCCACTTCAGTGGGAGGTAATAGTGAAGAAGGGAAAGATAAGGAGTAAATTAGGAAAGAAGGACATAAAATTACATGGAACATTAGAGCCATAGTCTCTGTCACCCACCCCCAGACCCAGATACCTCCTTCTCTGGGAACCTGGCAGTTCCACGGTTGACTAATAACTTCTCCTGCTCTCAACCAAAGAAAGCTCCTTCTTCCTAGCAGGAAAGGGGTGCGGGGAATGGGCAAGGGCAGTCTAGATAGAATCTCCAGTGAGGAAAAAATCTGGGGACAGGTAGCAGAATCCCAGGTTAAAGGCTGATGAGTAATTACATGTAAATATGTATATTTGTAAATAAATTTATATATATATATATATATATATATATATATATATATATATATATAATGATGAGTAATTACATGTAAATATAAATATATTTGTAAATAAATATATATATATAACTATATATATAGTTCCTACACAGAGAGAGAGAGAGAGAGCAGAGACCCTTACCCAAACCCACCCCTCAAACATTCTCCTTATTTTCAAAATGTCTTTTCTTCCTTCTCTATCTCTTCCAGATAAAGACACTTGTAGTTCTCACAAGAACCAGTAATAAAGAGGCTAGGCATCCCTAAATGATCCAGACTGGAGGGAGTTTAAGCTGATGTAGCTCTGAAAGGGAAGAGGACTTTGATGGACACTAATTCTTCTCCCACTAAGACTGAGCCTCTATGACCTTCTCTTCTACCACCTCTTCATGACTGCTTCTCACTCCAGATCTTCATAAAAGTTCCATTTAGTCCCTGATGTTCCACAAGACAAGCATATTTGGGTTCTTCAGGGAAGACTTCAACATTCACATAGCTCTGATAGACCCCATCCCCTCATAGTTGGACAGATTGAGATTCCTGGGTCCCTTTGCTCATTGGTTTCCCATCCTGAAGCCATGTCAGGGTGATGTCTGGGGGATAGAAACTGAATGCTTGGCATTTTAGGATTGACTTCTTACTGAAGACCAACAGTGGGTGACATACACTGATGGAGGAAGAAAGAAGGCTAGAATTTGTATCTAGTCGCATGGGGTAATCTTTACCAGCAAATTCTTAATAAAAAATTGACAATACTAGAAAGAGGAGAATTCAGGTTAGAGATCAGATTTTCAATCCCCTAAATCCCTTGCCATCTGGTCTACTAGATCCCAAAGGATAGCCTAGACCCCTAAACATATAGCTTCCCTGTAGAAGTAATGAATCAATCAATTACCACCTTGAACTGAACTCTCCCAGAGATAAAAGCTTCCAAATCCAAAGGGGCAAAGATCGGGGGGTTGGGGGGGCATGGAGATATGACTTCTACCCTCTAACTCAGGGAGCTCCTAGTCTAACAAAGGACTCACAGTTCTTCATCCTTAGGATCTCCCTGTCAAAAATAATAAAAAAAGAACCAAAAACAAGAGAGAAAAAGCTCAACATGAACAAAGCATCCTACTAAAAAGAATTATGTGAACTTGGTGCTGGAGAGGCCTGGTAAAGGAGAACCAGGATCAAGGTGAAGAGAAAGCAGTATAAGTTTCCTTAAAAGCCAAGTTTTGACTTGTAGGTTAGAATTTTGTTGTTGTTGGGCGTCTAGGGGGTGGGGGTGGAGAGTTGATTAGTGAGAGCTTCAAATTGTGGACAGAAAACAATTACAATAGATTCTGGAACAGTTTTTCTTCCCTCCAGTGGTTCATCAGCTGGGTAGGGACTCCAGTTCTTGGTACCTCTTTTCTGTAGTGTCAACACCCTTCAAGGTATTTTCCAAAAGGGTAGAAACAAGTCTGCATCAAGAAGTCCTGCTCTGGGCCTGGTCTCTTCTGGTAATCCCTGACTTCCTCTTGTCTCTTTGTCTTGACTTGGGTCAGGTTGAGCATCTCCAAGTTTAAGGACATAAATTCCTGTCCATCATAGCCATGCTGCCAAAAATTAGGGCTTTTTTGGTTTCCTTGAAACTCACACATAGCCATGGCTTGGAGAGTGTGAGACCCTGGAATCTCCCCATTCCAGATGTTTAGGGAGTCACCCTCACCCAATGATTATTTTTCCAGGATTCTCTTAGCTATATATGGTCCAGGATTGGTATTTTCCAGGTTGGGAGCAAAGGTAGGTGTGTTTCCAAGTAACTGGTTTATTTCACAGGAGTGCAAAAAATTAAACAATTTTTATCAATGATAGTTCCTGTGGGGGGAAAAAGACCTTTCAGTAGATTGAAAGTTCAATAAGTTAACAATGTGACTTGACAGCTTATAATATTAATAATAAATATTAGAATGAGTTGACTTAATAGAAGCCCAGTGCTCAGATCAGGGAAGGTGAAAGTTCTGCTATATACTCTGTCTTGATCAGACCACATCCCGGGTATTATGATCAATTTGAGATACTACATTGACTTAATGTCACAGGGCCTCAGTTTCCTTATCTGTAAAATTAAGGAGTTTGGACTATAGATGGTGCCTGTGACAAGCAGACTTATATCCAGAGGAGGTCAAAGCAGGGCGGTGACACTATTAGAAATCATTCTGGAAAAGTCTGCTGAATGAATGGTGGATGTTTAGCCAAGAGAAGACAAGACTGAGGGAATGTGGTATTTAAAGTACTATCACGAGGAAAAGGAATTAGATTTGTTTGCGTAGCAACCAACACTCCCACCCATTCCCAGTATCAAGTAAAATTTCAGTTCCATGTAAGGACAACTTCTCATTCAATCACTTAGGTATGGAGCTCCCCACACTGGAAGTCCTTATTCAAGGTCAACATATCTACTTGTCAGGGATGATATAGAGTAGATTATTTTTCATATGAATTGGAATAGATACCCTCTGAAGTTCGACCCTAAGATTCTGGGTCTATATCTTATCTAAAGAAAGGGAGTGTGAAGGACTGGGTGGAGTTATGACTGAAGGCCTGCCCCTTTGGGGACTGCATTTCTATATCATACTTTAAGGGGCCCAGGGTTCATAAAATGATCGGTTTAGAGCTGGAAAGGTTACTGGGATTTTAGATCTATAGCTGGAAGGGACCGCGGATGCCATTTGGTCCAACACCGTCATTTGACATACCAGAAGTCATCCAGTCCAACCCCTTATTTGACAGATGAGAAAATTGAGGGGCAGAGAATTTGAAGTGATCATGCAATATCAACACAGGTGAGAAACAGCAGAGATGGAATTTGAATTAAGCTCTCTGATTCTAGAGCCTTTCCCATTCCCCACTGTATCACAAGGTTGAAGGGATCCAGGCGGGGGTAGGGGGTGGGGGGTGGGGGAGAGGTGGGGGAAATTGAAAAGAATCTAGCATGGACTACCATTCCTATTGCCCCAAAATCTTAGCCTTGCAATCTTAGAGAAAGCTTCTCTCTTGTAGTCCTCCACAGCTCACCGCCTTTCTGGTTTTCATATTGCTTTTCAGGTTGATAATAAGGCCCTCAAGCTTCTAATCAGTCTCTCCCAAGATCAGGGCCCTTTCACCAGGGACTAGGGAGAATGAGGTTCTGCTCTCTGGCCCGCCTTGCCTGGCCATCAAGGTACCCCAGCACAGTATAAGAGATTTGCCTTTGGCTGCACTGAGGCTATGGTGAAGTCATATGGCCCATGATGAGTTGCTGAGAAACACTTGGGTGGGGATGGGGGGGATTCACCCATTGCAACCCAGAACTAGGAGAAAGGGTATCTTGAAGTGAAATCCAGACTCAGAATTCCTCCCCAAACCATAACATGGCATGCGTGTGTTATGTGTGTGATACTAAAGTTAGGGATGTGGGATAAATATTGTCCTATACATACTGCAGCAGGGTCAGATTTACAGTCAGAATATGATGAAATGTTTTTATAAGGAAACTTCTAGGGCGCGTCCTGTCCATCAGACACAATCCAGACCCAGAGGAGGTTCCCAATACCTAAGGGAACACTGTGTGGGGGTGGAGGGGAGTGGAAGAGAGAGAGGGAGAGGTGCACTAGAATAGCTGATGGAGCCTTTGAAGACAGTCCAGAGTCGGAGTCCCAAATCGGAACTGGGGGATGGGGCAGTGCAATCCGTGCAAACCCAGCCACCTCCAGCTCTCCTTGCACTCTCACACTCATGAGTGGAACAGAAACAGCCACAATAGGGTGGTAGCCGGAGACCCAGGGAAATAGAATATTTGGACGCCCATCTCTCTTAAACCCTGGGGCAATGCAAACATCCTCGCCCTGGAGTCTGGAGAGCTGGAGGCAAAGATTGACTTGTTAGCTTAGAGCCTCCGGCATTTAGGGCTGATCCCACCTTCAGGAATCTTTCATTGGGCAACAGCTACCTGGTGATACTCCTTTCCATCCTCCCCTACTTCCCTCCACCCACCCCACCCCCTAGATCCTGGGAGATCCCAGCTACCTCGGGGCAGAATCTAGGCTAGTGTGTAGGGAACCGAAGTGTAGATTCTGCAGCCCACTGAGGCTTTAGACTTCCTCTAGAAAAACCGCTATCTGGAGCAGTTTTAAAAATTAAGTTGTGGGGTCTGGGTGGTTTTAAGGGCACAGAGTTGCCTGCTGTGCAGCCGCTTTACCACCCACCCCCAGAGACACTGGCCTTTGGGCAGAGATACCTGGCTAAGGTTTCTTACAGCCTTAAGCTGAGTTTGAGGTTTGTCCAGATCTGTGATTTCTTTGGTATAGGAAATCGTCAGGGTGTAGGAAAAGGACACTATCAGAGTGGATTGACATTAGCTACTGTTCTGCGATTTACCAAATCAGAGATGTTCAATGGGGCAGTAAGAAATAAAGAGACCAGCACATGAGTTTCACTATTGGAACGTCTGGGAACTGGAGCTAGAAGGTCGCTTATGCTCCTTTTGCCACCAGGTTGTTGCTGCGCTATAGTTTCACAAACTTAACTGTTCTAGGCCGGTGGAAACGAAAGGTTGTCTAGCAAAACTTTTCCTGCCCCCATGTATTTGAATCCGAGTATAGAACAGGAGACGTGTATGTGTGTGTAAACATATGTACTTTATAATTTATTTTTTATATAATGTGTTACTATTTTTTTAAATTTACTTTTCTGGAGAGGTGGAGGCCTGATTCTTTTTTTTTTTTACTTTCTTTTTTTAAAATTATTTGTTTTCAGGGTTCTACAATCACTTCCATATAACTTAGATTCCCTCCAACCCCATCCCTCCACGAGAGGAGATGGAATACAATTTTATATAGGTTCTACACATACATTCCTATTAAATACATTTTCACCTTAGTCATGTTGCATAGAAAAATTAAAATGAATGGGAGAAATCATAAAACAAGTCAAAACTTAATACAGAAGAAAATGGTCTGCTACATTCTGAGATGGAATTCCATAGTTCTTTCTCTGGATGTGGAAGGCATTTTGCCTTAAGAGACCACTGGGAATTTTTTAAGTCCTTGCATTGCAATGAAGTTCTAAGTCTACCAGAAAAAATCCTTGCACGCTGTGGTTGTTGCTGTGTATAAAGTTCTCCTGGTTCTGCTCCTTCCATTCAGCATCAGTTCATATAAGTCTTTCCAGGCCTCTCTGTAGTCTTCCTGTTCATTTCTTATAGTGCAATAGTACTCCATTACATTCCTATACCACAATTTATTCAGCCATTCCCCAATTGATGGGCATGCCCTTGATTTCCAGTTTTTGGTGGAGGCCTGACACTGTCAACAGATATTTATTAAGCACTTGTCAGAATCTATGTTTATCTCTGGGGGATACAAATAAAGCAAAAAGAGGAAATCAGAGGGCTATGCTACCCTTTCTTCACTGAACTAGATTATCTCTGAGATCTCTTCCAATTTTATGATCCTAATATTTATTATGGGGGCAGGTAGGGGGTACAGTGGATATAGTAAAGAGTCTGGAGTCAGGAAGACTCATCTTCCTGAGTTCAAATCTGGCCTCAAACACTTACTAGTTATGTGACCCTGGATAAGTCATTTCACCTTGTTGGCTTCACTCCCACATCTGTAGAATGAGCTGGAGAAGGAAATGGCAAATGTGAGAGACAGCAAAAAGTTAAGTTTCCACAGAAGTCATTATTCATAATGGATGAAGTAATTGAGAATGAGTCAGATAATAAGAAGACTAGAGGACCACAGGTAGACTCAACCAATCAGGAGACAGTGGCCTTCAGAAAACCACAGATCTGGCCTGAGCTGGTTCAGAAATATGACCAGGAATAACCAGGAGAAAGCTTTTTTTTCTTTGCATTTGCTTAATAAGCTACTTGTATATTAACTTCTTCACCTAGAGGGGAGAAAAAGCACAAAATTAGACACATTTCATATGTTAGAGAAAGGGGAAAAACATATTAATGAAGTATGTAATGGGTGTGTAAAGAAGATGGTGACCTAAAGGGGAACAGACTAATCCTATCCCCTGATGGGAGGATTTGTTTTGAATTACCCCTGTATTTAGCTCATCCCACTTCTGTACCCAGTGCTGCCTCCTCCTGAAAAGAGGGTGGGGGCCTGTTTTGGTCAAAGGGTTCAATTCCTCTGAACTCTGCGGCAATAATTTTCCTTGATACCTAATTATTGTTAAGTGTGCCTCTAATACAAATATCTCTAATATCTTTGCCAAGAAAACCACAGATGGGCTCAGAAAGAGTTGGAGGACTGAAGGGACTGAACAAGTATCTATTATAATATATTACAACCTTAAGATTTCTTCTAGCCCTAAATTGGAGGTCCTCTAAACTTAACCTGGAACAAAAGGCAGCCAAACTCTGAGCCAACTCCATTTCAGGGTCTTCTGCCTCCCAACCCATCACAGTCTTTGTGAGGAGAGAGGAAGAAGAAGAGAAGTGGTGCTCTTCCTCATTACCCTCTCTATCTGGGGGGACTTCTCAGAGCATCTGATCGATTTCGTGAAACATCATCGTGATGTAGACCACCAATGGTGCCTGGCAGGGCATTCGAACTAGGCGCTCCTCTCCTTCATAGCACTTTCATTATCTTCAACAGTGAAAGAGGTTCCTTAAATCTAGAGTATTTGGCACCAGTCCTCCCTTTGCTTTTGTCAGCTCTCACCTTCATTTCACCTTTTTGTAGCATATGACCCAGTTGATTGGTTGCTCTTACTACCCTGTCTTGATTTCTGAGTCTGTCCTGGAATAGAGAGATTGGAACTAGGAAATGTACTAGCTACCCCGGTGGAAACAAGCGCAGCACCCTCCTAGATTCCTCTCCTGCTTATTCTCTCTGAGTTCAGTAGCAGTCTAGAATTGGCTGGGGCACAGGGTTATATGTTGGTGTCAAATAATAATAACTAATAGTAATAATTTATATAGACATTTAAGGTTTGCAAAGCACCTTCCATAGCCTTCATTTGATCCTTACAAGAATCCTGTGAGATTGGATTATTATCAGATGAATATTATTTACAGATGAAGGAATTGAAGTATCAAAAGTATCCTGGCTTGCCTGGAGTCTTTCAGCTATTAAGTGTCTGAAGCAGGATTCAAACGCAGGTCTTCTTGACTGGAAGTCTCTTGCTGTATCTGTGCCACCTAGATGAACCCAGGTCTTCCTGACTCTGAGGCCAACTCTCTATCCTCTATGGCACACTGCCTCCTTATGTATTAGAATAGTTTTTCATTCAATTTTATTTTCTTTTCAGTTCCAGATTCTTTCCCTTAACCATCCTCTACATTGAGAAGGCAAGAAATACAAAACTCATTATAAACATGAAGTCATGCAAAACAAATTTCCCTGTTATTCATATTAAGAACACAGGCAAGAAAAAGAAATTTTAAAAATATGTTTCAATCTGCATTCTGGGCCTATCAGTTCTCTTTCTGGAGGTGGATGGTATTTTTCATTCTAAATCTTTTGGAATTTTGGTGGGTCACTTGTGTCGGAGTTTCTAAATCTTTCACAATTGATTTTCTTTAAAATGGATCGTTTGACATTTAAATTTAATTATTTTTTATTTTACAAGTTGATTTTTTTTTTAGAATATTGCTCTGTGTAAATTTTTCTTCTAGTTCTCCTATTCACTTCACTTTGCATGAAATCATGTATCTTCCATGTTTTCCTGAAACTGTTTCATTCATTTCTGACAGCACAAAAGGATTCCACCACATGCTATATACTTGTTCAGTTATTCCCCATTTGACAAGCATTTCCTCAGTTTCTCTTTGCCACCACAAGAATTGATACAAACATTTTTGTACATATGGGTCCTTTTCCTCTTTCTTTAATCTCTTTTGAATATAAACCTAGAAGCAGTATTGCTAGATCACCAGTGTGCACAGTTTATTAGCTTTTGGGGCATAGTTCCAAATTGCTCTCCAGAATGGTTGAACTAGTTCACAGTGTCACCAATAGTGCATTATTTCCCCACATTCCCTCTAGCATTTATCATTTTCCTTTTCTATCATTTTTGTATTAGAATAGTATCAGAAATTACAATGCCTCCCATACACACACAAAAATCCTGTTCTAATTAACTAGCACCTCAGTTGTGTTTTTTATAGATCCTTCTTAACCTTGACTGCCTAACTAATTGTATTCAACAATTCATTGTTAATGGCTGTGTAATTTATTAGAACAAGCAGATTCTATAGAAAATGCAAATAGATCTTAAATGAAACTCTGTTTTCAATTGAAGGATCCAATAGCTCTGCTTCAGAGGCTGATTTTTCCCCCCTCTTACCAGAGGTTTAAAACCTAGGTGTGATTTTCCCTCAAACAGTCTTTTTGGGAAGCAAAGGTGAAAAGAACCCTATGGATTGGATTCTTTATACTCTCAGAAATTGTAGCAGCTAGTTGACCACAATCTGGTCTAGTTTGTTTTCCTGGAATGAACTACTCTGTGCTTCCACTGGCTATCTCCAGTCCACTTTCACAGAGTATCTTGTGTTCCTCTTAGCCCCATACCTCCATTCAAAATCCACAGAGACTTCGGTTCACTTTTTATATTCTCCTGCTTTCTGTTGCAAGGGACAACACATTCACACCCATCCCAGATTCCATGCCACACCTAACAGAAGAATGGGTCTGAGATGACTAGGTCCTCCTCCATCTTACTACTAGTCAAAAGGTCAGGGTCTTTAAGGCCAAAGGAACTGAAAACCTGAGTACGCTAAGAAATGCCCTCCTCCACCCCCCCTTTCAAACACTAACCCAGTAAGTCTCCATGATTCCTGGCTTTCCAAAGACTCTTATTTCTGAAAGGACCTCCTGAATCTTTCTGGGTTCCCACAAACTAGGGCTACACTTATTTTTGATTCACTTACCTCTGTGACAATTTTTTCTGAATTTCCTATGATGATTTCTCTTCTTAATCCCATTTCTTTACTATAGCTGTCATCCAAGATGCTGTCACCCATTCTGATCTTATCATTTCATCAGTGGCAAGATTAACTCCTCTATATAGAAGGTCCCGAAATCTTTCGGTATTCTATGTTCTTACCAAACTAGACTACCATCCATCCACCCTTGTTTATCTTGCCCACTCAC
>CM053770.1:309559753-309594345 GCA_028658325.1 Potorous gilbertii | reverse complement strand
GTCCAGCAGAAGGTTGAAGAGGATTTCTCATTGGATGCTGAGTTCCTCTAGATGGTGCTGTTGGCAGACGGCATTGTTCTCAAGCCTTAAAATACTGCAAATGTTCTAAGTCCAGTGAAAAATTAATAGTAAAAAATTTGGCTTTATCTTCTACACAGGAGAGATCAAGTGGTTATCCCAAAAATGTTTTGTCAGATTCGTTGTTCACTTGTATGGACCATTGCAATGAAAGGAAAGACCTTTTTTTTGTTTTGTTTTTTAATACTGACATTCTACTAGTGTTACTGCAGAGGAGTGAGATAAAGAATACAATGGATTGTAGGATTAAAAGTTAATATAATGGAAAAGGTGATGAAGAGGCGCCTAGTGGGTGAATGGGCAACCCCAAAGAGTAGGAGTAAAAGACTGAAGAATTGTATGGTGGAAAGAGAAGATGGGCTGTTTACTTGGCAAGGGTAAAAGGTAACATGTGGAGCCAGTGCTCCACTTGATACCCTTGAGATAGAACAAATTAAAGGTCACAGGACATTGAGTAGACTCCCTTGTGAAAGACTTAGGGAGCACATAAATAAGGCTCACATAGAATGGGCAGGTGGAGATGAGTCATGATAGCGCAGTGTTGGAAAGAATTTCCAGATTTATGGTATTGCAGATCTATTTGATTTTTTAAAAAGAAATTGTTTATATGCTTTTATGTGTGCATGTGGTCCCGCCTTATAGAACGTAAACTTCTTGAGGGTAGGGATTGTTTAATTTATGTCTTTGCAACCTCAGCCTAGCTCAGTGACTGACACAGCAGATAATAAATGTTGATTAATATTCACAAGGGCACAGTGGAAGGGACAGATTGAAAGGGTGAAGGCTCAAATCTTGGCTGTGACTTTTAGCAAATAATTTTTCTTCTTCCAGGTTTCAGTTTTGCCATCTGTAAAATTAGGTTTGGATTCAGCAATTTCTAAATTTTCTTCCAGCCTATGGTGTGCTGTTAATGTTTGATACCTAAATCTCTGAAAGACAAAGATTACCTATGACACACTTTTAAGTTCAGTCTGCATCATAGACATTTTCTTCATCACTTAAGTCTAGACAATCAACAAAACAAAATATATCAAGCCTTGATGTTAGTCAGTTTCTGAGGTGTAAATCCTCAAGCTGAGGATTTAATCACTAACTCTCAGTTTGGCTGCAACACAACCTTTTTTCCATCTCTAAATCTTAGATTCTATTATAACAGGAAGGGGGGGAAGGCAACAGGAAGGGGGGAAGGCGGAAGGCATGCTTAACTGTGATTTGGTAGAAGATAACTCCCTGTGTAAAAACTCCCTCTACAGATGTGGATTAGCAATTCTCTTTCTGTTCATAGAATTAGTAGCCTAAATCATTGAGATGTTAAGTTACTTGCCTTGGTCACACAGCCAATTATTTATGCTTGCTTTGAAGCAGACCAATGACATCATGGCTGATGTCTTGTGCATGAGTTGGATTTAAGTGAGGCACAACCAGTATGTGTCAGAGAAAGGACTTAACACAGTTCTTGGCTCCAAGAATAGCATTCTATCTACTACACCATCAAAAGTCTTACTAAAATCAAGGTATAATATTTGCTGTTAATGGTCTAGAATCTCGCTCAACATCACACAGGTAGCAAGTAGCAGGGCTGGGGTTTGAACTCAGGTCCTTTGACTTCAAAACCAACCCTTTCCACTGTGTCACATTCATTCCTATTGGATGGATCCAACAATTTCTTCTATGTCTTCCCTTAAATTTTATTTAATTGTAGGTCTGGAAGAAAAGATAATACTTAATTTTATCATTGATGGATTTGAGGTATCAGAGGATATCCAAGTGTTATTCAAATCACTAGAAATTTAGATCAGGGCAGGATTAGAGAGACTGGTTTGGATATTATAGGTGTACAGGTGATACTTTGAAGCACAGCACTGGGGTAAATGAGGTTATGTAGGGAGAGTATGTATAGTAAAGAAGCCCAAGTACGGAACTTTGGGAAACAATTTTAAAATTTGTGATAAGAAAAATGGAGGAATAAAAGAACCAGGATGGTGTGGTGTCTGAGAAGCCAAGAAGAAGAAAATATCCAGGCACTGATAGTTAACTAGCATCAAAAACTGCAGAGAAGAGAAGGACTGGGGTGGGGGGAAACCTATTGGATTTGGTGAATTGGGGTTGGAACGGGGTATAGTGAATCTTGGAGAGATCTTTACCTTTGTTAATCTGTTAAAGAATATCTTTTACTTCTGGGTTTTGAATTGTTCACGTGCCTTGACCTACCATGCAAAAGAAGGATTCCTGTTTTACACAATCCAAGTGTCATAATGCTCAATTACTCTGTTGGATTATGGGGAAGTGTTTAATCCTATTGGGTGATTCCTTGATGTTAACGAATTCCGAATTCCTAGATACTTTTCTGCTGACCTGTGCTGTTTATACTATAAAAACGCCCAGCCCATATTCACCTCTTGTGTCAATTTGACCTAAAGGATGCCTGTACACCCATCTCTCATACTATATATTCCAGATCAGCAGTTCTGGGTACAAGAGATAACTATATGGAAGATGAAAAACATGTACATACTATGTATATCCTTTGCCCCTCAAAATCTTGATTTGACCTGTTAGTGGTGAATTTGACTGAATTTTCCTTGATTAACATTTCATACCAGAGAAGTTTATCAGTTATAGTCATGCTAACTTTTGAAAGAGTAGTTTTAGAAATGCAGTGGGGATGGAAGGCACATTACAAATTATTGAGGAAAGAGTTAATGGTGAGAAAGCTATACATTTTCCAAGACAATTGATAGTCAAAGAGAAATGAGAAGGAACAGTAGCTGGACAATTCCACAGCATGATCACAGAATTTCAGAGCTGGAAGGTTAGGGTTATCTAGTCCAACCCATATCTGAAAAGATATTTCCACTATAACATGCCTAACAAAAGATCCTTCAGTCTCTGTCTGAAGAGGAGAGGGAGAAGTGAGGAGTCTAGTTAATAAGCCATTTTATTGTTGAATTATTTTTGTCTTGTCCAACTCTTCCTGACCCCATCTGGGGTTTTCTTGGCAGACATATTAGAGTGGTGTGCATTTCCTTCTCCAGCTCATTTTATAGATAAGGAAACTGAGGTAAACAGGGTTAAGTGACTTGACCAGGGTCACACAGCTGTGAGGCCAGGACTGAACTCAAGAAGATGAGTTTTCCTGACTGCAGGCCCAGTAGTACTCTATTTATTGTACCACCTAGTTGCTCTTAAGCATTTATTTTTTTAACACCACAAAAAATGACAACTTGTATTTCTCTGGTACTTTTACAGAGTACTTTCCTCACACAGGATGACAGAAGTGGAGGAGACTTTAAGAGACCATCAAGTCCCCTCACTTTACAGTTGAGGTCCACAGAAGGGAAGCAACTTATCCAAGATCACATAGTAAGTTAGTTGTAGAGCTGGTCTTGAATCCAAATCTTCTGCCTTCCATGACTCATTCTATAACATTATGCTGCCTAAGAGGACTTTGTGTACATTACATACAATGAGAAAGTCATATTAACAATAGTTTTTATTAATTATAATAGTTGATACTAATAATTATTATTACAAACAATTTAAAATTCATATAAGGCTCAAGAAAATTATAAAGAGCATCACAGTGACAGATGTGGTCCTATGTAATTCTTAAGCAATTATTAAATATCTACTGGTGTGCCTGGAATTAGTTTAAGTTTCTGGGGATAAAGATACAAAGAATGAAATAATCCATACACAAAAGAAATTTCCCTTCTAGTGAGTTATTCAAGTACTTATATTAATACTTACAGAATTTTTATAAATATTTATATAAATACTTGCCACAAAACAGCTTAATTAATCCTTACAAATTAGCTAAAGCTTTCAGATGAACCTGTGACTAGAGAAGTTATTATTGACTCATGTGGAGAATGGCAGAGCTTTCTTGAAATGGAAAAATAGCCAAGAAAATCAGTAAAAAAATGATCTGTGAACCATTGCTATGAAGAAAAAATGCTTGTCATGGGCATGTCAGTACAAGGACTAGGGTACTGAAAATTGCATAAAGGTAAATTTTACTTATGAATCTCACACTTTCCCTATATAGAATTCTATATATATAATATATTTAGTTTTTAAGATTTACTTCCATAAGATTTTGAGTTCTAAATTTTCTCCCTCTCTTTCTCCTCCCCAATCCCCAAGACAGCATCCAATATGATATAGGCTCTACATATTCATTCATATTAAACATTTTAACATTAATCATTTTGTAAAGAAGAAGAAGTAAAGAAGAACTAGAACCAATGGATGAAACCATGAGAAAGAAGAAACCACAACAAAAAGAGCAATGCTTTGATCTGCACTTAGACTCCATAGTTCTTTTTCTGGATGTCACACTTTGTTCATTCATGCTTTTCTCCAAGGCCATACCAAAACCCTTATCAAAAGAAGTCCAAGTAGACTTGTAAGTTCTAGATATTTTCATCAGACTAAAGAATGCTATCTGTCATTAAGCATTTTTAAAGTGCCTACTACGTGCTAGGTACTGTGTTAAGTGCTGGGGATACAAATACAAGCAAAAAGAAAGACTGTACCTTCCCTCAGGGATCTTATATTCTCATGGAGGAAGATAATACATAAAAGAGAAATGGAAATGGAGGGGAGGAGAAAGTATTCAATATCTGAGTCCAAATCCAGCTTCAGATGCTTTTGACTATGTAATGAATGAGTCATTTATCTGGTGTCCCCAGTCAGTTTTTGAAGACTGTGAATTAGTTGAAGAACTGGGGATATTTATCCTGAAGAAATGATTATTTTCAACTATGGGAATGGCTGTCATGTGCAAAAAAGCAGGAAAACCTGTCCTGTTTGGTCCCAAGGCAGAACTAGGAGCAATGAAGTGGAAGCTGCCATAAATCAGACTTGATGTCAGGAAAAATTCCTTAAGTTATATCCAAAATGTCCAAAACCAGAATGGGCTGCTCTCAGTAAAGAGGGACAGGGTGGGAATGTCGCTTCCTTGGAAATGTTCAAACAGAGCTGGAAAACCACTTGTCCAATATGTTATAATGAGGGTTTCTTAGTTGTTGCATTGTTGGTCATGTCTGATTCTTCATGACTCTGTGGACCATAGTACACCAGGCCCTTCTATCCTTCACTGTCTCTTGAAATCTGTCCAAGTTCATGTTTATTGTTTACATGACACTATCTGTCTGTCTGTCCATCTATCTATCTAAGCCTCTGGGATCTCTTTCTCCTTTTCCCTTTAATCTTTCCCAACATTAAGATCTTTCCACTGAGTTCCCTCTTCTTATTATGTGGCCAAAGTATTTTAAGTTTCAGCTTCAGTATTTGAACTTCCAATGAATTCTTCAAATTAATCTCTTTAAATATTGACTGATTTCATCCCCTAGCTGTCCAAAGGACTCTTAAAAGTCTTCTCTAGTATCACAATTTGAAAGCATTTATTCTGTAGGGTTCAGCTTTCCACTGGTCCAACTCTCACAGCCATATATTTTTACTGGAAATGGACCTTTGTTGGCAAGCTGATATCTCTATGCTTTATCGTATGCTGTCCAGATTTGCCATAGCTTTCCTCCCAAAGAGCAGACATCTTTTAATTTCATGGCTATAGTCACCATCTATCATGATCTTTGAACCCAAGAGTGTAAAATCTGACTTATCTTCCACTTCTTCTCCCTTTATTTGCCAGGAAGCAATGGGGCAATAGTTGCCAAGATCTTAGTTGTTGTTTTTTAAAAAATATTAAACTTCAAGTCAGCTTTTACACTCTCCTCTTTCTCACTCATCAAGAGGTTTCTTCATTCTTCTTCACTTTCTGCCATCAGAGTGGAATCATCTGCACATCTGAGATTATTGATATTTCTCCTTGCAACCTTAATTCCTGCTTTTGCTTCATCCTGCCTGGTATTTCATGTGATGTACTCTGTAGGTAAGTTAAATAAATGGGATGACAATATACAGTTTTGTCATACTCCTTTCCTAATCTGAAACCAATCAGTGTTTCCATATTCAGTTCTAACTTGCTCAGTTCTATGAAGAACTACAACATCTAAAAATAACATCAAAAAAAGATGTCACATTCATCACAGGAGATTGGAATACTGAAGTAGGGAATCGAAAGATAATTGGAATAACAGGCAAGTTCAGTCTTGGAGTACAAAATGAAGCAGGGCAGAGATTAACAACATTTTGTCAAGATAACCCCATAGTCAAAGACTTATATGAACTGATGCTGAGTAAAATGGGCAGAAGCAAGAGAACATTATACAAAGTAACAGCCATAGTGCATGAAGACTATTCTGATAGACTTAGCCCTTCACAGCAATGAAAGGACCTAAAACATTCCCAAAGGACTCTTGAAGCAAAATGCTATCCACATCCAGGGAAAGAACTGCAAAATGAAGTAGACTATTTCTTCTGTTATGTTATGTTTTGGTTTGGTTTTGTCATGATTTTTCCTTTTCATTTTAATTCTTCTAAGCAACATGACAAATGTGAAAATGTGTTTAATAAGAAAGTATTTATAGAAACCATATAAGATTGCATACCATCTAGGGGAAGGAGGGGCAGAAAATTTAAAACTAATGGAAGTGATCACTGAAAACTGAAAACAAATACATTAGTTAAATTAAAAAAAAAAGATAACTCCATGGTCATACGTAAAAAAATACTCTTTTTCAACAGCCCAAAAGGAGACTCTACATATGGGCATTGCTAGATGACCAATATTGAAATCAGATTGATCATAAACTTTGCAAGTAAAGGTGAAGAAGCTCTACACAGTCAGTTAAAACAAGACCTGAAGCTGACCTATGGCTCAGATCATGAGCTTCTCATCACAAAATTCAAACAAATTGAAGAAAGTAGGAAAAACCATTGGAGCTATATAGATGTGACTCAAATAACATCCTTTATGAAAATGAAGTGATTTAAGGGATTAGATCTGGTAGATAGAGTGTCTAAAGAACTATGGACAGAGGTTCACTATATTGTATAGGAGGCAGCAAAACAAAACACGCCAAGAAGAGCAAGAAAGTAGACGACTGTCTGCTGAGGCTTTACATATAGCTGAGGAAAGTGAAAGAGAAAGTAGAAAGGGAAAGATATACCCAACTGAATTCAGAATTCTAGAGAATAACAGGGACAGATAAGGTTTTCTTGAAGGAGCAAATGCAAAGAAATAGACAAAGACAATAGAATGGGAAGGACAAGAGTTCTCTTCAAGAAAATTGGTGATATCAAGGGGATGTTATGCACTAAAATGGACAAGATAAGAGGCAAAAATGGTAGGGACTTAACAGAAGTAGAGGAGATTAAGACAAGGTGGCAAGAAAATATAGAACCATGATCTAGGACCAGACAGCCTGGAGAATGAAGTGAAGTGGGCCTTAGGAAGCTTTGCTAACCTAGGGGAGGTAATAGAATTCTAGCTGAGTTTTTTAAAATCCTAAAAGAGGATACAGTTAAAATCCTGCACTCAATATGTGAGCAAACATAACTGGAAAACATAACTGTGGTCACTGGATTGGAAAAGATCAGTTTATGTCTCAATTCTAAAGAAGGGCAATGCCAAAGAATGTTCAAATTGATAAACCATTGTGCCCATTTCATACACTAGCAAGGATGTGCTTAAAATTCTTCAAGCTAGAGTTTAGCAATATGTAAACTGAGAATTACCAGAAGTGCAGATTGGTTCTTGAAGAGGACTACCTAGGGATCATATTGCCAACATTTGCTACATTATGGTTGCTATTGTATTTGTCCTTTATTCTCAAAGAGGACCGTGGCATTAAGGTGATGCCATGACTTGCAGTTGACTTTGATTTGAATGAGGGAGGACTGTGCAAGGTCACCAACCTCACTTTCTTCTCCTGAGCCATCTGAGTTCAGTGGCCTGATATTCATCAGGAGGATTGGAGATGGCCCAGGATGCAATGGGAGACTCTGGCACTTTCAGACTAAGGTCTTATCACATCCTCACCCATTCAATGAATAGACTTCTTTAAGTAGTTGCTCAAGGGATGGCCCCTTTAATAAAAAAAAAAAAATCAAAGTGGGAGGGGAAGACCCTTAAGTTTCCTGAGTAAAAGAGAAAGAATTACAACTTAGTTATCACATCCACTCTGTCCTAGGTGGGTGATGACTTGTCCAGTCTATGAGCTCCGGAGTGCATTGGGTTTAAGGCTTGATCTTTGAGCAAGAAATGTAGCCAGTAAACCCAAAGGGAATAAAAGCAGCTTTTGGCCATGAAGTTTACTTTCCCCTAGGCAGAACACCAGAGGAGAGGAGAGGAGAGCAGAAGAGGGGAGGGAAGAGAAAAGGGGAGGGAAGAGGAAGAGAAGAGGAGAGGAGCTGCTACTCACTCACAGATTGTGTTTGTCCTTCATTGTTAAAGAGGACCATGACATCAGACTTGCATTATGGAGAAAGCAAGGGAATCCCAGAAAAAATGACTACTTTTTGATTGTGGATTACAACAAAATGTGACAAGTCCTCTTACTTGGACCCTGAGGAACCTGACTGCAAGATAGGGTAATGGACTGACTATGGGTGAGGGAGAGCAAGGATAATAGCAGCCTGGGAAAATGGAAAAATGCCTTGCTGATTGACAATACCTTCTCTACTCCCTCAATTGTCTCTTTCTTTGATTGGAGGGTGGAACACTAAACTCCTCCCAAAGTTCAGATCTGAACTTTCCAGGTAGTTATTTAGCAGTAGCCATGCCTTGTTTTGGCTCGGAGAAATACCATGCCTCACCCAGGATAAGCTAGGTCGCCTGAAATCTCATCTTCATGCTTTTTGACTGACTCAGTTCTTGATTCTCAACACCTTCTCAACTCTCGCAGCTGAAGGGGTGGGAGCAATAAACTCCTCCCAAAGTCTTTCTTTATAGAGGTCTTGGCTCTGGACATTTTAGGTAACTCTTCATTCTAATTTTCCATCAGCCTTCTTGCTTAGTTTGGACTCTATCCCACCTCCTCCTGGCTCCCCGTCTCCTTTTTAGCTTCCTTTTGTGTGTTGTCTTTCTCCATTCAAGTGAAAAGGACTTTTTATTTTTCTTATTTGTCTCCTCAACACTTAGCACAGTGCCTGGTCCATAGTAGATGGTTAATTAATGTTTATTGAATTAAATTAGTTGCCCCTTTCACAGAAATTGGGAAGTTTGGAAGAGGTGTGGATTTTAGAAGAAAGATGAGTATTGTTTTGTTGGATTTGAAAGGTTTCTAGGATCTATTGAATGATGAGGTTGGAAGCCAAATTTCAAAGGGTTGAGGAATGAGAGGAGAGAAAATGGAAGAAAGGAATACGTAAACCTTGCTTCAGCCCAATGCTTTACCTACCATGATGTTTTTGAATTCTTTCCGTCTTATAATGATCACCGAGGGCAGCTGGTGCTACAGGGATAGAGTTTGGGCCCAGTGTTAAGAAGACCAGACTTGAAATCCAATTTCTGACACTAGCTGTGTGACTCTGGGCAACTCATTTAACCTCCACCTGCCTCAGTTTCTTCAACTGTAAAATGGGGGTAATAGTATCACCCATCTCCCAGGATTGCACAGTGTTCAGCACATAGTAGGTATTAGCTAGTCTTTGTTAGTGAGTTAGCGTCACCTTGTAGCATCTACAAATTTGATGGGCATACCACCCATGCCTTTATCCAAGTCATCATTAAGAAGGTTAAATAGCCTAGGACCAAGAACAGATCTCTGTTATTTATTTGTCCAGCCATTCAATCCATTTCAACCACATCTAATGGTGTTGTCAACTAGTCCCATCTCTCCATCTTTCCCACAAAAATAGCATGAGGTGTTCTAAAATATATTTTGCTAAAATCCGAGCAAATTCCACCCATGGCTTCCCCTCAGTTCCTAGTTGAGAAAGCCTATGAAAAAAGGACACAAAGTTAGTCTTTCTGTGCCTTTTTTCAGATGTTCACTAACCATTTCTTTAATATGTTCCAGAATTTTATCAGGAATTGAAGTCAAGTCATTAGTATATGATTCATAGACTCTGCTTTCTTGAAAATGGAGACATTTACCCTCTTCTAGGGCTTGTCAAAGGAAGAATTTTTTAGTTTTGAAGAGAACTGAACATCCCTGTAGTCAGATGGGAAGGAACCAATGGAGAGGAAGAGTTTGATGATACATGACAGAAGGATGATGAATTCCATGGCTGTATTAAGGTTTTGTAGGAAGGGTAATTGGGGATCAAGGGTATAAGATGAGTCCTAGCAATGAGCTGGGAAGAAGAGAATAGATAAGACTGCTGGAAAGTTTTGATGTGAGGTGAAAAGAAGCTAGCTGAGGAAGTTCTAGTAAAACAGCCTCCATTTGTGAAAGAGGAAGTGAGGGCATATGGAAGCATGGGGATGGAAATACAGCTGGGGACTTGAGGAGAGGGAAAACTAGAGAGGGACTGAGTATGATAGAAGCACCAGTTAAGGCTCAGCTGAAATTATAGGAGGCACAATCACTTTGTCTGGATTTTATAACTTTCTCCACTAATGCTTGGTAACCTGGATGGGGACAATTATGATGGCCAGGGTCCCCCAGAGTTGGAGCAATTCAAGGAGATTCTAGGGTGGTATCTGGTAATTTATTAGGGTCATAGACCTCTAGGCCACATTGCTCTCCAGACAGTCCTTCTTTTGAATTTCTACCTGTACTGTCAAATCCAATTGTAATGTCATTCCATGTGGAAACCCTTGATGGATTCACTTCCTTTTCCTCTGGCTACCTGAAATAATGACCTTTCCCTAACTTTGACCTCATTTAATTCTTTCCTTCCACCTTTCTGACTCATTTGTATGATTATTTGTCTTGTTCCCCGACTAGCATATGCATTTTATGAGGATTATTTCTAAACTTCCCAGTGCCTCCAACCCAACACTAAATATAATACTGCACATAGAGTAAATTTAATACACTTTTGCTTTCCTTGGCTTCCCAAATCCTGTGCCTTCTTGGATCTCTTGGTTCCTTTGTCTACATCCTAGAATCAAAAGCCTTGAGTTCTAGTCTCAGTTCTGCCATTTGCTATCTCTGTGACCTTGGGTAAAAACACTTCACCTCAGTCCTCAAATTGTGAAATAAAGGATTTTGATTAGATGATCTCTAGCCCTTTAGCTCTGAGTCTCTCTGGTTCTCCCATATGTACAGAATGTTTTCCCTTGAATGTTCCAACATCACTTGATAATGGTCTTTTGCTTTTATTTCAATTGTTTCAGAAAATACTTATCTACCACTAGTTAAGCCTTCCCTATATAACAAATGGGAGGAGGGGAGTTAAACAGACAAACTGATTGAATTTGATACTGCAGACAATATTCCATGCTGATGGTTCCTCATTTTTCCACTGAAAGGAGGAATCACCTATTCATTGAAAAGTAGCTTTCCCTTCCAGCTTACCCATTTCCCTGTGTCCAGAGTCAACAAGCACTTATTAAGTGCCAGACATTATTACATTATTGTAAACATTATTAAGTGCCAGATACTGTGCTAAGCGCTGCCAATATAAAAAGTCTCTGCCCTCAAGGAGATTATAATGAAATATGGGAAACAACAATGTATGAACGATACACACAAGATAAATTGGAAATGATCTCTGAAGGAAGGCACTAATATTAAAGAGGGCAGAGAAAGGCCTCTTGAAGATAGGATTTTAGTTGAGCCTTGAAGCTCAGAGGCAGTGATGAGGAGGGACAACACTGCATAACTGAGTCAATGAAAATGAAATGGATTGTCTTGGAGGAATAGCCAGGAGGTCAGTGTCACTCAACTACAGAGTACACAGAAGGGAATAAAGTGTAAAGATTAGAAGGGTAGGAGGGTTTTAAAAGCTAAAGAGGATTTTGTATTTGCTTCTGGAGTTACTAGGGAGCTACTGAAGCTTATTGAATGGGAGGGTGACTTGTTTAGACTTGAACTTCAGGAAGACCAAGAGGGCAGCTAAGCAGAGATAGACTGGCATGTGGGGACTAGAGTCAAGGAGACCAATCAGATGGTTATTTATGGGTAGGAGATGATTATAGTCTGCATCAGTCTGCATCTGGTGGAGAAAGTGGATATATGAGAGATGTGAAGGTAGAACTGATAAAACTTAGCAAAAGATTGGATACTGAGAGAGGAAGGATTAAGAGAAAGGAATGAACCTAGATTGTGAGTGTAGGTAATTGGGAGTATAGCGGTACTCTCATCAGTAATAGGGAAGTTAGTTGGAGGGGAAAGTTCAGAGGTAGAAAATGAGAATGGTTTTGGACATGTTGAGTTTGAGATGTCTGTAGGACATCCAGTCTGAGATGTTCAATAGGCAGTTGGAGATGAGACACTAGGAGAAACAAGAAAAATAGAAATGAAATGAGATCATAAAAGAAAAATAATAGAGGGAGAAAACAAAAGGGACGAAGACAGAACCTTAGAGGATATCCACGGTTAATAGGTGCAACCTGGATGAAGATTGACAGCAAAGGAGACTGGTAAATAGGGAAAACCAGAGAGTAGTACAAAGAAAACTAGAGAAAAGGGAGTATCAAAGAAAAGACAGTGATTGACAGTGTCAAAGGCTGCAAAAAGATCTAGAGGGATGAGGATTGAAAAAATGACATTAGATTTGGCAATTAAAGAGATCATCTAGTAGCCTTGGAGAAAGCAGGTTCATTTGAATGATGAGGCTGGAAGTCAGACTGAAGAGAATTGAGAGAGGAAAAAAAGACACTGATAATAGATGGTGTTCTCAAATTCAGCTACAAAGGAGAGAGATGGGACAATAGTTAACAGGGAAGAAGAGATTAAGTGGTTTTTGGGCTTTTTTTGAGGACAGAAGAGACATGGGTATGTTCATAGGCAGTAGAAAAGCTGCCAGTAGACTGGGAGAATTTGAAGATTATTGAGAATCAGGATGATATTGGGAGCAATTTGCAATAGAAGACAGAATGAAATGGGATCACTCCTAAATGTAGAAAGATTAGCCTTGGCAAGAAGGGACATCTCTTCATGTGAAACATGGATGGAGGAGACAATGGTAAAGTCGCCACTGAGATGAAAGATAAGGAGGGGAGAAGAGGAAGCAAGCTTTGGCCATATTTTTAAAAGTGAAATGAGGAAAGGTTCTCAATTGACAAGATGAGATGCAGAGGAGTGATGGAAAGTTTAAATCACTATGTGGAGTGGGATCATCAATTGGATAAGGGAGGTATAAAGGGACTGCCTTATAATAAGGACTCTGTTGAGATTATGTAACATAAATGTGGAGTGGGTCCAGTCAACATGGTTTTCCAAGTTTTCCTCAGCAGCACGAGGAGCAAAAGAAGCAGGGGGTGGAAGTCGTTCAAAGCTAAGTTCAACAGGGCAAGATCAACTATGAATAAGGGAACAAGGGATCAAAAAGGACAGTGACTGGTTTACTGTAGAGTCAAGATAGGGAGAGGAGAATGTAGGCAATACAGGGAAGATGGAAACACTGAAGGGCAAAGAAATTGGAGGCTGCAGTAATCATCAAAAACATGGTTAGGCATGTAAGGAACAAAGTATCATAACAGATTGATGCCTCCTTCCTTTTCAAACCATTTTCAATCCATCATCAAATACTGATGAATTTTTCCATGTTTATTGGATTGGCTTTCCTTTCTACTTGAATTAATAAGGCGTTCTTTGAAATATATCTCCTTTACTTCCTCAGATTGGGATTAAAGGGTATCCAGATCTCTCCCTAGAGCCAAGGTTAAATCAACATACACTAAAGTGAGAGTAAGAAATGAGGAAGTGTGGGTGAAGTCTAAGGTGTTAGGAAACAAAATAACAGAGACAAATCAGCAGCTGGTTCTTTATTTAGAAATAAGCGGGAGGGGGAAAGGGTAGATCAGAAAAGACCAAGGATTGGGGAACTGGACATAATGGCCAGTGGAGTTTTGGGGCAGGCTGTTAGGTGAGAAGCAGCATGTTTGAAGATCAGGGTCATACTGGAAATTTTCCCCCACTTTTCCCTGCCCTTTCACAGCCAAACCTGAAGTTTTCCAGATTCTCCCAGGGAAATACTATAAATGGCTCTCTGAAATCTTTCTCATCCAATTCTGGGGTTCCTGAAGCCATTCATTTGACATAGTCTTGATTTCCAGAGTTGGGTAACTTTCTGGTCCCAAGTATATGGCATCTGGGAGCAAAAGGACCCTGGAATCAGTTCCATGTTCTCTAACAATAGGACACTCCTTGAGACAACAGCCACAGTCAAAAGTCACTCTCCTCCATGTTGCTTTAGGGGACTGCTAAAGTCCCTTAGTATCCATGGATGGGCAATTCCTTCCTGGAAGTCTTTCCTCCTGGGGAGGGAAGTAGAAGGTATTCCTTCAGAACCCTTTCATTCCTACTACATCCAACCCCTGACTTTTGGCTCCCATCTCCATGGAGTGGGCAGCAAGTTGCCAGGACCTTTCTTAAACGCTTTCCATCACCTTAGGCTTGGCAACTAGAACAGCGGTAGTCAGCTTCTTGAGCAGCCCGGTAGCTGCAACCTGCACAGGCCACATGGAACCACGCATCACAGCCATCACACTGGACCCAGGCCACTGTCTCTTCTTGCGGTGGTTGGCAGCTGAGGGCTGCACAGGGTTCCCCTCCCCCAGTTGGAGGGGGAGCTGAAGTCTGAGATGACATGTACTTCCGGGGACGGCCACGTCGTTTTCTGAAAGGGGATTTGGTGGAAAGACACAAAAAACCCTTAAACAAGGTAAGATAGAAATGTGCTCCTATTCTAAGGGATGAGTTTAGAGTCCAACCTGATTTGGTGTGGCAGACAACAAGAAGTACCTGAAGGACTTTCCCCCATTTCTGAGTAGGGCAATGTGGTACAGCAGAAAAAATGTTGGACCTGGTAGTCAAGAGCCTGTGTTCATATTCTGACAGTAATACTTACTTGCTGCATGATCAAGGGAAAATCAAAGGCTACCTAGTCCAAACTCTCTCATCCTTCATAGAAGGAAAACATTGCCCACAGAGACTGCAACTTGGCAAGAGTGATACAGGTAGCAAGTGGCAGCAGCTGGATTCCAACTTGGGTCCTCTGAGTCCAAATTCAGTGCTCGTGCTACTGTACTACACTGCCTCTCTATGAAAAAGGCCAGCAATATGTATATGTATGTATGATTAAATGCTATCTACCATTTAACCTGAGGCTGTTTCCTCATCTGTAAAATGTGCATATTTATTACCTGAATGAGTTATGAGGTAAAAGCTCTGTAAATTTTAAAGTACTATATACTTTTCTTTCTTTCCCATGTCCACCATTCCTGTTCCTCCCTGCTTTTGTTCTTATCACCCCTCCAGTTTTTTCCTCATAGTCCCCGCCAACCTCCTGTTTCTTCTTCTGTCTTTGTCTCCTAAGACAGAAGATATTGGACAATCTGTAGAGTTGAATGGTGAATATGGCTTATCTGGGCTGGAGATTTTTCCAGAGCCTTCTCTCCCCTTCCTCTCTTGGGAGCATTCCCTCTGTCTTCCTGAGCTAGAAAGAACTCCTTACAGCTCAGGTCTTCTCAGAGCAAAGGAGTTTATCTGCGTGCGTGCATGCGTGCGTGTGTGTGTGTAATGGTAGGTTCCAGAAAACAAAGATGTTGGTGAAGATGGGGACAGCTCTATGTTGCCTCTGAAGTTAGGGCAGTCCCCCGACTTACCCACTGGGAGTAACTGGAATGTTCATTCCTCGAGGCTTCTTTCTGGTTTCGGCCTGAACTCTGGGAGGGCTCTCCTCAGTTCCCCCCTCATCCTCTAGCTCAGCCAGCACCTTGTGTGCTGACTTCCGACGGTTCCGAGGGGCTGGAGGTGGGGTGGGAAGGGTGGCCCCTGCCTCCCTAAAGGTCACTGGAAAGGTCAGGCCCTGACCTTCACCCCCGACCCTGGAGAATGTAAGGGGCTGAGGCTGGAGTTTGCTGAGGCTGCCAATGGAGCTGAGGATCAGGGTGGCCTTAGGAGCAGGGGAGAGGGTGCTGAGAGGACGCTGTGGGGCCCCCAAAGGGGGTAGCATGGGCCAAAATCCACCTTCACCTCCTGATTCTCCCTCAGCTCTGGGAATAGTGATAGCAGCAAAGTCTTGGGGTCGGACTCTGACACGCTGGAACATGAAGTAGAACTCAGGAGGGCTGGCTCCCACAGGCCCCTTAGGGCCAAAGGTTAGGAAGTCACCGTCACTCAGTTCCAGTTGGTGACCCCTGGGGAGCCTGACATTGTTGACCAAGGTACCTGTAAATAGGAGAGGGGAACAGAGAGAGGGAAAGAGAGGGAGAGAGAGAGAAGATGAAGAGAAGAAAGGCAGAGAAAGGAAGGCAAGACAAAGATAACAGTCAAAAAGCCATATAGGATAGTCAATTTCCTAAGGTGAAAGCATCCTCTCCTCCTATTTCAGCTTCACCCAGATCATAACCTCAAGCACTTTGACAACAGGGATTGTTTGGTAAACTGTTAAAACTAATCATTCTTTTAGTTCAGGGAAAGGGACCAGCCCAAAGTTCCCTAACACAGAAAGTAAGAAACAAGCTGGAATTTGAATCTGGACCTTGACTCTATAAACGATGAGTTCACAGGCATAACTAGGCATTCTCTCTAGTTTCCTATCCTGCCTGGCTCCAGATAAACTGAAGGGATTGGTTCCCCCAATCATCTCAGCTCAGGGGGTTTCCTAACAAAGTTAGCACAGAATGGAAAGAGTTAGGAATTCTTCCTCTGTCCTTTTAAAATCATATTCTGTAAAGACTCAGTATTCACTGACAATAAGAAACCAATGGAGCTAGTTAGACACCCAGACCTGTTCCAAACAGAGACAGTCCTCCTAGTTTTGGGATTTCGCCCCTCACACCAATAAGGAAGCTAGGGCTTCCCTGAGGCTTCTGAGACACAGAAGAAATCTACAGTTTCTTTTGGGTCAAACATTAATAAATCTTTTGGATCAAAAGGAACCTTTCCTGAAATCTACTGACAGGATAGGCTGGGAGTTGGAAAGACCTAAATTCAAATTTGGCCTCTTAAACTGTGTGACCCTGGGCAAATCACTTAATCTGTTTGCCTAAATCCACTGTAGAAGGAAATGGCAATTATTGCAAGGGCCAAGAAAACCCCTGGATAAAAGTCCACAGGGCATGAAATGTCAGACAGTTGAACGGTTGAACAACATGATCAGGCCCAAGTAACAAAGAAAAATACTAAAGCCTTGGGAATCTGGACTAACAGTGAGCAGCAGAGGGAGTGTACCTTGGAGATGTGATCTTAAAAAGTCCCTATATTTATTTAATTTCATTGCCAACTCCTCAAAAGCCTCTGCCAGAGCTTCCCTGCCTTTTCTCTTCTAGACTGAACCCTACTCATCCCCCGTTTTTTCTTGCTCCACAATAAAATCTTTATCTTGTGTACAGTTCCTTTGGGACCCTGTTTTATACTTTCCAAGGTGAGTGAGCTTGCTGATCTGCTAAAACACAGGCAGTGCGTATGGAGTGTGAAAGAGTGAGCTCTAGTAACCTTTTGACGTTTACTAACTATGTGACCTTGGGCAAAGCATAGTTAGTACACAGTTTCTTCATTTGTATACCCTTACCCAGTAAGTCATTCCTGTAATAAAGATTATAATATTTACACTATATACTTCACAGGATTGCTGGTAGGAAAATGACCAATAAACCTTAAAGTGCTAGACACAAGAATTAAGTCACTGAATCTCAGACAACTATAAAATGAGGGTACCTCACATAATTATTTTAAAGATCAAGTGACACAGGATAAATGAAACAATTCTGTAATAAAATATAAATATGGAACTAATCTCATAACTCAACCCTGGAATTAATCTGCTCTGAGAGGCTTTCATCCATATACACACATATCACATATAGTACATTACCCTAACAGACAGCAGGTACCTTTTGGAGACAACATAAGTCTTTTGATCTTTGCTGTCTAATCTAGAGGAGGAATCTGAGTGGCAATGACAATCGGGTCCTTGGGTACTTCTCAAATCATACCATACCTATTTATACCTATCTGCCTAAAAAGAGAGCCAGCCACGTCCAGGCTCACCGTAGCTACTGCAGTCCTCCAGGCTGACTCTCCAGTCGTCACCTTGGCCTTCAGCATGCAGCTTGGCATGGACCGGGGAGATGAGGACAGGCTCACACTGGGGCCGAAGGGCCACATCACACAGGTCAGCTCTGAGGCCCAAGTGGTAGGTACAGCCAGCCCCAGTGGGAGGGTGAAAAGTATAGAGATCTCCACCCTTCCCAACCCCGATGCGAAGCAGCTGGAAGCAGGGCAACATGAGGGGAGGGGCTTTCCCCTATGGACTCCCTTCTAAAGTCAGGGAATACATAGCTCTTTCTACCCTTGGGTAATTAAAAATGGAGAGACGTTCAGATGCAAACTTGGAGTACAATTCTTGTGCAATTCACATCAGTACAACGAAAATTTGGAAGGTATTCAGCTCGCAAACCGAGGGGGACAACAACTTGGCCTTGAAAGAAAAAAATTAAGGTGTCATCCCCGGTGCAATGCAAAACTAGGGAAGATGTATCATGCTAAATTAAGGACCGGCTCATAACCCATGAAACTAACACTCGGAGTACGGGATACTATTGTATACTCATGGAACAGCAGGGGTCCACCGCTGTTCAATATTAACTTAGTTATTCCGTGCAATTGGGGGAGAGGGGGCCCTTTCTTTCAAAAGGACTTTTCCAGAGGTCCTCCCCCCGCAACTTTCCTGGCCCAACACCTCACTCTTGTCAGGGGGCTTAAGAACCTTTCAAGGTGGTGAGACGGTAACCCCGGAAATGCGGGCTGAGGATCCCTGTTTCTGGAGTAAAGCGAAGCAAGATCCCTTACCTCCCTCCCCTCTGGAGTGCAATGCAAACCTGGGGTCCTACTGCTTCCGAAGCAATGCAAACGCGGGTCCCCCCAGCCCGGGCAGCCTATGTTCGGATCAATCAGTGCCGGACAATCTCAGCGTGCAGTGCCCCTCCCTCAGGCAATACAAACCTCGACCGAGGAGGCCAGGACCCCAGTGCCCCCTCCACAGGACCTCCACCCCACCCTGTCCCCCGCGCGCACGCTCGGGCTGAAGTTTGACAGGGCTAGCAAAAGCTGACGGCTCTGGCCGAAGCCGGGCCCGGAGCGGGGCTGGGCGGAGCCTCCAAGGACAGGCGCGCTTCCAACACCTTCGCAAACTCCCCGGGCCCGAATTCCGCGCGCCTCAGATGCCCCGCCCCCTCCCGATGCCATTTCCCCATTGGACCGTCCTCAATCCATCGCCCAGACCCCATTGGGCGGTAATCGGGAAGGGCCCAAAAAGGACCCGGCGCGACCGCTTTCTTCGCTTCCCGATTGGCCATCTCATTTTCCCGGGTTTCAGGGAAAGGAGGAGGAGCTCGGTGGGGAGGCGGGATCTGTAAGGGCGCGGGGATAGGCCGAGTCCCTGGATTGGTTCACCAAATGGACGCCACGGCGCTTGCGTGTCCCGACTCACCTTCCCTCCCCATCCGGATGAAATACGCGGGTCCGAGAGCCCGCCGGCTGGCCCGCTCTGCGCAAGCGCAGTCAGTCTGTGGAGGGCAGGGTACATTGTGGCGGAGGTGGGGCCACAAGGGGAGGGTGGGGTCTCGCGCTGGGCCAGAGGGCACGAGAGTGAGTCAGTTGAGGGCGGGAAGGGGGGGAGAGGGGCAAGGGAACGTGGTGGACTAGGAAG
This sequence comes from Potorous gilbertii, assembly GCA_028658325.1. Taxonomy (NCBI): domain Eukaryota; kingdom Metazoa; phylum Chordata; class Mammalia; order Diprotodontia; family Potoroidae; genus Potorous; species Potorous gilbertii. The sequence continues at coordinate 309,574,587 of CM053770.1, read as the reverse complement.
CTGAGGGGCACAGGGGCAGGGCAAAGAAAGTGCTGGAGGTCTGGGGCCGTGGGGCGAGGGGACACCGAGAGACGGGGAAGGGGGCGAGGAGGGACACGAAGGTCCCGGGGAAGGGGGAGCAGGAGCTAGGGGAGGCGTGGGGGAAGCGGGGGCGCTGAGGGGCGGCCGGAGAGCTGCAGTTGTGACGAGACCCGGGCCGAGCAAATTAGAGGGAGAGGGAGCTTAGGACGGGGAGCAGAGTGGGTGGGGGGGCGGGGCACGGGGGTGCAGGGGAGAGGGGGGGAGGAGGGCGGCTGGAGTGGTTGGTAAGCGCCCCAGAGAGAGAAAGTGAGAGCATCAGGGTGGGATGAAAGACAGACTGACGGGGGCTAGAGATGAGCAAAAGGCTCCACATGGGCAAAGGACTGTTAGACTTCCTGCTCACCCAGGAAGATGGTTCCGAAAATTGCTATGCTGTTAATGGTAACTCGAGATCCCTGCAACTTACAGACTTCACCTGGTGCCAAGCAGTATGCTGACTCTTTGATGGGGAGGGGGAAATCTGTGTTGGGAATAATGGGGGGAGGGGCTTAACCCCCGGGTCCACCCTGAGCAAACCATCCAGTGGAGCTGCTTCCCTAGCCCTTTAATTCCATACGTGCTCACTCACCTTCAGATCACCGAATAAGAAAAGTAGAGCCCAAAGGGGAGAGAAAGGCTCTACCCAAGTCCTAGGAATGCCATGTAGACCTTCAGGGGTCTGGAGGTCTTAATCCTAGATCCTGCTTCCCTTAGAAAATTATTTTTTATCGTGGGTTTTGTGTTATGGAGTCTCTTATCAAAGCTGGGTGGGAGCCAACCACTGATTATTTCATAGATGTTCCAGTTTGTCACTTTAAAAAATGAAGGTGATAGGGATGGGGAGGGGAAGGAAAGAAATGATAACTGGATAGATGTTAAATTATCTAAGGAATTGGCAAGATTATCATAGGTTCTGTCCCAGGGATTGGTTGGAACCTTGGAAAATGAATTGGAGCTTGAGGTGTTTCTCTTGCTCCACAGGAAAAAATGGATGGCTGGAGAAAGAACCTGGAACCCCCATCCACTTTTGGGATGCTCCAGTCTTCAGGTAAAAGGGATAGGGATGGACTATGGAATTGGTGATGGCACACCCTATTTCTATACCTTCAATATCGACCTTTCTATCCTCTGCTTACTCAGGTCTCACTGGGCTCATGCCTCCATCTCATTTCCAAACACGGCCCCTTCCAAGCATGTCCAGGATCACTTCTGTCCAGTCCCCACCCTTACCCATAGGCCTGCCTTCACCCTATCATGGCTATGATAACAGTGATCGTAGGTGGGAGCATCATAGACTACAAATTTTGAGAGAACAAGATGGGGCAGGTGATAGTGAGGATCCCAAAAGAAGGACCAGGTAGGGATCTAGTTATCCTAGCTTCTGCCTGTAATTGTTCTTCACTAATGTGTTAATTATTTTTAAAAGTTTAATTGATGCTTTTTTCTTTTGTGTTCCATTAATTTCCATATATACCCTTCTCTCCTATCTTACCCAACAAGCCTTCCCTTGTAAGAAAGATAAAAAAACTCAAAAAGTTCTGATTTTTTAAAATTCTGTGTACCTTCTGCTTTTGTGTATGAAATTTGAACTGTATTATTCAATCTTGGGTATTTTTTCTTATCTCATGTGTATATCTGACTCTTATAAATTTAATGTCTTAATAAAATTATTGATTTTAGAGTGGAGTTACAGGCAGGTCTATCTTAGATCCTGTCCGCTACGGGTTTTGCTCCTGAATTCCCAAAGGACTTTGTAATAAGGCAGTCATGGATTCTGAAATAACATTGTGATGACATTAGTGCTGTTTTTCAAGGACTGGGATCATGTCTTTTATTTTTATTGTCTCATCTCAGAAGGTTTAGGACAGTTTATACAGTAAACGCTCAATAAATTATTAACCAGCCCCTATTCTTGTCACATTAGAACAAGAGGATCCATTGCCTTCTCTGCCCCTACCTCAGGATGGAGTTCAGGCTCCTCACTCTCTCAAACTAGAACACAGAAGACTGAGTATCCCTTTCCTTTTCCACCTCAAGCAGAACTCTTAGCTTCATAATGTCTTCATCTATTTGTAGATTCATAGTGTCTTCATCTACTTGTGAATCAGATATCCTAGCACTCATTGTACCATTCATGAAGTACACTTAATTGATGCAGCTATGCAATAGATGCAACTATTATCTTTTTATGTATGTGAATGCCTTCCCTCCTCACCTTAAAGTGTACTTTAAGTACACTTAAAGGTATAGATTATGGCACATACCTTTTTGTATCCCTAGCATCTAGCTTAGTATCCTACACATAAAAAGTGCTAAGTAAATGTTTAAGGAGTAGATCACAGAATCCTTACTGTTTCCAGGTTTTGCATCCTCTTGTGTGTCTAACTGACTTCCAGTTTCCCCAGAGATACCCTTTTCACTTCCTTATCCTTACATATCAGATCAGAGAAGTCCTCATAACTACCTAGATGGGAACAGAACAGCCCTCTTGTCCATCCCTTTCTTGTGTAAGACCAAAGAGGCCATATCTCATCTGTAACTTTCCCCAAAGGTCCCTGGACTATGTAGGGCCACAAGTCTTGAATTCCCAAACTGAAATGATCTCTCAGCAACTGGAAGAGATTCGGAGACTTGAGATTGAGAGCCAGGCTTTGCGGTTGGCTTCAGTCCATCAGAAGGCTCGTCTGGCAACCCAGGGTGAGGAGCTGGAAGTCTTAGGACAGGCAAAACAAGCAATGCGGGTTGAGGTAGAGGAGCTTCGTGCTGCTTTGGCTGGGGCAGAGCTCATTCGGAAAAAATTGGAAGAAGGAAACCGACAAGAGCTTGAAGAGAGTCAGAGGCTGCACAAGGAACAGGTGAATGAGAATAAGAAAATACTAGGTGTTAGTTGGGATTTGTCTCAGTTCCAGGTGGTAGGGAATTAATCTGAGATAATCACTTTAGCAAAGATCCTTTGATATTCAATTAGAATAGTAATCTATTTGGCCAGGAAGATGTTGAGAATGGAGAGTAAAGCAGAACCTGAAGGAAGCAGGGTGGGGATGTTAGGACAGGGTTCTCTGCCTTCATCCTCCTTGTTCTCTTTCCCCACTTCTCAGAATTCAGATATCCTGCGTCTCTCCCAAAACTTTCATTTACTTCTTAGTACTCAAGTATTCTACCTATTTTTCTTTTGGAACTCATGTTAAAATAGACCCCAAACACTATCTGCCTAGAATATTGCTATAGTCTCCTAACAGGTCTTCTTCCATCACTACTCCCTCCCTCTCCATTCCAATATATCCTTCACATTGTTCCTTCCTAATATTCTTTATCAGATGTATATTTGATTGAGTCACTCTTCTATTCAAAATCCTTCAGTAGCTCCCTATTGCCTAAATAAAGTTGAAACTCCTTAGTCTGGCTTTCAAGACTGTCCAGAATCTGGGCCTGCCTAAACCCTCTGGTCTTATTTCGTATTACCCCCTTCCATACACTGTATATGCTTCACCTACATTGGATTGTCCTTCATACCTATTCTGTTCTTTCCTACTTCCATACCTTTATTCAAATTGTACTCTGTGCCTACCTGAAGTGCCTCCTTGCTTACTGAATTCCTACCCATTCTTTAAAAACTAGATTAAATGCCTTTTGCTCAAACAAACAAACCACCTCAAACCCACAACTTTCCTCATTCTCCTCCCACGCAGCACTGTCATTCCTCCCTTGGACTATAAGCTTGATGAGATCAGGGACAATTTCGTAGTCTAAATTTTATATCTGCTCCAATGCCTAACACAATGCTTTAAATACAGTAGCCATTTAATACATGTTTGTCAGGTATTAATCAAAATAAGAGAGTGGGGAAGATGGAAATAGGGGCCCAGGAAGGGAAGGGAGATAGGAAGCAAAGAGAAATAGGCCACTAGGAAGGAGTTTGAGTGAGGAAGTGGGAACTTTTAGAGGAAAGATGAGAAGCTCCTTCCAACTCAGCCCCTGCTCTGTCATTCTTTTCTTTTTGAGATCTCTCAAATGACCGCAGCTCACCAGGAAGCTCTTGCTACCCTGGCCAACAAGGCCCATGAGTTGGAGGAGAAACTCAAGACCATGGAATCTAAGAGGGAAAAAGAGACCAAGGAGTTGGCCATTGTACAGAGGGAGGCTAAGATGTTACGGGAAGAACTAAGGTGAGGAGGAATATAGGGTCAATAAAAGTAGTCAGTAGCTATGTAGGAAGAGCATGTTTCTGGGGTCTTTCACTGATAGCCTTTACTTTCTCATTCCTCACCAATCTTAGTAAGGCGCATTCAGATCTCAAGGCCCAGGTGGCCCTTGTAGAGCAGCTTAGGAGGTACGTAGGGGATCAAGTCCTACCAGAAAGCAAGAACCAGACATGGGAGCAGGAGAGGAAGCAGCTGTTGGAGACCGTGCAGGTGAGAGATAAGCTCAGTGGTTTTATCCTTGGGGGGGTGGGGGTGGAAATAGAGATGTGGGTTGGGAGATTGGAGGTGGATACTGAGATTCTTTTGGAGCTGATGAATATGCATAGCTTCTGGGGGAAAATAGTCCTTAGTTTAGAAGGGGATTTTACCTTGTGGTACACAGAGACCTGAGGAGAGGGAGAAGTAGGCACATTTTAGGGACAAATACAAAGATGTTACTGTAGATAAGAATTTCCTTTCCTTGGCCAGCATTTGCAGGAGGATCGGGATGCCCTGTGTACCACTTTGGAATTGCTACAGGTTCGAGTGCAGAGCCTCCAGGACATCCTTGCCCTACAGGAAGAGGAGCTGGGTCGGAAGGTATGCTTGACTCTCTTCATAGCATTCAAGTATTCTCTCTGCAAGAGTCCCTTCTGGGACTTCTCTACCAGCCCTGTTCCTCTTGGACTCCTTTCTCTCCTCACTCTTGCCCCTACGTTCCTCCTTACTTTGTGGATTTTCACTCTTATCTTGACCTTTTTGTTGCTTAAGATAGGTAGGAGCAGTAAGAGGTTTACCTTATTCCCATGGAAGCTGTGACCTCATGTTTCTTCTTTACCTTGAAGGTCCAGCCCACAGACCCCCTGGAGTCTGAGGCAGCCAGGAAGGCTCAGGCCCTGCTGAGCCGTTGGAGGGAGAAAGTGTTTGCCTTGATGGTACAGCTGAAAGCCCAAGAGTTGGAACATACTCAGCATACCCAAAAGCTGAAAGGAAAGGTAACATCTTTTTCCAACACTCTCTCTCTCTCTCTCTCTCTCTCTCTCTGTCTCTCTCTCTCTCTCTCTCATACTTCATAGGTATATAGACTTTTGACTGGGGAGATGTGAAATGCTTCAAGGGGGAAGGAATGAGGTGAAACAAGGAAGATAATACATTTTACACTGGAGGCAGAGCCAAGATGGAGGAGTAGAAACTTCTCCAAATAGAACTCGAAAATGTACTAAAGGTCCTAGATCCATACCAGAACACTAAGACAGAGACAGGTAGGAACTGGCAGCCAGTTCTGGGTTGTAGAGGGGATCAACACCTTGGGGTGGTGTTTCCCAAGTTGGGAGGCCTGGGATGAAAAGGAAGAAGTTTAGAAGAAAGTAGTAAAGCTATGTCTTAGACCCTAGGAGTAGAGCTGTTTCTCACTTCTAGCATGCAGCCCAGCCTGCAGAGGAATAACCAGGGTAGGAATTGCAAACTTAAAGGGAGTCAACAATTCCGTCATGCTAAACCAATAGAACTTTTTAGCTGGCTGATAGGATCCGAGTTCAGCAGCTACTATTGTTTAGACACAGTCTCAGGTCAGGAACTTGCAGAGCAAGCACAGACGAAGGGGCAGCAGTTAGACTTTGCCCTAGATTAGACTCCACTGGGATCACTGAAAGCTTGCAGGTTCTCAGTTTGTCCCTGAATAACACAGTACTCAGTACTCCAAGAAAGCAGCAGCAGGACCAGCCCCTGCCTGTCCCCTCGGAGTGCCACAGAACCCAGCCCCAGCACCAAGTCTGACGTTAGGAAGCAGGTTGGAAGAATGAACAAACAAAAAGAGTATCCCATCATAAAAAGCTATTATGGTGACAAGGGCTCTCAAGACACAAGTACAGAAAAAGATAATGATGCAAAAAAATAGATATTAAGTAAAGCCTCAGAGCAAAACACAGCTTGGATACAAATTCATTTGGAATTCCTAGAAGAGATGAAGCAAGAAGTTGTTTTTGTTTTTTTTTGTTAAAAACGTTTTTATAAGTAAAATGAGAATGCTTGAGGAAAAAATTGGAAAAGAAAGAAAAGTTATGAAAGAAAGAATTGGGAAAAAAACCTCAAAATTAGTAGCTTGGCACAAGAGTTACAAAACTTTGTCCAAACATACTGCCCGAAAATTAGAATAGACCAATGATTCCTTGAGGCACCAAGAAATATTAAAGTCAAAAGACTGAAAAAAAATGAGAAGGCATCTCATAACAACAATTGGCCTAGAAAACATCAAGGAGAAAAAATTTGAAAATCATTGAACTCTGAATGCCATGACCAAAAAAATATACTTGAAGAAATGTTAAAACTGCCCAGTTCTCTTAGAACCAGAGAACAGTGGAAATAGAAAAATATCTACAAGCTCCAAAATGAAAACTCTCAGAAATATCATAGCCAAAATCCAAAGTTTCTGTAGCAAAGAAAAAATACAGCAAGTACCAGAAGGAAAGAATTCAGATTCCAGGGAGTCATAGTCAATCAGGATCATACATGATTTAGAGCCAACATTGTAAAAGAATGGAAAACTTGGAATATAGTATTCCAAAAGGCACAGGATATGGGTGTGTAGCCTAGAATAACTTACCCAGCAAATCTTAGTGTAATACTGCAGAGGAAAAAGTGAATTTTTAATGCAATAGCAGATTTCCAACCATTCTTGGTGAAAAGATCAGAATTGTGTAGAAACCTTGAAGTTCAAACACAAGATTTAAGAGAAATACAAAAAAATTAAAAATGAATTAGCAATCGTAAAAGACTAAATAAGGATAAACTAACATTCAGATACGAGGAGATGATACATATGTCTCTTTGGAAACCTATTATGAGGGGTCATAGGACAGTAGTTAGCCTATGAGTGGCTCTGCTAGGTCTTGATGACCTTAAAAGAGTGAGGGAAAGTGGAATGGAGGGGTTTTTGAAGGGTTGGAGGATAATGGGAAGAAATAAAGAAAATTAGGGAAAATTAGCTCACGTTGGGTGTGGTAAGTAGACTTATCTGCAAAGGAAGAGGGATTGGGGGAGTGGTTACTGCTTCAATCTCTCATCTGGGTTCAGAAATACATTTCATTCAACACAGAAATAGGGATAGAGGAAGAGGGAGGGGGAATTAAAAAAAAAGTAGGATAAGGAGGGATTAATTTTAAGCAAAACAAACTAACAGTTTTTAAAAATGCAGCTCTTTTTGAGATGGCTCAGAATGAGAATCTGAAGGGATACGCATAAATTGTGCAATGGATAAACAAACCATGGTATATACATGTAATGGAAATAATTAAGAGAAGATAGTTTCAGTGAAGTTTCACTTTCTGTGGAAGTTTGTGTGAACTGATGCAGAGTGAAGTAAACAGAACCAGGAGAAATGGAAAAGAAAAATGAAAGTAATGTAGTAAAGGCAAACAATTTTGAAAGAATTAGGAATTGTTAGCATAATAACTGATCATGATTCCAGAGATGATGAAATGTACCACCCAGCTTCTGATAGAGAAGTGAAAAACTCAGTGAAGAATGAAGACAATTTTTTTTCTTTTTGGATATAGCCACTGTGGGAATTTGTTTTGATTGACTATACATTTTTGTAATGGGTTTTGTTTTTCTTTAGTTCTCAGTTGGTGGGGTAGGAGGAGGAGAAAGCAGATTTTTGCTGATTGAAAAAATAAAAACTAAATATATTTGTTAAAAGATGTTACAGGGCTTTGGGTTATACCTTGACTTTTGAGGTCTCTTAAGGAAGAACTTTGTTATAGTAGACTCAGAGTCAGAAGACCACTACTAAAGGTGTTTGTTGTCAATGGAATTTGCTTTGGGTTAAGAGTTAGTCTAGATCAGTGGTTCTCAAATTTTTTTGGTCTCAGGACCAAAATGAAAAATTTTTGAGTACTCCAAAGAGCCTTTGTTTATTTGGGTAATGTCTAGCACTAAGAGTTAATCTAGATCAGTGATTCTCAAATTTTTTTTGGTCTCAGGACCAAAATTAAACATTGTTGAGGATTCCAAAAGAGCTTTTTGTTTAGTTGGTTAATATCTAGCATTATTTAACTTATTAGAAATTAAAGCATCTTAGTATTATTTTTAAAATATTTTTTTAAGCACCCCTGAAAGAGTTTTGAGAACTCACAGAAGACCACACTTTGAGAACTGCTAGATTAGATAAGTCATTGTTACTAACAATTCATGGTTATGTTGTACTTTAAGGTCTGCAAAGTACATTCCAAAGATGACCTCTGAGGTTCATTTTAACTTTTCAGTTCAGTTCAGATCAGTTCTAACTGAGGTTCAGAGCTACCCTTTGAACATAACAGGAGTATGTGGTTGGTAAGAACCTATTGTTAAATTTTTAATGTGAGTAATTTACACATCAGAGCTTAATTTTTTGTTTTGTTGATTGTCGTGACTTAAGAACATGATGGAGAAAATGATAATAATGTAGATTAAATTTAAAAGTGTGTCATACCAAAAAAATGTGTGTACACATACACATACGCGTATTGGCTTATTTTCTGTGCTTTGAACAGGACACATCTCCTACCTCTTTGTCCTTTCCCTTGCTGTTTCATATATGTGGAATATGTTCCCTTTTCACTTCTTACCTATGTCTTTAGGCTTTCTTCAAGACTCATTTCAAATCCCACTTTCTTTTTTTTCCCTTATTTTTATTTAGTATTTTATTTTTCCCCCAGCTACATGTAAAAACAAGTTTTAACATTCATTTTTAAAACTTCCAAATTCTCTTCCTTCCTGCTTCCTGTCCCCCTCACATTGAGAAGGCAACCAATTTGATATAGGTTACACATGTGTAGTCATGCAAAAGATTTCTGATAGTAATCATGTTGTGAAAGAAAACATAGAACCCTCCCCCCAAAAAAAAACACAAAAAGAAAGCGCAAAAAAATCATGCTTAAAGTTGTATTTAGACACTATCTCTAGGGATGGGACAGCATTTTTCATCCTAAGTTCTTCAGAGTTGTCTTAGACCATTGTATTGCTGAGAATAGCTAAGTCATCCACCTCTGATCATCTTACAATATTGCTGTTACTTTGTACACAGTACATTTTACTTTTCATCATCTCATGCAAGTTTGTCTAGGCTTTTCTGAGGGTGTCCTGTTTATCATTTTTCATAGCACAATAGTATTTCATCACAATCACATACCACAACTTATTCAGCTATTCCCTAGTTGATGGACATCCCCTCAATTTCTAATTTTTGGCCTCAGAAAAGAACTGTCACAAATATTTTTGTACATATAAATCCTTTTCCTTTTTGTTTTTTTAATCTCTTTTGAGATACAGACCTAGGTATCAAAGGGTATGAATGATTTTATAGCCCTTTGAGCATAGTTTCAAATTTTGATCTACAGAATGGTTGAATCAGTTCACAACTCCACCAACAGTACATTAATGCTCTATTTTTCCCACATCCCCTTCACCATTTGTCATTTTCCTTTTCTGTCCTATTAGCCACTCTGATAGGTAGTATCTCAAAATTGTTTTAATATGCATTCTTCAGTCAATAGTTAGAGCATTTTTTCATATGGCTATAGATAACTGACTACTTCATCTGGAAACTTCTTATCTTTTTATCATTTATCAACTGGGGGGAATGGCTCTTATTTTTATAAATTTGACTCAGTTCTTTACATGTTTTAGAAATGAGGTCTTTATCAGAGAAATTTGCTTCACATATTTTTTTCACAGTTACTATTGCTGACTGTATTTCCCTCCATCCTACACCCTGCCCTCTTGTTTATTCTGTTCTCCCTCTCCTTTTACCCTGTTCCTCCTCAAAAGTGTTTTGCTTCTGCCTACCCCTTCCCCTAATCTGCCCTCCCTTCTATCAGTTCCCTCCCTGCTCCTTCTCTGATCCCATTCCCCTCCTACTTTCCAGCAGAGTAAGATAGATTTCTGTACCCAATTGAGTGTGTATGTATTACATACATTTTTGATGAGAATAAGGTTCACTCACTCCCTCTCACCTCCTTCCTCTTCCCCTCCATTGTAAAAGCTTTCTTGCCTCTTTTGTGTGAGATAATTTACCCCACTCTATCCCTCCCTTTCCCTTGCTCCCAGTACATTTCTCTCTCACTCTTTACTTTTATTTTTTTAGATTTATTTCTTCATATTCACCTCACAGCCTGTGCCTTCTGTCAATGTGTACTCCTTTTATCTGCCCTGATAATGAGAAAGTTCTTATGAGTTACCAGTATCATTATCCCATGTGGAAATGTAAACAGTTTAACCTTATTAAGTCCCTTATGATTTTCCTTTCCTGTTTACCTTTTTGTGCTTCTCTTCAGTCTTGTATTTGAAAGTCAGATTTTTATTCCACTCTGGTCTTTCCTTGAAAGTTCTCTATTTCATTGAATTAACATTTTTTTCCCCTGAAAGATTATACTCAGTTTTACTGGGTAGGTGATTCTTGGTTTTAATCCTAGCTCCTCTGATCTCCAGAGTATCATATTCCAACACATCTGATCCTTTAATGCAGGGCTTCTTAAATTTTTTCCACTTGTGATACCTTTTTACCTGAAAAATTTTTATGCAGCCCTGTACATATAGGTATATAAAATAGGTGTATGGATCAAATGTTTACTGATAATAAATCATAAGGAAATTTATTTTTAAAACAATTCTTTGGTATACATATAATTTTACCGTTTATTAAAGACGAAAGCAAATTTTCATACTAATGAAATGGATGTGCTTGTTTATTTTTACATAAAGAATTAAATCTTGTTGGAATATTTGAACTGCAGAATGTAGAGCATCTTCAGTGTTTTTCACAGTTGATCGACATTTTGATTTTTGTAATTATCAATGCTGAGAATGCCACTTTGCATAAATGCATAGTGCAAAATGGCATCAGCATGTTTAGGGCCATTTCAGATATTGTTGGAAACTCTGTCCTAATCCCAAGCTAAAATTCATTTAATGACTTTTTTTAGGAGACTCAAGTTTTAAACCTGCATCACTTGATAACTTTACAAATTATTCTTGAACTTTGATAACAGATGACTTGTGTCTCTGATTTTAGTTGATTATGGTTTGTGAACCCAACTTAGTGTTTTAGAATCAAAATTTGAAGGGAAGTATTTCTGAAACTGTCTCCAGGTACTTCAGATGATCAGTTATAATTCTTACAACTAAATCTTTGGGACGGTTATTTTCAATTATAAAATCATCTGTAGCTGTAAACATTTCTAAATTTCCACACTGTTTTTCCATATGTTAACTTTTAAAGTAAAACTTTCAATTTTATCTTTAAACATAAATATGATACAATTTTTTCCTTGAAGCAACCTGTTTAAGTCAAATTGAGTTTTTTGAGAATATCTGACAAATAGTACAATTTTGAAAGCCATTAAGTCATTATATAAAAAAAAAATGAACAAAATTGAATTTTTGCTCAGTGAAAAATAGAACTACTTTACCTTTCATTTTCAGTAATCTGTTTAAACTTTGCCCTCTTCAGAGGGCATGTACATACTTATGCATGTTGTAATAAGCTTTTCTATATATATGAAATCTTCCCCTCCTGTGTGCTCTACCAAAAGGTGACAAAACAATACTTCCTCTTGTATACTTCCTTCATAAACACATCTACATAAAGTAACAATTGTGCCATGTTGTTTCATCTAACTGAACTGAAAACTGTAGACTGCCTTTATACCTGGTAATAAGCTGCTGGAATTGGTCATTACTAATTTCAGAAATTCTTTTGGAAATTTATCATTCGATAAGGGAATTTTACAAATTTTGTCCCCATACTTTTTCCCATGAACTGTTTCTGACATATAGCAGGTAGCATGAGATCTTAGGGCTTTTTAAAAAAGTTTCTTCAATTAAATAAGAAGTTTTGTAAGATACAAATAAATACTTTTTGCAGACAGTAACTAACAAATTTCTCAAAACATTGTTTTTCTTTATTTGAAGATTTTAAAAGTCATTCAAGATATTCCTTTGATTTATTGTAGTATGCCATAGCGTGCTTGGTATTAAGATGTCTTAATTTGGCTGGTTTCATGCTCTCTGCAGCCAAAACTTTGTTACAAGTTAAGCAAAGAGGTTTTTCCACATCATCATCATTATTAGAAGTAATTCCTTGTTGCAAAAATGATTTGACATACTTTCTATTTCTTGTCAATTTACGTGTACTACAACCTGGTGGTAAAGACTCTGCCATATTGTCATCAGTATTTTTACCTCTTCTGTCTAAATTTAGCCACTTACCCATAACCAAAAAATATTTTTGCCCCAAAATATAAATATTGCTAATCTTTTCTCAAATACTAGCTTTAGTTTATGAAATTACATTTATTTGTGCTTAATTTAAAAAAAATTGATGTTCACCCTTACACATACAGTAGTGATGGAGAAATATTATTAAAGGGCTTTTGTCTTGCTGCAATTAAACACTCATGTTTCTGTAAAAGGAGGAGATAACAACAGTTTTAAAAAGCAAACAGTCTAACAATACAAACCAAAGATATACAAATTTAATACTTACTTGCTGAGGAATGGTGGTAGGAAAATATTAAAAGTCTTTATTTTTCATAATTAAACTATTATGGTTCTGTAAGAGCAGAAAACTTTTTATGTACAGTAAAAACACTGCAATTCATAACATACAGTAGCCTTGATGTGAGCCAAGGTGTTTCTGGCAGTTTTCATTAGTGTTATATGGTGTGGTGATATGTGCAGTGCAAAGTGTGTATGTTGTATATTCGGAACCAAGGCTGTAGTGAAGTTGTGTGATACAACACAGGCAAACGCTGTTAGAAACACCTCAGATGCATTATGCATTTGATTTTGAATTCATTTTTGGTTGTTGAGTATTCAGAGTACCTTTTACTGTTGCCAAATTTTTCACGTCCTTCACATTCAGTTATGCAACTCCATATGGGGTCATGACCCACAGTTTAAGAAGTGCTGCTCTAATGTATAAACTGCTAAATTTTTGTGTTATCTCAACTGTGGCTCCATGATACTTGAATTGTTTCTTTCTGGCTGATTGCAATATTTTCTCCTTGACCTGAGAACTCTGGAATTTGGCCGTAATATTCCTGGGAGTTTTCATTTGGGGATTTCTTTAAGAAAGTGATCAGTGGATTTTTAAAAATTTCTATTTTACCCTCTGGTTCTAGAATATCAAGACAGTTTTCTCTGATAATTTTTTGCCTCTTTTTTTTTTATTGTGGTTTTCAGGTAGTCCAATAATTTTTAAATTATCTCTCCAGGATCTGTTTTCCAGATCAGTTGTTTTTCCAATGAGATATTTTACATTGTCTTCTATTTTTTTCATTCTTTGGTTTGTTTTATTGTTCCTTGATTTCTCAGAAAGTCATTAGCTTCCATTTGCTTAATTCTAATTTTTAAGGAATTATTTTCTTGAGTGAGCTTATGAACCTCCTTTTCCATCTGGTCTATTCTACTTTTTAAAACATTCTTCTCCTCATTGGCTCTTTGGATCTCTTTTGCTATTTGGGACAGTATTTTACAAAGTGTTATTTTCTTTAGTATTTTTTTGCATCTCCTTTACCAAGCTGTTGAATGATTTTTCATGATTTTCTTGTATCATTCTCATTTCTCTTACCAATTTTTCCTCTACCTCTTTTACTTGATTTTCAAAATCCCTTTTGAGCTATTCCATGGCCTGAGATCAAGTCATACTTTTCTTGGAGGTTTTGGATGTAGAAAGCTTTGATTTTGTTATTTTCTTCTGATTGTATGTTTTGATTTTCCTTATCACTATAGTAACTTTCTATGGTCAGAACTTTTTTCTGTTTCTGCTCATATTCCCAGCCTATTACTTGACTTTTGACTATTTGTTAAAGTAGGGCTCTGCTTCCAGGGTGGAGGATGCACTGTCTTAAGACTCAGGGGTTTTGTGCAGCTGTTTTCAGAGATACTTTTAGGGACCTATACATTTTCAGTTCTTCCAAGATGATATGATCAAAGGAGAGGTGCATTTACAACTCTGCTGGTCTATGCCCTAGTCTGTGAGTGACCACAAGCTCTCTTTTCTGCCCTGGAACTATGAGGAGGGTCCCTGTTCCACTGTGGCTCAAAGCTCTTGTGTGCTAGTGCTCTTTCTCACCCTGGGACTGCCAAGGAGCACTTTGATCTTTATTGAAATATGGGCAAAGCCTCAGTGCTAGCAAAGAGACAGTTCTTCTGACAAGTTGTTTGATCTCTTTATTTTCTGTGGACTGAGAGCTCCAGGAGCAGCTGTTGATTCAGTGACTTTCAAGTTTGTTCCTGGTTTACTTGGGCCAGGGTTGTGCTAAACTATGCTTCTTTCTCACCCTAGTGTGAAAGACCTTTCTTGCTGATCTTCTAAGTGGTCTTGGGCTGGAAAATTGTTTCACTTCATCTTTTTGTGGGTTCTGGTGCTCTTAAATTTTTTTAGAGTCACTATTTAATGGTATTTGGAGGGTTTGTGGGGAGATCTCAGGTGAGGCCCTGCCTCAGTCTGCTGTCTTGGCTTTGCTTCCTCCAAATCTTTCTGCAGAAGGCCTACCCCCCATCTTCCATTCACTGCATCCCCAGAGAGTGTGTGTGTGTGTGTGTGTGTGTGTG
>CM053770.1:309541373-309559253 GCA_028658325.1 Potorous gilbertii | reverse complement strand
CATGGTGCTTGACATATATTAAATGCTTATTATTAATTGAAAGGACAAATCCTTGAAAGAGGACATATACTGTACAAGGTCTGGAATGACATCTTATTTCAGTTTTGTAGTCTTTCCAAGGCCTAGCACAGGGTTCTACACACAGTAGCTAGGCACTGAATTATTTATGGAAATAGACTTTTCGCATATATAGGTTGTATTCCTCAACTGGGAAATAACACTTTTATTGTTAGCTAAATTCAGATTTTGTACAAAGCTAACTCTTGAGAGAGTTGGGGTGGGGGTTAGGGAGGGGAGTGTGGCCTATATTTGGACCACTAGGATATATTTTCTTTTGTTTTTAAATTAATTTATTTTTAGTTTTCAACATTTCCATAAGCTTTTGAGTTTTAAATTTTCTCTGTTTCCCTCCTCTTCCCACTCCCCAAGGTGTGGCATGCAGTCTGATATAGGCTATTCATAGACATTCATATTAAACCTATTTTCTCATTAGTCATGTTGTAAAGAAGAATCAAAACCAATGAGAGGAACCATGAGAAAGAAGAAACAAAAGAGCAAATAGTATTCTTTGATTTGCATTCAGAGCCAATAGGTCTTTTTCTGGATGTGGACAGCATTTTCCATCATGAGTCTTTTGGAGTTGTCTTAGGTACTAGCCTTTCTGAAAAGAAGTAAGTCTGTCAAAGATAGTCATCACACACTGTGACTGTGTACAATGTTCTGGTTCTGCTCGCGGCACTCAACATCACTTCATATAAGTCTTTCCAGATTTTCCAGAAGGTAACCCTAAATTGGTCTCCACTTTGGTCAAGAACCTCAAGCATTCTGCTGCCAAGGAACCAAGGGTAACCTGTTCCTTTGCGTCCAATTGTCATTTTCCGTAAGAATCCAGAAACTTGACACTCAGTTTGTTCTCTATCCCAGGTGGCAGAACTTGAAGGGGAGGTAGCATCGTGGGGCCAGGAGTCAGCCATCTTGCATCAATCCCTGCAGGACAAAGCTGCTGAAGTGGAGGTAGAAAGAGTTAACAGCAAGGTGGGTACATGGGGAAAGAGGAGGAGGCATGAGCTGAGGCATCGTGGCCGCTGGCCAGAGCTTTTCTCTCATTTCCATCCTTTGCAGGTGCTTCAAGGGGAGCTGACTCGGGCCCAGGATGCCAGGCTGCGGCAGCAGCAACAAACAAAGATGGCTGAGGAGCACATGAAGCTTGTGGCCAGTGCTGTGAGCAGGTATTCTAGATAAGGAGGGGGTAGGCAGGTGTTCCTTTTTCTTGTCTTCTCTGTCAAGGGGTCTTGGGTGATAAAGGACCAGAAGGCAAGGGGATTTTGGAAGGGAGAAAGAGGATTGTTCTTGGGGTTGTTGATGTTCTCTTGTCTCTTCAGTTCCCAAAACTGGCTACAGGATCAGGTAGCTAAAGTGGAGGAGGCTGTAGCTCGGCTTCCTAGCCTCAACAACCGACTTGGCTATGCTTCCCGACAGGTCCGTACTATTCAAGGTAGGAAATCCATTCCATTCAGGGGCTCTATGTCCTGTTTAATTATTTCCCTCCCCCCACACTCATATTTATCTTTTGTGTTTTAGATTCCATAATCTACCTTCCATGTATCCCCTCACTGATCTAGCCTATGATCTCTTCTTCCCATTTTCCCTATCTTTTTCCTTTTTTTTTTCAGTAACCCAGCTCTATTCTCTCTCCCCTCCATTTTTTTAAGGCCTTGTGGCTCGGAAAATAGCACTTTCACAGCTGCATCTGGAACAGAGGTAAGATTAGAAGGCAAAGAACCATTGGTCTTGGGAGGTGAACCTAGGGGAGAAGAGTTGGGGCCTCAAGGGCTAGATTCTTGTGAACCTGAAGACTAGAGGGGAAAGGTCTGTTTTTAGCTTCTCTCTACTTGACCTAGTTTCTCTATCCACTTCCTACAGCCCCCCACCCTCACTGCCTGAAGAAATAGGACTTGAGTTGCAGCAGCTAAGAGAAGAAAAGAATCGCTTAGATGAAGAACTACAGCTGAGTGCCCGTCTCATCCAACAGGAAGTGAGGCGGGCCCGGGAACAAGGTAGCACAAGACTCGTGAATGGTTGGGTTCCCTCTGAAGGTATAGAGAACTATAAATGAGAGAGTAAGATACTTAATGTCCTGTGGAAAGAGAATTGGGGCTAGTGATGGTGGGTAAGAGCCAAAGATCTACATTCTGATATGGCGGTGTGACAGTATTGATTATCTGATACTCAGGGGAGGCAGAGAGAATTCGGCTAAGTGAGGAGGCCCGACAGTTGGAGCAGGAGCTGCAAAAAACCCAGGAATCTTTGGCTGAGGTTGGGATTCAGCTGAAGGCAGCTCGACTAAGTCAGAAGGAGAGTACAGAAGAGGCTGCTTGCCTTCGGCGGGAGCTAAACCAGCAGCAAGAGACCTATGGGAGAGGTATAGGGGAAAATGAAGAATTCTGAAAGGAGTGGAGGTGGGGAATTCATTCTGCAGTGCCATACATACTTGTGGATCCTGATCCTGAGGCAAGCAGTTCAAAGGGGTAGGGGAAAAGGTAAATGGGACTCAAAACTTCCCTTTCTTCCCTAGACTTACAGGAGAAGGTGGCTGAAGTGGAGTCAAGGCTTCGAGATCAGCTTTCAGAGTTGGAGAAAAGACTGAATGAAGCCCGGAGAGAACATGCTAAAGCTGGTGAGCTTTAGGAATGGAAAGGGAAAATAGTATTACATATAGATAATATTATACAGATTCTTCTTGTTCCTTTGAGATCACAGATTTATAGATGAATAGAATTTTAGAAGGAATATGAAGATCATGGAATCCAGCATCTCTTGTTTGATGAATGAAGCCTAGATAAGTAAAGTGATTCGCCCAAAGTTACATAACTGTGAGCTGGAAATAAGCAATTAGAACTCTGGTTTTCCAATTCCTTGTCCAGGAACTACCTTGGCTGTAATACCTTTGGATTGGTCCTTATATATCTTCCTTCCATCTCCCCAGTGGTCTCCCTGCGCCAGGCCCAACGCCAAGCAGCCCGAGACAAGGAGCGTAGCCAGGAGCTGGGACGTCTGCAAGAGGAGGCCCAGAGGGAAGAAGGATTCCGGTTGAGGCAGAAACTTCAAGAGCTGGAACGAGACAAAAACCTTATGTTGGTATGGATTTACCCTTGACCATGAGCTGTAATTTTTCTCTTTATAGTCAGAGGACAGAAGAAATTGGAACTCTATTCTGGGAAGAACTGGGAGTGGACAAACATTTATTCTAACTCTCTTTGTCTTAGGCTACCCTAAAGCAAGAGGGTCTCCTTTCCCGATACAAACAACAACGGCTGTTTGCAGTTCTTCCTTCCCCATCACTGGAACCTGGTTCTGGAACCTCTCAGACTCTAAGCACCCCCAAGCAACTTTTGAAAGGTAGAAATCAAAGGGAGTTTGGGACCTTATTATTCCCCTAGGGATCCACCATATCTCTTAACGTTTCTTTAGATTTTTCTCTTCTTTAGTATCCACACCTAGCCTTCCCCTCCCCCTCATTTCACACCAAATGTAAGAGCTTTCTCTTATGTAACTCCCTTTTATGTATTCCTTCTCAGGATCCTGTCTCTCTGCACTGCTGGATGATCTGCAGGAAATGAGTGAAGTTATCACTCGAGAAGAGGAAGGAGACAATGGGAGGTGCTCAATTGTAGGATCTTCCTCTTACCAGCTGTAAACTGTAAAGGGAAACAGTACAGGTGGAGAAGATAGCAAGTATGACCACGTGCTGGCTCTAATCCCTGAGCTACATCTGCCTTGCTGCCTGTGAATATTCTTACACTAAATAAAGGAGGTTTTAGTAGGATCTGTGAGTTTGGAAATACTGTCTCTAAGGATTTAAGGATGTCTTCCCAGCAGTTCTCTTTGCCCTATGTGCCTCCTTCCCCCTCTCCTATGAAATGTAAGATTTTGCCTTTGTAGTTCACTCCCAAGAATAAGAACCTTTTTATATCCTCCATTCCCTAGTTGGATCTGAATGATATTTTGAGAAGCCACGATTTTTTATCAAAGATTTTTTACAATTAAAATCAACATTCTGTCCCTCCCTACTTTGAAGAAAAAACCAAAACAAGTATATCAAGCAAAACAAATTCTTAAATTGTCTGTATGTAAACATATGTGTGCCTCAGTGTGTGCTCTCAGCCCATCACTTCTGTCAGGACCCAGGGGGTCTGTTTCGTCATGAGTCCTCTGGAATTGTAATTGGGCACTGCCTTACTCAGAGCTCTTAAGCCTTTCAGGGTTGCTGGTCTTTATAATATTGTTATCATATAAATTGTTGTCCTAGTTCTGTTCCCTTGACTGCATCCGTTCAGACAAGTGATAAGTAACAATGAAAAAATAATAATTTGGAAAAGAAAAGCTTTCAACACTGGAAGAAGCAATTGACTGTGAAACCCTGAAAGTTCTAAGGAAGGACCAACTTAGAAATGGGAACAAGGCCCAGAGAGAAAGCTGTCGGAGGGCAAAAGAGGGAAGAGGGCTGAGGGAGGGAGGGGAAGGAGGAGCACTGAGGGACAGGAGCAAAGAAGATGACTGTCGGTAACAAAAGGGATTTAGGATTTCCTGCTATTTCCTTCCTTGTTTTGAGTCATTCCCAATGTGCTGTAGGTTCTTCCTTGTGTTGTTTCATGCAGGGTGAAGTTTACACTCATAGCTAGGAGGTTGAGTACTTGGATCACTGAGGAAGGGTAGAAATGTGGAACAAAGATGGTTCCTGAGAAGAGCAGGGACTATGGGAAGATGTTTGTATCGTGGGAGAGTTGAGGGATGGTGTATAGGTGTGTCTCACCTGTGACCCTTGTGTTCAAAGGGCATATAACACTCTTCACCCCCATCCCCGCCCCGAAATCCAGGCGTCATTCTCGCTTCTGCTTCCCTGCCTCTGTAATTAGGCTGCTTCCCCAAACATGATTTGCATCCTGTCTGACTCCTGACTGAGGTAGGGCATCAAAAATGGAGGCCTCAATATGAGTCTGAATGGGGAGGAATGTGTGTGTTGACTTGGAAGTTACTTGGGTAGGGGAAGGAAGTGACAAATAATCTAGGGAAGCTGGCAACCGGGACAGCCGAGACCTCCCTTACGCTGAGAGCTTAGAGTGACTAGCTATTACATCGAAGATGCAAACTCCCTGACCCCCTCCCTCTCCCCTTCTCAGCAAGTCTGTCTAGTTATATCCTTGCTTTTTTTCTGGCACCAGTTGAGTCATAGGGGTTTTACCTTCTCAGAGCTTGGGCTCCTCCTCTTTCTCTCTTCCCTATAAAGTCAGTTCCTGGGCACTGCAGACTCTATCTGCCCCTCTTCTTGGGGCCCAGGAGAGACGGCTTCACCATGCTGAATTGGAAGCTACTAGGACTACTGGTTCTTTGTCTCCTTGCAGGAGGTGAGCAGGGGAGAGCTAGTGGAATGGAATCTGGAGAATGACTTGGTGATCTCAGGCTTGATGGGTGGAAGGAAAATGATAAAAGGGGTGACATGGGTACAGGTTGGGAAGGCATTTGAGGGGAAAATCCAAGATTTATGTAGATCAAAAAAATAAAATGGAATGAAGGCTATTTCAGGCCACTGTGTTTTAGGGTATCAAATGAATTTGGGGCCGAATCGTTTGGGATACAGATCATGCTGTGAGTTTGAGGGGAATTTCTTCTGTCTGGGGATCTGGCTTGGTGTGGAGGTTAATGGATCAGAATTGAGGTGGAAATTAGTATTATAGCCAATACTAGTATTTAGGGGAATTTCCTGCTTCCACTTTACCTATCCTTTACAACTTATATACCGCTACCTCATGTTCCTTCTCTTATCCCCAGTTTACTACCTTAGACTTTACACGTAATATGTTTCAAACCTTTCTAATGTAATTCTAGTTTATTCTTCTACTAGACTACATGAGGCAGGGATAAATTTGTATCTCTTTGTATCTATTTTGTGTCTTTCCCCCAGTACCTTGCACTCTTTAGGTATTTAATAAATATTTGAATGATCAAATGACATTTGAGAGATTTGAATGATTTTGAATTTGATGGTAATCACTTTAGGAGCACAGACATGTTTAAGAATTTTTATCAATTTGTTCTGTTGGCCATTTGAATTTGAGCTTAGTTTGAGGATATTGATCAGCTTAAGGTTTGCATACTTCTAAGGATTGAGGTTGGTGTAGCAGACTAGTCAGTTCAAGTTCATTAAAAAATTCAGATTAATTTATGGTGTCATGGTAATTTAGGAGTTTCTAGGTTCTCGGTTTTCAGGATTAATGTCCGTTTCAGGATTTAGATGAATTCTGCATTTGTGGGGGAGGTCATCATTTATTCCAGTGACTTCATGACGCTGTTTTCTCTTCTTTACAGGCATCACAGGTAGCAATGACCACCCTTTCCCACCAGCCCCAGAAGCCCATGAAGAAGACGGTGTGCCACCATGGCCACAGGGCCCTCCAATCCCTGGTGATCCCTGGCCAGGAATACCCCCTGTTTCTGAAGACCCTCCACCCCCAGGACCTAATCGTCCTTGGAGAGATCTACCTGAAAGTGGAGTCTGGCCCCCTGAGCCTCCTAGAACTACTGCTCCCCAGCCTCCACGGCCGGATGACCCCTGGCCTGCTGGACCCCAGCCCCCTGAGAATCCCTGGCCTCCTGGCCCCGAAGTAGATGAGCCAGAGCTTGATCCACCCAAGGAGGAATATCAATAATTGAGTGTTCTCAATCCCCCTCTCTTATGCACATAAGGCCTGGTTTATCCAACACATCTTCTCATTCCCCTGGATAGTAGTCTTTCTGTGCCTTAATACTCCCTTACGTTTTTCCTTCTGATTCCTTCCCCTCCATTTTTACCTTAATTCCTATGGGTCACCCATCCCTGTCTCATATTCTGTCTTCTCCTTTTGTACCAATTCTTCCAGAATCTCCACAACTGGGATGTCACAGAGTTATGTTTTCTGCCACCATTTGGTGGCCATGACAAGTGAAGATACAAGAATTTCCATGAAGTGGAAAAATAAAACCACACTAATAATCCTTGTGTATGCACATCCTTTTATTTTTGAATGGGCTTGCTAAGAATTTCTGTTGGCTTCCTAGTCACTGAGAGCAGCGATGGGAGGAATAAAGGGGAAAGAAACCTCACCCATAGTTTAAAAATATCTTGATTGTCCTTTCATCCTTATGATCCTTACTACCTCCAGGGTTCTAGGTGTCTGGTTTATTAGCCCCCTATCTCAGCAGCTCAAGAAATGTAACTTGAACCCATTGGAGACCCAGAGAACTAGAGGATCCAGTTTCTGTGATATCTATTGATGTTCTGGGTTAGGGTTGAGAGCATGAAGGAATAAACAATCTTTAGACCTCAGAGAAATCAAAGGCTCAAAACATTTCATAGGACAAAGAGAAGTTGGATAGGCTTAAAAGTAATATATGTTATACTTTAAGTTTACCATGTGTTTATCTCACAACCCTGGGAGGTAGGTAGTAATATGTATTTTATTTCCATTTTACAGGTGAGCAAACAGGGTCAGTGAATGTATCTTGTGTCCTAGTATACCCCAGGGATTTGGGTTTGATCCCAAATTGTCCATTTCTCTGGCTTGTTGCCCTTGATTTAATCTAGAAAAGTTATCCAAAAGAAAGCCTTAAGTATAGTTTGTGACTAGGATGTCCCCAAGGGCATGGTATAATTTTTATTTTGCCCCTCAAGAACGTGCAGGATGCTAAAAAAAAAATCACAAAGCTCTCAAAGTCTCTCAGCCCTTTTCCCTGAAAGGGAACCAACTTTGGGGTTCATCGTATTGCAGTGGAAAGAGCACAGGACATGAAGCATTAAACTCATGGGATCTGTGTTCAAATTTAGACTTACAACTTGTGAAGCTTTGGCCAAGTCAATTAATCTTTGGGTCTCCATTTCTTCAGTAGTGAAAGGAGGGGTGTTGGATTAGGTGGGCTTTAGGGTCTGCCTTCCAGATCTAAATCTGTGATCCCAGGAACCCATGGTTCTTTCTAGACACACATAGCTAGTAAATGTCAGATCAGGGATTTGAACTTGTTCCCTAACTTAAAATCAATGCTTTCCCACTAGATTGCAAAGCCTGAAAGAAATGGAAAATGGATGATATGCTTTGAGCTGGACTGAATTCATTCAACATTCCCATTATGAGCATGTGGAATATGAACAACTCTATGGTAGAGAGGTTGCTGGAGAGATAGAAAAAGGTAGTTTCTGTCTTCAAGGTATGAGTCCCAGTTTTTCTATTCACTGCTTGTGTTGCCTTAGGAAAAAACCCCTGAACTATCTGGGCTTTAGATTCCATATAAGCCAAATGCGAGGGTTAGACGACATGGTCTCTAATGTTATTTCCACTGTCTATAGTCCTAGTTGGGGAGGTGACGTGCATACATGCATGAAAAAAAGTTAACTTTCCCAGGTCACATAACTGGTAGAACAGGGACCAGAAACCAAGCATTTGGAATTCAAGCCTATCTGTTCCTATCAGTTTGCTGCCACAGAGAAGCATAAAATGTGGATTCCACTCTCACCAACATTAACATTAACATTGACATTAACAATGGAAAATAGCAAAGAGAATATATGATTTAAATTTAAGGCAGTTTATTTAAGCAAAGATATTTTGAATTTAGTGCCTGACACATAGTATGTGCTTGTTCTGTCATTTTTTTCAATCTTGTCTGACTTCATGACCCCATTTGGGGTTTTCTTGGCCGTGGTTTGCCTTTTCCTCCTCCAATTCATTTTACAGATGAAGAAACTGAGGCAAACAGCAGGTTTAAGGGACTTCCCCAGGGTCACACAGCTAGTTAGTGTCTGAGGTCAGATAATGAACTTAGAAAGAGGAATCTTTCTAACTCCAGGCCCAGCACTCCACTGCGCCACCAAGCTGGGTGGGAGGAGTTGAAATATTCCTTCTTTATTTCATTTCATTTTGTTTATTTTATTTCATTTTACAGCACCTTTTTCATTGTTGTTTGCTTGATTGCTTGAATTTCTCCCTTTGTAGGCTGCCTGTTCATTTCCTTGACTATCCATTCCAGAACAACTCTTCTTATAAATTTGAATCATTCCTCCAATTTGTTTATGATGTGACTTTTTATATCTAATATTTGGAGCTTATCTTGGTATATGGTGGAAATAATCATAATAGTATTAACTAGAATTTATGTGATTGCTTTGTTTTGCAAAGTACTTTATGTGTATGATTTTTGTTCCGTATAACAACCATGTGATGTAGGTGTTACTAGTATCGCTATTTTAGAGATGAAGAAACTGAGACAGAGAGGTTGTCCCTTGCTCTGGGTCATACAACCACTGAATGCCTGAGGTAGATTTAGACGTCATGTCTTCCTGAGTGTGGGTACAGCACTAGAGCACCTAACCATTTATATGGTGTGAGATGCTGGTCTATACCTAATTTCAGGTGGACTTCTTCCCAATTTTCCCAAGTAGTTTTTGTTGAATAACTGGTTCTTACCTTAGTAAGTAGTTGGCATCTTTGGGTTTATTGAACTCGAGGCCATTATGTTTGTTTGCATCTATATGTTTTGTGCTGAATCTATCCCACTGATTGATTTCTCTGTTTTCACCTGATACTAAATAGTTTTGGTGTATTGCTTTGTAATATAGTTTGAGATCTGGTGCAGCTAGACATCCTCTTCTTTCCCATTCCTCCCCCCCCCCCCATATTTACCCTGGAGGTTCTTGACTTTTGTTCCTCCTGACAAATTTCCTTTTGTTTTTCTATTCTATAATAATTTGATTAGCATGACACTAAAATGTAAATTAATTTTGGTAGTATTGTCACTGTTTTATATTGGCACAGCTTACCCATGAACAATTAATATTTCTCCAATTATTTAAGTGTTTCTTAAATTCTCTAAAGAGCATTTTGTATTTGCATGCATACAGTTCTTACTTATAGACAGACTTCCAAATATTTTATGCATTCTATAGATATTTTGAATAGAATTTCTCTTTCTATCTTTTTTTACTGAGTTTTGTTGGTAGCCTACTGAAAAGATGATTTATGTGGATTTATGTTATATCCCGAAAATTAGTTGAATTTATCAATTAATATTTTAGTTGACTTTTTTAGATCCTCTAGATCAGGCATGGGGAACCTGCCATATTTTGCTTTTTAGGTTCTTGGATATGGCCTTTTGACTGAGTCCAAGTTTCACAAAACAAATCCTTTTATCAAGGGGATTTGTTCTGTGAAGTTTGGACTCAGTCAAAGGGTGGCACTAGAGGACTTAGAAGGCCACACATGGCCTTGAGGCCACAGGTTCTCCGCCCCCACTCTAGAGAGATCATCATATCACCTGCAAAAAATAATAGTTTTATCCAGAGAAAGAACTTGGGAGTCTGAATGCAGATGATAGCATACTATTTGCTCTCCTTTTCTTTGATTGTTTTGTTTCTTCTTTCTTGTGGTTCCTCCCGTTAGTTCTAATTCTTCTTTACATCATGACTAATGTGAAAATGTTTAATATGAATGTGTAAGTAGAGCCTACATTAGATTGCACACCATCTGCACACCATTTTGGGGAGGGAGGAGGTAAGAGGGGGAGAAAATTAAAAACTCAAAATCTTATGCAAATGAATGTTGAAAACTAAAAATAAGTAAATTAATTATATTTAAAAAATAATAGTTTCCCTTCTTCTTTGCATATACTTTGTTCTCTAGCTTTTTGTGTGTCTTATTTGCTATAGGTCGTGTTACCAGTGACTGCCAAATCCAGTGGTCTTTTCTCATCCTTCATCCTTTTCACTATCTTTGCAACATGTTGACCAGTCTTTCCTCTGAGACACTCCCTCTTTAGATTTTCCTGATACTACTCTCTTAGTTCTCCAACCTGTCGAACAATAAACACAGCACAATACAAAATGTCAATTCACATAGCTGGTTTAGTAACTATGTGTTTCCACTACATTTAGAACATGTCATTTGCACATTCAGCAATACTACTTACGTACTATTTGGTGTATAAGTAAATAAACATAAGGTGGAGCAGACGGAACACAGATACCATTAGTGAATAAATAAACAGAAAACAGCAAAAACACATCCCAGAAATCATGTGGTCATAGATGATACATGAATCAATATATCACTAGTGATATATACAGTTGTATCCTAGGGATTTATCACATGAATATCCATTAGTGTTTTCATTTCTAGAGGTGTGTTTGACCATTTCTATTTCTCTGGTAACATTATAAGTTAGCTTGATAACTGACTGAATGGTTCCAGCCCTTATATGATCTAATGACCTTTCAATACTGACATCTGAGCCAGCTGGAGGTCTAGACTGACTATCACCATTCTCTGACCAACAGACCACTAAGGTAGAAGACCAAGGTTAGCCGCATTCCCAGATGCTGGATTGCGCTCTACTCTAGGAGTGCTAGGGAAGACAGGAGCTATCTCTGGGCTCAGTCCTCTTTTCTCTTTCCTCCCCTCGCCACTAAGGTCTTCATCAGGCAGACTCCGTCAGGAATTCGTGTTGACAGTCTTCTTTCCTCTGAATCATCACCTTAATAGTTCATTAACCGTCACTCTCTGTCACACTCACGGTTTGTCTACAATTGGTTACTAGGCTCTTTTCCTCTGAGTCCTCTTAACTGACTCCTTCCCTCATACTCACTAGGGAGTCCAACTAATTAAAGCCAAAGGTAGTTGTGAGAATTTTTCTTGGTTGGGTTCCTACTCTCCTTTGAAGTAAACAGGCAAATCTTTCAAGTACTTGGCACAGAGAGGCTTTTCACTGATTTGTTATTTTGTCCAGGGGACACAGGTTTAGTGGCAGGGCTCTCTCCCAATCTTCCTAAAGCTCTTAATAGTGACCTTGAGCAATATGCCATCGTTTATTTCTGTCAGAGCTCTTCTAAGTCATGGAAGCCATGAAAGTCTTTGAAGTCCGAAGTTATAGCTTCTGGGTAGGTTTTCTTTAGGCTTTCTTTCACTAAAGAATTATGCTGGTCTTATGTCTATCTCTGCATCCCCTCTTCCCCTAGAACTCCAAAATCCAAGGTGGGTATGTCTCTTACAAATCCAAGGTGGGTAGGTCTCTTACACACAAGTGTGGAGGTAAAATTCTTAGTGTCTTTCCTGCACACATGTATTAGTAGTGCTACACAGGGACAACGCTGGGTTTTTGGCTCAGGCCTCAAGGTTCCTCTTTGAGCATTTACCATCAGGATCAAGTATGAAGTCCTCTAGTTTGGGCCCTTCCTTCCTTTCTCTTATACTCTACCCAATATACTCTTTATATTCTACCCAATCCAGCTACGGCTGCCTACTTGTTTACTTTGCAGAGGACACAACTTCTCCTCTCTCTGCCTTTGCACTGTCTGTCCATGGATAGAGAGCTGGGCCCGAAGTCAGGAAGATCTGAGTACAAATCCAGCCTCAGACACCTACTAGCTGTGTAACCCTGGGGCAAGCCTCTTCACTTCTGTCTGTCTCAGAGGTTTCCTCATCTGTAAAACGGAGATAATAGTAGTACTTCCCCCCCCCCCCCCAGGATTATCGTGAGGACAAAATGAGATAATAACTGAAGGCACTTAGCAACAGTGCATAGTGCATTGTTAGTGTTATGTAAGTGTTAGTCAGTTCTTTCAAATGTTTTCCTTCTCACCTCTGGTGTTTGATTTTCTGGTTTTCCTCAAGATTCAACTCAAATTCCCTCTTCTGAAGGAAGACTTTTCTGGTATTTTCAGCTGCTAATACCTTCTTTTATGAAAGATCCTGCCATTTAACATGCACACACACACACACACACACACACACACACACACACACACACACACGCACACACACGCACACACACCTGCACTCATGTCTTAGTTTTCCTGCAGCAGCAAAGCAGAAAGCTAAAGGTAGAGTGGAATTTCATTGATTCCGCCATGACAGCAGTTATATTCAGCAGTGTTTCTGGCAGGTGCCAGTATTGCTCCAAACTTGTCTGTACTGCAATGCCCACTCTTGTGGGGTGCAACCCTTGACTTGGTTTTCTGGGTTCAGATATGATTGCAAAAGAATGATGTCAGGTGTCAATGCCTCACCCAACTTTACTGAAAGAGTGGCTAGACATTTTATCAAGGGAAGAAGACAGCAAGAAATTCAAGAATCTCATTCTCTTTCTCTCTCTTCTTCCTTTTCCTCCCCCTCCTCCTTCTCCCCTTTCTCCTCCTCTTCTTCTTCTTTCCAACAGAAACCCAAAGATTCTAGGAAAATGTATGAGCACACATCTTTTCTAGCTTTACCTTGGCCATTTCTAGTTCTTGGAAAACTACCTCAATTGGAAAGGTAAAACACTCTCTAGGGAATGAAGCTTGCACGCGTGTCACCCCCTTGCTTCTTGGTTTGTATTACTTCGAATTCATAGTTAAATACCCATTCCTGAAAAGTAGTGTCCAATTTGGTACTGGTCAAAATACAAAGATCAATAGCTCTTTAATACTTAAACTTAGCTCCATGCATGGGTCTTGGAACTTTTGGGTGACAGCCTACTTCAAAACCAAGGACTGCAGTTTTTGTATGGTATAATGACCCTCATTGTAAGTTCTCTACTGGCAAATGCAAGCAGTATTGGAGATGACCTGTGGTTCACTTGGGACAGGATTGTTCCATAGTTTTCAGATTGAAGGACAAGTTGCTTATTGGGTTTCTACATGCCAGCATTAATGTAGAGAAGAAGCAGTTCATCAGGTCCTCAAAAACTTGTTCATATGATCAAACCACCAATCTCTTTATGATTTCAGAAGGTTTAGACCAAACTGAACTTTATTGTCCTTCTGTTTCTGGTTTTCCTCTATCATACATCTGTAAATGACATCTCCAGTTTGTTCTCCTGAACTTCCTTCATCATCTCCTAGCTTTTCACTGTAGAGCTCACTATAGTGATGGAATTCAAACACTACACATATTGTCTGCCAGGGCCACCTCTCCCTCTGATGGAAGGGATACTTTCATTTAAAGAGGTTACCAGGCCAGCTTTGTCTTCTTCCTCACCAAGACTTTGGACTTTCTCTACCATGCTCCCATGCTGGCCACCTACAATCTTGCCTTTTTCAGCCTCCTTCTTCATGTTATCTTCTTCCATTAGAATATAAGCTCTTTGAGGTCAGAGCCTGTCTTTTTTTATACTAGACCTTGTATTCCACAGTGCTTGGCACATAGTAAGCACTTATTAAACTCTTTTTGACTGATGGAGATCTTTTAACATGTAGCTCTGGGTTGCCAGGACCCAGAATCACAGAGACTCTTGAGAATCTCGTGAGATCATAAAGACTTGGAATGAAAATAATGAATGAATAAATAAATAACTGTGCTTTCAGTGGGATTATGGAGACTTTGGAAGACTTTTCTGGAAGGATAGAGAATTCTTGGAATCAGCTCCAAACACATTCCAAGAAGGGCTCAGATGTTCTGAAAATCTGTTTATTTTGGGATTCCAGTGATCTTGAGGAAGGGACTGTCTCTTAAGTTTTGGAACAATACATGAGAGGCAAGACGGGGGACACAAGCAGAAGCATGTATGGCTCTGAGAGCAGGAGAAGACAGACTTGTGACAGATGTGCTGAGACCAGGCAACCAGTAACTGTGGCAGCTGGTGATGGTTATTGGCAGTTTGTGAGTGTGCAGTACATTCACTTTCTCAGGGTACTAAGGTAACTTTTGTTGTGAGCACCAATGAACCCTTATTTAAGAGTTTAACTGTGTTTATTATCTGATACTACTAGTAAATTAATGGACAGTATCAGTGATTTTGCCTATGCCTAAAAGTTTGTGGTTTGAGATTCAGTGGAGAAACTAGTTTGCCTCTGGGAGGACAGATTTTTCTGGTTAATTCTGGAGTGGGTGTTGAGCAGATAAGAGAATTTTTATTATTTTGGTTATTAACAAAACTATTCCAGTGTATACCCACAAACTTCCTCTGAATCCAGAGAGAGAACATTTATGAGAAACAAATGGGGCTGGGAGGTGGGGTAGTGTGTGTTTGTTTCTGAATGTACCTTAAAGGCACTGTTCATAGTCTAGCATTGCTTCAAGGTCTATACAAATGATGTACCAATATGAACATAGTTTTGTTTGTTTGTTTGTTTGGTTTTTTTACACATTTCAGTTAATAGTATGAGATAATGAGCTCCAGATGGTGGAGGCAAGGTGACAAAGTAATAGGAAGAAGTAGTGAGTTCCCCACTCAAACTCCTTCAAACATTAAGAAAATGTATCAGACTGATTCTTGACAGAGAAATCAAGGGGAAAAACCCTTGATGAGTCATTTTTTCCAACTCAGTTCAGCATAGGGAAACAGATAGCAAAGTCTATGACAGGGTCTGTCCAGGAACGCCCTGTGTGAACCATACAGTGCAGGGCAGAATAGGTCTCAGGTTCATCACAAAGGGCTTAAACTTGTGTAAGGTGCAGGAACAGGTGCTAATTGGTAGCTTTGTTACCCACTAAAATTATACATTTTACATCTCACAATGCTCTCTATCTCTTGTTTATTCATAAATTCGTTTCCTATTCATGTCTGATAGATAGTATGTTCCACATTCTTCTCATTTACTTATATCTCCCTTTTTACATGGTCATGTATCCATTTTGAACTTACCTGGGAAAATGATGCAAAATATTATTCTGTATCTAGTTCCTACTAGACTGTTTTCTAGTTTTGCCAACAATTTTTACCAAAGAGTGAATTCTTATCCCCAAATCTTAAATCTTAACATTTGTCAAACATAAAGTTGCTATAGTCATTTACTACTGTGTATTCTATGTCTGCTCTGTTCCATGATCTACCTTTGTATTTCCGAGTCAGTATTAGATAGAGTTTTGATAATTGCCACCTTATAATATATTTTAGGATCTGATATTGCTAAACCTCTTTCCTTTACATTTGCTTTCACTACATTCCTTTGACAGTCTTGAACGTTTGTTTTTCTAAATGAATTTTATTATTTTTTCTAGTTCAATAAAATAATTTTTTTGGTAATTTAATTGGGATAGCACTGACTAAGTAGATTAGGTAGAATTGTCATTTTTATTATATTGGCTCTACCCACCCATTAACAATTGATATTTCTCCAATTATTTAAATTTAACTTTATTTGCATAGAAAGTGTTTTATAATTACGTCCATATAGTTCCTGGGTTTGTCTTAGCAGGTGTATTCCCAGGTATTTTGTGCTGTCTGTAGTTATTTTAAATGGAGTATCTCTTACTATCCTTTCGGAGTTTTGTTGTAATATATAGAAAAGCTGATGATTTATGAGGGTTTTTTTTTATATCCTGCTACTTTGCTAAAATAATTGTTTCAACTAGCTTTTTAATTGAATCTCTAAGATTTTTCAAGTATATCATCGACTATACAGGTAACAGGTTTTATTTCTGTTGTTCTCCTGATGGGAAGGAGAAAAGGAGAAAATTTGGAACTGAAAATAAATTGATTTATTTTTGAAAAAGAAAGAAAATAGCCTTCAGTTCAAAAAGTTTTAATAGTTTTCATCCCTCTGCCACTCTCTAAAAATCTCAATGATGAACTCCTACGTATAAAGGCCATGTGCCCACAGAGGGCACTTGATGGGGGTTGGGGGTGGAGGAAAGGATGATACAGCTGTAATAACTTCTTGAAATGCTATATCTGGACAAACCACCAGGTGGCATTAGGAGCTCTGAGCAATAAACGTGAGCCACTATGCATGAACAGCCGCTGACCTTTCCAAGCTTGAGCAACTTGGTTACTATCTAGTATGCTGAGACCACAGATGCTTCTAGTAGCCATTCTGTTTTTCCATCACAGGATATAACTATTCTCAACAATAATTCATAACTTATCAAGTAGCTCTGTCACAATTCCCTTCTTCCTGTTCCTCCCTCCAGTTTCAAAGGAATTTAATTTCTTCCCTTTGTTAGTGTAACTCCAAAAGGATTTACATATAGATAAAGTGGTTTTAACTAAGTATAAATACAAGAATAAGAAATACAGGATAAGAATTAAATGCAATGGAAATCCAGTACTGTTCTGGACAGGACCTGATGTCACAACTTTATCCAACCTACCTCCACCCTCCCCTTTTCTGTGCTTGGTTTTCAATATATACAGCCAAAAGGCTTTTTTCTTTTTTTTTATAATTAGGAAATACATTTCAGTGTCCTTGTGTTAAGGACAAGTGAGAAATTGAGAAAAATCATCTTGCAGAGCTCCAGTTTTCTCTGTTGTTTGGATGAATGACTGGGGTGAATAATGTGTACCTCCTAGCTAGCAAATTAGAACTATTTCCAAACCCCTACAGGGTAGCATACAGCACAGGCTTGCCTTAAATGTTCCTCTAACCTTCTCCTAGTGGTATGGCCAAGCACCACCTCTGGCTTCCTCTATTGCTGGCTGAATGTGTCTCCTACATGATAAACTATATTTTCAAATATTCCGTTCCTAGGACATTAGAACAACCTCCAAAAATTCCAGGGTGCTCAGAATTCAACTTATTTCTGCCTTTCCTATTAATTCTAGCAACCGAGAAATCCAGGACGTTGCAAGTGGGGGGTAGGGAAGGAAGTGGGGAGTATCCTGTCAAAGGATACTTTTATTTTTATTAAAAGTGTTTTTCAATGAACAGAAATCAATTTTCTCTTCCCCTACTGAAAAAAAGAAAATATTAATACCCTCCTCTTTGTTATATATAGACATAGTGAAGCAAAACAAATTCCTTCAATGACTCTGTCCAAAAAAAGAGACATATTAAAATTTTTTTAAATTTTAGACAAATACTAAAACTTAAATACATAATAAGAAAAGAAAAGGAAACATTTAAAACTTAAATATAGAATAAGTAAAGAAAACAAATGTCAC
>CM053770.1:309485584-309540873 GCA_028658325.1 Potorous gilbertii | reverse complement strand
ATATATACACATACATACATATGTATATTAACATATACTTTCCCTAAGAGATTCTACTCCTAATCTTGTTTTTATGTTTGTGCATATCTCTTTTACCTGCTACCTTGCCCTCTTATTACTTAACCTACCTTCACTCCAGAAATCCCTCCCTTAATCCTCCCATTTTCCTAAATCTAAACACCCTTCTATACTCCATTTTAACCTTTTCTGTCACCCTCCCTTCTAAAGATTCCTCCTTTATCCTCTCCACACTCTTTATTCCCTTAGAGTTTTATTTTTTTTAAAATTCAGAATTCTTTTATACTCTTCTAGGTGTATATGTATTTTCCCCTCTTAAACTGATTCCTGATGGAAGTAGGTTACCAGAACTAACAGACCATCTAATTCTTCTCTATTGGTTCTTTTTCTCGCACCTTATTTCTATAATTTCTATAATTTCTCTTTTAGCTGTTCTTGAATGGTTTTACTTTTTAAAGTCATGTCATACTCAAGTCTATCCCAATCTTCCTTATAAGCTACCTAGTTGCTAGTAACAATCTTAGATATAGGTTTTACGTTTTCCATTCATAAAAGGTAAACATTCTATCCTTATCGAGTGCCTTGTCATTGGTCATTGGCATGTATCTTCTATTTCTCTTGGCTCTTGTATGTCAAATCTTCTAATGAGTTCAGGTTGTTATTTTTTTTAAACAGTCCTGAAAGTCTAACAGTTGGTCAAATGTCCATTTTTTCCATTCAAAATTATGCTTAGCATTGCTTGATATCAGATATATTTTTTTGCACCTTGTGTCCCTCACCTCATTATGAAGAATTCTGTTTGTGAGTTCTCTGGAATCATGATGGGTTTCTATGTGGATCAGAGTTCTTAAGTCTTTCAAAGTTGTTTGTTTTTTACGATGTTGTTATTGTATAAACTGTTTTTGCTCTGTTCACTTTACTCTGTATCAGCTCATACATACCTTCCGAAGTTTCATTGAAACTATTCCTTTCATAATTTCTTATTGCACAATAGTATTCTATTACATTTGTTTAACTGGTTCATAATCGAAGGGTTCTCCCTTAGGTTCCAGATCTGCTTCTACAAGAAGAGCTGCTATAAATTTTTTTTGGTTTGTATGAATTTTTTTCCTCTCTGATCTCGGGCGGTATCATTGGGTCAAAAGGTATACACAGTTTGGTAGCTTTTTAAGCATAATTCCCAATTGCTTCCAAAATGACTTGGCCAATTCATGGCTTGATCCAAAAAACAGCAATGTACATGATTTTCTGCCACTTGTCCAACATTTGTAATTTTCCTTTTTTTATTTTTTGGTCAATCTTGCCTATATGATGGATTTGAGGTCGAGCTTCAGCATTACTTTAATTTTCATTTCTGGAATTATTAGTGACTTGGAGCATTTTTTCACATAGTTATTGGCAGTTTGGATTTTTTCTTTTGAAAGCTGCTTGACCATTTATCTGCTAAGAGCTCTTATTTTATGTATTTGAATAAATTCCTTTCTTTTTAAATGAAACCTTGACCAGAAAAAAAAAAACTTATTCTAATGATTTTCCCAATTATCTGCTCCTCTCTTTTTATCTTAACTGTATTGGTATTATTTATGCAAAACCTTTTTAATTTCATGTATTCAAAATTGCCCATTTTACCTTCCATGAAGCCCAAGAGATACTTTTAGAAAATCCTCTGGTAATTCTAGTCTTTACTTCTTCTTAAAAGATATTGTATTCAGGAAAACTAGAAAAGAGCAGGGAATTAATACTCTGGCAATTCCTGTTCCTTGTCATTTATGTGACAATCTTTTAAAGGAACTGAAGATGTTTAGCTTGAAGAATGACACTATTTTCAAGCCTTTGAAGGATTGTCATTTTAAAAAGATTTGTTCCTTGTAACTCCAGAATTTTTAGGGAAGCAGAGTTGCTTAAAAATGACTTGGCTTTTTCTTTTTGGTGAGTTATCAAGCTTCCTCTTACCAGAAATCTTCAAGCAAAGTTTGGATGTCCATTTTAAAGACAAGGGATCTATTTATAAGTGAGAAGTTGGGATTGGGGACCCCTAAGATCTTTTCCAACTCATCATTCTTGCAGTTCATAATGCCAAATGAATAATAAAGATAATATAATTCTGGGAGTTCAAAGGTAAGGCTCAATGTGAGTCAGACGAGTTAGGGAACACTTCATAAGGAGGAGGTGAAACTTGGACAAGGTCATGAATATTGAATACTATATAGAAGGTGCTGTAGCAAGAATAAGGATGGCAGAGCAGTGAGTAGATTGTTCTAAATGGAGTAGAGATTTCATGTAGTGAAAGAATGGGAGATTGTGTTGAAAAGATATTTTGGGACAACATTGCCTAAATCCTTGAACATCAGATTAATGAGTTATTGTTCAGTCCTTTCAGTCTTGTCTAACTCTCTGCAACCCCATTTTTGAGGTTTTCTTGGCAAAGATACTGTAGTAGTTTGCCATTTCCTTCTTCAACTCCTTTTACAGATGAGGAAATTGAAGCAAACAGGATTAAATCACTTGCCCAGTGTGACACAATTAGTAAGAGTCTGAGGCTGAATTTGAATTAAGGTACTGCTGACTCCAGGGCTGGCACTCTATCCACTCTCCCTAATGCACTAATGAGTAAAGAGCCAAATATCTTATTTCTTATCTGAAAGAGTATCACTGATCATGGGATATAGACATACATGACTATATTTATTACAAGGGAGATGTGGGGCAAAGAGGTTGAAGTTAAGAAAAGAGAGGTAACATCATTCAGGTCCTCAGTTTCCTTAAGTTCTGGGTTCACAAGCCTGGGTTCAATCATGAAAGCCTTCCTCAAAGTGTCTTATTCTATTAGGCTCATTATTGTTTCCATCTGGATTTTACTCTGGGAACTTTCCAGATATTTATTCACATCTGAAAAAGAAATAAATATATTTTAGGTAGAGGATAGTCTTTATTTTACCACACAAAAAAAATGGCTCAAGGGACTCATTAGAACTCATAAAAAGATATAGAAAAGACAGAGCTGTCATGGTGGCTCATAAACAGTCAACACAATTCTCTTTTTGTAGTGCATCTTAGAGTCTTTGTAATTACCACCCTATGGCTTTGACCTCCCAGGGAAGATAACTGAACCTTGGGCAGTTAATGGGACATAATCCAGTGGATCCCTAGCTCTTTCATGAAATTTTCTAAAGTTCCTCTCAGTCTTACAATGCTACAGAGCTGGAATTTCGAATTTCCTCTCATCCCCCAAAGAAAACATACCTTGAACCCCCTTTCAGTTACATCTGCCTTGTCTCAATAACTCTTGGTAATCTTTGGGAGTAAAATACATGTCTTTTGCTTTCCTGTGTCATGGCATTAGTCTCTTGCCCTTTCAGCCTCACATGCATGAACTTCCTTTTTCTCTAAGAGGCTCACTCTCTCTAGAAAGCACACTTCTTTAATTCTCCAACTTGGGGTTACTCACAAGGCAACTCCCAATAAATCTTTTTCCTCTTAACTAGAAAGTATTATTCTGCCGGGGAAATCCCTCCTACTCTAACCATGAATTCTAGAGGGAGATTGTCCATAAATTTACCAAAGCCTCAGCTTTCATATGTTTTTGCATTAGGCAGTTAAGCGATGTAGCTGATGGAGAGCTAGACCTGGAGTCAGCCAAGATCTGAGTTCAAATCCAGCCTCAAACGCTGTGTGACCCCTGGCTAATCTCTCAGTCTAAGTTTTCTATCTATAAAGTGGGGTTAATAACAGCACCAACTTCCCAGGGTAGTTGTGAGGATAAAATGAGACAATGTTTGTAAAGCATTTTACATATTAGAAGTCTACATAAATGCTAGCTATTATTTTAATTAGACCTCTAGCCAGCCATTTATTAGCTCTTGAGGGGAACTCTCTTCCTTATCCTTCCACCGCTAGATAAATCTTTAAAAAAAAAAAGGTGGGGGGAGTGAAAGAGTTCTTTTTGTGAGTCCTTAGAAAGGACAGTTCCTCCTGAGAGTCCATCTTCAGATCAGAGGTAAACCAATTATCTTGGGGGCAGCCCCAGTGACTGAAACTTTATCTGGAGTTATCTTTAGTTCTCTTAGCAATGTGACATTCTGTAGGAAGAAAGGTATGGCCAAGCAAAGACTCTAAACAAAGGCTCTCCTCCAGATAAACTCATTGAGATGATCAGGAAAAGTCCATGATCAACCTTTCCCCAAGCTAGAGGGAAGGAAAAAGGAGAGTGGGAGGATTGGGGATTTAAACAGGTATAAATAGCCAAAATCTACGTGCAGATATACATTGTTTTAATAAGGAGTATTTATTTGTATTTATTAAGGAGTGTCTTGACTGAAATATTGTGCACTGGAGCCTATTGTTCAAGGTCTCTTGGCAGACTGGACTAGGACTGGCTGAGCCGAGACAGCATCACATATGACAACATGCCAGTAAACATGCAGAACTCAATCATCAAACAGCACAGACTTGCTTGTTTAAAAACGTTTCTTGAAGGAGTGAATGAAGAATGATGAATCAATCAATAACATTTATTAAAAGCCTACTATGTACCAGGCACTATGTTAAGTGCTGGGGATACAAAAAGAGACAATGCTGATCCTCAAAGAACTTACAGTCTAATGGGCATCAAATATATACAAAGCAAGCTACATAACAGGATAAATAGGAAGTAATTAAGAGAGTGAAAGCACTAGAATGAAGGGGACTAGGGAAAGGCTTTCTTTAGGAAGTAGAATATTAGCTGGGACTCAGAGGAGGCCAGGGAAGGTAGAAGTCTGATCAGAGTAGGGAAAGTCCATGGAGGACAGCAGAGAAAATGCTTTAGAGCTAAGAGATGAAGTGTTCCTGGAACAGCTAGGAGGCTGGTGTCACTGAATGGAAGAGTGTGTGTTAGGGAGAAAGGTGTAAGAAGACTGGAAAGGTAGGAATGGGTTAGGTGATGAAGGGCTTTGAATGCCAAAGAGAGAATTTCCTAGTCGCTCCTGGAGGCAATAGAAATTCACTTACCGGGGGTTCTGGAGGGGTGACATGATGAGTCCATTGCTTTAGGAAAATCATTTTAGTGATTGAATCAAGAGGATGGATTGAAGTGGGAAGAGCTACCTGCTGTTTCAATAATCCAGGTGCTAGGTGATGAGGGTCTGCACTAGAGAGGTCAGTGACAGTGTCAGATGAAAGAAAGGGAGTGGCATGGATATTTGAGAGATGTTGAAAAGGTGAAATCAACAGACCTTGGCAACAGATTGGAGGATGAGAGATAATGAGGAATTTAGGATGCTTCCTAGGTTTTGAGTCTGAGAAAAATGGAAGCCTGGGGATGCATTCTACAGTAACAGGGAAGATGGGGAGGGGGTGGGGGAGTGTAGTTTAGGGAGAAAGCTAGTAAGTTGTAATCGTGGTCTCACAGTAGTAAATAGAACTAGGTGGATTCTTGAAAGATCATCCAATCCAACCTTCTCCTGTCAGGCAGATGAAGGTCTAAAGGGCAGATAGTTGTCTATCCACCTTGTAGATCTTTAAGGATTCAACCCAACAAATACACAATAGGGCAGTTGGGTGGTGCAATGGTTAGAGTTTTGCACTTGGAGTCAGCAAGTTTTGAGGTCGGATTTCACCTCAGGCAAGCTATGTGACCTTGAGAAAGTCTTTTAACTTCTGCCTGACTCTTCATCTATAAAATAGGGCTAATACTGGCACCAACCTACTTATGTTGGCTTGATTATTTCCTATTTTTCCTGCATAGAGGTTGTTAGTATATGGCTGTTTGTGTGTTATCTCTCCCATTAGATACCGAGCTCCTCAAGGGCAGAGACTGCCTTCTGCCTATTTGCGCAATCCCAGTGCTTGGCATAGTGCTTGAAGTACAATAGTAGCGTAATAAATGTTTGTTTACTGACTGTTAGGAACACACTGCCTCATTCCAGACACAAGAGGGTGCATCCATTGAAGTACTGTAGTATTTTATTTTTTAATCATATTTTATTTTTTCCAATGACATGTAAAAACAATTTTTAACATTAATTTTTTTTAAATTTTGAGTTCCAAATTCTCTCCTTGCCTCCCTCTTCCTTTACCCCAGATGGTAAGCAATTTCATATGTTATATATGAGCCATCATGCAAAACCTATTTCCAAAGGAGTCATTTTTGTGAAAGAAAACACAGACAAAAAAACAAAAAAAACCCAAAAAAGTAAAAAATAATATGCTTTGATCTGCATTCAGACTCCAATTCTTTCTTTGCAGAGGAGTAGCATTTTTCATTATGAATCCTTCACAATCATTGGGGATCCTTGTATTGCCAATCTGCCCTTTCTACAAGAAATCTTTCCTGATTGCATCAGTTGCTAATGCTCTCCTTTTCCCTCCTTCCTAGAAACCCAATATTTAACAATGTTATATTTATTTTATATGTACCAAAGTATGTACTTGTTCTCTTCTCCATTAGAATGGAAATTCCTTAGGAGTAGGAATTGTTTTGTGCCGAGCACATTGTGGCTTTTAAATAAAATGCTTGTTGACGGATTCTCATGAGGAAACTGCCTCCTATGTGAAGAATGCTTATTCTAGGAGATCTTTAACGGATGATTCCCTGCCCTAGGGTAGCTAGATGGCTCAGTGGATAGAGAACTGGGCCCGGAGTCCAGAAGACCTGAGTTCAAAAGTGACCTCAGACACTTATTAGCTATATGACCTTGGGCAAGGCAGTTAACTTTGGTTAGCCTTAATCCACTGGAGAAGGAAGTGGTAAACCACTCCAATATCTCTGCCAAGAAAACCCTATGGACACTATGGTCCCATGGGGTCATGAAGAATCAGACATGACTGAACAACTATGACTCTATCCTCAGTGAGTTTACAATCTAATTGGCAGAGAGACAAGGAGTATAAGGAAGAAAATAGGGTCAGCGTATTGCAGCCATGAGAGACTTGAGGAAGACACATTACCACATAAGATCACTGAGTCACATTCTGTGTCCCAGTGGAGACATTTCTGATTATGGTTCTACTGGAGGCAGAGCTAGAGGGCAGGAGGCTTCTGGCAGATGCAGGGAGAAGGCTGGAGCCATAAAGTGTCAGAGCTGGAAAGGCCCTTGGAAAGCATCTGCTCCAGGCCCTTATTAATCTTTTTTGTGTGTCGTGGTCCCCTTTGGCAGTGCCTTTGGAGCCCTGATAAGAAGAATATTTGTTGGCTACATTTATCACTGGAGGGAATGCTAAATTTCAGATAGATACTAGTGGGAAAAAAAGATAGAGTTTTTTTTTTTCTGTTCCAAATTCATGAAATTAAGTTAAGTTACTCTAATCTAGTCCAACTTCATCACTTTATAAATGAAGAAATGAAGTGCAGACTTATTCAAGGTCACACAGTTAGCTGTTATTAGAAAATGGACTATATCCCTCTCAGAAACAGGTGTAAATAGGAATTTTTTTCACCTGTGACCAAAAAAACCCACACAAACCAAGTATTGAAAGTGAAAGAAAAAAAAAAGTGAAAGAGAAAACCAGCAGAATTAAGAGCAATGATGAGACTAACAAGGGACTGGAGGGTCAAAGGATCAGAAACAGCCTAATCCATTCTCTTCTCTAGTCCTTCAAGGCCCATCTCCCATCACCTTCTCCTTTTCAGGGTCATTCTCCATGCCACCCACACTCCAAGAGCCTTCATTTCCATCCCTACCTACTGTGAGAGACTAGGGAAGGCAGGGCCACACCCCCACAAAGTTTCCTGGCCACCCCTCCCACAGTCTTGTCCTAGTTATATTGTCAGAAATATAATTTTCTGGCCAGTCTTTTTTTTTTTTTTAAAGAACAATCAAACAGTCCATTACATTCATTACTCATTTACTCACTACTTTTGTGGAATTATGTTTTTTTCTGTGTGGGGCAAGTTTTTGTTTTTATTAATTAATTTATTTTTAATTTTCAACATTCACTTCCACAAGATTTTGAGTTCCAAATTTTCTCTCCATCTCTCTCTTCTTCCCGCCCCAATGCATTCTGATTACCCCTTCCCTCAATTTGCCTTCCCTTCTATCACCTCCTCCCCCTTGTCTTTCCCCCTTCCCTTCTATTTTCCCATAGGGCAAGATAGATCTCTATAACCCATTGCCTGTATATCTTATTTCCCAGTTGCATGTAAAAACAATTTTTAACATTTGTTTTTAAAACTTTAAGTTCCACATTCTCTCCCTTCCTCTCTCCCTGTCTGCCCTCATTGAGAAGGAAAGCAATTTGACATAGGTTTTACATGTGTAGTCACATAAAACACTTCCATAATAGTCATGTTATGAAAGACCAACTCTATTTCCCTCCATCCCACCCTACCCCTCATTCATTCTATTCTCTCCTTTGACACTGTCCCTCCCACAATCTTTTAAATACATTCCAATATAACACTGGGTCTACATCAGAGGACTGTGGTGTGGAGGGAAGGGTGAGAAGAATGGAGACTTTGGTTGGAGTTTGAGTGTGGGGAGAATCAAGGTCTTGCCTCCCTCTGTGAAGATTTCTGTGCATGTACCCCACTTCCATTGACCTGTGTTGAGGGAGTGCCCCAGAGGCAAGGGAAGGCAGTGAGAGAGTCCTGGGGAAAGCCTCTGGTCTGCGGGCTCGTGCAGAGTGATGGTGCCTTGTAAACATCCTCCCAAAGGGTGTTCTGGCTGAGCTGTGTCTCTCTGGTCTGCC
Source organism: Potorous gilbertii (assembly GCA_028658325.1). Classification (NCBI taxonomy): domain Eukaryota; kingdom Metazoa; phylum Chordata; class Mammalia; order Diprotodontia; family Potoroidae; genus Potorous; species Potorous gilbertii. Next base: position 309,532,188 of record CM053770.1, on the reverse strand, counting down.
CACTGGAGGAGGCCAGCCTGGAGCCTCAGTTCTCTGGGTACACCATGATAATAAGGAGCTGTCAGAGCAGCACCGTGGGAAGAACAATTTCACAGTCACGAATAATAATTGCGCCGAGGCCTGCCCAGTTTCTCCAACACCCCATGGATCAGAGAGAGGAAAAATATTATTCTTGCCCATAAAACTAATCACAGTTTCTATTTTTATCTCCTCACGAGGAAGGATGGAGAACCTGGATCAGTCATCACATCAAGGGAGCTACCATGGGGAAGGATGACTGGTACTCCATTGACTTGGGGGACCCTGGTCCAGCCCAGCCTCACAGGCCAATGGCCCATCTCTCCCAAAGCAGCTGACTTGGGTCCTTAATAACTGTGACCTTGGGCAAAAAACGTTCACTGCTGTAAACCTCAGTTTCTTCATCTGGGAAATGGAAGGTAATACTTGCACGGTCTAGCTCACAGTGTTGTAAGGAAAACTTGGTAGAAATTCGAAAAAAAATAACAGTATCCTTACTAGAGGGTGATCATGGGGGTTGAGGCTTGGAGTTACAAAGACCCTGAGTTCAAACCTTACCTTAGATCCTAAGTCTGTTTCCTCATTTATGAAGTGAAGAGTTGGGACTCCGTGATTTTAAAAAGTCCCTTTTGGTTCTAAAGTTATGATCTCGTGATTTTCTTAGCTATTCTTTAGTAGTTCAGTCATGTTCTGTGAAACCCTTTGGAATTTTCTTGGCAAAGATGCTAGAGATTTGTCATTCTCTTCTCCAGAATGTCCCCATTTTACAGATGACAAACAGACAAATGGGGTTAAGTGACTTATCCAGGATTACACAGCCTAGCAAGTGTCTGAGGGCAGATGTACATTCAAATTTTCCTGATTCTAGGCTCAGTGCTCTATCTACTAACTGTCCCCCAATTTTCTTAGCAGAAGTTCATCAACCCTAAAAGAGGGCTAAGTAAATGGCCCAGTGGGCATAGAAGTAGAGAAGTAGTGGGCAGAGTGTTATGTCTTAGAAGAAAGTGACTTTTACTGGAGTGAGTTACTGGACACAAGAGGGTAGAGTAAGAACTTAGAGGCAGGCAGGATAGGGTGAAAATGGTAGCCATAGAAGAAAGACACACTGGAACAGAAGGGTGGGATGGAGAAGCTCAATTTGTTAGAATACATGAGTTAAGGAGGTTAATGTTAGAACTTCAGCCTTTAGCATGGGTTAGTTCTCCTACTTGAAAGAAAACTTCCCAGCCCTGGCTAGTCATCTCACTAACCAAACTCTTGGTCACAAGGAGGACTAGGTGTATGACTCAACGTTACTTGTCCCCACTACCAGAAAAACAACTCAGAGGAGATGCCAAAGCAATGGGGGTGGATCAGGGAATCATCTTTACGTGTGAAGTGTTAACACAATGTTCTTATTATTAGAGATATAAAATATACAAGAACAGGCAACATGGTGTGATGGATTGAGGATGAATGGACCTTAGAGTCAGGAAGACCTGGGTCCAACTCCTGTCTCTGTCATGTATGAACTTTGAGACCATGAGCAAGTCACTTAATTTCTCAGTGGTCCCAGGAAACTCTGTCAAAGATAGGAGATTTGGAACAAGATCTGGAACAAGTTACCTTGTGGTTGCATCTCTCAAGGATCTTGGGTGATCTTGACATACGTACAGATGATAACTTGCCTTTTTGGAGGAAAGCTTTTAAGGCTCCATTTCATTGATTAACATACAAACACATTAGAACCTCTCCCCTTCTGAGTTAACCAGGTGACTGTGAAGATGGGCAAGAGTTTAATACAGGACAAATGCCTAAGAGGGGCACAAACCAGAATGCTATCTGAGGTCTAAGAGGGAAAGGTGGTTACTGATTAGATGCATCAGGGAAGGCTTAGAGCGGGAGGTGGTATTTAAGTTAGACTTTAAAAAATTGGCTACAAATATAATAGGGCTTGAGGATGAAGCAAAATATTTCAGGCCTAGGGAATAAAATTGCACAGGCATTCAGAAAAAGGGAAGCCAGTACTCTAGTCTGAGTGGAATATAGAGTGTATGAAAGGGAGGGATATGATATAAGGCTGGAAAGGAGATGGTGAAAGGTCTTGACATCCAGGTAAAGGAGTTTGACTCTTGTTTTTTGGTGTTGTTCAGTTGTTTTACATCCTGTCTGACTCTCTGTGACCCATTTTGGATATTCTTGGCAAAGATAGTGCAGTGTTTGCCAGTTTCTTCTCCAGATCATTTTACAGATGAGGAAACTGAGGCTGAGGGTTAATTGACCAGTCCAGGGTCACATAGCCGGTAAGTGTCTGAGGCCAGATTTTAACTCAGAAAGATGAGTCTTCCTGACTCCAGGCCCTATGCTCTTTTCACCGTGCCATCTAGTTGACCTTTACTTAGGCAATTGGGAGCCACTGAAGCAATTTGAACAGATGCACACTGTGATCAGTTCCATGCATAAAGAAGATACATCTGGCAGCAGAATGAAAGAGGCACTGGAGTGCGTGAGAATGTAGAAGACTATTGCACAAGCCCAGGTGGATAGTGATATGGGCCACCTGTACTGGGTGGTGGCAGCAGAAAGAGAGTGGCTCATTTGCTACTTTCTCACACCTAATCTTTTCTCCTTCTCAAGTCATCACTGAGGATCAAGTGAACTGCTGAGCTACCACTGCCCGGCCTTTCATAGGTGACATAGGAGAACCTGGCTAAGCGTGGAAAGGACAGTGTGGAGGGGAGCACAGGACTGGAAGAGGGCAATGTTCAGATAAGAGTGTAATCTCTGTGAGGTGCAATGCAAGGAGATGATGCAATAGCTGAGCACGTATCTTCTCAAGACACTATTTTCATCATATTACTTCAAAAACCTCCTTTTGTTTTCTGTATATTTTAAAATGCTTCATTGATGTGCTTTCCCCTGCTCCCTTTTTTCCTTTCTTCCTCCCTTCCTCCTTTCCTTTCCTCTCTCCCTCTTTCCTTTTTCCCTCCCTCCCTTCCTTCTTCCCTCCTTTCCTCAATTCCCTCTTTCCCTCCCTTCTTTCCTTCCTTCTTTCTTTCCCCTCCCCTCCCCTCCCTTCCCTTCCCCCCTTCCCTCCTCTCTCCCTCCCTTCTTTCTTCAATTGAGATAATATAAATAAACCACTTTTGAAACCTTGAAGTGACACATAAATGTTACTTTTTCTTTTTTTGGCATTGTTGTCCCTAATTCTCCTATTCTCAACCTAGACAGCACCTCACCTCTCTGTCAGATGTGGGAAGCACACGTTAGCCTCAGGCATATGGAATTATAGTTGGTCATTGCATTGATCAGCATTCTTAAGTTTTTCAAAAGTCGTTTTTCTTTACAACGTTTTAGTCATTATATAAATTGTTCTTCTGGTTCTGTTCTCTCTGAATCAGTTCACACAAGTCTATCAAGATTTCTCTGAATCATTTGTTATGGCACAATAATATTCCTTTACTTTTTACATATTAAATTTGTTCAGTCATTCCACAGTTGATAGATGAATGACCCTTTATCTAATGCTTTGCTAAAATAAAAGGTATTTCTATGAATATTTTTGTACATATGGGTCATTTTTCTTTCTTCTATCTTTATGAAGTATAAATCTAGTAGTAATATCACAGGGTAAAAGGGAATGTACAATTTAGTGACTTAGGAAGCACACTTTGGGGCAGCAAGGTAGCATAGTGGAAAGAGTGTCTTGGATGGAGTCAGGAAGACCTGAGCTCAAATTCAGACCCAGACACTTACTGGCTGTATGACCCTGGGCAAGTTACTTAACCCTTTTTGCTTCAATTTCCTCATCTGTAATATAAATTGGAGAAGGAAATGGCAAACCACTCCAATATCTTTGCCAAGAAAATCCCAAGTGGGAGAACAAAGAGTCAGATACAAATGAAATAACACCACCACTTATTACTGCTACTACTACTACCACTTACCACTACTACTACTACTACTACTACTACTTCCAAATTGTTTTCAAGAATCAATGGACCAGTTCACATCTCCAACAACAGTGTATTAGTGAACTTATTTCCCCATATCCAACAATAGCAATTTTGGCGGCGTCATCTTTGACAATTTGATGAACATGAGATGGAAAACAGGATTATTTTAATTTTGTTCCTCATTATTATTTAAAGCATTTTCCCAATATGATTGGTGATAGTTTTCTTTTCTTCTTTTGAAAACTGCCCATTTACATCTGTTGGGGAATAACTCTTATTCTTGTATATTTGAATTCATTCCCTATAAGATATTAGACCTTTTTATCAGAGATAGATTTTTGCCCAATGAATTGCTTCTGTTTTTAAGAGTTAGTTTTGTTTGTATAAAACCTTTTGAATTTTATGTAATCAGAATTGTTCTTTTTATCTCTTGTGATCTTCTTTGTCCCTTGTTAGATTAATAATTATTCCCTAATGCACAATTGTAAAAACTGTCTCCTTCCCTGTTCCTGTAACTTGTTTATGATGTAACATTTTGTATCTAGGTCATTTGTTACTTGTGACATATAGCAAGAGATGTAGTTCTAACTTATAGAAAGGCTGATGATTTGGGTGGGTTTATTTTATATCTTGTTACTTCGATGAATTTATTTAAATTTATTTATTGTTTCAATTAATTTCAGTTGAATCTACTGACTTCTCTGAGTAAACCATCATTTTATCAACAAACAGCAATAATGTCCCCTGTCTTTGCCTGTGCTTACTTCCTCCATTTATTTTCCATTTTATTGCAACACTTAGAATTTCTAGTACTACTATATCAAGTAATAGTTGTGGAAATGGACATCTTTGATTTTTTCTGGAAGGTCCTCCTCTATGCTGGTATTTGATTTTAGATACTATTTATCACATTAAGGAATGAGCAATTTTTCTATGTTTTAAAACTCTTTTGACAGAAAAAGGAATATATATGAGAATATGTGTTTTTCAAAAGTTTTTTCTGCTTCTGTTGAAACATATACTCTCAAGATTTATGTTGTTTTTGCTATTAATATAGGCTGTTATATTTATAGCTTTCCTAATATCATATCGAACCAATTTTCACTCTTGTTATAAATCCAACCTGGTCATAGTATATAATTTTTTTTTAATATCTTGCTTCTTGCTTTAATTTCTTTGCTGGTATTTCATTTAATAGTTTTACTTTTATAGTCATCAGGGATAATAGTCTATAGTTTTCTTTCTCAGCTTTGTCTCTCCCTGATTTAGGTTTCAAAACTATATTTATATCATAACAGCTAGCATTTAGCTAGGTGGTGCAGTAAATAGACTACCAGGCCTAGAGTTAGAAAAATTCATCTTCCTGAGTTCAAATCTGGCCTCAGACACTTCCTAGCTAAGTGACCCTGGGCAGATCACTTAACCCCGTTTGCCATAGTTAAAATATTTGCCCTGTTTGCCTTGTTAAAATGAGCTGGAGAAGGCAATGACAAACCACTCCAGTACTATTGCCCCAAAAAACACCAGGTGGGGTCATAAAGAGTCACACATGACTGAAAAAGCCTGAACAACAAAAGCTGGCATTTATTTATACAGCATTTTAAAGTTTGCCAAGTGATTTACAGATATTATCTCATTTTATCCTCACAACAATCCTGGGAGATAGATGCTACTGTTATCCCCATGTTATAGATGAGGAAACAGGCTTGCCTACGGTCACATAGGTAGTCAGTGCCTAGGACTGGATGTGAATTTAAGTCTTTCTGACTTCAGGTTTTGCATTTTATCTGCTGGGCCACTCGTAGAAGGAATTTATTTTTCTGCTTTTTTATTTATTTGTTTATTTATTGCGAACAACCTATGTAATAATGGAATTAATTGTTCTTTGAATGCTTGATGTAATTCAATTGTAATTCTATCTGGTTCTGGGTTTTTTTTCCCTTTGCGAGTTATTTATGATTTGATTTGATGAGATTTCTTTTTTCTGAGGCTATATTAAATTCCCTATTTCTTATTGTTAATTTAGGTATTTTATAGTTTTGTAAATATTCATCCATTGCATCTAAGTCATTAGTTTTGCTAGCATATATGTGGTCAAAATAATGTCTAATAATTTCCTTTATTTGTAGTGAATTCTTTTTAACTTTAATATTTTGTTTTCCTCGCTTTAAAAAGTTAGCTAATGGCTTATCTATTTAGATAGTTTTTCCCCTACGGCTCATATTCTTATTCTGTTCAGTTATGTGTTTTACTTTTCAATTGTGTTAACTTTTTCTTTGATTTTCATAATTTCTGTTTTTGTATTTAATTATGTTGTTTTGATCTGTTGCTTCTCCAGTCTGCTTTTAGTTGTATATCCAATTCATTGATCTCTTGTTTTCCTCTTTTGTTGATGGATGTGTTCAGTGACACAAATTTTCCCCAAGGACAGCTTTGGCTGATTCTCCAAAATTTGTCTCATCATGTCGTTTTCCCTGATGAAACTATTGATTAATCTTTTCATGAAAGAAACTTTATTGATTATAAATTTTATTATGTTTTGTGTTTATTAAGATGTGTTTACTATCCTTTTCTGCATTTGTGTATAGAGTTTTTTTGCCTAACATATTTTGTTGCCCCAGCTAGACTCTAAGGGTCTTGAAGACAAGGGCTATATCATCTTTCTCTGCATCCCTTGGTCTCTGAACTCTTACTGAAGATGTCCTCTAGTATTCTAGGGGTAAATGCTATCAGCACACATTCTTTTCCTTTTAGATTCTGCACAGAACATCTTCCATAACAGTGGTGTACAGTTTTTCATTTAATATAGAGAATCAAAGAACTGTTGAGCAAAGTTATCTCTCTGGCTATATCTACTCAAAGAGATCAATGACTACTCAAATGAGATCTGCCTAACAATTCACACAATTAAAACCAAGTAGATAAAGAATTCACCTTGCCCAGAGTATGATACATAGTTGGACATAGACTTTCAATGCTCTCACACTGCTCCCTGCTTCCAGAGTTCATATTTTTTAACACCCATATCTTCCCAGTGATGCTATGTGACTGTGACCCATGGAACACCATAATCTCAAAAAAAAAAAAAAGGCCCAAACTCAAATAGCAACAACGACCCCCGCTAAAACTCCACTTCCCAAAACTGGGTGGCCTAAAGGACAACAATAATTTTAAAAAAAGAGATTTAGATAGACTCCAGGAGATTACCAATGAAGCCTTGTAATTATAAAAGGTAATATCTAAGAAACATAGGATTGGAAAAGGTACTGGGCTAGTCATGAAAGAAAAGGATAATGGATGATTTTGAGTCCATAGGGCAAGAGTGGTACAGGATTGGATTGGAATATCTTAGAATCAGAGATAAGGAGGGATAGTATTACAGTCAAGGGATGCAGTTTATGCAAAGATTTGGAAATGAGAGCTCACATTTCACATAAGGGAACATGGATTAGACTAGTTTGGCTGGAACAGAGTAGATAAAGGGGAGTAAAATGTAATAAACCTGGAAAGGTAGGCTGGAGCCAGACTTTGGAGGGTTTTAAATGATCAAGAACTCATATAGATAATAGATCAGAGTAGGCACAGACATGGGCAGTATAGAGGTAGAAGCAGCATAGCCTTTTACTTACTGCAAACTGGAATTGATGAAGGTCTTTCCACATCGCAGCCAGTATAATACCTAATTGTCACTAGATAGCTCCTTCCCAGGGACAATTTGGAGGACCAACGGATGAATGTTGGGTGGCAGCTTGCTTTCTCGTGAAGAGGAGGTGAAATTTTTATAGCACCTATGGGAAAAAGCAGGTCTTCCATAGAGATCTCTAAGAAGGCAAAAGATCTGGTACGTCCCCTCCTCGTGCCCAGGGTATCTCCAGATTGTCACCTGCCATAAGATTCTTCAAGGGAGGACTGTTCACAGTCTAATTTTCTATTCTTTCTCCCACCACATCTATTCTCCACAAACTCAATTTTCACTGTTTAGCACACTACTCTACTACCCTTTACACAGTCCTTATTCCAATGATTCTGAACTGTACCCTCCCCCCCACCCCCATCCCTCCCCAAACCCCTGAGGGACATTGAGTAGGTGCTGATAGAAGGAGCTGAACGTGGCACCAGGACAGGCTGCATACAAGAAGGTAATGAGTTAATGAGCTTTTTACTACAAGTGATCTTAACCTACAATGTGGATCAGTGACTGCAAGAAGCTTCATCATCTACACCATAGCTCTGATGTTTCTGCCATTGCTTTCGCTCAATGCTATCACCACTTTACATTGGGGTGAACTGCAAATATTTATCATCTACCACATAGATCAGATTGTTAAGCTCCAAGATTTGGTCCTTCCAAAGTGGAGAGGCAAAGTTTGGGATTTCTAATCTTTTTTTCCATACTGCTCACTCCTTTCAGGAGGTATTACTTTGTATATTTTTTGTCTTTGTAATACAGCTATTACGATGTAGCATCTGTGTAATGGGATTGCTATGGCAAGGTAACCCACACAATAGCAATGGATAGGGGAACAGCCCATGTAGCAAGCCCCTCTAATCTTCCCCCTTTGTCCTGGGATTCTGGCTCACCAGTAACAACAGCCTAGGGGAAAATTTTGGCTTCATGTAACAGATCTCTCTTTTTCTTTCCTATTTACTACCTTGGGCTGGCTTGGGAAGCAAGCTATTTGTTCAGGTCTGTGAACTCTCAGGGAAAGTTCATGGTGTTGCTACCTCTCCCATGCCTCAGATTGAGAAGAGGAAAAAGACAGGCCATGAGATAAACCATAGCACAAAACTCACCCTACTTTCAAATTCATTCCATCTACATTTATCATTTGACCCAGATCTTGGTGGTCATTATCTATTGAGCCCTAGGCTCTTCTTTCCTCAATCAATTCAGTGCCTGGTTTTTCTCTCCACCCCAACTCCTCTTCTCTTACTAGGGGACTTTAATATACATCCCTCAAATAAACTAATTTCCCAGTTCCTACTCCATGATCTACTCCTCCTTACTTTACCTCAGTTATACACAGAGATGCTTATACCCTTGATTTATCCATCACTTGTTCACTGTCTCTGAAATTCCTTGATCTAATCCTAATGTCTTGTGATTCCAGATTTCCCAGTGCCCTACAATCTCCAGTTTTGTTCTTCATTCTCACTATGACCTCTATTCTCTCTACTCCTCAGTTCTCCCAGGTCATCAACCCTGTGCTGGCTGCCATCTCCTTCCTTCTCTATCTCAACTCTTTGATGAGCTAATTTAGCCTTACACCATCTTCTACTTTGGAAGCCCCATCCCTTTGTCTTATTGCCAATCATGTCTTGATAAACCCAACCCTGGATTACTCCTGTCATTTACTTCCTTTGCTTCTGTTTACATCCTACTGGATAGAGTTGAAGAAAATCATGAAACCCTGACAACTGATCTCACCACTGATTTATGGCATCTAATCTCAATTGGATCTGTATGGAAGGAAGGCATTTATCTCCCTATTAGACTCACATTCTCATTCCTCCATAGGAGTTGTATCAAACTTTTTCATCTCTCTTCAAGCCTCCTATGACAACCCTTCCACCAACCACCTCTACTGAGGACTTTGACTTATACTTCACTGAAAAAAAAAATGGAGGTCATTTGTTGAGAGCTCTCTCTTCTCCCCTCCTTCTTATCTCAACTCATTCAGACATCTTTCCCAACTTTATCTTCCTTCATTTCTATCTCACATGAGGAAATGGTCTTCCTTGTTAAATCCATCTTCTCTACATGCACCCTTGATCTCTACCCCTTTCACCTTTTCAAGCTGATTTCACTATTCTCATCTTCAGTTTCTCTCTTCTCCATCCATCTCTTCCTAATTACTGCTTCTTTCCCAACTGTCTAAAAACATGCTCATGTCTACACCATCCTTCCATTATTTGTATTATTCCGTATTTTCCTCCCCAACTTTGATAAATTTCTTGAGAAAACTATCTATATTAGGTCATTCTACTTCCTCTCTCATTTTTCTAAACCCTCTGTAATCTGGCTTCTGATTCCCAAAATTATCAATGATTTCTTTAATGCCACATGTCATTGCTTTTGCTCATACTTATCCTTCTTGATCCCTCTGCAGATTTTGGCATGGTTAATCAATTTCTTCCCTACTATATACTCTTTCCTTTTAGGTTTTTTGACACCATTCAATCCTGGTTTTTCTCTCACCTGTCTGACTGCTCTTTCTCATTGTCCTTTGTGGGATCTTTATTTTGATCATGTATTAATCATGGATGTTCCCCAAGACTCTGTCCTGGGCCCTCTTTTCTTCTCCCTCTATACTATTTCATTTGGTGATCAGTTCTCCTGGATCCAATGATCATCTCTATGTAGAGGATTACCATACATACATACATATATATATATATACATACATATATATATACATACATACATATATATATCAGCCCTGCTCTGCTGACTTACATATGTGGCAACATTACCAACTACCTTCGGGATGTTTTGAACCGGATGTTTCCACAGACATTTCAAAGTCAAAATGTCCAAAACAGAACTCATTATCTTTCCCCTCGAATCTTCCTTTCTCAAACTTCTCTATTATTGTCAAGAGTGATACCATCTTCCCAGTCACTCACTCTCACAACTTTGACATCATCACTTGTGCTATATTTATAATCTGTGACAAAGTTGTATCTTTTTTACCTTCACCTTGTCTCTGACATACATTCCCTTCTCTCCACTCACAAAACCACCACCCCAATTCATGCCCTCATCACCTCTTGCCCGGACTGTTATAAGAATCTTTTAATGGTTCTCTGTTTCATCTCACCCTGCTCCAATCTATCCTCCATCCACCTGCCACAGTGAACTTCCTCTACTATCTAATAAACTTCCCTTCAGGATAAAACATAAACTCCTCTAGTATTTATAGCCCTATGTAAAAATGGCCCCCTTCCATCTTTCCAGGCTTCTTACACTTCGCTCCCTTTACATTCTGTGTGATCCATATCTGGCCTATTTGCTGTTCCTCGAACACTTTATTCCCTATCCCGTCTCTGCGGCTTTGCACCAGCTGTCTCCCAAACTTTGAACGATCTCCCTCCTCATTTTTTCCTCTTAGCTTTCCTGGTTTCCTTCACATCTCAGCTCAATTTTTATCTTCATTTAGCTCCCCACATCTCCCCATCTAATGCCTTCCTCTCTGAGATTACCTTTCATTTCTTCTCTATATATCTTGTATGTGTGTAGTTATTTACATGAGGACTCATCTGTTTAGAATGTGAGCTCTTTAGAATAGGGACCATTTTTCCCTTTCTTTGTTTCCCCAGAGTTTCTTGGCACGTAGTAAGCACTTAATAAATGATTTTTTCTTTGGTAATTATTTTCTAGCCTGCACTAGATAAATAGCACACAATATACTCCAGGCATAATTTGCTTCTTCACATCTCATTTTCTCAGCTTCCAAGTGTTATGCATTTCCTACCCATCAGCCTTCTCCTTCAAGGTCAAAGCCAAATTTTGTCAAGTCCAAGTCCAAGACCTTCCTGGAGCTTAGAGAAAACTGGAGAGATCAGTGGATAACCTGAACCCTATCCTTGCTTGTTTCACGTGCAAGATTTTTGATGGAGTTCTAAAAAGTGAACAATATCTCTCTACTTCAATTCTCAGTATCACAAAATCTCAGGGTTGGACCTTAGAGACTATCTATTCCAGGGGTGGGGAACCTTTGGCCTCAAGGCCATATATGGCCTTCTATTTAGGTCCTTGGGTGCAGCCTTTTAACTGAGTCCAAGTTTTACAGAACAAATCCTTTTATTAAGGAGATTTATTTTGTGGAGGGCCTCTCTTGAGGACCTAGAGGGTGCACATGTGGCTTCGAGGCCACAAGTTCCCCACCCCTGATCTAGTCTAACCTGTAGCCACACAAGAATCTCTTCTACAACGTCCCCAATGAGTAGCTATCATCTTTTCTTGTTATGGGAAATCCATTATCCCAGAAGTAACTATTCTTCTTTTGTATAATTTTCAGTTAGGAAGTAACACTTATTAATTCTATCCTAGAGATGGTTCTGAGAGTAGAAGTTTCCTCCCACATTTGGTGAAATAAAGTTCAGGATTCCTCTAGCATAGTAAAGGCTCATGGAGGGCAAGAGTAAGAATAGAAGAGTAACAAAAAATAATGTCAAATTAGAATAGTGAGAGTGGCTTGTATTATGAAGTAGTGTAGAGTCAATTGGAATAGGGAAAAATAGTATAGAATTCACTGAAATAGAGACAAGTAGTGCAAACTAGAAGTGAGATTGGTCGAAGGGGTTACAACTCATTTTATAGAACTCTGTAGGTGGAGCGTTGGGCCCCGAAAGGAAGCCAGGCAAGGAATGAATCCTCCTTGTTTCTGTCCCAGCCCACACTTCTAGGTTCTGACCTCAACACTCAGGAATGCTCCTTGGAAACAATGCAACTTCTCTGGAATAGAGTGAGGAGGTTGGTGAAGAATAACCCACAGGGCTACACAACCTCACCCACTCCTAGAGAGGAAATAAGTGCAGACACCCTGCTCTCCTTTGGTATCTGAAGGACTCCTTCCCCATCCTCCCCTTACTGTCCCTTGTCTCTTCCCTCTTAGTTGCAAATACACTACCCACTGCCTCCTCCTTACAGTGGTCTAAGCTTTCCCTCCTTTAAGACTCCTCCTCCTCAAGTCCATGGTGGAGGAGCCAGAGAGACATCTGTGCTTAAATCCTAGGAGTTGGGGAGGGACTGGTAAAAGTTGCGGGGGTAGGGGAGATCCATGGGGAAGCAGACTAGAGTAACATTAAGTGGAGAGAGCATCATTAATGATAACATAGCTGGGCTAAATAGTGCTTTACAACTGTACAAAATGGTTGTTTATTTTTTTTAATAGAGGGTCTTGCTTAATTCTTAAAACCACCCAGTGAGACAGGTATTAACAGGTATTTTTATCCCCATTTTATGTATGACTCTCAGAGAGGTTAAGTGACTTAGTCAAAGTATCCCAATGCTTCTTCTACTCTTTCTGGGGGCAGGGTGGATGGGAGAGTGAGCCCTGAGTCCAGTGCTTGATTCACTCAAGGATGAGGAACTGTCCTGTTTTTCTCCTTAGGTGGGGATGGGGGGGTGGAGTGGCATGGAGGTAGGCATTGAAGTAACAGGAACTTGGACTTGTGCCCCTCTGCCCTCCATACACTCAGCTCCTTTGTTTGGCTTTTTAGGCATTAAGAGAAGGAAAACAGAAGGAAAGAAGAAGGGCACAAAGAGGTAAAGAGAAGAATAGAGGGCCAGGCAGAGACAGAGATTATTAAAAGGCAGAGAGAGAAGAACATGGGAGAATGTCTGAGACAAAGAGAGAGTGTGTGTGGGTAGAGAGAGACACACAGAGAAAGAACGAGACAGAGAAAGGCCAGTTAATCCCCTGGGGACAAAAGCAGGTTGTGTTACTAGGAGTTTTGATTGAAACCGGACTTAACAACAAAGCAATGTAAATGAGAGACTGAGATGGGGTGGGGTGAGAGGATGCGAGAAAGGGCCCCTTCTCTGCTGCCAGTCTGGGCCTACTGTGCTGGCAAAGGAACATACTGACCAGCTCCCAGAAACCACCCTCCCACGGTCACACTCACACTTTGGGACATCTCCAGGGAGCGGAATTGTGGTAGGGAGAGAACGGGAGGAGAGCCCAGGAGATGAACCCGGGCATCTCCTTCCTTGCTCCCCTTGATTCTTAGGTTCTCTCTGGTTCTCAAGGACCTGGGAACTTGATCAATGTATTGATCAGTTGTGCTGACTTCCCCCCCGCCCCATTATTTCTAATAAGGGATGTCTCTGGGGGAGGGGAAGGGGGAGAGACACATGAGATATACTACAGTGATGCAAGAACAGAAAACATCACTATCAAGGACCCAGAAGTCTGGTTACCTCTCCCTCATCAGACCCAGGTTTCTGGCTCACTCATCAGGGCAGGGAACATGCTAAATGGCTACTCCCTGCGTTAGTTCGGGGCCACCACCTCCCCTAATTAGACTTATTAGCCTCTTGCTCACTCACAGTCAGGGCCACCCTTGGTGGGGAGTAGGAGAAGAGTGAGTAACTGAGGCCTATTTTTCCTGGGGTCACCAGCCCAGCTTCCTCCCAGTGGCCAAGACCAGTGTTCACCTCAAGGCAAACCCTACACCTCTCACATTCACTTCCTTTCATTCCCCTCCCTTAAACACCTTCATTCTCTATGGCTCGGTTGTCCCTAGGAACTAAACACTATCCTGGCTTCCCAACAACGTTCTAAATATGAAATAGGCCCTCGAAATCCCCTTCCATTTCTCTCTCCAAGTTCTTCCTCCCATGAGGGGTCCAAACATCTGTCACTACCCCCTCCCCTTTCATTTCCTAATTCCATACTCCCTTCAGGAACTTTGTGTCATCTAAGCACAGTAGTGAAGAAAATATATTTTATGCAATTAAATAAGCAATATATAAACATGGCATATCAGTACTCCCCCCCTCAGGGACCCAAGCACTTGAGCCCTAGTCATATCTCTTGGGGGTGGGGGGAACAGTTAGGCGACTCAATAGAGTGCCAGACCTGGAGTCAGGAAGACCAAGTTCAAATCAGGTCTCAGATGTTTACTAGCTGTGTGACCCTGGGCAAGTCATTTAACTTTTTTTGGCCTCAGTTTCCTCATCTGTAAAATGGGGATGATAACATCTACCTCCCAGGGTTGTTGTGAGAATGAAATGAGATAAATGTCTATAAAAATGCTTAGCACAGTGCCTGGCATAAAGGAAGCACTATATGAATGTTAGCTGCCCTTCTTGTCCTCTTCCTCCTCCTCCTTCTTCTTCTTCACCTCTCCACTTTTTACATCTCAGGCACCCAGGTATATGAATCCCTAGCTCTGGTCCTCCAGAAAGGAGAAAAGCTAGATTCTCAGTTTTTGGATTTCTGGTTCTCAAGGGACATTGGCAGTCATGTTATGTGTGGTAAGGGGTGAAGAAGTCAAATACGTGGGTTCTGGAGGGAGGATTAGGGGGTTTGGGGGGGTGAGTGAAAGCCTGGAGTTAAGATACTTCGATCACATGGTGAGAGTGGAGGTCCAGGAGTGTGCAGACTACGTTATCAATCAGGTCAAGATGCCCGATTCCAGGTTAGGCAATTAAGGTATGAGGAGCTGCCAAGTCAGGTGAGAGAAGTTATTTGGGTCCCAGTGTCCATACCCTGTGTTACCTGATTCCCCGATACCTCTGCTGAACTAGCAGATGCTGCAGACCGATTAATCCACCAACTCTTGACCACACCAATCCACCCCAGGGCACCTTCCCGCCCCCTGTCCTTCCTTCCTCTCTTCCCCTCCCCTCTCTGCTGGGTGACTCCTGCCTGGGGAATGTACAGCCCTGCCATAAAGGACCCAATGTCCAGAGCTGCCATCAGTCAGAAAGCAAGATGGGCACGACTAGGGCAGCCCAGTTGGGGCGAGGGAAGGGTTGCCTACTTACCCTGATGGTGTTGCTGTTGATTGCACTCCTCCTGCCAGGTAGGAGACAAGGGAGCGTAAAGGTTTGGGTCCTCTCTGGGAGCAGAAGGTATTGCTGAATGGGCATGAATGGAGAATGGCCTACGTGGGTACACCTGGTTTGAGAATCAGAAAGAGACTGAGATTAAGAACTCCTTGCATGTTTGGGGAGAGAGGTTGAGTCCTTGGGAGGGTGTGGGATATGGCCCTGGAAGAGAAGGTAATTAGTTATAGAAGGAAGATGAAAAGATAGGAAAATGAGAATTGGGATTATATTGTCTGGAAGTGTTGTGTGTGGAGGAAAATTGAGGGCATTCAGTTTCAGGAGATACCATCATGGGGTGAATTGTCAGAACCAACCCCTGTGGATTTGAGAGTTTAGGAATGGGCCTTAGTAGCAGAGAAAGGGAATGGGCTTACTAGGGGAGGGTTAACGGGTTATCAGTGAAAGAAAGAAGGCTGGATCTATTACTGCAAAGCAATATCAGAAACCTGTATGAGATTGAGAACTTGGGGTAGAAGTCAAAAGGTCCATGTAAATATGAGAGATACAAAAACATCTGTAGGACATTAAGGGGTCATGGAAATCTGGAGAGAGTAAAGCAGTGAATGGAAATGCTGTTACCACTCCCAATAATAATCTACTTTAGACTTTATAAAACATTTTTATATGCATTATTGTTGCTAGCATCATTTTAATTTGTTATTCATGACTCTGGATTACTAAGCAGCTGTGATTTATCAGATGAAGAAATAGATACTAAGAGGTGACTTGTTCCAAGTCACAGGGCTAGCAAATGACAGAAATGTGATTAGAACCTAGTTCTTTCCCCATCAATACATCATAAATGGGAGTTGGAGATTGGAGAGGGGGAAGATCCCAGTGGTTCAGGGAAAAAGAGAAGGGACAAATGAGGGCAAGTTGAGCTTGTAAAATGGAGCAAGGAGGGCTTTTAGGGAACTGGAGACAAAGTAGAGGTTAAGGAATCCAAAGGGAATGTATGACCTGAACAAAGTCTGATTCTGATTCCCCAAGGGACAAGAGAAGCTTTACAATATTTATTTCCTGGGTGGAGAATAGGGAATTCAAATGATGGAGGAGTGGTGCCTTTCAGGGCCTTAGTCTCAGTGGAGGGAGAAGTTTCAGGGCGTCCCAGAATGGGGGTGTCTTTGGGTGTGGTGTCTAGTCCAGCTGGTACCAACAAGTTCTGAAGTAACAGGCCTAGATGTTCCTGGGTCCTGGCTCCCACCTTAACTTTCCAAACATGACCAGCAGCAGGATGGAAGATATTAGGGATCCATTCCTAAGCCAAATGCTGACTCACTTGGGTCAAGTTATGTTATCTGTCCCTTAGTTTTCTTGTTTTCTCTATCACTATTCCTTCCTCTCCCCCTAGTGCTGTGACTTCTTTCTTTTCTCTGTCTTAGTCCTTCCTCACATATTAGTACCCTCTCTACCTTATCTCTCCCTGGGTCTCCTTCCCCATCTCTCTTTGCTCCAGGGTCTCTGTTGCTCTTCTGTCACACCTTAGTCTCTCCTCTACCCCCATTGCACCTCATCCCTCCTTCTCTGTCTGTCTTTCTGTTCCATGATATCAAAGTTGAGTCTCTCTGCAGTTTTAGCCATCTCTCTCTTATTCTATTTTAGAGTTTCATAAGCCTGTCACTTCTCAGCAAGCAGAAGATCAAGGCCTCTTAGTAATGTTAAACTTTTGGAATGTGTGCGTGTGTGTGTGTATGTATGTATGTATGTGTGTGTGTGTGTGTGTGTGTGTGTGTGTGTGTAAGGAAGGCTTTTTATGACTCTACTGAACTTTCTTCTCCTCCCCCAGGAACCCTGGCTAAGAGTGTCCGGGCCTACTATGATCCCTGTAAAGATCCGAACAGAATCACCCTTCCCAATGACCCCTGTAACATAGGAAGTAGTGGTTCTAGTAGCTCCAGTGGCTCCAGCGGTTCCAGCGGCTCCAGCGGTTCCAGCAGCTCCAGCGGTTCCAGCGGCTCCAGTGGTTCCAGCGGCTCCAGTGGTTCCAGTGGTTCTAGTGGCTCCAGTGGTTCTAGTGGCTCCAGTGGTTCTAGTGGTTCCAGTAGTTCTGGTAGCTCTGGTGGCTCCAGTGGCTTTGGTGGCTCCAGCAGTTCCAGTGGTTTCAGTGGCTCCAGCGGTTCCAGTGGCTTCGGTGGTTCCAGTGGCTTTGGTGGTTCCAGTGGATCCAGTGGTTCCATGGGATCCTTGTCCTCCTACTCTAGTTCCTCTCAGTCTGGCTCTAGCCCTGTTCTGTCATCTAGCTGGTCATCCCAGTCTGGATCTGGTGCCTCTAAAACTGGCTCTGTCATTTCTCAGTCCTCTTGGATGTCCTCTAGCAAAGGTGGTGGTAGCCCAGTTGTGTCTATCTCTGGTCTAGCACCCTGTGGTCCAGACAATCCTTATTCACACTGTAGTGGGGGCCCTCTTCCATCCTCTGGCTCCAGTTCCAGCTCCCACTCTATATCAGGGGGCCATAAACCTGTGGTGGTGGTGGTAGAGCAGCATGGTTCTGGTGGCAACCGGGTAATAGCGGGGCCTCCATGCCCCAATGGGGGTGCTCCTGGCAAGCCCTGTCCCCCTATCACCTCCTCCAATTCCTATGGTAGCTATGAAGTGGTAGGTGGGTCCTCTAACAGTTACTTGATCCCAGGTATGACCTATAGTAAGGGCAAAATCTACCCTGTTGGCTACTTCTCCAAGGAGAACTCCCCCAAGGGTTCTCCAAGTGTCCCCAACTTTGCTGCTGGGCCCCCCATCTCTGAGGGGAAATACTTTTCCAATAACCCCTTCATCTCTAGCCATGGGTCCAGTATCTCTTACCAGTCAGGAGGCTCTTCCCCACTTATTATTTACCAGCCTGTGGGCACTGGTGGTGTCCAGACTGGGAGCTCTGTGCTTCAGCCTTGTGGATCTGGTTCCCAAATCTCAGTGGGGCCTTGCTCCTCCTCCTCCTCCTCCTCCTCTTCCTCTTCCTCCTCTAGCTCTGTGATTCACAGTAGCTCCAGTGGGTCCAGCAGTTCAATTTCTTCCCACCCTTGTGGGAGTGGTTACCAGAGCTCCAAAGGACCCTGCTCCTCTGGCTCCAGCTCCCTCAGTAGCAAAAATGTGGTTTTCCAGCCTTGTGTGAGTGGCTCTACCTCTTCTGGGAAACCTTGTGGGTCTGTGTCCTCTTCTTCCTTTGGATCCAAAGTGAGTCAGAGTTTTGAGGGTTCTCCTCAAATAGATCCTTCAGCAGGGGCCAAGCCCTGTGGTTCTAGCAGCTCTGGCAGCATCCCCTGCCGTTCCATTCGTGACATTCTGGCCCAAGTGAAACCACTGGGGCCACAACTGGCTGACCCTGAGGTTTTCTTGCCCCAAGGAGGGCCCCTTGAGAGTCCTTGAGTGTATATACAGACACACACACACACACATACACATACACAAATGCTCTTCTTCCATCACCTTGGGATGATGGAGAAAGCTCCAGGAATATAACAATCCCAGAATGGGGCTTCCTCTCTAGAATTCAAGAGAGCTCCTCATCCCAATATGGACAAATCTCTGCATCTCCTTGGTGATGCCCCTTGAATTTCACCCTCTAAAACTCTTCCAACCAAAAAGGTTGTTAGACAATTAATGAAGCTTCTGCTTAGACAATCATTGTCTGCTCCACCCCAGTACATGATTTATTCTCTCTAAAGTGGTGGCATCTATCATCTTGGCTATCAACCAAGCATCCCTTCCAGCAATACATCTCTTACAACCACCCCTTCCCCACCTCTTTTCATCAGGTCCAATCTGTTGCTTGAATGTTTCATCCTACTGCTTTGGACATTAAGGTGGTGGAATTATTTTATCACCTTGAGGGAAAACCAAGTAGTCCTTCATGCACCTGGGATAGCTGCTGGAGTTCAAATGCATCTAACTGCATCCATTCCTGCCCTTAGTCGTTGAGTCAACTCCCTACCTAACTACCCTTTCCTCAGACTTCAGAACTGTTCCAGAGGGGACCTGGGGTATTCTTAGAGAATGGAACCGGTTCCCCACTCTCTCCGGAGCCTAAAGCCAATGGTAGATCAATAAAATATATACTGAATTTCTGCTTTGTGATTTTTTGCTGTCCTCTTAATGTTGCTCTGGTCCCCCTTTGGTTCCCCATCTCACTCCTGCTAAGGTTACCTGTCCTCTATACCTCTCCCAAAAACTTTAAATTCTTCCCATTTCCCCAAAGGTATGCTAGCCACTGTAGAGACACCTGTTCCTCATTCCCCCAAAAGAGGTAAAAAGTGCCCAATTTGTTTTCCTTGAAATGTCTCCTATCTCCCTGCAAAGACTTTCTGGAGGTTGCTTCTACTTCCCATTTGAAGTTACCTTGCCTCTATAGACTTCATCCTCATCTGAGGCCAAGGATGAGATTACTGAGTTTCTGGGACAGCTGACCCCATGGGAAAGATCTAAATTCCAATCCATAGGGGGACAAAAACAATCACAGGATGACATTTCTGGCCAATGAACAGGAAGCTCAGGGTGCTGACATATCCTGAAAGTTAGGAGAGGAGGACAAGAAAAGTGGAAACACTTTAGGGTGAGGGTAGTTGAGCAGGAAGCCTAGATCCTGGGCCTAGATAAAGAGATTCCATCCAGGTGACAGCTCAAGGAGAACTGAAGCAGATTGTATCTTGTCTTGTCTTCACCTGACCTGGTTTGACCCCTTCTCTGTTCCCTCTGAGTTCTAAGAGTAATCTTCTTCTTAGATGGAGATGTGTTCTTATGTCTCAAAAGAAGGAAAGATAATTACTTTCCTGGGGATGGGAAAGGAATGATCACTCTGCAGGAAAAAAAAAGGCTCTTGGGAAGAAAGTATGGGGAGAGGAGGAGGAATTATCAGTTATTAAGATTAAGACTGTCATATTCTGGGGAGGAGGGACTGAGGGTGGAGAGTAGGAAGCAAGTGGGAGAGGCTGGGTGACCTGAGGGAGATAAGGGAGGGACAGGAAGAAGGGAAATGTGTGTGTGTGTGTGTGTGTGAAGTGGGGTGAGGAGGAGAGATGGAGAGAGAACTTTCTTGTGCACAGTAGAGAAGAGGGAAGGGGTGAGGAGATTTGGTGCATCTTCATTTTCAGGGAAATGGGAACAGGAGAAAGAGTGGGTGAGAGTGAGGAAATTGGATTGGAGCATCCCTGTGCCATGTCGAGAGCTGGGATACCTTCTTCTCCAAAGGGCAGAGGCAAAGGCTAAGAGCTGGGGCATGTGTCAGGATGTGGGTAACACCCTATTCTCCTTGGGGCATCCTGGGTGAGTACTTAAGTACTTACTGTGACTCGGATTCGGGATTTGAGAAGAATGTATGATTTATAGTCTCCTAAATCACTGACCTGGCCTGTTCCTAAATGTCACCTCCCTTTCCAAAAAGGATAAAGTGCTGGCACTTCTTGGGGTTACCGGAGACAGACACAAGGTATTGACAAGATGCAGGACCATAGGACTTGGAGTTGGGCTTTTCTGGGTCTGTTTATGATCAGTCTTCATCTCCCAGGTATGGGAATTATTAGGCTGAACACCTGGGTCCTTGGAGGGAGCTATGGAGAGAGAATTCAGGTCTGTGGGAGGAGGGAATGAAGAGGGGAGTGGCTTATTCTTGGGTCTTTGGGGGCAAGTAGGAATTGGAAGGGAGGGGGGAATGAGAGAAGGAATTACAAAGCATCTGGGTGCCTGAGGGAAGTGGGGGGTGGGGATTTGAACTAGGAGGCTAGATGGTCTCTGTAGAGAGCAGGAATTAAGGGGAAAGCTCTGAGACCAGAAACCTTTGTGGGATTTTTTAAAAAAATTTACCCTATCTTCCTCTTCTTTCCTACTTTAACCCTCTGGGGTCCCCAGCTTTCTCTGCCAGGAGCATCAGATGGACTGAGGAAACAACCCTGCAGGACTTGGGATCTGACCCCCGGCTTTCTGGATACCCTTCCTTGGCAGACCCCTTGGGACCCTTCATTCCTGACCATCCTTGGCTCAGAGCAGATCCCCTGTCTGATGGCTCAGAGACTATTGTTCCTTTGGGGTCTGATGACTCTCTATTTGACCACTCTGGGCAGTCTGGGAATTCTGGGCTCCAAGGATCTCCCCTGGATAGTGGTGCACCAGCCCAAGTCTCCGATGATACTTGGCAAATGATGGCTCACCCATATGATGATTCTTTGCCTGACAGTCCTTCCCACCCTATTGGTGTTATGCCCTCCGTGGCTAGTGGATCTCAGACAGTAGTTACCCCCCCAGGCTCAGGCTCAGCCAGTTCATCCCCTGGCACCCCATCCCTCCTCAAGGACACTGAGCCTAAACGGCCTCCCCGTTCTGATCCACTAGGGCCACAGGAAGAAATCCCTACCCAGCGCTCCTCCTGGTCCCTCAACAACCGAATTCATCAGAAGCCTTTGCTTGGTCATCCATGGGGGACTCAGCACATCAATCCTGTAGTGTCTTGGGGGAGTCAGGGTCTTGGAACTGGTTGGGGAGGAAGGCCTTTTAGACTTCCTGTGGGAGGCTGGGGAATTAGCAATCAATACCCAGGTACCACATGGGGGATTAATACTAGATACCCAGGTACCAGTTGGGGGGTTAATAATTGGTACCCAAGTATCAACTGGGGAGGTAACAATGGATATCCAGGTAACAGCTGGGGGAGGCTAAATCAATATCCAGGTACCAACAATCAATTTCCAGGGAACACGTGGGGAATTAATAACCGATACCCTGGAGCCCTCCGCTTTCCTAGCTCTTCCTGGAATGTGCCTCCTAGATACCAAAATCATCCCTGAGAACCTGGATTCTAGTGGAATCTGGGGATGTATACATGGCCCTAGAGACAAAGGAAGAAGCATGTTGGGTGTCAGATGGGGGATTTACTCTGTTATCACACACTTAGCTATTGACCCAAATTCAGGCACCTGAATTTCAGATATCGCTCTACCTCCTTAGCTGTAATTAGTAATTGTCCTCCTACCGCTTCATTTACTCTTAGAGATACAGATATACTGACCCAAGGGTGAAATTGCAATAAAATATAGTTACTGAACTTGAAATATTTTGGTCTGTTTCTTGCTCCACGCAGAAGCTTTATTCCTTTTCAGAGATTCTCAAGTCACCTTTACCCTAATGTTTCAGAAGTACCCCACCTTTCTCCTCTGGCTCACCTTACTTTGTCATGACCCAGGTATTTGGAAAGAATCCTCACACTAGGATCCTGGGTGAAAGCTCAGAGAGGAAGGACGAGAAACTGGGGTTACCTGAAAAAGAAGATATGGGAGTGGAAATGGGGAGTAGGAAGGAAGGAAGAGGAGGTGTAAGGGAAGAATGAGGGTGGAACAAAATAGAGAATGTAAGCCCTTCAATTTGCAGAGACCCATTAAGATTTATTGAACCAGATTAGGTAAGAGCACAGGGGCTGGAGTCAGGATGACCTCAATTCAAATCCAGCCTTAGATACTTAATGTCTGTACAACTCCAAGCAAATCATTTAACTTCTGTCTGCCTCAGCTGTAAAATATGGACAATGATAGCACCTACATGCCAGAGTTATGAGCATCAAATGAGATATATTTGTTAAGCACAATGCCTTGATGCATTGCTGTTGTTCAGTCGTGTCTGACTCTTTGTGATCCCCATTTGGGATTTTTTTGGCAAAGACAGTGGACTGATTTGCCATTTCCTTCTCCAGCCCACTTTACAGATGAAAAAACTGAGGCAAACAAGGTTAAATGACTTGCCCAGGGTCACACAGCTAGTAAGTGTCTGAGGTTGAATTTGAACTCAAGTCTTCCTGACTCCAGGCTCCATCTTCGCCTATTGATTAATATAATTAGTGTATTATGACCTTTTCTATGATCCCAATATGGTCCAATTCATGGGTCAGCCACCTATATGGCCCAGTGTTTATCTCCTGCCGTGCTGTAGTCAGGATCACCTCTGTTTCTTAGGCTTTGACTGAGCTCATGGAAATAGATGAGCTAATAGATGTGCTGATAAACCATTAAGGGGATATAGACTGGTCAGTCTCTGTAGGTGGTAGAATAATTCTAGTTTGATTCTTGTCTCATAGACTCCTCCCCAAGCATCTAGAAATCCTTCCATTTTTTTTCTTCACTTCTTTCTGACTCTGCTCTTCTCAGTAGTGAAATAATCTAGTTGAATACACTTATTTTCCAGGAGGAAAAAAAAAAATGAAACCTAGTATGGGGCTCGCCTAGGGCCACAAAAATGATTAATAATGAAAGACTGAGGACCAGACCCAAAGGTGTGCTGCACCCAGCTTTCTAATGGGAGCATTTGTTTACACGATAGGAAATAAGGTCTTGATATATTGTTTTCTTGATTGTTTAGACCAGAGGTTCCCAAACTTATTTGGTCTACTGCCCCTTTTAAAAAAAAATTACTCAGTGCCTCCCTGGAAATCTACTTTCTTTAATCCAGTAACAGTTTAAACAAAAAAAAAATTTTTCGTATCATTTAAAATATTATATATACATATATTTTAAAATGACATTTTAAATTGAATGGTTATTATAAACTTGTGGGGTTTTTTCCTCCCTTGAAATTTTGATGTTGCAATATTGCATCATGTAACCATATAGTATTATATTGTAAACAAGTCCGGCATTACTGCCCATGAAAGTGCTGGACTTTCTAACTATCACAATAGTCTTACCTGCCAATACTTACTTGTTAAGATCTGTCAGTGAACTGATTGGTTATAATTTGCATTTTGTGTGTTTATTTGGAAAATAATGTAATCACTACAAACTTTAACTTTGTTACACAATAGATGAAATATGTAAGAATGGTTTTTCAAAATTTTCTTCTTTATGTTTCTACCCCCACCTTATTTTTATTCAATGATCCCCTCAATTATAGCCCCACCCCTGCAGGGTGCAGTATTAACCTCTTTGGGAACTTATGGTAGACTTAGGGAAGTGAGGGAGAAAATGTTAATAAAGCAGATGAAACTTAAAATACCCCTTTTTTTTTGTCCATAGAGCCATCTATTAAACATTTATCAGCATGCCCCTGACTAGAATCCAGGACTTTTGACTTCTTCTGTCCAATTCTTCTCCCCCTCCTTATTTAGTAATCATTTATTATGTACAAGAAGCTATGATGAAATAGGGATACAAAGTCAAAAATGAAACCTTTCCTGATTGTCCAGTCCTTTCTCCACTGCCTTGACCTTTAGGATTACCTTTCATTTATACTGTGTAAATTTTGTATGTACGTAGTTTACTTGGGAAGCTAGGTGGTGCCATAGCGCACTGAGTGCTGGGCTTGGAGTCAGGATGACTCACCTTCATGAGTTTAAAGCCAGCCTCAAACACTTACTCGCTGTGTGACCCTGGACAGTCACTTGACCCTGTTTTACCTCAGTTTCCTCATCTGCAAAATGAACTGGAGAAGGAAATGGCAAATCTCAAAGGTTCCTACTCAACAATGACAACAGAATTATTTGCATAGTTATTTCCTCTATCAAAATATGAGCTCCATGATGGTTCCTTCATTTTTCTGCATGTTCTCAGCACTTGGCATGAAACCTGGCACACAGTAAGTGACTAAAATAGTCTGTGTCCTCAGCCAGTCTTTATGACCAGGCCTGCTTCAAAACACAAAGTGAAATACAAAGTAATTTCTAAAATGGGAGTTAGGTTGCAATGACTTCAGGGGGCCTTGTTGGAGGAAAGGTTTATGCCTACATTTTTTTAAAGTCAACAACAAACTGTGGTCTCATATTTTTTACATCCTTCAATCTAGGTTCTACAGCCTTCTAAATGAGATTCACAGTCACTCAAAAAAGTTCAGCCTAATAATCCACACAGGAAAAATGAAAATAGATGAAGAACATCAATGTTAGAGATTTTCTTAAACTGTGATTGAAGATTGTTTATTATAGCCAAGTTTAAATATTACAAAAGTGTTCAGTAAAGCAATTGCCAAAAATAGAAAATTACTAAGACAAATCTACATGAGGTAGAATAAACATTCATAAAACAAATCCCAAAAGCATTAACAGTAGAATGATGTATCACAGAAGTTTACATTAGGTGATTTAAGGTTTCAATTTAATAAAATAGTTTGAGGACAGTTTTAATACAGCTAACTCTTGGTTATTCAGGAACTGATTATTCAATCTGTGAATTATTCAGGTCTGTTGTTTCCTCCTCTTATGGTTTGCCTTTTACTCATTTCACTGTAGAGCAGAGGTTCCTAACCAGTGATCTAGGAACTTGTTTTGATAAAAAAAAAAATTGGTGAGTTCATTTCAATATAATTGGTTTCCTTTGTAATCCTATGTATTTTCTGTAGCAAATATATATAATGTTCTAATGGAATTCTGAGAAGGGGTCCACAGGTTTCAACAGACTGCCAAAGGGGACCTTGGTATAGAACAAAGATTGAAGACCCACAGTCTAAATCTATAGTATACTGTTGGATAGACAGACCACTGAGACAGTTCATGAGTAGGTATTTCTTGTAAAGACACTTTTGTGAATGATAACCTGGTGTCAGAATTGCATGGGAGGAAGAATGAAAGTTGGTTTGCATTTAGGAAATTTCGGAGGGCTTTCAATAACCCAAGATTATACATGAAACAAAACCCTTCCTATTATATACTAATATTTTTCAGTGATATTCTTTGAGTATATTCTTCCAGTGATTTGACTTAGTTCTGAATCAAGGAACGCTACCACGTCCAAAGAATCAGTTACGTTACTCAAAGGTCAATGGAGAGATGTACGGTGTATGTATAATAGTTTTAGCTCTATACCACAGTCACTACGTTCTCCCTGTTCCCTCTCTTCCTAACTCATAGATTCGCTTGATCCCTTGTGTCTAAGTCTATCTCTTTGTATCTATGTCTCCTCTCAACCCCAACTCTTTTGATGGGATGACAACCATTCTGATAAAAGTTAGGAAATTAGTTACAATCTTTAAATTTTCAGACCTAAACTTAATGAAATGAGATAGAACTCGGGATAGGTGCAGGGAACACAAGTCAGTCAATTCACATAAGCACAGTGATAGACAGAAGACAGGTTGGAATTGCAGATGCAGAAAAGGGGTTCAGGCTGACTGTTTCTACTCCTACTGGAGGATTGAAACTGACCCAGAGCAGCTCAAGCTCAGGGTGCCCCCTACCGATTTTTTCAGAATTTGCACCCTTGGTAGCTATTCTGCCCACCTCCCTGCATTCTCACCTCCAGCATTTATATAAGGCAAGTGTGCCTGCGGGGAAGAGAATTCCTGATCCTGATTTAATAGGACATTGCTCCTCCACCTTCCAGAAGTTTGCAAACTATTAAGGGACGAAAAGGCAAGATTTAAGATTTATTATAAATTAATTATAATCTAATTTGAAGGATTAATTTGAACAATCTCACAGAGATGTAAATCCATCAGTAAACATTTATTAATCACTTACTCTGTGCCAAACACTGTGCTAAGTGTTAGAGGTAAAGAACGGATATGAGAGTGGAAAGACTGAAAGTCAGAAGAAAGGTTAGGATTGAACGATAGTCTAGGGGAGAGGTAGAGAGATCCTGCATGAAATTGAAGGGAGAAAGGAAGTGAAGGATTGCAGAGACTTTTTGGAGATGAATCAACAAGACTTAGCCAGTTCAAACATAATGATTGTTGGATCAGTTAAATTCAATTCAATCCAATTCAACAAGCGTAATTAAAAGCCTACTATGTGCCAAATGCTGTCCTAGGTACTGGGACAAAAAAGTATCAGTTCTTAACCTCAAGGCATTGATGTTCTAGTGGAGGGAAATTGACATTAATATAATAGATTCTTGTTTTTGGAGGACACATTATCTCTTTTGAGTCTCACAGCAAGTGTGAGTTAGATATTATTAAACCCAAGTTACAAAGAACCTGTAGGCAGAGGAAGACTAGGCGATATGCCCATGGTCAGAATTTGAACTCAGTTATTCCTGATTATAAGCCCAGAACAAGTTCAATCTAGCATCATGCCTCTCACTAGTCAGTCAATCAATCAATAAACATTTGTGAAGTGCCTAATATATGTCTGTCATGGTGCTAATTGCTGTTGGTCAAGTAGCAATGGTGGTGTCTTCTAACAATAGTATAATTTGTTGTATTTCAGTCATTTCTCAGTTGTGCCCATCTCTTTGTGACTCCATTTAGGGGTTTTCTTGGCAAAGATACTAGAGTGGTTTGCCATTTCCTTCTTCAGCTCATTTTACAGATGAGGAAACTGAGGCAAAGTTAAGTGACTTGTTGAGGGTAACACAGTTAGTAAGTGTCTGTGGCTGGATTTGGACTCAGGAAGATGAGTCTTCTCACTCCAGGCCTGGCACTCTATCCACTGGGCCACCTAGCTGCCCTGGAATACAAAAATAGACTCAAGGTAGATTTGAACTATAAACAACCTATATTCTGAGATTTCCAGAATAATCTAGAGTGTAGTTTTCCAAAGTGAGCAATACTGCCCTTTGGTGATGGAACTATGCAGCAGGGTCAGTAGTAGCCTCAAGTGCAGTTGGAGGGTGTTGAATAAAAATAAGGGGGTGGCGGAGCCAAGATGGCGGAGTAGAAAGACACATATACTCTAGTGTTTCCCCCACAGACCACAAATTACCTGAAAAAATGACTCAACAAATTCTAGAGCAACAGAAGCCACAAAACAACAGGGTGAAAGAGATTTCCAGCCAAAGGTAACCTGGAAGGCTGACAGGAAAGGTCTATTCTACGGGATACTGAGCAGAGAAGAGCCCAGCCCTGGTGCATATGGCACAGGGAGGAACAGGACCTGAAGAGACCTCTGGGGCAGAATTCCCAGCATGAAGGATCTCAGATCCCTCAACTCACAAGCACCAAAGAAAGTTTCAAAGGTCAGTGTGGGAGGGCTTTCCCAGCTGGGCAAGAGGGGAGCAGGGTCCCCCCTGCACAGGCCCCTGGCAGCAGCAAAGGCGGCCACAGCAGCAGCTGCAACAGCAACAGCAGCGGATAATGAGCAGCTACAGTGGCTATAAAAGCAGCCTGGGTCCATTGTCTCAGAAGCTCAACTTAAAGCCTTTGGGGGAATTAAGCAGGGGATCTGAACCTCAGCCTTCAGTGGTGGCCCCACCCCTGCCTAAAGCACCTGGGGGAATTGAGCAGCTGATCTGAACCTCAGGCCTTCTCCTCTCCCCAAGAGAGTGAAGCGGTTTTAGGCATTCGGGGACCTCAAAATACCAAAGTTCAGGGTGGAATTGTTTGGAAAGAATTCTTGGACTCTAGCAATCTTCTAGTCAGGTGGCAAAAAGTTTATTGTAACTTGTATAAATTGTATAGGGTGAGTAGAACTCCTTAAGGAACTCAAAATCTAACAGGAGTGATGCTAAGCTTATATAGGAAAGGTTAAATGAGTGGGGTGCTAAGTATACAAATTATGTGGTGAACATACAGTTTCTGTACCTTGGACGTAGCTGTCATTCAATTCTGACATAGTTTGGGTTTGGGGATCCTAAGGGGTCAGTACGTCTTTATGTCTATGTCAGTAACAAGATAACCTTGGGAGTTGATATCTCTCTGGATTTTATATGGTAACTATGGGAATCAGTACCTGATGTTTCTGCTGGTACAAGATAATCCTTTTCATACAAGGGAAATTCTACAGAGGTCATCTTGTTCCTGTAGCAGGGAGAGATAGTTTGCATCACTGGGCCCAACTAGGGTTGGGGTCCAAGGCCAAGCATCCTATCAACAGCAAGCAATTGATAATATGTACAATCATTTTAACATATTTCCCTATTAGTCAAGTTGTGAAAGAAGAATCAGAACAAAAAGGGAAAACCACAAGAAAGAAAAAAAAGTGAAAATAGTATGCTTCAATATAGTATGCATTCAGACTCCATAGTTCTTTCTCTGGCTATGGATAGCATTTTTCAACATGTATCTTTTGGAATTGTCTTGGATCATTGTATTGTTAAGAAGAGCTAAGTCAATCATAGTTGATCATTGGACAATGTTGCTGTTACTATGTACGATGTTTTCCTGCTTCTGTTCACTTCACTCAGCACTAGTTCATGTAAGTCTTTCCAGGTTTTTCTGAAATCTGCTCATCATTTCTTAGAGCACAATAGTATTCTGTTACATTCATATACCACAACTTGTTCAGCCATTCCCCAGTTGATGGGCATCTCTCAATTTCCAATTCTTTGATACCATGAAAAGAGTTGCTATAAATATTTTTGTACATGTGAATCCTTTTCCCTTTTTAAAGATTTTTTTGGGGTACAGGCCTAGTGGTGGTATTGTTGGATCAAACCTTTTGGGTATAGTTCCAAATTGCTCTCCAGAATGCTGGATCAGTTCACAACTCCACCAACAATGCATTAGTGTTCTAATTTTCCCATAACTCCAACATTTATCATTTTCCTTTTCTGTTATATTAGCCAATCTGAGGTGATAACTCTGAGTTGTTTTGATTTCATTTTTCTAATCAATAGTGATTTGAAGCATTTTTTCATGTGACTATAGATAACTTCAATTTCTTCATCTGAAAATATCCTGTTCATATCCTTTGGCCATTTATCAACTGAGGAATGCTTGTATTTTTATGAACTTGACTCAGTTCTCTATTATTTTTGAAAAATGAGGCCTTTATCAGAAACACTGACTGTAAAAATTGTTTGCCAGCTTTCCTGCAATGATTTCATTATTCTCTGCTTATCCCTGTCTGCAGTCCCTCTAAATTCCACAACCCTATAGCTGTTAGCTAAAAGTGATTTAAGTGTTTATTGGTGGCACTAGTATCTAAAAATTGTTTTATGTTTTTGAGAGATAAAGGCCTAAAGATTAGTTTTTCCGCAGTAAAGTGATGTGTGATCAGTTAGTCACTAAACAAATATTTCTTTAGTGCCTACTATGTTCCAGGCACTATGCTAAGCACTTAGGGATACAAAAAGAGGCAAAAGACAGTCCCTACCCTCAAGGAGCCCACAATCTAATGGAGAAAACAACAAGCAAATAAATACATACAAGCTATATATAGGATAAAACACACAAGCTATATAAAGAATAATTACTACTAAGAGGGGTTGGGAAAAGTTTCATGTTAGAAGATGGGATTTAAAGAAAGCTAGGGAAGCTTGGAAAGAGAGAATTCCAGGCGTAGGATCACTATCCCAACCCCCACTTATTTAAGAGATTCTTTTGAGGTTTAAGAAGTTCATGACTCTCCTTCCAGCAATCCTTCTGGTCATCATAGAGTACTTGATCATTTGGTTGGAGACCTTTCCACACATGGCCTTGAGGCATCAGTTTCTCCACCCCTGCATCGATCTATCCCACTTTTGTGAATTCTTAGATTAGGTGGAATAGGGGCTAGTAATTTCTTAAAGTTTCTTTGATTTTGATAAGATAACACCTTTAAAGGTATTTTTGAATCCTGATTTTGGGAAGCTGAAAAACCTAAATGGGAAGTCTCTAAACTGCTATGCAAAAGCAATCATGAGGTTGTAGGAACCTCATCTCTAAGAGTATCTTTGGGCAGCTAGATGAGTCAGTAGAGATCAGGAAGACCTGAGTTTAAATCTGGTCTCAGAACCTAGATGTGTGACCTTGGGTAAATCACTTAACCTCTGTTTGTCTTAATACACTGGAGAAGGAAATGGTAAAGCTTTCCTTTATTTTTAGCAAGAAAACCCCATGGAAATCACAGTCCACAGGGATCACGTGTGACAGAATGATAATAACATTATCATTTAATAATATTTGTAAAGCACTTAACACGGTGTCTGGCACATGGTAGGAATAAATGTTTATTTCCATTCCTTCTTCCCAAGGTACAAATCCAGCATGAGGGCTAAGATGAAAATAAACTTCAATTGATGTTGTCACCTTTGCAACTGCTATTAACTCTAAAAATACTGAAGAGTTCAAACAGGTTATGAGCAAAAACTTTCTTTATTCCATTGGGGGAAGGAAATTAGACACATATATTGGGGCGTCCTCTTGTAGGAAACCTAAGGTAGTGGTATTGAACCTTGTTTTATATAGTTGTGGCTAGACAAAGAATCAAACGGTATAGTGTAGCAACAAAAGTGAAGCATCACAGAAACAGTGAGGCAGGGCTATCTAGTAACAAAAAGTCGATTCAGGGCAGGGCTTCATGTCTGGGCCTATATTGGTGCTTGCTGGAGATCAGTTCTGTGTTTAGTTGTAGTGGAATTCATCCAGAGGGTAAGAGCAAAGGATTGTTGTTATGCTAAGCTCAGGACACGACTTCCTTGCTGGGCCTTAGCTCTGGAAAGCAGGGTGTCTCCTAATAATAAAGAAAGAGAGGAGTAAAGAGAAAGGGGTGGTCTCAGAATAGGGATCCTGACAGTGTGCTGTGGCTCTTGGGGTCACTAAGACTGAACAACAGTACTATCCATCTCATGCCACTTCCCTTTCCCCACATTGGGCCCCTGACAGTGACTCCTTCCTCAGGAGAATGAGAGAAACATTGGCAAGAAACAATAAGCCCCTTCTAATGCTTTCCTCTGTTCCCAATGCCTATTTGTCTAAATCTGCTGCTTGATAAATGAATTTATTACAGGGGATAGTGTCATGACTATCCTGGGAGTGAATAGGAACTTTGTGTGACCACACATAATTCATGCCCCCTGGACTCTAGGTGACTTTCTCAGACAGTTAAAAACATTTCCTAATATTGGAGACATCCCTAGGAAATTTAGGGAATAACTAACTACTGTCATTCATTCCTATATTATTATTATAATATAATATTGTCATTTATTGCCATAATATCATTGCTACAAGATAAGCAGATATGAATCAGTTTTTATATGCAGTATTACCCAATGAGTTTAGTCAAAAACTAATGAAGAGAACAAGGTAGCCTAAGACTGACGCTAGTTAAGATCAGAATTTATGCAAGACCTATGGGAAATACTGTGTAATTCCAATAGTTTACAAAGCACTTTACAAAGACTATCATGTGATCTTCTCAATAACCCCTAGGAGGTAGGTGTTACTTATTATCCTCATTTGACAGATAATCTAAAGGTTGAGTGACCTGCCCAGGATCACAGGGCTAGTAAGTGCCTAAGGCCAGAGTTGAATTCTGGTCCTGACTCCACCTGAGCCACCTGGCAGTCTTAAAAAAATAGACGAGTGAAAAGAAGTAATGCAATAAACAGGAAAAGAATGAGTGTCCAAGGATTAGACTGTTTAAAGGGAAATTTTTGAAAAACAGGTAATATTGATGACCCAGTCAACAATGGCAGAGAAGTCCCCAACTCTTCCCCATTAGGATAGTCGGAAGGATAGTACTTTAATTATTGCCGTCACTTATACCGAATCAGACTGGGCTCTGTGTGGAATCCTAGGTCAGTGGCTCTAAAATTCCTTGTCCAGATACTGGAGCCAGCTGATCCATGCTGGATATCCAGGCTTTCCCTGACCTCCTACTTTCAGATAATATCCAAGTAGAGGGTGTTGCCAGCATAATAACTTCTCGGTCAGTGACTGAACCCATTGCTGACCAGCATACTTTTTGACTTGACACTTCCTCCCAGATTTTTTTTTAAAGGCAAGAGAGGTCTTTGAGAGATAAGATCCATTATATTATATTCTACTTGTAGTTTTCTTAAATGCCTCCGTAGGGAAGGAATGTACTCCTATGACCTCCACTTTCAGCAACTTCTGATTGGCAGGAGTCAGTCAGATCTGAAACCAGTTCCTCTTTGTCTGTGGGCTCAGTATGCCAATGAGGTAGGCTGCATTTTAGTAGCAGAATCTCTGAGGATTTGGGTGAAACCTGGAAAACCTTTGCCCAGGATTTCCCCAGTACTCTCTATGCCCAGATGCAAAGGAAGGCACCAAGTCAGTTATTTCTACCCTTTTAGAACAAGATATTACTATTTCAATCACTTGCAATACTCATAAAATGCCTATTAAGAAACCTGGTAAGGATAGTGATTTGAGGGCTGTAAATTCTGTGCTTATGCTTGCATTCCTGGTGACTCAGACCCAGCAACCATATATCTTGTATTCCCTTATATGTGTGTTATTTGGGGGGAGATTTGTGTTGCCCTTTTCTTTTCTACACTCATATTCCCTGAGAGTCAATATTTTTTACCTGCATCTGTTAAAGTTTAATTATATTTGGATGAGGTTTACCCTAAAGCAATATATATCATCTTCCCTAATTCCAAAAGTATTATTATTCAGTCTATGGACTCTTCATGACCCCATTTGGGATTTTCTTGGCAAAGATGCTGGAGTGATTTGCCATTTCTTCCACCAGTTCATTTTACAGATGAGGAACTGAGGCAAACAGGGTTAAGTGACTTGCCCAGGGTCACACTAGTGTCTAGTAACTGTCTGAGGCCAGATTTGAACTCAGGCTGTCCAGACTCCAGGGTCACAGCTGTCATCCACTGTATCACCTAACTGCCCCTTTCCAGGGTATAATCAATAGAATCGTTAACGTTTATATAGTATACCAGGCACTGTGCTAATTGCTTTACGATGATCTCATTTGATTCTCACTACAACTCTGGGGGGAGTGGGGGTGGTGGTTAAGTGCTATTATCATTCCCATTTTACAGTTGTGGAAACTGTAGCAAACTGAGGTTCAGCCTGGAGTTACACAGCTAGTAAATGCGTAAGGTACTCAGGATCCTGAAGACACTGTTGGAAGATGTCCGTCTTAATTCATTGTATAGATAACCTCCTCCTAGACTTCCCTTCCTTGGAGGCTTGCAAGGCTGATTCTTGACCGTTGTGTCTACTGTTTCAGGAGGAAAAATTCTAGCTATGTATGCTAAGGTTAGTTACTTAGGTCAGGGAGAATGATACATCTCCTACTTTTGAACAGAGACCCTCCTCAAGGTTCCACACCAAGCCATCCTTGGGTGGTACCTTCTGGGGAATGACTGGCTAATGAGCTCTAGGTGATCTCTCAATAACTAAGCCCTGCGGGAGTTAATCAAACAAAGCACCGCAGCCCCTGCCTTGGGACCATAAGATTGAGGTGGCTTTTTATTTTTTAAAATAAATTTGTTTTCAGTTTTTAACAATCATTTCCATGAATTTTAAACTTTCTCCCCCTTCCTCCGGAGATGACATGCAGCTTTATATGGATTCTACACATACATTCTTATTAAACACAATTTTACATTAGTCTTGTTGCACAGAAGAACTAAAACAAATGGGAGAAAGCATGAGAAAAAACAAAACATATATGTATATGTGTATATACTGTGAGAGGAATTGTAACTTTTATGATAATATGATATATGTAATGAATATACAGATAAATTAGATTTTTTGGAGTTGCCTCTCTTGTGAGTCAGACTCGCAATGCAGCTTGAACTAATCCATCAAACTTTGACAAGGTTCATAGTCACTGGCATCCTTCTGCCTGCCTACCTGAAGTGAAGTGAATCAAAGACTATAGAACCTGCTCCCATCGTGTAACTCTGGTCTTGTTACCTACCAAGTAACAGCCCCTTAGGTCTAGAGCAATATTGCTCCCACAAGACTCCAGAACTGCTGTATTGTCTTCTCTTTGTGGGTTTATCAAGGGAAATTGTTGGAACCTAGGAAAATATTGTCTCTAATCCACTTTCTCCCCTCCCTTCCCACTTGTGACTGAGAAAGTGAGATTGGTGACCTTGTACAGCTCTTCCTCACTCAAATCAGTCAACTGGAAATCATGTCATCATTTCCCTGACATCATGGTCTTTGAAAATGAAGGACAAACACAACCTGTGAGTAGACTGAGTTGCCTGAATGGGGACCCAGACAATTGGGTAACTCAGTTTGTCCCCTCCCTTTCCTTCTCCTTCTCTCCAAAGGAAGGTAAATTTTGATGACCAGAAGCTGCCCAGTAAACTTGGGATATACTGGATTTCTTTCTTTCTTTCTTTCTTTCTTTCTTTCTTTCTTTCTTTCTTTCTTTCTTTCTTTCTTCCTTCCTTCCTTCCTTCCTCCCTTGCTTTCTTTCCATTAGATTGTTGTTCATCATTTATTTATTCATCCATCCATCTATGGATTCATCTATTTATTCATTCATTCATCTATTTATTTGTTTGTTTGTTTATGCCAATCAGGATTGAGTGACTTTTGCCCAGGCTCATTCAGCTTGTATTTGAGGCTGCATTTGAACTCAGGTCCTCCTGACTCCAGGACCTGTGCTCTGTCCACTGCACCACCTAGCTGCTCCCATTCCTTCATTTCTGAAGAGGAACAGTGACACCATGTGGTGATGTCTTGGTGAATAGGTTTTAAGTGAGGCAGAGTTGGGCCAAGTTGTCAGTCTCAATCTCTCTTTCAAAGTCACCAAAGTTCAGGGGCAAGACAAATGTTAAGATGATTGGCAATGGCCTGGAATGCAGAGGACCTTGGTGTCTTTGAGGTGAACAAGCTCTAAGAGCTTCCCAGCACCTGCTTCAGCTGCCTTCATGGCCATTGTAACGAATTGTTCTCATATGCCCATTCAACCAGAGGAAGTCTCCACATGCTTGGGGTAGACTTCGTCCTAACTCACCATGGGTTTGAGGTCTGTTGGTTACCTCCAACCTGGTTTAGCACTTCTGCCAAGATGATTTTACCAGTGTGGTCAATACAGCTTCTTGGAGCTATAGGCAAGAGCTGGGTGACAGGTAGACACCAAAGGTGGATAAGCAGCCTTGAAATGGGCTCAGTAAGCCCTCACTCCAGAGGTGTGCGAGTTCTCCCTGAACACCCCATATATCCCTGGATTACACACTCATTAGATCATAAATTCCTTGAGGGTAAGGATTTTTTTTTGCCTCTTTGGTATCTCTAGGGTTTAGCACAGTATGTCTGGCATATGGTATGCACTTAATAAATAAATGAATGACTTATGATCCAAGGGAAGTACACTCTATTCCATTCAATGGGAAGTTTTTCTTTTATTCAAAAGAGATTTTTTTTCATATTGATCATCTTGGCTCTCAAGGTGAGTGGTCCCTACTGTCCACTCATGCATTGACAGGCTGAATGACCTGTCCAGAGGTAGTAATCGAACCCACATCCTCCTTTCTTTGAGGTCCCTGTCTCCATCACTCTATCACAGATGCCTTGGATAGAGATTACGTTTCAACCCAGGTTCTCTCTCTAAGTTCAATGCTCTATCTCTTCTGCCAAGATGTCTCTGAGCTGCCTTTGGTTCCACAGTGGAACCAAAACTTAACCAACACAATTAAGTCTTATTTAGTTGTCAATTTTTTGTCTTTTGGAGTTTGTCTCTACAATAACAGTGTCATAGATATAGTGGAAACTGGCAGTCTTGAGATGGTTGATATGACTGGTGTCACATAGTTATTTGAGCAAGATACTAGTAAATTTTATGGGCATAGTTATTCTCTAAAAGGGGTAGTCAAGAGTCCTCCGAGATAGAGGGAGTAAAGCGGGAGACTCAAAGATAGATTTTTTTGGGCTGTTTGTTTTCTGGGCCCCGCCATGGTCTTTCCACTTCCTTTCTCCTCTCCTTCCCTTCTTAAGTTTCTCATTCCATCATTGGACCCTGACTTCCTGTTGTGACCAGTAGGTGGCACTATCTGGCAAGGTGCGGAGTGGCGGAGAGCAAACTTCTGGGGAAGTGGCCCTAGGACGTCTGCTGTTGTCCCTTGTTCCCCACCTTTGGAATTTTCAGCATGGCCATTCTTCCTCGACCTTTCTCCTCCCACTGAATTGAGTGATTTCTCAGTCATTGCCCTTGCTCCAATGGACCAGCTCTAGTAAGGTTACTGTGCAGGAAAACCACATAACTCACATGCCTGACCCCCACCCCTGCCCCAGTCAGCGTTACCAAAATCCTAGTTACCAGCTTGTGCTTTTATCCTAAGGGATGTAAGACAAATCTGAGACCCAAATTAGTACCTGCATTGAGAAGTTTGGCAAAAGTTATTAATAATCATAATCTATAACAATATTCTATAATAATCATCTATAACAGTGGTGCCCTTTCCCTCCCTCCCTCATTCCTGAGGGTGTCCTTAACCAGATTAAAATGTAACTGGGAAATATTTAACAAAAAATAAAAATATAATATGACATAAGTGATATTAACTTATGGTGACCCAAAGGGATCTTGGTTTAGTGGACTCTGTTCTACAGTATCTCAGAGCCCCCAAGATGGGCTAAAAACTCTCTTGTGCCCCATGTTTGCTGGACTCCTCTGATGATGCCCTCTTTTCACAATTACGAATAAACACAGGTCACATGACCAGCCATTGTTTTATATTAACAAAAAACAGGAATTAAGGGAATAAAAGGGCAACTAGGTGGCACAGTGGATAGAGTGCTGGGCTTGGAGTCAGGAAGACATCTCCCTGAGTTCAAATCTGGCTTCAGACACTTCTCAGCAGAGTAATACTGGGCAAGTCACTTAACCCTATTTGCCTCAGTTTCTTAATCTGTAAAACAAGCTAGAGAAGGAAATGCAAACCACTTCAGTATTTCTGCCAAGAAAACCCCAAATGAGGTCGCGAGACATTTGAAAGTAAATATCTGCCATTTATAGGAAAAACAGATGAGGGGGAGGGGTGGGCATGGATTAAAGTGGGTAAGCCTTCACTGTCCTTTAACTGATTTTAGCCCCAGCACAGGAGTTTAAATAGGGAGAGTGGCTAGAGGCCTCTAGTTTTAGTCTCCATTCAAAGCTTATTGAAACAGCCCACAGCACATTAGGGTGCCACTTGGGGTTCTGCTCTGTCTCTCCACTACAGTCTCTGGGCCCTCTCTTCTAATACTCACTCCATCAAAACTTACCTATCCTGAACTGTGCAGGATAATGAGTGGTAATAATAGGTATCTACAAATGTGTTAGTTAACTATTGTATTATCTCTTCTAGGAAAAGTCCAAACACATTAAAAATCATTAGATTCAATAAACAGAAACACACTGAGGTAGGCTCTGGAGACACAAAGGTGAGCTAAGACAATCTCTGCCCCAGTCTAAGAAAAGAGTTTATGACCAGGGTTGAAATACTACCTATATAAACATTTTCTTGATTAGGTGTCATTTAAAAATGAAATGATTCAATTTCGGTGCAGTCTCAAATATTGCTACATTTTAATATGTAATATTAATATGTAAATACACTTCTTGTGCCTTCCATCTTCTATTAAGCATATTCTGTCCCCTGAAAGAAAACTACAAGAGGCTAGGCCAGGCATCTTCCATCTTCCTTGGGCTACCTCAGGTACAAAGACTTCAGGCCATGGGAATACCTTCTGTATTCCATCTCCACCTGGACATGGTGCATATTGCAAGGGGCCTGGCCAGAGTCTTCCATTTATCCATCAAGCAGTGACTTCCATCTGTGCTCACACTAGGTAAACTCCATTATTTGCTGTCAGTTTAATATCCCAAATGGGATATGGAAAATCTCTTGTGCAAAGAGGTCTTCACCTCCTACTGCACCAGTCCTTTGAGGGAAAAGGAAGTGGAAAGTTGGCTGGGGAATGGGATTTCTTGGCTTGACTCCCATCTCTGGCTGCACCCTCTTTCTGCCTAATTTCATGCCTTTGGAGGGAAGAGGACTTCTTGAAGTGGGATCTCCCATCTGGCCATGTGCCTCCCATCTCATATTGTACTTGCCTCCAGCCTGATATTCAAATTTGGTTGGGAAATTCGGTCCTCTTCTCAATGAGCCTCCACTCAATGATAAACATTCTCACCATCATATCTCCAGTGACTCTGAAGTTCTATGTATCATCTTCCAAACCCCATTCTCTACCCCTACCATCTGACTCCTCATTCTCATGCCACTCAACCCTCCTACTTCAAAATTTCAACCAAATGTCATCCAGCCTTTCCATTGTGCCCTCTAGAATGCTTGTTCCATAGGCAGCAAACTTCCTTGCAATCCTAAATCTTCTCCTTTTCTACCCTTTGCATCTATGAGCTATTATTTAAATCTGTCTACTCCCTGATGATGCAGCCTCCCTGGCTACCCTGTCCAGTACTGACTCCACCATTACTCTCTCTTCTCAGTTCACTGCTTGAAGTTGTCGACCTGAAAGTTTGGTTAAGTAAGGCAAACAGGTTAAATACATATTGTTTATTCCCTTAAAGCTAACAGTAACATGGTCATAGAGCCAGAAAGATACCTCTGAATGACTAATACAAGAATGACCAAGCTTAAATCTGTTTTAGAACAGTCCAAGGGTGTCTGTGTCCCTCAGCTTTATGGTCTCTATATGTGTTTAGCTATTCCATGAGAAAGGAATTTTCTTAATTGAATAGGTTGTAAATACAATAGGATAAGAGAGTTGACAAAGTGTCAATTGAAATTACAACCCAGGATATCTGTGTTTTCCTTACCATTAACATACCATAACATAGTATATGTCCACAAAATATTAAGATATGGAAAAAGTCCCATTATTCAAGATAGTGTCTTGGATTAAGGGTCTCATAAAGTATGCTAAGTCAGCCCCATCTGGCCTTGTTGACATAAGAAGAGGTGTTCTCTAAGTTTACTTCAGAGAACAAAGAGACCATTAGGTCCAGGCTCTTCTTCTGATTGATTAATTCAAGGTCTGACCCCCATTAAAGTCCAAAAATGATATGAAATGATTATCAAGGTGAAGGATTAGAATATTCTTTATTATACATTGCCACTTCCAAATTCTCCCCATCTCCATCACTCAATAACTTCTCTTCCTTTGAGGTTTATGCCATTCATATCTACCATAAAATCAAAATCTCAGTAAATCTCCACTTGGTGGGGAGTGGAAAGAGGGTCCTACAGACCTCCAGGTCACTTCTCTTCCTTTCTCAATGAGTTCAATGTCTGGCTCACAAGTTTTCTCAACCCCTTAACTCCTGCCCTTATACTTCATTGTTATTGTTTAGTCGTTTCAATTGTGTTTGACTCTTCTTGACCCCTTTAGGGTTTTTTTTGGGCAAAGCTACTGCAGTGGTTTGCCATTTCCTTCTCCAGTTCATTCTATAGATGAGGAAACTGCAGCAGAGTGACTGTCCAGGGTCTGAGGTTGGATTTGGACTCAAGTCTTCGTGACTCCAAGGCTGATGCTCTATCCACTGTGCTACCTAGCATTGACTCTCAAACATGCTAACTATTCATTTCTTCAAACTATTCACTTTCTAAGAGCAACTCTTCCACTCCACCTCATCCACACACAAAAATGATCATATTTTCAATCTTTCCATCACCTTCAAATGTATCGCCTCTATGTTA
This sequence comes from Potorous gilbertii, assembly GCA_028658325.1. Lineage (NCBI taxonomy): Eukaryota > Metazoa > Chordata > Mammalia > Diprotodontia > Potoroidae > Potorous > Potorous gilbertii. The sequence goes on along the minus strand of CM053770.1, from coordinate 309,491,485 downwards.
AAAAATTCCAAAATCCCCCTATCCAGTCACAATCTATTGGCTTTTCCCCTCTCCCTCTGCTTTCTCTTAAAAAATACTGTTCTTCATCTACACTGTGACCCCCAGCCCCTTGACCCCTCAATTCTCTCCCCAGCCATCTCTGTACGAACCACTCTCCTCTTTTTTCCATTTTGACTCCTTGGTGAACTGATTCAACTCTACATTTTCCTCCTCTCTTGAATCTCTAGGACACTTATGATATCACCAATTATGCCCAACCAAGCCTCAGCTTTGGATCACTTCCACCATTTGTCACCTTTGCTCCTATATGCATGCTGCTAAACAAAGATGGAGAATTACCATTCTGATGGAATCTACTCCAAATTTGTTATATAACCTCAACTGGGCCCTCACTGTTGGTAGGCAATCCTACTGTACCTCCCTTATCAACTCACTATCCCACTCTCCACAGTAGCTCTTCTAAACTTTTTCATCCCTCCTCAAGCCTCTGATAGCTCCCCCTCCTCACCCTCTCATCTGAGAACTTTGCCTCATATTTTCCAGAAAAAAATTGAGGCCATTCCCCTCAACCTCCCTTTTCTTTCCTCTTCCTTATCTCGTATCACTCAGATACCTTTTACCACCATCTCCGCCTTCACCCATGTTTCATGCAATGAAGTGGCCTTACTCTTTTCCAAGGTTAACCTCTCTACTTGTTCAAGTGGTCCCATTCTATCCTGTCTCCTCCAATAGACTGGTCTCTCTGTCATACCCACTCTTTCACTTATTTTCAATATTTCCATATCTACTGGTTCATTCCCTTCTGCCTACAAACATGCCCTGCCTTCCCCATCCAGAAAAAACTCTTATTTGATCCATCCTCACTAATTATCCTACTATATCTCTTCTGCTCTTTGTAGCTAAACTCAAAAAGACCTCCTACTATAGACCTCCTCTTTCTCTTTTCTTGCTCTCTTCTTAATCCCTTTCAGTCTCATTATTCCACCAAACCTGTTCTCTCCAAAGTTACTAATCATGGTCAAATGGTTACTAAGTGGTCAAATCCAACGACCTTTTCTTAGTCCTTGTTCTCCTTGACCTCTCTATAGTCTTTGACCCTTTTGATCATTTTTTCCTCGATATTCTCTTCTCTATATGTTTTCAGAACACTGTGTTCTCCTGGTGTGATGGCAAGCAAAATAGGATCTTTGGCTGTTTTTGTTTTTGTTTTAGTATAATCAAGTGCCTCTGATTGAATCTTGCCTTCATCAATCAAGAGTCTTTACTAGGAGTAAAGTTCAGAAACAGAAGTTTCTTTATTAGAAATAGTATATGTATTTGTATTGTTAATTATTTTAGTATGATTAAGATTTTCTCCAGCCATTAATGGGCCTGCCCATTAAGGGGACTTTGATTAGGGAAGATTTGTGGGAAGGCCCAAGCCTTTTGTTAATGAAGCACTAGTTCTCAAAGGTTGTGATGCTCTCTGACTCTAAAAAGGGTATAAATACTCTGAGTTGAAGTTTTTCTTTGGGGATTACTGGAAGTGTTTGTTTGGCCAGACAAGGACTCTGGGAAGCTGCTAAGGAGTCCCTCAGCTTTGAAAACCCAGATATTGGTAATTCCCTCTCTAGTAACTATGGTCAGACATTTGGACCTATTTGTTGAATTGAGGCAGAGGAAGCCATGTCTGTTGATCTTTGATTTCTCTGTATTTTCCTTGAAGTTCAGGGTGCTGACTCCCCTGAACTAGGTGAATGATATATGTGCTTGGTTAAGGGAATGATACATGTGCTTGATTAAAGGGATGGCTAACCCCTCAAAAGTTGCCTTTCCTTTTATGAATGCAGATCTGAGAACTTGTGGTAGCAGGCCCCCCTTGTGTATGTTGGGGTGCTTACTGTTACACCTGATTCACTTATCCTACCTATCTGAATTCTCATTCTCTGTCTCCCTTGCTGAATTCTCTTCCAGATTATGCCTTCTAATCATAAATTTCCTTCTAGGTTCTGTGCTGGGCTCTCTTCTCTTTTCTCTCTCTATTATTTTACTTGGTGATCTCATCAGCTCCTACTTCATAAAGGAAGAAGGTCCAAAAAAGTTTTTTCTCATGGGGAAGACTTTTGGTTGTCCATGGCTGGGGTGCCTTCTTTTCTGAAAGAGTAATTGATGACTAGTAACAGTGAGCATTTATATAGTGCAGCAAAATGCTTTACAGACATTCTTATTTTCTCCTCGTAACAACTCTGGGAGCTGTAGTATTTCTATCATCTCCATTTTTACAGATGATGAAACTGAGGTAGATAAAGATTAAGTGACTGATCCAGAGTCACCTAGTTGGTAAGTGTCTAAAGCAGGATTTGAACTCAGGTCTTCTTGACTTTAAAGAGCTTCACTGTGTCACCTAGCCAGCTGCCTCTGGTTTTTAAATTAAATGAGTGCATTTTTCATGAGGAAAAGATAGCACCATGATCAATGACTTTAGCAAAAGGCAGAAGCTGGGAACAAAGAAAAGCTACACAGTCACGTATCTAGGGTTGCCATATATGATATATCTGACAAAAGTAGAGAATCTGGCAAAGTGCTTTAGATAGGTAGTAGATCCAGTGAGAATAGCATGACCTCATTACCATAAAGCATCAGCTTCTTTGTGTCAGAGGTATCATATGTCCCTTCATGTGTGTCTCTCTATTCCACATGTAATTAACTCTACTGATGATACATGTGCTTGTGAGTATATCTCAAATTTATGAGGGGAATATTATTTTTACTTAAATTCTACTACTTAGGAGGGAGCTATGTGGCATAATGGATAAACTAAGGCTGGAGTCAGGAAGACCTGAGTTCAAATTCAGCCTCAGGCTATGGTGATCCTGGGGAAGGCAATTAACCTCTGCTTCCCTCAGAATGATAATAGCACTTTACAGGGTTGTTGAAATATTTAAGCTTTTGATTCTAAATCTAAAAATCCCATAATTCAGTTGAATCATAAGAAACAGCCAACATAAGCATAGTGGAAAGTTAGTCTCTCTCATTTCCCCCCCTTCTCCCCTGTACTTTCTTCACCTCCACTGTGGCTTATTATGCCCCCAAATCAGAATCCAGCGAGAAGCTTTTAAAGTTTAGGCATGATGCATCTCCCTTAAAAGACATGTCCCTTCTAAAGTTCCCTTCTAGAAAATCTACAAAGTGGATAAGAGATATAGGAAAGTTATTTATTTCTTTCATTACAAAAGAAATGCTTAAAGTATAAAAGACTCCTAAGCATTTAGTAGCAAATACTTAAAACATTAAACACATCACCTGTTATACTTTGCCAAAAAATCAAGTCAACAAGCATTTATTTTATTTTTATTTTTAAACTTTTTTTAACAAGCATTTATTAAGCGCCTATTATATACTAGGCACTGTGGTAAGCACTGGGGATACAGAGAAAGGCAAAAACTGCTCTCAAGGAGCTGATGGTTTAATGGGGGAGATAATACACAAACAAGATACACACCCAATAAATTGGGAGTAGTCTCAGAGGGAAGGCATTAGCATTAAGGGGAATTGGGGAAGATTTCTTGCAGAAAGTTGGATTTTAGCTGGGACTTGAAGGAAGGCAAGGAAGCCAGGAGACAGAGATGAAGCATGGAGGACCAGCCCGTGAAAATGCCCAGTCAGGAAATGGGAGTGTCTTGCGTGAAGTATAGTGAGGAGACCAGTTAGGACTGTTAAATACATATTTTATGTCCCTGCTAACCTTTTCTGTCCTTCTCTGTCTGTGCAGACAAATCACTACTCTGAATCTCCTGGCAAACATAACTTAGGCTTTCGTAGTCCTTTTGGCTTCAGTACTCTCTTGGTGGTTTCTCTTGGAATTATTGTAAAGGAAGGAAGGAAAGGAGGAAGGAAGAAAAGAAAGAAGGAAGAAGGGAAGGAGAGAGGGAGAAGTAAAGGGAGAAAAGAGAGAAAAAGAAAAAATGAGGAAAGGTAGGAAAGGGAAGGAAGAATTAGGGAAGAACTAGGAAAAATTTGCTGTTACGGGAGAAAATTATAAAAGCATGAACATTGGGATGGGAGGATTGGGGACCAACGAACTTCGTTTTTTCTGATCCAGGTAAGGGAAGCTTAGGGGCAAAAAGAGTGCAGTGTAAAAATATGATAAAGTAAAAAGAAACCTGGGAAAAGGAAAGGGGAAGACACTCTTTTTCTCTTCTGTGTATTTGGAAATGCTTATTTTATTTAGTGTTAAATTTCAGAATTTAAAAATAATTTTAAAGATAGAAATTGATTAACTTCAAACGAGAAATCCATTACTAGAAAGATAGGGAGTAAAAGGACTTAATATTAGCCTTGGAACACTTTGACAAACTTTTGTTAGTTGGGTGTAGTAGCTAAGGTTAAGGAGCTATCAGTGTGCCTTTATCAGAAAAGTTCTAGGCACTGCAAGCTGACTAGAGCTGAGATTACTAGCTCTAAAGAGGTCAACCCCACTGAAGAAACCCCCAGGTAATGCTAAATGCTCAGCAGTCATCTTGGAATTGGGAGATCAAATTCAGTAATGAATACTGCCGGGCAGATGAAGGGCAGAAATGCCACTCCCAGGGTGGAATAAATCCAGAGAAGCAATATAAGACACTACCAAAAGATGTCAGTGGTTCTGTAGGATTAGAGGCATGAGCTGTCTTCATTTACCCTGACAATATGTTCCTCAAAAATATGTCTTAAGAGTGATCTCTATCAACCAAACAAGTCTAGAATCTTCTAGAACAGCCTTTTGGTCTGAGGACCCCTGTACACTCTTTTAAAAATTTTTTAAAAATGTTTTTATTTAAAGTTTTGAGTTCCAAATTCCCCCTATACATTCTTAAAAATTATTGAGAATTCCAAAGAGTTTTTGATTATATGAGTTAGAGCTATTGATATTTACCATATTAGAAATGAAAAGTGGTAAATTTTTTAATTTATTAATTAATTTGAAAATAATAAAAATTCCATTACATGTTAATATAAATAACATTTTAAATAAAAGTAACTATATTCTGAAATAAAAAAAAAATCTAGTGAGAATTGGTTTACAATTCAGGACAAATGTAGTCTCGAGGTTTCAGGTTCCCTAGCCTGGTATGTATTTTTATTCATCTCTTTATGTTTAGCTTAGTGGATTTAGTTAGTGGATTTTCATATATACTCCTGCATTCAATTTGTTGTAATATGCTATTCTGATTGAAATATATGAAGAAAGTCTGGCCTCACATATATATGTATTTGGAAGAGAAGTATTTTAACAGGCAAATAACATCTTAGTATTATTATGAAAATAGTTTTGACATTTTGAACTCTCTGTAAGAGTCTCAGACACCTCCAGGGATCCTCGGACCACATTTGAGAACTACTGAGCTAGGAAATAGTAGAACACCTTTTATGTATAGGCTCTTCCCAATGGATAACCCAATAAGGCTGGATAGCTTCCAGTTCCGATAACCTATATTCAGTGGTCTAGGCTCCATGGGTAGGACAAGTACCAGTGGCAATCAATAAGCACAGACATCACGATATAGCCCTCATATTACTGGAAGGTCAGCCAGAGAAGTTTATTTGTACAAGGAAGTAGGGGCAAAAGGCCCTTTAAATGCATAAAGGCCCAGAATTTAAGCTCATGCTAATAAGCATTGGTCCTTTTCTTTTTCATAAGGAGACCAATATTTTGTCTACTTGGATGATCACTTTTGTCATTTTGACAATATTAATGAATTAATCCAGTTTTGTTTTGATTTTTAATGAGAGGGGAATAGTTTCTAGAAGTAAGGAAATGGTAATTTTACTGTACCTTTGCCAGACCTCATCTAAATATTGTCTTTAGCTCTAGACCCCATGGTTCAAAGATATTAATAATAACATGAATATTCATCAAAGGGTAGCCAGGATGGTGAAGGG
>CM053770.1:309469437-309485084 GCA_028658325.1 Potorous gilbertii | reverse complement strand
AACTCAATATTTTACAAAAATGAATGTTGAAAACTATCTTTACATGTAATTGGAAAAAAATAAAATACTATTAAGAAAAAAAGATTTTTGAGGTCTAAAATTTCACAGAAATGGAATAATGCTTTGGAAACATGTGCTAAGTAACTCTACAGCTGGGTTTAAAAAATCAACTTCATAAGCACAAGATGAAGAAGTAGATTAGAAAATAATTCATGTGGAAAAGTTTTAGAGGTTTTAATAGATGACATAACACAGTTCCCAAAGCTCATTTGAATTTATGTTGCATTAGGAAAGTTATTGAGTCCAGAATGAGGGAGCTAATACTCCTACCATTTAAGACCATATCTAGAGGCACCACATTTTTTGAGGATGTTGACATTCTGAAGTATGTCCAGAGGAGGGTTGGTGAGAGGACTAGATACCATTCCATCCCAGCATAAGTTGAAGCAATTAGAATTGTTTAGCCTAGAGAAGACTAATGGGGAAAAGGGATAGGACTTGATAGTTGACTTAAAGCATTTAAATGGATTTCATTGAAAAGGGGGATTAGATATGTTTTTCTGGACATAGAGGGGAGAACTAGGAACCAGAATTAGGAGAACAGTAGTTGGAAGTTGCAGAGAGAGAGATTTCTGCTGGATGTAAGAAAAAGTTTCCTTACCGTTATAGTTATCCAGGAGTTTGATGGGCTGCCTCAGAGAGGTCTTCTTTTCTCTAGGTCTTAAAATAAATGTGCTAATAAGTAGCAGATAATTTTGATAAGGTAGAAAAGCTGAACTGCTGAGGAAAGAAAGACTGAGAATCACATACCTTCTCCTCTTGCCCCATCTTAGGAATGTGAGGGATATCAGTCTTTTTCAGTCATTCCCTTTCCACTCCCGTCATCTGTATCAGTTATCTAAGAGAAAAAAGCTCAGTAATAATGAGACATGTTTCCCCTTAGCCTTACACTGTTCCATCAGCCTGCTGTGGATGAAAGCAGTAGCAAAGGTGAAACTCTAGTCGCTATTCAACAAGCTGCACTGGTCTTTATGAGTCTACTATATTTCCCCAAAGTGGGCAATATGGTCCCCTAGAGAGGTCACTAGAATGATCCAGGGTGGCAGTAGTAACCTCAAGTGCAACTGGGGAAGTATTGAATGAAAATAAGGGAGTGGTGGAAAGATAAGGAAAGAAGAGAAGAAAATTTTGAAAAATCATTCATAAATGTTTCATCTGTTGTGTAACAGAGTTAAGGTTACAGTGATTACATTATTTTCCAAATAAACACACAAGATATGAGTTATAAGCAAACAGTGATAAAGTCCATTGACAGTTCTTAGCAAGCAAGTGTTGGCAGGCAAACATGTCACACATCATCAAGAAGTCCAGCATGCATCAGCAGGAAAATGTTTGTGTAATGACTGGTTTACAGTATGATACCATATGGTTACATGATGCAATATTGCATCACCAAATTTCCGATGCGAGAAAAACCCCACAAATTTACAATAAATTATTAAATTTAAGATGTGTCATCTAAAAAATATTTTATGTTTTTTGAAATGATGCAAATTTCAAAAACTGTTACAGGGTTAAAGAAAAATTTCCATGGTGGTGCTTAGTAATTTTTTTAAAGGTGGCAGTAAGTCAAATAATTTTGGGAACCTCTAATCTAGACCTTATTTACTTACTTATCTTTCCATTCTTCTTACTACCAGTGTAGTTGGATTGTTGGACTTGGTAATGATGTCATTGAAATTGATGGTCTCTCATGGACAAAGGGATATTTTTAGATCATGTATCAGAACAGTTGGGACTTAGTGAGCTATCTCTTACAGATTCCTCCTTGGGCATATCCTATGTCACCCATGCAATGAGAACACATCTATCCTCTTGATGACTTTGTGCCTCAACAATTCCTTCTATTATTTTTATACTGGAAAGTTCCTAAAGTCAAATTTCTTGGTATCCTTAAAACTTAACAGAGCCTTCCCAAGAAAGAGTAGAAACTAAGTCATGGGGCAGCACTTTCATAAATGAAAGGATTTCCTTGAAATAGAAAGGAAGATCAAGTGAGTGAACAATGCGTAAGAGTGGTTGAATTGCATGGTAAGGGTGCCAAACGTGTACTTAGATGTTTCTATATTTTAAAATCTTTTTTCTAGTTTATTAACTATGGCGTGTAAACTGAACAGTACAGAGTAATCATATTAGCTAGTACTTAGATAGGACTTTAAGGTTTGCAAAAATGCTTCACGTATATTATCTCATTAAATTCTCACAACATCTCTGTGGTGTAGTTGCCCCATTTTACAGATGAGGAAATTGAGGTTGAAAGAATAAGTGATTTGCTCAGGCTCACACATCTAGCAAGCATCTGAGACAGGAATAGACCTCCTGACCCAAACTGCTTGTACCCCACTACATCATTGCTCTCAGAACCTTCTCTGGAAGGAATAAGGTGCTTTTCATTGTCTCTCTGGCTCTCTAGCTATCCCTTTTCTAATTGTTGTTAGTATTGCAGTGGCATGACTGTAACAATTATAAATCCATTTGCATATTGAAGTTTTTCCAGTCTCTTGTATACATGATCACATTTCACTATCTTACTAAAAAGTTTCCACAAAGGCAGTGGCAGGGTTGTGCTGGAGCGAGTTTGAACAGAGCCAATGGTATCTTCCAGGGTGAGATTTACACTTTGGAAACCAGCGAATGTTATAAACTAGGGCTTAACTTAATGTGTTCTTGATTTTCTAGACTTAAGAAAGTGTTAACAATGCAGATAAAGACTTTAAAATGTGTCCTGAATACATTTTTTTGGTGCATTTATTTTTCAGAGAGATTTTACCAGCACACTCCTGCATGATGGCAGAGTACAGAACTTGGGTGTCAACGAAGACCCAAGTTCCAATTCTGCCTCGGACCCTTGCTACATGTGTGAACTGAAGAAATCACTTAACCTCTTCCTATCTCAGTTTCCTCATCTAAAAATAAGGACAGTAATATTTCCCAGCATTGTCGTGAGGATACAGGGAGATCATATTTCTAAAGACTGTTGCAAATCTTAAAGCACTATTTTTATAATAAATTATTTTTGTTGTTTATTTATTACATACATTTATAGATACCATTTTTATGCTAGGTATTATATGAACTAAAATAATCCATATAATAACTTCTTTATATAAGCCCATCACTGTATGAAGTGAAAATAACTAAGAGAGCCATTTATATAATAGCAATAATATTGACAAATATTATAATGAAATTATAATAAAATAATAGAAGTAAAGACAAGCTTTTGAAAGATTTGGGAACTCTGATCAATACAATGTCCAACCAGGATTGCAGAGGGCTCATGATGAAGCATGTTGCCCATCTCCTGAGAGAGAAATGATGGACAAAGGTACCCAAGGAGCCATATATTCTTTTGTATATGGTCAACATGGGAACACACTTGACTTAGTATGCTTTGGATTTTGTTTTTCTTTGTTCTTCAATAGGGATCAGGAAAGTGGGAGGGAAAGAAGGCAGACTTTTGTTCATTGAAAGAATTAAATTAAATTTTTTAAAAAATCCTTCACTTCCTTCAAGGTTGACCTGAAATGTTACTTCCTATTTATCCTGATTACCCTAATTGCTAGTGCTCCCCTAAAAACAGCTTTGTTTTTACTTTGGTTACATGTAAGCTCTTTGAAGCTAGATACTTTTCTATTTTTTGGTCTTCGTACCCCTAGTATTTGACATATAGTAAGTGTTTAATTGGTTGATAAGTTGATTAAATTAATGGACAGAGAGATATAGACATTAAAAAAGTCTGACTTTCACATGTGGTAAATATATTTATTTTTAGACTGGATATCCTCACAGACAGAGTTTAAACATGGTCTTTGGAGTGGGGGTGTATGAGACTCAGGAGTGCTAGGAAGAAAGATCCACAAGCTGGAGTTGGGGAGAAGGAAGCTCTCTTGTTCTGAGTTGCCATATTTCCTCCTGGAGCCAGTTGACCTGCCATTGGAGGACCATAGGCTTCCTCAGGATCAGGGCCCATTGTCTTTCACACTCATCATCATGGCTGATGGGGCTGCTGGTCTCCTCTAGAACCAATTACGTCCCCATCTAGGTTGACGTCCATGGTTCCATCCATTTGCCCCATGGCTCAGGCCAGTGGTGGGGCCGTGAGGATGATAAATGGTTATGGGGACGGGATTTCTCGGGTACAGAATATTTCTCTAAAATAGAAGAAAGTAATTGGTTTCCATGCTGAATTCTTCTAATTCCCAGCCTTTCTCCCCAGATCCTAAACCCCTTGTCCTCCCTCCCCATCCCTAGAATATAGACTAGAATCACAGCCTTGTAGAAGTTAAAGTTGGAAGAGACTATATGTGCTTCATCATTTAGTCCAACCCCCTCATTAAAAGAATAAAGAAACTAAAGACAAGAGAAGGGAAATGACTTGTATAAGGTCATGGTCAACAAATAACAAAGCCAGAATTAGAATCCAGGTCTGAACTCCCAAATTGCTTGTACCCCTCTACATCTTTGTTCTCAGAATCTTCTCTGGAAGAAAGAGGGTGCTTTCCATTGTCTCTCTGGCTCTCTAGCTATTTCTTTTCTAATTGTTATTAGTATTGCAATGGCATGACTGTAACAATTATAAATCCATTTGCATATTGAAGTTTTTCCAGTCTCTCGTATACATTATCACATTTCATTGTCTTTCTAAAAAGTTTTCTCCATCTCTCATCTTCACTAGCTTCTCCTTACATCTTCTTTATTTTCCCACAGCCACAAAAATCCTCCCATCCCTGTTCCCTAGGAATTAAACACTTACGAAGCAATAGAAGACTCCAATGCCAGCACCCATAGCCCCAACAATTGTGGCAACAGAGATGAGAGCGATAGCCCAGGGTTTCAGAGGCTGAGCAGGTTTTACAGTGATGCTGCTTGTACTGGGAATTCTCCCAGTAGTAGGAGATCCTGCTGTAGTGATTGTAGACACAGGAGTAGAGGTGGTGGAGTAAGGTGTAGATGTTACAGAAGCTGTAGAAGGGATTGTGTGGCCAGTAGTAAAGATTGTGGAGTCAATAGCAGGGGTTGAGGAACCAGAAATAGTTGTAGAGCTCATAGTAGAAGTTAGAGACCTGGAAATAGATGTGGAGCCCATAGTAGTAGCTGGGGTGTTGGAAATAGATGTGGAGCTTATAGTAGAGGCTGAGGAGTCTATAGTAGAGGTTGGAGAGCTGGAAACAGATGTGGAGCTTAGAGTAGAGGCTGAGGAGCCTATAGTAGAGGTTGGAGAGCTGGAAACAGATGTGGAGTCCACAGTAGAGGTTGGGAAGTTGGAAACAGATGTGGAGCTTATGGTAGAGGCTGAGGAGCCTATAGTAGAGGTTGGAAAACTAGAAACAGATGTGGAATCCGTAGTAGAAGCTGGGGAGCTGGAAACAGATGTGGAGTCCATAGTAGAGGTTGGAGAGCTAGAAACAGATGTGGAGCTTATGGTAGAAATTGAGGAGCCTATAGTAGAGGTTGGAGAGCTGGAAACAGATGTGGAGTCCACAGTAGAGGTTGGGAAGTTGGAAACAGATGTGGAGCTTACGGTAGAGGCTGAGGAGCCTATAGTAGAGGTTGGAAAACTAGAAACAGATGTGGAATCCATAGTAGAGGCTGAGGAGACTATAGTAGAAGTTGGAGAGCTAGAAATAGATGTGGAATCCATAGTAGAGGCTGGGGAGCTGGAAACAGATGTGGAGCTTATGGTAGAAGCTGAGGATTCTGTAGTAGAGACTGGAGAATTGGAAACAGATGTGGAGTCCATAGTAGAGGCTGGGGAACTGGAAATAGTTGTGGAGTCCATAGTAGAGGTTGGGGAGCTAGAAACAGATGTGGAGCTTATGGTAGAGTCTGAGGAGCCTATAGTAGAGGTTGGAGAGCTGGAAACAGATGTGGAGTCCACAGCAGAGGCTGGGGAGCTGTAAATAGTTGTAGAGCTAATAGTAGTGGCTGGAGAGCTGGAACTAGATGTGGAGCCCGTGGTAGATTGTGAGGAGCCTGTGATAAAAGTTTTGCATTGTTATCAATAAGAGTAGTTGTGAAGTGGTTGGTAGAGCTTATACTTATAGGAGCTGAGGTTGAGTTGTCCATAGAAAGACAAAAAAGGAGGTTCTGGAGTTCTCTTATATGTATTTCTTCTATAACATGGCACCACTGATTCTAGACCTATTGATTTCATAAACACTTATCAAATCAAATGCATAAATCTGATTGAAAGACCACTGGCTCTGGCATTAGAGACTCAGGTTCATATCCTTTTTAAAAAAATTAATTAATTAATTTGTTTTCGGTTTTCAACAATCACTTTCATAAGTTTTAAATTTTCTGCCCTTCCATATCCTCTCCCTCCCCAAGATGGCTTGCAGTCTTATATGGGTTCTACACATAGATTCTTATTAAACACATTTTCACATTAGTCATGTTGCATAGAAGAATTAAAACGAGTGGGAGAAACCATGGGAAAAACCAAACCAAAACATGATATAACACAAGAGAAAGCAGTCTTTTTCATTCTGCATTCCAATTCCATAATTCTTTCTCTGGATGTGGATGGCATTTTCCATCAAGTCCTTTGGGAATGTTTTGAGTCCGTGCATTACTGTGAAAAGCTAAGTCTATTAGAAACAGTCTTCACACACTGTGGTTGTTACTCTGTATAACTGGGTTCATATCTTAATGCTAATAGTTATTCAAAATCATATAGTAAAATATATGTATTTTATACATATCATCTGTAAAATGAGAGTGTTGGAATAGTTGACTTCTGAAGGTCCTTCTAGTTCTAGACCTATGATATCCAAAGATCAAGAATCCTAGAAAACAAGGTCGAGTTCAGTCCCTATATCTTATCTGGTACAATTAGGCATAGGATCCGGGGGGTCATCAGCATGTCGTCATTGTAGTCTCCATCATCATCATCATTATTGAATTTTAAAAGCACTCTAAACACTCTAAGCTTAGAAAGCACTAAAGCTTCCCTCACCACAACACTGCAGGGTGTAACTATTATTGCAGATATGGAAACTGAAACACAAAGAAATTACTTTGCTGACCCTCTTACCCCTATACTTCTCACTCCTTTCAGAGACTTATGTACCCAAAGTTCTGCTTTCTTCACCCTACCTTCCACTCTCCTCATATATCCTGTGTCCCCATAGTTATATCTTCCTGCCACCTCTCTTCCAATCTAGGACCAGTGTGCCTCACCACTCAGAGTATAAAGTTCCCTTGGAGAGATGGAATTTAACATGAGAATTAAGACTGACTCCCAATTAAGTGAACGAGCAGGGTTCAGATATTCAGATTATTTTAGATTGGTTTAGAGGTTAGGACAGAATTGAAATTTGGGGCTGAGGTGGTGGTGTATTGTGATGGAAATATTTTGAAGGTTATAGAAGAGATACTGATCACTATGAGCTTGAGAAAGGGTTGTTAAATTAAAGTATTCCTGGGAGAAATTAATAATACTTTAAAGTGGGGGAGGAAATGAGAGCAGGACCATGGAAATCCCTCTGATTCCTATATATATCTCTGAGAACCTCAGTGATCCATCAGAACCCTCTACCAAAAGCAAATTACTCACCATCTTCCAAGAATCCAAAAAGAAGCAATATTAGCAGCCAATGTGTGAGGACAAGCTTTTCAGTATTCATCTCAAGATAATCCTCTGGGGCTTCTGTGGAAGGGAGAAGGAGAACAAGGGGAGTTCTTGGAGACAAGGGAGAATACAGGCAGAGAGATGGACCTACAGAACTGGATTCTGGGGTCCCCAAAGCATAGAGGGATGAAAAGGGAAGGAGAAGGGAGGGCAATGTCTGAGACTGGATACCTGGGTTCCTTGGGCTTCTTCCACAAATCATCTTCTCTTTTATGATTTCTTTTTTACTTCATAGCTACCGGAAACATTTATAGCTTCAGCTGGACAAGGAAAGGGCCGGGCTTGTAACCCATTTCTATTTGCCAACCATGGCAAGGTTAGGGGAAGGTAAGAGAGGAGAATGGCATGATACCCATAGTCAGGGTGCTGATTTTGGGGAGGAGTAGGAAATAGAAAAAAGACAAAGGGCTCAAAGTTGTCAGAATAATCTGGAAACCTGTTCTCAGAGGAGATCTTCAAATTCCTGATTAGGGAGGGCTGAGGTAATGCTCTGGGAAATATAACTCAAGTAGGTATTTGACAATGATTGAGAGAGAACACTTGGGTCTTTATAAGGATCATGACTGATGTGACTGGAAAATATGTCTATACAATAGTATCTATACTATACTATAGTATACTATGCTATTGTATAGTGTCTATAGAAAAGTATCTCCCTATTTTTGCTTGGAGTGAACCATCTCTCTCCATAGTGTGTATCTCTAATCAATTCATAGTCTCTTCTATAACAGCATCATCAAAGAGCCCTAATGAAACATTACTTTGTGATTTGTGTTGATCTCTTTCCCTTTTCATCAGTTGAATTTTAATTTGTCATTTAGAGTCCAACTTAAATACCGTCTCCTTTTTTAAATTTAATTTTCTGAATTACATAAACAAAAACTTTTAACATTCATTTTTCAAAAATTTGAATTCCAAATTCTCTCCCTTTCCCCCCTTCTTGAGAAGGTAAGCAATTTGATATAGATATTACATGTTACAAAACCAAATGCAGGACAAAACAAAAGGCAAAAACCAAAGATATAAAGAAAGTTTAAAAATATGATTTAATCTTTATTTAGACTCCATCAGCTCTTTCTTTGGAGGTGAATAGCATTTTTCACTATGAGTTCTTCAGAATAATTTTGGATCATTGTATTCCTGAGAATAGCTAAGTCATCACAGCTGATTATTCAACATTATTGTTACTGAGTACAATGTTCACCTGGTTCTGCTCATTTTGCTTCATATCAGTTCATGTAAGTCTTTCTAGGCTTTTTTGAAGGCATCCTGCTCCTCATTTCATATAGCATGATAGTATTTCATCACAATTATATATGGCAACTTATTCAGCCATTTCCCAATTGATGAGCATTCCTTCAATTTCTAATTCTTTGCCACCACCAAAAGAGCTACTATAAATACTTTTGTACATATAAGTCCTTTTCCTTTTTCTTTGATCTCTTTGGGGTACAGACCTAGTAATGGTATTCCTGGGTTAAAGGATTTGCACCAGGGGTGGGGAACCTATGACCCTCTAGGTCCTCAAGTGAAACCCTTTGACTGAATTCAAACTTCACAGTTCAAATCCCCTTAATAAAAGGATTTGTTCTGTAAAACCTGGACTCAAACGTCTGCACCCAAGAACCTAGAAGGTCACATGCAGCCTTGAAGCTTACAGGTTCCTACCAGTTTTATAACCCTTTGGACAAAGTTCCAAATTGCTCTCCAGAATTATTATATCGGGTCACAACTCTACCAATGGTGCATGTGTCCCTATTTTTCTACGTACCCTTCTCCCCTCCAACATTTTTTGTCATATTAACCAATCTGATGGTTGGAAGACGATACCTCAAAGTTGTTTTAATTTACATTTCTATAATCAGCAATGATTTAGAGCATTTTTTCATATGACTACAGATAGCTTTGATTTTTTTATTCATGGCTCTTTTCAGTTTATTACATGAATGAGTTACACTAGTCCAAGTTAAACAGCGGATCCCAAATGGTTACATTATACAAGCTGTGAGGTTTTCAAACTCGTGACAAGGGACAGAAGGGAATTTTTCTACTCATTGCAAGGAAATCCTCACTTAGGCTTCAGTGAGCCGCAAGCACTTAAACCCATGAACCTTCAGCTGGTCATCCTTAGCCAGTCCAATCTCGACGAGGAACTGACATGTGTTCTTTCACTGGTCACTTTGCTGCTGAATTACTTCTCCATATTCTGGATGCTCAATTACAGTACCATTGCAGGCAAATTTCTTCTTGAATGCCTTCACTAGTTTCTTTTTATCGTAATCATCAACTATCCCCTGGACAGTGGTGAGGGTCTTCCTGCCGTTTCTCTGTTGAATTCTTTTATGGATATAATCCTCAGTCCCAGCAGGCAGCAGGTCATCACCCTTACTTGCATCAGCAAAGGGGTCGAAAGAGTGGAGGTTCTGGATAGCGGACATATGATACGATTCCTTTTCCTCGGTGGATACAGCCTGCGGAAAGCGGTGGCGGAAGAAGGCAGGCGGGGTGATGTAGCGTCGGGAAGTGAGGGAGCTGCTGAGTCCTTGGCGGCAGCTCAGTGACTGGGGCCAGGTTTGATTTTTTTAAAGTAGCTTTGATTTATTCTTCCGAAAATTGCCTGTTGATTTCTTTTATTAATTGGGGCATGATGTGTGGTCTTATAAATTTGACTCAGTTCTCTCTATATTTGAGAAATGGGATCTTTATCAGAAAAACCTGTTGTAAAAAAAATTTCCCCGGTTTCCTGCTTCACTTCTAATCTTGGCTGCATTGATTTTATTTGTGCAAAAACTTTTTAATTTGATGTAATCAAAATTATCCATTTTATGTGCCATCATGCTCTCTAGCTCCTGTTTAGTCATAAATTCTTCCTTTATTCATAGATCCAACAGGTAAAATATTCCATGTTCCCCCAATTTGTTCATGATATATCTTTTTTTATATCTAAATCATGTGCCCATTTTGACCTTATCTTGGTATATGGTGTGAGATGATGGTGTATAACTAGTTTCTGCCAAATTTATTTCTAGTTTTCCCTGCAATTTTTGTTTAATAGTAATTTCTTCTCCCAAAACCTTTGATCTTTGAATTGTCAAACATACATTACTATGATCGTTTACCACTGTGTGTTGTTCACTTAATTTATTCCACTGATGCACCACTTTATTTCTTAACCAGAACCAGATTGTTTTGAAGATTACTACTTTGTAACACAGTTTGAGATCTAAGTTACCTTCCTTCACATTTTTTTCACTGATTCCCTTGATATTCTTGACCATATGTTCTTCCAGATGAAGTCTGTTATTTTTCCTAGTTCTACAAAATGCTTTTTGGTTATTTAATTGATATGGCACTTAATAAGTAAATTAATTTAGGTAGAGTTGCCATTTTTAATGTAATGGCTCAGTCCACCCCTGAGCAACAATCTTTCCCCATTTCTTTACATACAACTTCATTTGTGTAAAAAATGTTTTGTAATTACATTCATATAGTTCCTGGGTTTGTCTTGGGAAGTATTTATATTGTCAATAGTTATTTTAAGTGGAATTTCTCTTTCTATCTCTTCCTGTTGGACTTCATTGGTAATATATAGAAATGCTGATGATTTATGTGGGTCTATTTTATATCCTGCAACTTTGTTGAAGTTAATTATTTCAACTAGCTTTTCAATTGATTCTCTAGGATTCTCTAAGTATACCATCATATTATCTTCAAAGAGTGATAGTTTTGTTTCTTCATTGCCTACCCTGATTCCTTCAATTTCTTTTCCTTGTTTTGTTATAACTTGCATTTCTAGAATAATACTGAATAATAGTGATGATAATGAGCATTCTTGCTTTACTCCTGATCTTTTTGGAAAGGTTTCTAGCTTATTCCCATAAAGATGATGCCTGCTGATGGTTTTAGATAGGTACTACTTATCATTTTAAGGAAAGCTCCTTTACTCCTATGATTTTTAGTGTTTTTAATAGGAATGAGTGTTGTATTTTGTCAAAAACTTTTTATGCATCTATTGAGAAAATCATGACTTTTGTGGGGTTTGTTATTGATATGGTCAATTATGCTGATTATCTTCCACAGCCCTGCATTCCTGTATTATCCCATCCGGTAGAAGTGTATGATCTTTGTGATATATTATTGTAGTCTCCTTGCTAGCATTTTTGTATCAATGTTCATTAGGGAAATTGATCTTTAGTTTTCTCTGTTTTTGCCCTTTTTGGTTTAGGTATCAGCACTATTTTTGTGTCATAAAAGGAATTTGATAGAACTCTTTCTTTGCCTGTTTTCCCAAATAGTTTATATAACATTGGAATTAATTGTTATTTAAATATTTGGTAGAATTCACTTGTGAATCATTTGGTCCTGGGTAGTTTTCCTTAGGAAACTCATTTATGACTTGTTCCATTTCTTTTTCTAAGATAGCATTAAGAATTTTATTTTCTCTTCTGTTAATGTGGGCAATTTATATTTTTATAAATATTCATTCATTTTACTTAGATTGTCAGGTTTATTGGCATATAATTGAGCAAAATAGCTCCTTACTTTAATTTCATCTTGTTTGTTGGTGACTTCACCTTTTTCACTTTTGATACTGGTAATTTGTTTTTCTTTTTTAAAAAATCAAATTAACCAATGATCTATCTGTTTTATTGATAAACAGTACCTCTTTCTTAAAGCCTTTTCTTATCCCTCCTACTGATAGTGATCTTCTCTTTTGGACCTTACATAACAGTAATATTATATACTATCATTATTGATGTTTCTATCTCACCCTCCATTAGATTGTAAGTTCTCTGAAGGCATTCATATAGTCTCCATTGCTGATTGTTATGCTATGCATACACTAGGTCATTAATGAGGTCATTAATGGATTCTGAGCTTAACTGGATTTATTTGTGATGTACAAAGTGAATAACACAGAGACAATCCCCTACCCTGAAGAAGATTGCAGTTTGATACTTTCTGGGCAGCAAATGGAACCTCACAGGATTTTTGGAAGGATAGGACTTTTAAAACTAGAAAGTGATATTAATATGTAAGTTAAAGTTATTCTAGATATTCCCCCATTGAAATCTATTCCTATGTTACCATGGACTTGACCTTGGATTCTCATGGGCTATGCTAATGGGGCATTCCCTACCAAGCTAGACCCTGAGTAGGGGTTTGGTGATGTAATATCATTGGGCTAAATTCAAAAAGGTTCATTTCCAGGTCTACTATCATGAAGGGTTGCCATCTGCATTGGTAATATGAAAACATAACACAAAGAAAATCGTATATCCTTGAAATATCACTGCTACTATTATCTGAGTCTGTCTTGGACTCCAGACATCCTAGTTCTGGTGAGCATTTCACCTTGGTATCAAATGCTCAGAAAATCCTTCAAAGGATAATACATAGAGACAAAGAGCACAAAAATCTGGGAAGAGAGATGAATCTCCCTGAGCATTGCTACAAATAGGCAAAAGTCAGCCTAAAATGCTCTAAGAAGAAGGGGTGGTTTTTTAAAAGGAAAGTTGTTTTGGTGGAAATTGATTATTATTAGAATAGTGTTTTGGTGATGTACTATCAAAAAAAAAAACCACCTTGTGTTCATAGACTCTAAAAGTCCTTGGGCTATCTGTGTATAATAAGAAAATGGTAGGTAAAAAAAGCTAGTTGATTATTGAGTTCAGTGACAAAAGGTTTGTAAGTTTGAATTTGGATTCTTTTTTTTTAATTGAATTATTTTATTTGTCTTCAGTATTCATTTCCATGTATCTTAGATTTTTTTTACTCTCTCCCCCTCATTCCTCCTTCCCTCTCCACTCCCTCCCTGAGATGACATATAATCTTATATAGGTTCTACATGTACATTCCTATTAAATGCATGTTGCATAGAAGAATTAAAATGAATGGGAGGAAACATAAAACAAAACAAAACATAATACAAAAGAAGATGGTCTGTTTCTATCTGTGATCCAGTTCCATAGTTCTTTCTCAGGATGTGGGAGCCATTTTGCCTCGAGTCCATTGGAAATTTTTTAAGTCCATGCATTTCAATGAAATACTAAGTCTATCAGAAAAATTCCTCACACACTGGGGTTGTTGCTGTGTACAAAGTTCTCCTGGTTCTACTCCTTTCACACAGCATCAGTTCATATAAGTCTTTTCAGGCTTCTCTGAAGTCTTCCTGTTCATCATTTCTCATAGCACAATAGTATTCCATTACATTCATATACCACAACTTGTTCAGCCATTCCCCGATTGATGGGCATCCCTTTGATTTCCAGTTTTTGGCCTCCACAAAGAGAGCTGCTATAAATATTTTTTTACATGTGGAACCCTTTTCCATTTCTGTGCACTCTTTGGGATAGAATTCTAGAAGTGATATTGCTGGATCAAAGGGTATGCATATTTTTCTAGCCCTTTGAGCATAGTTATTTGCTCTCCAGAATGGTTGGATCAGCTCACAGCTCCACCAACAATGAATTAGTGTTCCAACTCTCCCATATCGTCTCCAACATTTATCGTCTTCCTGTTTTGTCATGTTAGCCAATCTGATAGGTGTGATGGGGTACCTCAGAGTTGTTTTGATTTGCATCCCTCTAATCAATAGTGATTTAGAGGATTTTTTCATATGATTATAGATAGCTTTAATATCTTCCTCTGAAAACTGCCTGTTCATATCCTTTGACCATTTATCAGTTGGGGAATGACTTGTATTCTTGTACATTTGACTCAGTTCTCTATATATTTTAGAAATGATGACTTTATCACAGACACTATTTGCAAAAATTCTTTCCCAGTTTTCTTTTTCCCTCCTAATCTTGATTGCATTGGATTTGTTTGTGCAAAAACTTTTCAATTTAATGTAATCAGAATTATCCATTCTGCATTTCACAATGTTCTCTGTCTCTTGTTGAGTCATAAATTTCTCCATTCTCCATAAATCTGACAAATACACTATTCCTTGCTTCCCTGATTTGTTTATAGTATCAGTCTTTGTACCTAGATCCTGTATCTATTTGGACTTTATTCTTGTGTATGGTGTCAGGCATTGGTCTATGGCCAGTTTCTGCCACACTGCTATCCAGTTTTCCCAGCAATTTTGTCAAACAGTGAGTTCTTATCCCAGAAGATGGGGTCCTTGGGTTTATCAAAAAGTAGACTGTTATATTCATTGACTATTGTGTCTTGAGTACCTAACTTATTTCATGGTCTACCCCTCTGTTTCTTAGACAGTACCAAGTGGTTTTGATGATTGCTGCTTTATAAATCTGGATTCTTATGGCTTAATGATCTAGTTAAAGGAGCAGGGAGACTGTCACATTATGGGTATACACACACACACACACAAACACACACACACACACACACACACAAATGGACCCAGAGAGTTGAGTAAAAATCACTTTAAAAAAAGAGACATGATTAGACAGCCAAATTTGGTACTTAAAAGATCATACCTGAGGGTACATTTAAGGCAGGGGTCAAGAAGAGGCAGGAAAGCCCATTTTCATTTTACATTTTTGCATTGCTAAGGCCATGGTTGTTCTACCTTCAGTTCAAAGAGGCTTCCTGAAGGAGGATCTAGGGTATTGGAAGAGATGATATCCTGGGTACATGGTGAGAAGGCAACACAAATGATGCCTCACTGTATGTCAAGTCCAAGTTGTGAAGTCTGAAATGGGGGTTGTGGAACTTGGAATGGGGATTATAGAGTCCGAGATAGAGATTGTGAATCTCAAAACAGGAGATGCAAAATCTATGATAAGGACTAGAATTAAGGACTTAGACTGAGGAAGATTTGGGTTCAAATTCTAATTCCAAGATTTACTAGATGAGTATCCATGGTCGCTTATTTTCCTCATCTGTAAAATGAGAATGATATTGATAAGCAGTACTTCACAGAGTTGTTTCAAGGCTTACATTTGATATGTGTAAAAGTATTCTGAAAATCTTTTTTTTT
>CM053770.1:309448688-309468937 GCA_028658325.1 Potorous gilbertii | reverse complement strand
GAGATTCAAATGCTCCCAGACAGTTACTTGACTTCTGAGAGTCCTCTCCAGCCCCGCCTGGATCTGCCCAGTTAGTGCTTGGGGTCTGAGATTCAAATGCTGCTCCCCAGCCTCAGGGCTTTTGGCGGCAGGCCTGACTGCTCTTCAATGGGAGCTTATCTGTTGGTTCTCAGGCAGGGGCGGGGCCTCCTCTCAGGCTCAGTTCCCTCAGGGGGTTTATGCAGAGACCTTTTGTAATGGAGCTGCTGTGGAGCTCCTGCCTGCTCTGGGAGCCTCTGGCTGAGCTGCCTCTGCCTCTGCCGCAGCGGCTGCCTCCCTAGGGGGTCCGAGTTCCGGAGATACCCCACTCCCCTCTCAGCCTGTCTCTCTCACTGACCTATGCGTCTGTGGGTGGAGGGACCTTCGCTGCCACCGGAGATTATGGTCCCTGAAGCCTGCTTGGATCTGCTCACTCCTCTCAGTGCCGCGCGCCGGGGCAGGGTAGGGGAGGGCTCCACTCCCATCCGGGGCGCTATGGACCCCTGGGGTCAGTTTTTCAGGGCTCTCTGCAACGGAAATCTCCTTCACTGTATTTCTGCGCGGCTTCCACTGTTCCAGAATTTGTCAGAAGTTCTTTTTAGAGGAAATCCATGGGCTGTGGGTTCGGAGCTAGCAAATGTGAGTCTTTCTACTCCGCCATCTTGGCTCCACCCCCCTGGAAATCTTAAAACACTCCATACATGTCAGTTGCTGTTGTTATAATGCTGTTGGGGTGTCCTTCATCCTCTGTTCTTGAAGAGGACCAATGATGTCAGGAGGGTGATATCTTGACTTACAGGTAAATTGGATGGAAGTGAGGTAGAGCTGTGCAAAGTCATCAGCCTCACTTTCTCCTCCAGAGTTATTGGAGTCGGATGGCAAGCCACAGGTCAAGATAAGTGGCGATCACTCGGATGCTGAGGAAGACCTCGGCCTTTTTAAGCTAAAGTCTGTTCCAGATTTCAGTTTATCTTAGACAATGCCCACTCAGTAATTAAAGATTAGATGAGAACTGAAGCAAAAAATGGCCTAGTTTGTCTTCACAAATGAATCAATGGGGGTGGGAGGGTGTCGAGAAGACCCTCAGAGTTTCTGGTTGGAACAGAAACAATTGCTATTTACACTCACCCTGAGCCATCAGAACCCAAACAACGAGCAAGTGAGGCTTGACTGGGACCTATCATTGGCCAAGCAGTGAAAGCCTGAGTGATCTGGGTTTGAAGGCATAGCCAAGTAGTTCCATTTGAATCACAATGGGCTTTATCAAAACATGGTTTTCCAGAGTTATGTTTCAAGAAATCATAAATGAAAGTTACATGAGACAAAGGGTTAATTGTCTAAGGTTTTTTTGGGAAAAAAATGATAAAATAGGGAGGATTTGGGGGCAGGGGGGATGATAGAATAAATAAATAGGGAAGAAAAAATATCTACATACCAAACCCCAAGATATCTTGGAAAGCATAAATAATCAAAATTTATATTCCTTTGGACAGAGTACCCACATGTAAGGGTATGACTCCCCATATGGAGAAGGAGGGGAAGGAGGAAGAGGAGAAAGAGGAAGAGGAAGAAGAAAGAGCAACATTGCCCAGCTGGACCTTGCTGGTTGGGTCCCAAGGGATCACCTTCTACTGCTCACAGATTCTTGTTAGTCCTTCATTCTCAAAGAGAACCAATGATATCAGGGAGGTGATGTCTTGACTTGCAAGTTATAGAGTGTGAGTGTGTGTGTGTGTGTGTGTGTGTGTGTGTGTGTGTATGTTTGTCAGAGAGAGAGAGAGAGATGGAGGAGATTTGAATAAATATTCAAGAGGGAAGGTGGGACCAGTTTGGAATGAGGGAAAGATAGTCCAAGGATGCTTACTGCTTGATGGCAGGAATAAAAAATTTCCAATTGAAGAGACATCAGTAATATTCTCAGAGTTTCAGTCTCCGGGAACCAGGTACCCTGCTTTAAGTATAAAAGCTCAGTAAAATTACTAAGTAGAACATGAATTCCCAGATTTGAATGGAATGAAGGGAGAATGCAATGTATCATAGATTAAGTATCAGAAGGACCCTTAAGGACCCTCTGGTCCAATCCCCTCACCTAACAGGTGGGGAACTGAAGTCCCATGGGATAGAGAGATTTGTGAAGAAATTATTTTTATTGATCATCACCTAGTTCTGTCACTTTATGACTGGACATGTTTGTGATATTATCACATTATTAGAGAGGATTATAAAAAGTTATTCCCTGAGTAGGGGGAAGGACGCCTGAATCATGAACCATTAGAATGAAAATCTGTAAAAGTGGGTGGAGTTCTTATAAGATAGGTCAGGAAATGGGTGATGATTCAGGGCTTTCTTGAAAGAGTCAGTTGCTCATTTTTGGAGTGGGTCCAGTTGCCTGAAGAGCTAGTATTTCTTTGAACCCACCAAGATTCAGTGGGAGATACTCTTATGGAATAGGAACATGTTGCCCCCACTCTGAGGAAGGGAGAGAAAAATGGGATAGATTTACTCACACTTGACGAAGAAAGAGATGGGAACACTATGACTCACTAGAGCAAGGCAAGAAGGTGGTTTCCATAACATTTGAAGGGCCCTTTTTATTTATAGGGTGGGACTGTGGGCCTCTGTGCAAAGAAGAACAGGAGCCATTCTGGTCCTGGGTGTGAAAGAGCTGACTTTCTAGCTGACACTGAATCTGAGCCTTTGCATGGGCTGCCTGTCTGCTATCCCTGGAATGGTCTCCTTCCTCACCTCTGCCTCTCACCTTCTGTGGTTTCCTTCAAGAGTCTGTTCAAATCCCATTTTCTATAGGAGGCCTTTTCTAGTTCTACTTGCTGCCTAGCACCTTTCCTCTAAGATTAATTTTCATTTGCACTGTAAATATGTACATTTGTACATTATATGTACTTTCATAAGTGAACTCCTTAAAGTCAGAAACTGATTTTTTTTTTGCTTTTCTTTGTATGCCCATCATTTAGCACAATACCTTGGCACATAATAAGTCCTTAATTAATGCCTGTGACAAGAGAACTGACACCATTTCCTAGTGAGGAGAGACTGTCAAAGACCATTTTTGGAAGGAGAGTCAAATATCAGGGTGAAAAATTTACAATGTCTGCCAGAAGGGAGGGTAGCATCAGCAGAAGTGATAGAATATCTGAGTATAGAGGTAAACAGCAGGAAGTGGCAAAGCAGGATTAAGGATAGTGACAGGGACAGCAACTAAAGCGACTACACAATACTGGTTTAGAGTCAAATTGTAAATGCCTTTTGAAAGGTTTCTCAATAGAAGAAACCAGGGTTCTAGGACCTCCTCCCTTTCTGGGGTCCCTCCCCAGCACAGTCCTGGTCACAGGAACTATATAGATTTCTGCGATTGGGGGAACAGGGTTCTCAACTCTTTATGGACTTGGAATTGAATCCTTTCTGTGTCTTTTACTATGAAAATAAAACCCATACTATATTTGGTGCTTTGTGAGCCTTGGTGTTTGTTAGGGAAGTCGATAGGAAGTCCCTTGGGACTGAGAACATTACACATTGACATTATTAGGATCCAACTGGGTGGGGATGAATGAATCAGAGAAGTTTAGAGGTCCTCAATGTGTCTTTCATGCATATACTTCAACTCTTCAAAAAAATTTGAGATTTCATTAGTGTGGGTCGTTTCCTTACCAATACAGATCATAATCCTTTTACACTTTAATCATTTCTATTCCTCATGAGTTTTTGTCACCAAAAAAGATCATCACCCATTGACTGACTTCTCAGTAAAGAACTTCTACATGTTTAACTTATCTGTCACTTCTCAGATCCACAAATTCCTTTCCATGTTAGTAATACCTATTAGATCTTGTATTCTGTAAGTGTAATCTTCAAAAACCCAGGGCCACCCTCACACCACAAGGAGACATCATAGTAAGACATTAATAGACAATTCTTTTGTATTTTGTCTTATTTTCCTTTCCCCTTGTTAATCTTATAATGGTCTTTTTAAGAAATCAGTTGTATTGAATCAAGAAAAGATGTGTTCTTAATATTATATGATTGTTCTTCTCCCTTCGAGTCTTTTGGGTGCCTATACTGGGAGCAACTGTGAGGAACTTCTCTTTGAGAGATCTTTGAAGAAGGAATTTGTTGTCTGAGATAATTTGCATAACCTGTCCCAGATGCCGTAGAGAAATGCCGGATATGGAAAGAACAGAAATAAGAAAGGGTCTCTTCCCAAAGTCCAAAAGACTTAGAGGGAAGAATTAATCTGATGAGGACAAACCTTATCCAGGTATTGAGAAAGGAAGAAGGTAAATGACCACTCATGAGACAACCCAAAATGGTAAACAGATCTGATTCAGGCAACCAAGTAAGAAG
This sequence comes from Potorous gilbertii, assembly GCA_028658325.1. Taxonomy (NCBI): domain Eukaryota; kingdom Metazoa; phylum Chordata; class Mammalia; order Diprotodontia; family Potoroidae; genus Potorous; species Potorous gilbertii. Next base: position 309,464,560 of record CM053770.1, on the reverse strand, counting down.
TGTACCAATGCACTTGAGGAGAGCTTTTATGGTTGGAGGTACTTGATGTCCTTGACATGTAAAAAGCAGCAACATCATCTTCTGAGACTCCAGTGTAATTTCTCTGTGACTCAAATCCTAGTGAGCTGGAACTATCTGCTGTAGGAGAGCAGGACAATGGGGAACCACAAAGTAGGACTAAGGCCAGGATCCATGACACCTTCTGGGAGTGGAGTACAAACAACAGTACCAGTAGGGTCAATAATTCCTGCCAAGAGCAAAGCACAGGGATCAGCAGGAAGAAAGTTGTTAGTAAAAGAGCAATGAGACAGAAAAAACTGGCTTTTCAGTGACATATTGGAGTGAAAAGGAATGTTATAATTTAAGGGAACTGTACAGGTCTGGGGAACCCTCAGAGGAGAAGGGTTTTCTGAGATACTAAGAATAAAAGAATCTTTTACTGTGTAAATAAAAATCATTCAGTGTTTTAAAGCCTTATGAGCCTAAGTTCTTGTTAGGGAAGTTGGTGGTCACCCTTGTGGGAGAGGCAGCTACTGAAGTTCGTATTTTCCACTTGGATTGAAGAAATGAATGAGATAAGTAGGAGATCCTCAAGTTATGCCGGAGCCTTCATATCAGGAGCTTCAGATACAAAGGTTCTGCCTTGATCAGGGGGAAAGTTAATATGTCCAAAGGTTAGGCATGAATGTCAGTGACAATTTTTTAGAAAGAAGAATATCTCCAACAGAGCAACTTAAGGTTTGACTATGAATACTGTTCCCTTCTTGCAGGGGGAATTTCCATTTCCCTCACATATCATAATTTGCAGCAAGACAAACAAAAACACACAGTCAAAGACACAAACAGAAGAAGAAATAAACGTAAGGGAGTGGATTGAGCAGAACCAGGAGAATATTATACATAATAACAGTAATATTATACAATGATCAACTGTGAATGTCTTAGTTATTCTCAGCAATACAAAGATCCAAGACAATTCCCAAGGAATGATGATGAAAAAGCTCTCCATCTCTAGAGAAAAAATTGATGAAGTCTGAATGCAGGTTGAAGCATACAATTTGTCATTTTCTTTATTTTTTGCATGTTTTCTTTTTTTTATCTGTGTTTTCTTTTACAATATGACTAATAGGGAAACATGTTTTACATGATTGCACATGTATAACCTGTATCAAATTGCTTGCCATCTCAGCAAGTGGGAAGGGGAGGAAGGAAGAGAATTTGAAACTCAAAATTTTTAAAAATGAATGTTTAAAATTGTTTTTTCATGTAATTGGAAAAAAAATTTAAAAAAATTAAATGCAAGAATACAAAGACAGTGACACAAGGAGTTTGATTCTATTTCACTTTTTAAATTTTTTGGATAAAACCTGGTTACCTTCTCCTTTATCCAGCTTACTTGGTATCCAGGGATACATAGGAAGAAAGAAAAGAGACTTCCCTATGGAGAAGCCAAGGCCTGGAGACAACTCTTCTGATGTTGGTCAATGTACTACATGATGCTGACTTGACTCTGGGCTGGGTGGGAGAATCTCAGGGGATGCTTTTCGTTGAGGTTGTTTCCGTAACTCCTGAAGTTGTAGGACTCCTTTATAACCAACTTTTAACCTCACTGTCACTCTGTTAAACTTTATCTCATTATCATATATCATTATGAATTATATTGAATATTTCCATGACCATGTTCTTGACCAAGTCCACCACCATTTATCTGACCTGTTCCACAGTTCACATTTTGACCCTCATAGCCTTCTCTGCTGTGGTCTTGTCTATGATTCATTCCATGGTTATTTTCATAGCTTTTTCTATGGTGTCCTTTATGGCCAACTTCATGATTTCTCCCATGGTTCTCTCCAAGACTACCTTTAAGATCTTCATAGACTAGTCCTTGCCCCTCACTCTGATATTCACAATCCCCAAGCCCCTGACTATTTCCAAGGCCCATCCAGTGTTTCTCTCTGATACTCATTCCATGTTTCCCTCCAAGGTCCATTCCATGTCTCAATCCATGGATGACCCTAGATTCCAGATCAAGGTCATGGCTGGGGAAATAATAAGTGCTTCTGTTGAAAGGATTTCTCAGAGGCAGAGTGTAGTCCCTCTAGAAGAAAAGCAAAAGTAGGGTTTTTAAAGAGATGAGTACTTTCCCAGGCACTGATCTTAAATTCTTCTTTGGATCCCAAAATTTGCACATTTATCCACACAATGGATTTCTTCCCCTCAGTACTATCCTTTTTTCTTGTCCCAAGTTCTTCCCATGAATATCCAAATAAGGTTTATGTAACAGACTCATCATGAGAAACCGATTTTTTCCCAAGATGTTTCCTTACTTGTAAAAGGAGTGGATTAGATTAAATGATATCTAAAATTTCTTTCAACTCTATATCTCTGAGATTATTGTCAAAATATATACTCTGTTTCTCAGAGATAAGACCCAGAAAGCAGACTGTGCCCTGAGCTCAGCATAAAAATAATCCTTTGTGCTTCAGATGATCTTACTTTCTGTTAAAGTGTATTGCACCATGTGTTTACCTCCCCCTATTTCTCAGGGACCTGAGAACCAACATCCATCACGTTTCTGACATGCTCACAATCTCTGTTCCTTGTACTATCCTCGTGTTCCCATCACAGAACTCTGGTTTCATACCCCATGGAGTAATCACAACCCCTCAAGATTTGGGACAATATTGTTCCCACAGGACCCGTGGGAACAGTAACTCAGGACCTAAACATAATTATGTTATAATCCAGCCCAGTATGTATATAAGGCCTATCTGTCCTCCAACACATTAAACCATATTTTCCTCACTGTGAAACTAAAGAAACTACTACTTGACTCCTGACACACCTGCCATTTGCCTGCTCTGTTTCAGCTCCAGCCATTTTTAGGGTAGAATGACTGGTTCAATATGAACTATATTCAGAATTCTGTTGACATTAATTAGTGGCAGTGGTCTTAAAGGGTAGATGTGGAGGTAAACCCTTGACATCTCCAGTTCTGGAGAGACAGACTATGTGCCAATGGAGTTTCTCCAGAGTTTAACCCCTCCTAGTCTGACAATTCCATTACTCTCACTCCCACTCTATTGGCTCACCCTTGATTGAGCTCACATTTCTTTGTGAGGAAAAACTCCAAAGTTCCTTTTTCATGACCCAGCATGTCATGGATCACTCTGGTAAGGCCTATTTTTGCACATGGCTTACTTGGCTTAACCGCATGCCTTTGGTTTTGTTTTGTTGCACATCTGACAAATTTGGATCTACATAAGCCTCTGGTCTGTTTAGTTGCTTGCACCTCTGATTTGTGTGCCTCTGGAACCAGTTGAAATTAGCACTTTTATTGCGTGCTTTTTTTTGTATATGTCTTGTCATTTTGTCTGTATCTGTTATGTCTTTGTAGGATGCAGAATGTCTGTGCCATGTTTGTGTTGTGAGCTAGATTCTGTTACCTTGAAAGATTTAAAATGCAGCCAGACAGAAAAACTTTTAAGGGTTATAGGTAGAGAAAACATTGGGAAGATTAATGAATTTTCATAGCTGAAGCAGTTGCCACAGTAAGCCGGAATAGTCCCACTTTAGACTCTCTATAGGAGATTAGGTTATAAGAAAAAAAAGGAAAAGCCTAAAAGGCATGATATTTTGGGTTGTTTTTGTTTTTTGTTTGTCATTGCAACACTGGCCAAGTTGGAACTACAGAAATAAATTTAGATAATGAAAACTGTAGAACCATTAAAAAACATCTTAGCAGATTCTGGGGGTTTTGAGATTAATCATTAAGGAATTTTGTTATTAGTCATTTTAAGATTGCAGGAGGGAACTCCTGAGACTTTCGTGTAATTCCAGGAACTCACCCCCTTCTGAAATATCTTAGTAAGTTTTGAGGTATCACTCTGTAGAATTTGTTCTAAGGAAAAATAAGAATAAAATCTTATAAAAGTTTTTCAAGTTTTAAAAGCAATTGGCAATATTAATAGTTTCATTGTTCTAGGATAATGAAGGAAAGCTAGTTTTGGCAAAAATATCAGACTGAAGAGAATAAAAGAAAAAAATATAGATAAAAGGTTTGTTCATTAATTCAACCTTTTGTTAACTCCCCAGTTCATAGACTCTCTCCTTTTTTTTCTGTAACTGCCTCTCATACTAGATGGGATTTCCAAAAAACAAATTTTGGGGAAAAAAAATGTTAGAGAATTGTAGGGAAACTCTCTGCTCCCACCTAGTAGAGTTGCCTCAATGGCCTTGTGCCCTTGGGCATCTTTCAACCTTCCCTCTAGGACATCCTGCCCACTTTGGCCTAATAGCTGAAGTAGCCTCAGCCTCAACAGCAACTGCAACTGTGGGGGGACAGGCAACAAAGGGGCTGTTGAGCTCCACAGCCAGCATTCCCTGAACCCTGCCACCTAGAAGTACCACCAATGGGGAGATCTAAGCACCAGCCCCCAAGTAGTGCCCTCTGCCATATTACCCCATCTCCAGAGTCCAATCAGTCAGTTTCTCCAGGATGAGGCCAACCCTTGACAGTAGCCTCCAGCAGCATCTAGCATGGCAGTGTGAAGTGGGGGAAGCCAACCAGCCTCTGCCCTCAGTTAGCCCACACTTCTCTGTTCCAGTTGCAGAAACTTATTAGCTGTATAATCTTGGGAAAGTTATCCTATCTCTGTTTGCCCAGTTTTTTGACATGTAATTACTATTTTCTCTTTAAGTGCATGTAATTGTTTCATACCTGATAACGTTAAAGTAGTTTTAAATTGACAAATGTAATAAGATCAATGATTTTTATGTGTGATAATTTGGAAATGCAATTGGTGCCATCTGAAATTCATTGTTTGTGTTATTGTATTTCTAAATTTATATTGCAAAATTTGTGATCATTGCAAACAGAAATGCTATTAGACAAAACTTCCCTTGTAATCTGGATACTATTAGGTTATGAATTGGGCTTTTAAAAGGATATGATAAAAATTAGATGTTTGAAAACTATTGATATTAAATGATGTATATTTAGCTATAAAACAGCTATGACTACTATTTATTATAATAGGAAATTTTCATTTGAAAATCTTGGGTATTATAACAATGTATGTGATGATTTAAAGTTTTGATCTATTAATGATGACTCAAATAACAGGTATTTGTTGTATGTCTAAAGCCCCAGAATATGGGTAGTTTTAATTTATAAGTAATGGACTAATGAAATGTTAACTGTTAGGGAAACATTAGGATATATATTCAAGTTATAAGTTGAGGTGAGTGAAATTTTGCTATTTAAGGTAAAAAGTCCATTGGACTATAACTTATTATTGTTTTGAGCTTACCAGGAGAGTCATCTAAATTGTCATGAAGCCAAAAGTAGAAAATGGTATGTGCAGCAATCTGGGGACTGCTAAAGTGGATGTCTATGCCTGGGAAAAGTTGTGGGGATAACATAGGACATAGCCTAAATGGTATCCTCTTGACTCTGTTTTCCCATTGTGCTGATTCCTGGTTGAAAAGGAATATTCCCCACCTGGTTAATCTTAAACCTTGTCTTTAACACTCTGTGACTATGTGATTGGCTGTCAGACATGACTCATGACTGGAATCAAACAGCACTAAGGGAGTTTTTCCCCCTATTATGATATAACTATGTGCCTCTTTTTCCTTTTATAGAAAATTTCTATAATCAAGAAATTTTATAAATGTAATACCAAATCTATTAAATAATAGATTGATACTGGAACATCTCTGTTACTATAATAGGATGCAAGTATAAACATATTACAATTTTAACCTATATTTGTGGTCAGATTATAATGTAGGATGATATCCTCCAAGAAGGGAAATAATTAGACAAAAGTAATAAGATAAAGAAGTAATGTAAAAGTTTTCTAATTAAATAGAATAACAAATTTTGAGAAAGCAACAGGATTAGACTGTTTCCTCTAAAAATCTATAATGCAGATATATATGATTGACCAAAGTTTATCTATCATGGAAATTCAGGCTTTGAGTTTAAATTTAGTAATAAACTTTGGTAATAAGTTCTCAATATTGGATTAAAGATTTATTAATTAAAGATAAATTGAATTTTACATGAAAATTGTATTGATAATGGCACAGAAAGTTAAATTATTTTCCCATTTTGAAAAGTATCTATCTGATAATCTTTAAGGACAGAAGAGTTCATTTTCAGTTAGACTCTCATAAATTTTCAAAAGATTCTTGTATCATGTAAAGGATTTAGATAAGGATAGAAACAACCCAAGAATAAAACATACTGTCCAAAAAAAAGATATCTAGGGACCAGAAAGTTACCTGAAACATCTGGGACTCTCTGTTCCCCTAGGTTAGCCATATACCTCTATTATGTTAATGTTTAAGTTTTCTTGGTCACCTTAGTGACATGTAAATCTCCCTTCTCAATACTAGTCCATTGAGAGCCCTCTAAGTAATTTGATCTGATCCTGATTTAATGTAATTATGGGAATTGTGAGACAAACTTAATTGCATTGTTTAAAGCTAGCTCTGTGTGGCTAGAAAACTAGATCATCTGAAAAAAACCTCTACTCCTGAGTGGATAGACCCAGAAGCAGCTGACATTCAACCAGATAGCTGTCCCAAGATTCTGGATGAGGGCTAAGTCTATTGTCCTAGGTATTTTTTTTCTTCTTCTCTTTCCTTTTGGTATGTGCCCAACCACCAAGGCCCGAATTCAAGTATGTGTTAGCATTTTATCATTCTGACATTCTTGGCCTCCTATCTATGGCTAGCAGTGACACTTGGGACATACTTCCTTGATAGGTCCCCTCAAGGAATTAACCCCTTGGGCATATGACTGCCTCTCTTTTATTGGCCGTTAGGGTAGGGATTCTTTCAGGCTTCCTCCCTTTGGCCAAAAGGGAGAAATGTCAAAATATATTGGAGATACCCTATTTTCCAGAATTAAGGTTCAGAAAACAGATTGTGCCCTGAGCTTCTCATAACAATAATTCTTTGCTCTTTGGATGAGCTCATCCTCTGGCAAAATGTATTGCACTAGGTGTTCACTCCTCCACTTCCCAGGGACCTGGGAGCCAAGATCCATCACATTTCTGACATGCTCACAATCTCTGTTCCTTGTACCATACCCCTGTTCCCATCACAGAACTCAGACTTTGTACCCCACAGAGTAATTTTGACCCCCCCCCCCAAGACTTGGGATAATACTATTCCCACAATACCCATGAACATAGAAACTTAAGACCTAAAAATGATGATGTCATAGTCCAACCCAGTACATATATAAGAACTGCTTATCCCCCAACATGTTAAACCAAAAAGACTTCTACTTGCCAAGGTTTTCCTTCTGAAACTAACGATTCCTGACACACCTGCCCCTGACCCGTTCTGTTTTGACTCCAGCCAATCCCAGGTTAGACACTGGTCCAGTCAGGACTGCATTAAAATTCTGTTGACAACTATTATTTCTCTTTCTGAGTATAAAACTCCATAAGCAACTCTTTTATTTCTCTTTCTCCATCTCTCCCTCTCCTTCAAAATTTTTGCATTTGACTTTGTATCTATCCTTTTTTTGTCTTCATATACCTCTCTATCCTTATGCATTTTCCTCCCTTATATATTTTTTATTCTTCTTACAGGAAGCTTGTGACTGACCATCAACAAGACATTTATTCTCATTTGCAAAAGAAGGATGAAATGAGATCATCCATCCACAGTCTTGCTGTCTGTGACCACTGGAACACATTTGCAACTTAAATAATGGAGCAAGGCATATTCTGAGTAATGGAGTATTTGACACTTCAATGAGATAATGGATATAAAGCAGTTTCCACTCTCAAACTACTGTAGTAATGCCAGCTATTATTGTTAATTTCATTATTGTTATTATTTGTCTCCAACCTGGGGATGAGTTCATTCTCTGAGTCTTCTATGGCACTTGTGTTAAGCTCAAGCAATTTTTATAGAGCAACACAGTGGTATGCTCTCACAACTGAGCTCTAGGAAGGAGGTAGAGGGAAATACATGTACACACACTTTTCAGTTTAATCTACATAATTAATTCCTTCTTAAGTCTAGACAATTAAAAGAATAAATCGAGCCCTGATTGATACTGATGGTTGATTTGTGAAGTATCAATGCTCACACTGAAAATGTAACAGTCACCTGTCACAAATGGCTCCAGCACATCACTTAGTGCATAATTCTGAACTAACGAGGAACATACTCTCACCGATAAGTAATTGGCTTGAAATAAGAATCTCCCCACAATGGTTTTCCTTTGTTTTCATTGACATTTCCTTTCTTTCTTTTTTTCCTCATCTTGTGCCAACTTTTTCCTCTCCATCTTTCTTTCCTGCCTGTTACTAATCTGATTCTCCCTTTTCCTCTTAATCCTAGTTCTAAGGGAAGCAGTTTAGTGAAATAGAAATCACAAAAGATTCGGAATAAGAAGGTTCAAATGTTGTGACTTGAGTTTATGACCTGTGCAACTTTGGGAAAGAACTTGCCCTTTTGAAGTGTCATTTCTCTAACCTCTAAAATATAGGGGTTGGACTAAGGTCTCTTTGAACTTTATGACCCAAAAGACTTTTTTCCCCTCTGTGTCTTTTACCTAATCACTTTAGAAAAAAGTTTTCTCTCTTTCTTCCTGACAGACCCATGTACTCTCCTCTCCGTGAATATCCACACACAATATATGCCATCTTTTGAACTGTGAGAATTGACCACTCACCAGGCAGAAACTGAATCCCACACAGAGTCCCAAAGTCATTGTAGTTACAGCGAGACAGATGACGATGATGACCCAGGGTTTCAAGAAGTTAGAGGGCTTCTTTAGGGAAATGGAAGTGAAGCCTGTTGTTCCTACTTCCGTGGGGAATGCTGTAAGAAGGGGGGGAAATGTAGTTCCAGTAGAAGACATAGAAGAACTAAGAGATGATGTTTCAAAAGACAAATCTGTTGTGAGTTTAATGACTTCTGAGGTTACATGCTGATTACTGGTAGATGGAGAAGAAATATCAAGTAGTTTTGTGGGAGTTGCTTTTGAAACTGTTGGACCTGATATTGAAGAGCCAGGCATCAAAGTAACTGCTGTTGTTCCTGAAGAGGAGGATGCTGGAATTTCAGACATCTCTGATGTTGTAGCACTGGCAGAGGTTGGGAAAGTGGTAGATGCATATGTGGGGCTGGTTAATAAATGTGTTGTGGATGGTGTTGGAGAGGAGTGTATTGAAATGTCTCTTGTTATTCCTGAAGAGGTTGCTGGGATTTCAGTTACTTCTGATGTTGCAATTATAGCACTGGCTGAAACTGGGAGAGGGATAGACGCTAGTTTGAGGACTGAGGTTGAAAGTATGTGTGATGTTGAAGAGGTAGGGACTGAAGTGTTAGCTGTTCTTTCTGAGGAGAAAGTGGTTGGGCCTTGAGATACCTGGGGTATTTTAGTACTGGATGTTAAAGTGGTAGCTCCATCTGTAGACACTGTTAATAAATTTATTGTTCTTGATGGTGAAGAGGTGGATGATGAATTAGTTGTTGTTGGTCCAAAAGAAAAATTGGGTGGGACTTCAGATATCTCTGTTGTTAGGGCACTAGCTGAGGGTAAAAAAGTGATAAATCCCTCTTTTGTGTGTGTTGATAAATATATTAAGGCTGATGTTGAACTGATGGGCACAGAGGTGGCTTTTCTGGCTTCTAAAGAGAAAGTGGTGGGGATATCAGATGCCATCAAGGTTGTAGCATGGGCTGAGGATGGTGGAGTGGTGAATCCCTGTGTAGAGTTTGTAACAGAATGTATTTTTCCTGATGTTAAAGATGACACTGGAGTGGATTTTGTTATTTTTGAAAAAAAAGTTGATAGGACTTTAGTTCTCATTGTAGCACTGGATGAGGATGAAAGAGTGATAGATCCCTCTGTGGGGTTTATTGATAAATGTGTTGTGCCTGTTGTTGAAGGCGGGGATGTGGAAGTGGCTGTTTTTGTTCCCGAAGATAAGGTGCTTGGAGCTTCAGGCAGGACTGCAGTTTTACCAGTGGCTGAGACTATGGTAATTGCAGGCTGTTGTGTATAGATTGTTTTTAAAAGTGAAGAACGTGCTATTGAGGAGGTGATCAATGGTGTAATTGTTGTTCCTGAAGAGAAATTATTTGGGACTTTAGACATCTCTGATGTTGTGGCAAGAACTGAAGCTGGGGTAAAAGTAGATCCTTGTGAGGGGGCTGTTGAATAGATTGTACCTGATGTGGAAGAGGTGGGCATTGAAGTGATCATTCTTGTTCCTGAAGAGAAGGTTGATGGGAATTCAGTTACCTCTGATCTGATCATTGTAGCACTGACTGAAGATGGTAGAATAGTAGATCCATTCATGGAGCTTGTTGATGAATGTGTTGTGCCTGAAATTGAAGATGTGGAAACAGAAACATTTGTTGTTTTTCCTGAGGAAAAGGTGCTAGAGGCCTTAGATATAACTGATATTGTAGCAGTGGCTGAGGCTGGGCTAACTGTAGATCCTGCTATAGTGGCTGAATGTGTTGAAGTGGTTGGAATTGAGGTAACTCTTGCTCCTGAAGGGTAAGTGATTGAACACTGAGTGACCTCTGATGTTGTCCTTTTAGTACTGGCTGAGATAGGGGTATCTATAGATCCTTGGGTGGGGAAGGTTGCTGAATGTGCTGTACTTGATGTAGAAGAGTTGGACATGAATGGAATTCTTGTTGTTCCCCTGAATGGGAATTGAGTTAGCTCCGATGTTCTCATAGCACTGGTTGAGGATGGAAGAGAGGTAGTTTCCTCTATGGTGCTTGTTGATAAATATGTTGTTTGTGATGGTAAAGAACTGGACATGGAAGGGGCTCTTGCTGTTCCTGAAGGGAAAGTATTTGGGACATCTGATATCTTTGTTATTGTGGCACTGGTTGAGTTTAGCAAAGAGACGAATCCTTCTTTTGGACCTGTTGAGGAATATATTAAGGTTGACGTTGAACTGGTGGACACAGAAGTGGCTGTTGTGGCTTCTACAGAGAAAGTGATGGGGATATGAGATGTCATTAATGTTGTATTGTGGACTGAGGATAGGGGAATGGAGAATCCTTGTGTAGAGCTTGAAGTTGAATATGCTTTTCCTGATGTTGAAGATGAGGGCCTTGGAATGAATTTTGTCATTCTTGGGAAAAACGTTGATGGGACTTCAGTTCTCATTAGAGCACTGTGTAAGGATGGAAGAGAGGTAGATTCCTCTGTGGAACTGGTTGATAAATGTGTTGTGTCTTTTATTGAAGGGGGCGTTGTGGAAGTGACCATTGTTGTTCCTGAAAATAAGGTGCTTGGGGATTCAGATATAACTGATGTTGTACCAATGTATGAGACTGGGACAACTTTAGACCTCTGCATGGGGGTTGTTGCTGAGTATGAAGGACTTTCTTTTGAAGAGGTGGCCCATGATGTGGCTGTTGTTCCTAAAGAGAATTTAGTTGGGATTTTAGATATCTCTGATATTTTGGCAATAACTGAGGCTGGGGTAACTATAGATCTTTGTGTTGGGGTTGCTGCTGAATGTGTTGTGTGTGATGTGGAAGAGGTGAACAGTGAAGTGCCTGTTCTTGTTTCTGAGGAGAAGGCTGATGGGAATTCAGTTATCTCTGACCTAGTAATTACAGCCCTGACTGAAACTGGTAGAATTGTAGGTCCATTCATAGAACTAGTTGATGAATGTGTTGTGTCTGATGTTGAAGAGGTGGGCACTGAAGTGGTTGTTATTATTCCTGATGGGAAAGTTCTTCGGGCTTCAGACATAATTGAGGTTGTACCAATAGCTGAGCGTGTGGTAACTGAAGATGCTTGTGTGGGAGTGGTTGCTACGTGTGAAGTACTTGGTGTTGAAGAGATGGTCAATGATGTGATTGTTGTTCCTGAAGAGAAATTTGTTGGGACTTTAGACATCTTGGGTATTGTGGCAATGGCTGAGGCTGGGGTAACCATAGGTCCTTGTGTGGTGGTTGTTGCTGATTGTATTGTGCTTGATGTTGAAGAGTTGGACAGTGAAGTGGTCATTGTTCCTGAAGAGAAGGCTGGTGGGTATTCAGTTATCTCTGATCTAGTAACTGTAGCACTGACTGAAGCTGGTGGAATGGTAGATCCATTTATGGGGCTTGTTGATAAATGTGTTATGCCAGGTGCTGAAAAGGTGGGCACAGAAGTTTTTGGCATTGTTTTCAAAGAAAGGGTGCTTGGGGCTTCAGACAAAATAGACTTCTTACCAGAGGCTAAAATTGTGATAACAGTAGATTCTTGAGTGGTGGTTGTTGCTGAATGTAATGTATTTGATGTGGAAGTGGTAGGCTTTGAGGTGGCTCTTATTTTTTCTGAAGACAAAGTACTTTTGGCTTCAGAGGTAATGACTATTGTTCCAGTGGTTGATACTTTGGGAACTGTAAATTCTTGTGTAGAGTTTGTCACAGAATGTGCTGCACTTGATGCTGAAGAAGAAGTCAATGTAGTGGTTACTGTTGTTCCTGAAAAGAATGTGCTTGGGGCATCAGACATATCTGATGTTGTGGATACATCTGAAGTATGTAGAGATGTAGCTCCTTCTGTGGGGATGGTTACTGATTGTACTGTACTTGATGTTGAAGAAGTGGTGACTGCTGTTGTTCCTGAAGATGAGCTGCTTGGAGTTTTAGACATAGTTGATGTGTTGATGGGTGAGACTGGGGCAATTCTATATCTTTGTGTGAGGGTTGTCACAGAATGTTCTGTACTTGAAGTTGAAGAGGTGGGCAACAAAGTGGGTCTTGTTTCTGAAGAGAAAGTCATTGGTACTTCAGATACCATTGTCATGGCACTGACTGAGGTTAGGAAAGACTCTTTGGGGATTGTTGACAAAGGTATTGTGTCCGACTTTGAACTGGTGAGCATGGAACTTGGTGCTCTTACTTCCCAAGAAACAGTTGTTGGGACATCAGATACCAGTGATGTTGTAGTATATGCTGATATTGGGAGAGTGGTAAATCCTTGTATTGGGCTTGTAGATGAATGTGTTTTTCCTGATGCTGAAACCCTAGGCAAGGAACTGACTGCTGTTTTTGAAGAAAAGGTTGATGAGACTGCAGTTCTCTCTGATGTTATAGTATTGGGTAAGGATGGAAGAGTGGTAGATCCTCCTGTGGGGCTTGTGGATAAATGTGTTATTCCTAATCTTGAAGAGGTAGACAAGGATGTTGTTGTTCCTGAAAAGAAGGTACTTGGAGCTTCAGACAACTGGGAAGTTCTAGCACTGGCTGAGGTTGAGAGAGTGGTAGATCCTTGTGTGGAGACTGATGTTGAATGGATTGTACTGGAATGTGAAGTGGTGAGAACTGAAGTATCTGTTGTTTTTCTTGAGGAGAGGATGGTTGGGACTTCAGACACCTGGGATGTTGTTTTACTGTCTATGGCTGAGACAGTGGTAGATCCACCAGGGGAAATTGTTGATAAATGTGTTGTGCCTGATAGTGAAGAGTCAGTTACTGAAGTGGGTGTTGTTCCTGTAGAGAAAATTCTTACGAGTCCAGTTTTCTTTGATTCCTGCATGGTAACATTGACTGAAGCTGGCAGCATTGTAGATCCATTCATAGGGCTTGTGGGTAAATGGACTGTGCCTGCTGTTGGAGAGGTGGGCACTGAAGTGACTGTTAGTGTTCCTGAAGAAAAAGTGCTGGGACCATCAGACATAATAGAGTTTGTACCAATGGCTGAGAGTGTGGTAACTGTGGATTGTTGTGTGGGAGATATGGCTGGATGTGAAGTACTTGCTGTTGAAGAGATGGTCAGTGATGTGGCTGTTGTTCCGGATGAGAAATTTGTTGGGACTGTAAACGTCTTAGGTGTTGTGGCAATGACTGAGGCTATGGTAACTGTAGATCCTTGTATGGGAGCTGTTGTTGAATGCACTGTGTCTAATATTGAAGGGTTGAGTAAGGAAGTGGTTGCTCTTGTTCCTAAAGAGAAGGCTGGTGAGAAGTCAGTTATTTTAGACCTGGTCATTGTAGTACTTCTTGAAGCTGGTAGGATGGCAGACCCACTCACAGGGCTTGTTGATAAATGTGTTATGCCTGATGTGAAAGAGGTGAGCATAGAAGGTTTTGTCCTTGTTCCCAAAGAAAGGGTGCTTTGGACTCCAGACATAACAGGTGTTCTACTAGTGACTGAGACTGGGAAAACTATAGATCCTTGTGTTGGTATTCTCACAGAATGTGTTGTACTTGATGCTGAATAGGTGGTCAAAGAGGGGGCTGTTGCTCCTAAAGAGAAAGTGGTTGCGACTTCAGATAACTTTGTTGCTGTGGCACTGGCTGAGGTCAGAGAAATGGTAGGTTCCTCTTTGGAGCTTGTTGAAAAATATGTTGTGCCTGATGTTGAACTGGTGGGAATGGAGGTGGATGTTCTTCCTACCAAAGAAAAGGTTGTTGGGACACCAGATGCCAGTAATGTTGTACCATGTGGTGAGGTTGGAGGAGTGGTAAATCTCTCTGTGGGGCTTATAGTTGAAGGTGGTTTTCCTGATGCTAAAGTCATGAGCAATGAAATGGTTGTTGCTTTTGAAGAGAAGGTTGATGAGACTGCAGTTCTCTCTGATGTTACAATACTGGGTAAAGATGGAAGAGTGGTAGATCCCTCTGTAGGGCTTGTGGATAAAAGCGTTGTTCCTGATGTTGAAGAGGGGGACATGGAAGGGGCTGTTGTTGCTCCTGAAGACAAGGTGCCTGGCACTCCATACACCTGTGAAATTGTGGCACTGACTGAGGTTGTGAGAGTAGCAGATCCTTGTGTGGACATTGAGGTTGAATGAGTTGTACCTGAGGTGGAAGAGGTGGGAACTGAAGTATCTGTTGTTTTTCCTGAGGTGAAAGTGGTTGGGACTTCAGATAACTTTGGTGTTATAGTGCTGACTGAAAGAATGGGAGGTCCCTCAGTGGACGTTGTTGATAAATGCATTGTGCCTGATGATGAAGGGTTGGGTACTGAAGTGATTGCAAAGAAATTGGTTGGGACTTCAGTTATCTTTGTTGTTGTGACCCAACCTACAGCTGGGGTAACTGTAAATCCTTGTGTAGGGACTGTTGCTGAATATGTTGTATTTAATGTGGAAGAAGGTGACAATGATGTGTTTGTTGTTCCTAAAGAGAAGGCTGATGGGTATTCAGTTATCTCTGGTCTAGTAACTGTAGCACTGACTGAAGTTGACAGAATGCTAGATCCATTTATGGGGCTTGTTGATGAATATGATGTACTTGATGATAAAGAGGTGGACAATGAAGTGTGTCTTGTTGGTATTCCTGAAGAGAAAGTGGTTGAGACTTCAGATAACTTTGTTGCTGTGGCACTGGCTGAGGTTAGGGAAGTGGTAGGTACCTCTTTGGGGCTTGCTGATAAGTGTACTGTGCCTGATGTTGAATTGGTAAGCATGGAGGTGGGTGTTGTTGCTCCTGAAGAGGTTGTTGGGACATCAGATGCCAGTGTTGTTGTAGCATGGGCTGAGATTAGGGGAGTGGCAAATCCCTGGGTGGGGCTTGTAGCTGAAGGTGGTTTTCCTGCTGTTGAAGATATGGGCACTGTAGTGACTTTTGTGTTTCCTGAAGAGGTGGCTGATGGAACTAAAATTCTCTCTGATGTTATAATTGCAGTACTGGCTGAGGATGGAAGGGTGGTAGATCCATCCATGGGGCTGGTTGATGAATGTGTTTTGACTGATATTGATGAGGTAGTCACTAAAGTGGTTGTGGTTGTTCCTGAAGAGAAGGTGCTAGGTGCATCAGGCAGAACTGCTGTTGTAGCCATGACTGAGACTGGAGTAACTGTAGATCCTGCTATGGTTGCTGAGTGTGCTGTACTTTGTGTTGAAGTGGTCGGCATTGAAGTC
>CM053770.1:309401215-309448188 GCA_028658325.1 Potorous gilbertii | reverse complement strand
TGATGAATGTGTTTTGACTGATATTGATGAGGTAGTCACTAAAGTGGTTGTGGTTGTTCCTGAAGAGAAGGTGCTAGGTGCATCAGGCAGAACTGCTGTTGTAGCCATGACTGAGACTGGAGTAACTGTAGATCCTGCTATGGTTGCTGAGTGTGCTGTACTTTGTGTTGAAGTGGTCGGCATTGAAGTCACTCCTGTTGTTCCTGAAGGGAAAGTGATTGGAAATTGAGTTTTGTCTACTGTTTTCATTTTAGTACTGGCAGATACTGGGTTACCTGGAGATTTTTATGTGGGGATAGCTACTGACTGTGCTGTACTTGTTGAAGTGGTGCATAATGAATATGTTGTTGATTTCAGACCCCTGTGGCATTGTAGCACCACTTGAGCTACCATTGTAGCACTGATTGAGCTAAAGAGAGAGGTGGATCCACCCATCGGCTTAGTTAATAAATATCTTATACCTGATGTTGAAGAGGTAATCACTGAAGTGGCTCTTCTTGTTCCTGAAGAGGAACGTGTTTTTACTTTAGTAAATGGTGATGTGGTTTTCTGTTGTGTTTTTTTTAAACAAAATATCTTTGTTTCTACTTAGGCTGTTGGGATTTATTTTGTTTCTGATCATGCAATGTAATAGGCTATTCCTTTTCTATGGAGAAATCTTTTTTCATTGTATTTGTTCCTGTTATTGCATTGAACTTTGAGGTGGATTTTTTCTTTCATTTGCAGTAGTAAAATCTATATGGATTGTTATATTTAAAAATTAAGGTAAACTGAGGCACAAAGCTCTGAGCGTATTCAATTTATTGATAAGGCTAGCAGTTATTAATAAAAAGGGTCTTTCAATTCAGTAAAAAAAAAAAACAAGGTGGGGTTTATTAGCCTTCAAAATGTTTTGGGAAGTGGAAGATGGAAAACAATATCATTGGTTCAACAGTCTCAATTATCATAGGTGGCAAAAACAATACAAATATCTGGATATTTGGGGCCAGTAACAACTCCTCCTTCTATCCTACTGTCAATAAAGATTGACAGAGTGCATTTGCTCCTTTGTTGAACAGAAATAATATTTCTTGGCACCTGCCTACATTCTGTAAGCCTTGTTGTTAAGATATCAGAACTCCCTTAGTTGTAGATGGGTATGGAATGTTATATAGAAATAATGTATTTCTTTGTGTTAAAGTGATTTATCGGAAAACTGAATTTTAAACTTAACTCAGAAGGCAAAACTGAACTTCTGGACTCATTAACTTTCAAACTCATCTTACAGACAAAGAAACATGACCCAGACAGTTTCAGAATTGAATCAATTGTAGAATGGAATTAGATACAAAATACTAAATCAGTATTTGATTTTTCCACAATATATGATGTATACATTCCATTTCACAATGTAATTAAAAGCATAACAATTTTGTAACTCATTGAATGCAATTACAATATGTAAGTTTGGCCCCAAAGAAAAGGGATGGGAGTTTCCTTTCCTCTGTTTGTTCCCAAGGTGGCAACTATTGGCACAGAGCACTGTATATCCCCTCCAACATGGCTGATGGATAATTTCGATAATTTTTTGTTCTTTTCTTTTGTATATGAGACATATCATTATGGGTAGTGGAAGGAAAATATTGAGAAATGAGTAACAATTAAACTTTAAAAGCCTGGAATACAATCCTTTTTGTCCCTAGTGGACACGATAGTGAAACCCTGTAGACATTTCTGTGATGTGCTATTTTGACAGATGAATCTGTCCTGGTGATTGCTGCTATTGTCTCACTAGTAGGTCTTGTGTTATATAACTTTCCATATTAGTAATATCTGTTGATATTTTCTGTTGTAGTAATAGCTCCAGAAATAATGAATTCAATGCCATACTCTTGCCATTTCACTTCCCTTTTTCAATAAGACAAGATCCATGTAAAGGAATCTTCCTCGAACTTATTCTGAGTTTTATGGATTTTTTTTGGATCAGATTGGAATTGTAGAACTTTAGAATTTGTAGTGACCTTACAGATCACGTAGCCCAACTCACTAAAAAATTTGGGAATTTCCAGTCTAAAACTACCATTGGTGTTTGTCCTTCATTCTCAAAGAGGACCAAGGACATCAGGAGGGTGATATCTTGATTTGCAAATGAATTGGATTTAAGTGAGGCAGGGCTGTGCAAAGTGACCAGCCTCACTCTCTTCTCCAGAGTCATCTGAGTCCAGTGGCAAGATGTAGATCAGGATGAATGGAGATGACCCCAGATGCAGGGGGAGACCTTGGCCTTTTTAAGCCTTTTAAGTCTTTCCCAAGTCTCAGTTTGTCATTCAATGATTAAGGCTAGGTAAAAAAAAAAAAAAATGAGGCAAAAGTCTTGGGGATGGAGACAGGAGAGGGAAAGAAGAAAATCTTATTAAAAAATGAATGTTGAAAACTATTTTTACATGAAATTGGAAAACATAGTGTCCAAAAAAAAAAAATGAGGCAAAACATAGCCTCTTTTACCTACTTAAAAAAAATATCAACCTGGAAGGGGAAGACTCTCAGGGTTTCTGACCAGAACAGACTCTGAGTCAACAAAACCCAAACAACAATCAACTGAAGTTTGGCTGGGACATACTGGTCAATCAGTGAAAGCCACTACCATTGGTGGCTAGGTGGAACAATGGATAGAACACTGGGCTTGAAGTCAGGGAGATCTCCTCAGATTCAGATAAAGCCTTTATCTGTCTAACCCTGGACAAGCCAAATAACCTCTGTTAGCCTCAGTTTCCTCACCTGTTAAATGAAGACAGTAATATTACCTATTTCCCAGGGTTGTTGTGAGGAGGTAATATTGTTAAAACTCATAGCACAACTACCTGGCACATAGTAGATGTTTAACAAATTTTTGACTCTTTCTTTCCTTTTTATAGAAGTTTCAAAAGGAAAGTTTGCAGTAAACATTTGATAACACCTTTGGCTACCCCCATTTCCCCATTTCTTGGCTGTGCTTTTTCAGTTCTCATTTCTTTCTCAGGATTTAGGTACTAGGCTTTATCCCAATCAAACTCCTATTTTCTCTATCCATCATGGCATGTCCTATATACATTGCTTTCAATATCCCAATATCTCTACATCCATCCATTTTGATCTTTCCTTTGTCTCAGATCACCTCCTGGATATACTCTAGAAGCTAATTTTTTATGGGGATTACCATAAAGATTAAATCTTATATACATTTTAAGGAATGAGTTGACTTTGGGATTGTTGCTTGTATTGAAGTAGGTTTAGGCAGAATGATAATTTTATTTAAGGAAGAGTATGTCTTTGTGTTAAGATGATTTATTGGAAAACTGAATTTTAAACTTAACTCAGAAGGCTAACCAGGCTCAGGCTTCCTTGTCGGACTATCACAAGCCCTCTTTCCCTTTACCTGTAAAAGGGCAGGTCACAGGTTAGGTATCCGATCTCCTTGTGTCAGGCCGTGGGATGTTAGGGAGAACAATACGAAAGCTTCATCCCCTCAAAATTCCATTTTAGATGAAGAAACTCTAGCTTAATGAGGGAGATAGATTTAAGGCCTCTAAAGTGTTAGAATAGAATTTAGACCTACCTTCTTCTCACCTGAGATCATTTCTTCCGGGCTAAAGGAAAATATCCACTGATTTGGTCAAACTGATTCAGTGACTGTACTCTTGACCAGTTAATCAGAATATTAAAATAAATTCTATTTAGTTCACGTCAACAGCTAGGGCATGGTGGGAAGAGCAGTAGGCTTAAATTAAAAAGATGTTGGTCCAAATCCTGGCTCTGACACTTACAAGTTGTTGTTAACCAGTCAGTCATGTCTGACTCTTTGTGACCCCATTTGGGATTTTCTCAACCAAGATACTGGAGTGGTTTGCCTTTTCCTTCTCCAGCTCATTTTACAGATGAGGAAACTGAGGCAAAGAAGGTTAAGTGACTTCCCCAGGTTACATACCTATTAAGTGTCTGAGACCAGATTTGAACTCAGGAACATGACTCCTTCTGATTCCAGGACAAGCAATCTATACACTTTACCACCTAGCTACCTCCACTTACAAGTCCTGTGACCTTAAACAACTCATTTACTGGCCAAGATTTATTTTCCTCATTTCAGTTAACATTCAGGAAGTACCTTTATCACAAGGTTGTTATAAGAAAGCACTTTAGAAACTTTCAAGTGAGTTATCAGTACTCAGTACCAGCCTCCCTGTAAGAAGCCCATGTAGTCTAGAAGTAGAGGGAATGAGCTGTCTCTGATACTGATGCCTGACCCTGAAATAAACCTCAGGAGCATTTTCCAGGGAATAAAGGAATATAGAGGCTTCAGTGTTTCAAATTTGTGAGTTGCCTTGGCCGTGAGTATTCCCTGCCTCACTACTTAATTTTAATTATGTCTACTCTTGCCCCAAAAGACTCTGTGTACATTTATGGGAGAGTATTCCCCAGGTATTTGATAGCACTTGCTATGGAGTAAATACCTTTCCTAAAAAACTAATAGATTTACTCATTGATTCTTAAGAGGAAGCAAACTAGTTGGGGCTCATGAGCTACAGAAAAGGAAGACAGTTACCCACAGGGTTATCCTAGAATATGAGGGTATTTGGGGATACAGTCTTCCAATGCTATTGTAAATGGCACTGGGGGAGTGAGCCCAGAGGGAGTTGCTTTGTGCAGGAGATAGAGAAGGAGATGGGTTAGAAGTTTGGACAACAGGATTACCAAATTAGACAGAAGAGCCTCTTGTCATTAGGGATCAGACCTGAGGGCTAGGAAGCAGGTTAGTGTGCTCTCTCTCAGCTGATTCTCATTTTCTCTCATGTCCTTAGGACTTCTTTCCTCCAAGCCCCTTTCCTTAAGATTGATTAACTCACCAAATTCCAAGAGCCCAAGAATAATCAATAGCAGAGTCCTGGAGGTAGGAGAGAGTTTTCCTTTCTTCATCTCAAGATAATAGGTGTCTGGGGCCAACAAAATGGACAACGGTCAAGGACGAGGGAGTCCAGGATTCAAATGTGTGGGTTCTTGGTGGAGATGCCAGCCTGCAGACACCAAGCTGAGGGTTGAAGAGCAATGCCTGGTGGGAAGGGGAAACAGAACCAGAGGCTAGGTACCACCTTAACACCTGAGTGACACAAGATCTCACCACAGTTTTTTTACCTCTTCATCTGACATTTATAGTCACTACGAGGGGAGGGGGCCTGGGTTTCTGGGTCCTGCCTCACCCAGGGAGGGGCAACTCTGGGTCTTTTTTCTTGTCATTTCCGAACAGAAAGAGATTGAGATGTAAAATGCTATTTGGGGAGAAAAATATGAAAGGGGTCAAGGGGAGGAGAAGGAGAAATGGCACAATTACAGGGTGCTGGCTCTGAGGAGGATCAGGAAAGGGGAGAGAACAAGGCAATCAAAGCTGACAGGCCTGAGAGACCCACCCTCTGAGCCAGACACTAGGTCAGAAACCAGTTTCCTCTGGGGATTTCTCTAGTGAGGCCCTTGTGTGGGGGGCAGGGTACATAACAGGGAAAGAAAGAGGGGGTTGGGGTTTAAAAGCCTGTGGATCCATGTTCCTAGAACGCTGTGGTCTGGGGCAGGAGGATGCCTGAATTTCTAGAAAAGACCTCAGAGTCTAAGTCACAAGAGGGAAGCATGCTGGGGCATGGCGGGAAGAAGGTGGCATTGTCTGGTGGGGCGGATTGATTGCTGGATCCTGGGAAGAGAGCTAAGGGTTTTCAGGAGAGAACTAAATATTTAGGGCTTGAGAGTCTGTGCATATTGGTGACCATTAGAGATTGAGGAGATTCAATTAAATTCTGCAAATATTTATTAAGTAATTATTTGCAGATGACTCAGTTCGGCCCTGAGAAAGATGTTTAAATAATACAAAGTCCCTGCCCTCGTGTTGCTTATAGTTTATTAAGGGGAAAACTCATACACAATTATAATTTACAATATATAAGTGCATTAGACTGCTAAGTACTATTACGGGATGTGAAGGGGAAAGTCACAAGGGCGTCCAGGGGGGAATCCAAGAGGAAGTAGCATTTGAGGCAGTTAACATTCAAATCTCTGCCTGATATCTACTAACTCTGTGGTTCTGGGCGGTCATTGAATTATTCTGAGGCTCAGTTTCCTCATCTTTAAAATGAGGAAGTTAGATATGATGACCTCTAATATCTTGGCCAGTCTCTACCCTCCTGGAGCCCAGACCCTGCAGCCTATCTAGTACAAAATAAAATATGGAGAGGTTTATTGTTTTCATGCTTAACAGAGAAGCACCAAGGACTGGGTCAGTTCTGTGCTGCTGGAGAGCACTGATGAATCTGCTGATGAAGTCCTGAAAGGGGATACCATCCAAATATCTTGGAAGAAGAGTTCCGGGGTACAACTCCTAGCGCCAGGTTAAGTTTCTAAAAGTTTTTAAAGTTTTGCCAGACTGAGGCATAGCAGTATCTTAGAGTCCTAGGGATGCGACCTGTTAGCTCCTCTCTCCAAGTATTCCAGGACTTTTTAATTAAAGGGCTCGTTCCTTGACTCACTTTAATAATGCCTATTTAATAAATGGATGTTACCTTACTCAAAATGAGAACTGAGAAGGCCTTAACCTAAAAGGGCCATGGTCTCCAAGGTCTCGCATTGCATGCTGAGACATCTCCACTCATCCTGATGAATATCATTGTCACTGGACCTCGATGGCCCCAGATGATAAAGTGAGGCTGCTGACCTTGCATAGACCTCCCTCACTCAAATCAAAGTCAACTACAAGTCATGCCATCATCTCCCTGATGTCGTGGTCCTCTTCGAAAATGAAAGACAAACACAACAACTAAGATTCATTAAAAGACAAGCAGGTGACAGCCACAGTCTGCACACTGATCTTCAGTAGAACAATGAAAAAACAGTTTGTAAGACCTGGCAAACCACTAACTGCACATTGCTGCTTCTCTCAGGGAGCCAGGCATTGGATCCCCTGTCCTCCTTCCTCCTTACTCACCTAGAACCCAGGAGTCCTGTTCTTCACCCTTCAGCCTTTCTCCCCTTCTGGGACCCAGATATTCCATCCCAGTTCTCTCTCTAGGGAACTCCTATTCCACAGATATGACTCTCTTCTCTCCACTTCAAAGACCCTCTCCTTGGCCCTTTTTTCCCCCTTCCTCACTACTCATTAAGTGATTTCTACTAATGAGGTATCAGTCCCAAACCTTACTATGTGATGTTCTAACCTAAAAAAGGAGTCTGGACCTCGATATTTCAATTAAGGTTATAAGTTCCCTTCCTTAGGGTGAATTCTTTCCTCACCTGTCCTACCCCTGTCTCTTTAGGGGCAAAAGGTGGAGAGAAGAGAGATAAAGTGAGGGGAAGGTGACTGGTATTAGAGCTCATGGGTTCTCTCAAGCATCATGGTTAGTAATGTGGCTGAGATGGGATGTGAAGGAAGACTTTCTTGCAGGGAAGCTCTGTTTAGGCTAGAACCCAAACCTGTGGTGGCCAAAGTCAAACAAAGCAGTCTAGAGACAGGAGAGTCAACAATCAAAGGGAAGTTTAATTTCATAGTGAGGAAAATGCTTACAAGAGGAAGTCCGTCTTCCTGAGGAGTGCTTGTAGCTTGTGACTTTTATATATGAAAACCACAAAACAGGAGAACCCAACAGTCTTGAGTAAACAGTTCCCACAGTTGGCATTTCTTGGAACAACACAGACATTCTTGGGTTCTGTGGAAAGTCTCTGAGTTATTAGAATCACTGAGCCTTATGATTGTCTCAAGTCGTTAGGGCCTTCTGATTATTCAGCAGGGTACGGAATCACAGTTAGAGTGGCTGGAACAGGAGTGCAGCACCTGCTTTGGTTCACTTAGCATGTCAGGAGATTTGACTGATCACTTTCTGTTGCAGCATGTGGGCTGCAGTACCAGCTCCCTGGGAACCCCTGGGAAAGAGAAATCAAAGCAAGAAAAAAGCATATGATTTTGCCAGAGGATGAAATCATCCAGAGGATGAGCATAAAGGATTGTTGTTATGCCAAGCTCAGGGCACAGTTTGGTTGTTGGACCTTAGCTCTGGAAAACAGGGTGTCTCCTAATATCTTGAGAGTTGTACCCCCAAAATTTTAATTGGTGAACCCCCAAGTGTTTTTCCCTAATTCAATGAGATGTGATTCTCAAGCCAGAGATTCTAAATAGTTGTGTTATTTTAAAACCCCAGAAACTGGCCAGATCTTTACCCAGCAATTATTATTTGTGGCCTTTTTTTTTTTTCAGTTGTAGCAGCAACACCTCCTTCCATCTTCTTAGCATAGTGGCAAATGCCTTGTTCAGAAGACTTTCCTAGGGTTTCCTAGGAAGATTTTATAGGGTTTTTTGTTTTTATTTTTACTATTATTTATACAGCAATGGCAATCAGGGAGTCTATGATTTGTTGAAAAAGTCTCTTCTCATCTCCCCTCCCTCATTATAAGGGTGGAATTCTTTCCATAGCTCTTATAGTAGAATGGGGCTGAGAGTTCCTCCACAGTGCTGTGTTTCCTTATGATCCGTCATTAATTATCTTTGAAACTACCACATAGCATCACAACCACCACCATCTTCATCCCCAGAGACCATTCCAGAGTTGTCTAGGTCATTCCAGCAAGACCTATCTCTCACACTGGAGAGCCAGAGCACATTCCACTCCATGGCCCCTGCTCCGACTAGCAAATCCATATTTTCCTAATCACTTTTGCTCCCCAAAGGTTTTCCAGTTGGAGGACTTATTTCATCCAGTTGAAAGAACTGGGGACATGGAGCCTGGAGAAAAGAGGATTGAAGTAGGGTGGGGGACAGGACAGGACCCCATAGCTATCTTCAAGGATTTAAAGGGTCAGAAGACCTGAGTTGAGTCTTAGTTATTTGACTTACTCACCAGGCAAGTCATATCCCATCAAGTTTGGACTTCCTCATCTCTAAGATCCAGTTCTATGATTCTGGATAACCAGTATGGTGAAAAAATTCAAAGGTGAACTATTGAGGAATCTGCAACAATGGGTGATTTGTCTGGTAAACAGGAGACTTAAGGGGAATGTGAAGACTATTTTCCTATGCTCCACATGGAAGAATAATTAGGATTTTTTTTTCAGCTCAGTCTCAGGTTGAAGAACTAGAAGCAGTATTTGGAAGCAACAGGGAAGCAAATTTTTGGCTTCACCTAGAAAACATTTACTAACAACTAGATATGTCCAAGTAGTGGTACAGATCTCATGAGATAATGAATTCCCCAACATGATGAACAGGTAGGTGATAGAATGGATAAAGTATTGTTCCTAGAGCCAGGAAGAATTGAATTCAAATCCAGCCTCTAATATTTACTGTGACTCTGGGCAAATCACTTAACCTGTTTTCTTCAGTTTCCTCAGTTGTAAAATGGGGATAAAAATAGCTACCCCCTCCCAGACTTGTTGTGAGGATCAAATGAAATTGTATTTTGTAAAGTGCTTAGCACAGTGCCCAGCGCATAGTAGGTACTTAATAAATGTTTGTTCCCCATTATCTCTACTCCTCATTATGAGAAACTTTTGAGCAGAAACTCAGTAACCTCCTGCAGGACTATTATAGAGGGGATTCCTACTGATGTAAGGGTTGTAATCTACCAAAATCCCATGTAGTAGAATATCAGCTTCTTGAGGGCAAAGACTATTTCACTTTCTTCTCTATTCTCAGTGCCTCAAATAGGCCTGGCACATATTAGGTCTTTTATCACTATTTGTTGAAGTTAATTGAATTGTTGAATCAAATCCCAAGAGTCTATGACTTTTTTTGTTGTTGTTCTATGCCCATTTGAAAGACTGGAAGCTCTGATACCCCCAGGTCCAAGGAAAATTTGATGTCTGGTAGATTTCAGTTGTGGGCTCTTTTCACTTTTCCCTCTGTAGTAGAGTTGATGATTTACTGTTCAAATTCTCTCCCTATGAGAATGATTTCCTTGAACTCTTTGAAGTGTGGATTGGCAATTTATAAATACTTCACACATATAGTAACTAATCTTCCTCTAGCACAGCTCTGAAAATGGTACTCTCTCACTCATCAGTTTTTCATGATTCTCCATTTCCTATGAAATAAAATATGAATTTCTCAAACTGGCATTCGAGGAATTTCATAATCTGGCCCCAACCTGTAGTGTTGTATAATGGCAAGAACCCTGGATTTGAAGTCAGGAGTTATGGATTCAAATTATGCTCTGCTATTTTCTAAGTTACTAGAGTAGTGAGTTTAATCTCTCTGGGCTTCAGGGTTCTCCTCTGTAAAATGACAGCATAGGGCTTCAAAGGTTCCCAAAGTGGGTTATACCCACCCTGGAGTGTACTGGAACAATGGAGGGGGTGGTAGTAGACTCAGGTGCAATTGGGTTTCATTGAATAAAAATAAGGGGGTGGTAGAAGTATAAAGAAAAAAGAGAAGAAAATTTTGAAAAACCATTCATTCATGTTTTATCTGTTGTGTAACAGAGTTAAGGTCATAGTGATTACCTTATAATGCAAATAAACACACAAAATGCAAGTAATGACCAAACAGTGGTCAAGTCTGCAGACAGGGCTTAGCAAGCAAGTGTTGGTAGGAGAGCTTGTTGAACATTGTTGGGAAGCTCAGCATGCATTAGGAGGAATACATGTATGTAATGACTTGTTTACAATATGATACTATATGGTTACATGACACAATATTGCATCATCAAAATTTCAATTCAGGAAAAACCCCACAAATCAAATGATTAAATTTAAAATGTGTCATTTTTTTAGAAAATGTATTTTTTGAAATGATGCATATTTCCCAAAAAAATCATTAAAGGGTTAATGAAAGTAGTTTTCTGCTGTGGGTAGGGCACTCAGTAATGTTTTTTAAAGGGAGTAGTAGACGAAATAAGTTTGGGAACCTCTGGGCTAGATTTTTTTTTTAAGTTTCCACCTTTAAAGGTAATATCACTTCTCCAACCTCATCTTTCATCATGGGCCAATTTGTACTCCAACCAAGTTGAATTATTCCCACAAAAAGAGATGATGTATGAATGAGCTATTGATGACACTAACGTATTGTCCAAAATCCCTCTGGTAGACACTAATCCAAAGGGTTTCAAAGTAATAGTTTTAAGAGTTGATTTTTCCTTCCTTCCCTCCTCCCTCCTTTCATTTCTCCCTTCATTACCACTTCATTCCCCCCTCTGTCTCCCTCTTCCTTCCTTTCTTCCTCCCTCTGTTCCTTCTTCACTCTTTTCCTTTTTTCCTTTCTTCCTCTTTTACTCTTCTCTCCCTATCTCTCTCCTTCTTTTCTTTCTCCCTCCCTCCTTTTTTCCCTCCCTCTTTTCCTGCTTCTGCCCTCCCAAGAATGTCCTGGCCAAAGACCAGTCTAACTAAATTCATAGAAATTCATGACCAGTACACTAGGTAATTCCTGTTTTTTTGTTTGTTTGTTTTAGTCATAGGAATTACTCACTAATCATCTGCTCAATAAGAGGTAGCATTTATATGGCACTTTATAAATGTTATTTAACTTTATCTTTACAACAATCCAGGGAGGAAGGTTGCTATCTCCACTTTACAGAAGCAGGTTATGTGACTCGCTCAAAGTCACATTGCTTGTAAGGTCTGAGGTTGGATGTGAATTCAAGTCTTCCTAACTCCAAGTCCAGCTCCCTATCCATTGTGCAGACTAGCTATCTGGAGTATGGAGGAGTTCTGATCTGCCTAGGTGAAAGGAGGGAGGGAGGAAAGAAGGAAGCACATGGGTACAATCATGGATCTTTGAATTATTGAGTCTCAGTTTCCATACTTGTAAAATTGCCTCCTACTTTACACAATTGTTGTGAGGATCAAATGAGAAAATATCTGTAAAGTACAGAGGATTCTAGAAGTCTTAGTGTAGTTTTAAAGCAATTGTTACTAAAGTGTTTTAGGCTCACTTAAAGGAAGAGGAATTTTCCACCATAGAGTTGAGAAAGTGGATTCATCTGTATCGATCAATTTGATATGCTTCTATAGAGGTAGTGATTATAACTTCTGTATATTTGACCCCAGAGCTGTGAACTTCTGACTGTAAGTTCACTTGCTTGATCATAGGAAGTTAACTAGAGGCCCTCCACCCTTGTTTTTCCTTGTCATGGTGACCAAGCCCAGTGTGCTACATGGGAAATTCCCCAATTTATTTTTGTGCCTCCGGAACATTCTCTTTTGTCCAACATGAACAAGTGACCATCTTATGAGCATTATTGACCACTTGAGATGCACCATGCTTTATTCAATCTGTGACACCCTGCTAATATGTCATTTTTGGCCCTCAAAAGTGAGATTTGCCATCTAATGAGATTCTGTATTTTCCCATGCCTGTTTTGCATATTTGGGCAAGAATAAGCAATGTATTTGTCCATACTTTGTTTAAGTCACATAGGAATATCGTTTCTAATAGAAGGGCCCTATAATAGACTTCAGACTTTAATGTAATGTTCATTACTTGTTCACCAGCTGTAGAGCCCACTTGTGCTACCATAACAATGTTGAGAAAGCTATCTCCATCATGTTTTGCTCAAATTTCATGACCAAACATGGGTGGTAGCATGGTATGGAAAGTTCCCCTGATATTTTCTTGGAGTACATGTATAGCTCCTGCCTAACTTCCATCTTGTGACCTGCTTTGCTCAACTTGTGACACTGCTGATATATTGTTTGCTTATTTTAGCCTATGCATCATTTGTCATATGCATCATTTGTCAGCCAATGGAATTATTCCATATTTGGTACAGTCACTCAAGAATGTCTAGATGTCCGGTTCTATAAAAATTGGGCCTGGGGTATCTCAGATCATGAGGCACATCTGAGGTCTACTACCTTAGAGAGGACCATGGATCCTCTAATAAAGTACCATTGGCACAGAGCTCTCTCAATCTCTCTTATTATAGGTTGGATAATTTTTATCCCCACAGGGTGAAGGTTAGTTTTTAAGACAAAATAGAGTATGATGTTGGGTTAAGGAAAAACATTGGAGTTAATGATTGAAGTTGAGTTATATTTAGAATTCAGGATCAGGGGACATATTTGGTGCCATGTCCAGGACTAAGGTAAAGAGGCAGGAAGTTGAAGATGTGTGGTAAGAGCATTTGCTTGATGAGTGGGCCTCATGAATAGTGTCCACTATAGGACTAGAGGTTTGGGCTCAATGTCAATGCCCTTCCTCCCATTTTTTTCTGTATTGAGGGTGAAAATCCAAGACTACTAAGAGTGACTTCACCATACGTGTTATCTCCCCCTATAAAATGTAAACCCTTTAAGAGCAAAACATATTTCATTTTTTGTCGTCATGTCCCCAGTGCCTGGCACAGAGTAAGTACTTGTTAACTAATTGATTGGTTTTCAAATTGAAGCTTAATTTGGACTCAGGACAAAACTAAACACAGGCCTATGTTTGCATTCAGATCCACACCTATAAACCTTAATATCTTCATCTCTTGTTTGGCATGTTTCTGATTCCTACTATCTCATATCTTTATTTAACTTTCATGTGTGTAAGTTTCCCAACTAGGTTGTAATCTATTCAAGGTCAAGGGCCACCTATTATATTTGTTTGTGTTGCCTCCCCCTTTCCCCCTCCACCCAGCCACCACTACTCACTTCTCCATGTTCAACATAGTGTCATGCACATACCAGGCATTGAGTACGTTTGCTATAACTTGTCATGTTAAAGCCATCACTAAAAGGAGGTAAGATCTAAATGAAATCAGGCACTAAGCAATACTGGACATACCAAACAGTAGGCATCCTTTGTCATTCCCCATTAAAAACAATCAATCTTGTCCTTCAGGTTTCTGATATTTGGAACTATTGTTAGTGTCAAGACCAAGATGTTGTTAAAGGCATCAGTATTAGGTACTTCTCAGTCCCCACTTCCTTCATTTAAAATATTTGACCTTTTATTATAAAAGATATGTAAAAGAAAACCAGTGATCCTTTGTTCTTTTAGACATGCCTCCTTCCCATCTTCCACCGCACTAAACCCCTGTCCAGTCTGTAGCATTAGAGTCTTCTCTAAGATAAAGAAGAAGGATCTAAAAAGTAAAACAGAGAGAGGAGATCTAAAAGTACATGGCTGAATCACCTCAGAGGGAGCAGGGAGCCATCACTGGGATGAGGGATGGAAGTTGGTAGGAGCTGTGATAAGGATCAGAATAACTTAACAGATGTGAGGGGGAGAAGGTCCAAGTGGGCCAGGTGGAAAGGGGTGAAGAATGTGATCAGTAGTGAGAGCTCATTCTTGGAAGAAGGAAAACAAATATAGGATCAACCTATAGGGATTCTACATGTAGAATCTCTATGTAGGAGGATTTCCCTTTTCCTGTGCCAGAGAGATCAAAAGTTCTACTTCACTCTTGAAATTTAAATGTCCAAAGCAGTTCTTTGCACCTCAAGCTCTCAACTCTGTTTGAAGACTCTAGATTTTTTCCTTTACTCTCCCTTAGCATTTTCAGACTCCTCCCTCTGGTTTTTCTGGTTAAGGACTGAAGCTGCTAATGCTGGGAGTCTTAGTCCTTACTAGAGTCTAGGAAACAGGAAAGGAATTCTTATTCCTGAATTAGGAGAAGGGGTAAGTCATTGAGGAGTTGAAGTTGCGATCCTGTAGGGAGATCACTAAGGTAATGAGGATGGGTTCCGACCCAGTGTTTGCTGCTCCATCAGGTAGACAGGATAAGAATTGGGGCCAACATCATCCTCTGCATCATTTGCCTCTTGGTCTGTAGTCGTCTGGTGGTGACATGGTCGGATTAAATAGACAACCTAGAAGACAGTAGGGAGAAAGTGATAAGAAAGATTGAATGTCATTTTCCCCTGTGTTATCCTTCTCCTGTCTATACTACACACACACACACACACACACACACACACACACACGTGTTTACTTTAAGAAATCTTTCTTCCCTTCTGCTTCTCCACAGGTAATAACTCCACTCCAGTCCCAAATTATACATTTCTTCATCTGTGCCTTAATCTTTACTCTTAACTGCAGCTCCCAACACTATGTGTTTCACAACTATCTCCTTTTTTTTCTGGAAGGGGGAAGGCAAGGCAATTGAGGTTAAGTGACTTGCCCAAGGTCACACAGCTAGGGTCTGTGAACTGTGAACATAGGGACCTGAACTCAGGTCCTCCTGACTCCAGGGTCAGTGCTCCCCTCTGGCTATTCTTTCATGTTCTACCACTCATTCCACCCTATGTCACTACCCCAAATTCATACCACAACCCCTGGCTCTGTCCTTCAGTCTTTTCATTTTCCCATTATCCCTTCACTATCCTAATTCCAATCTTCTCCCTAATCTCCATTTTCCATATTTGAGATTCGCTTACATTCCCTCTTCCCCTTTCCATATTCCTTTTTCCAGCCCCCATTTTTTTTTCTCCTAGCCCTGCCTCTAATCCCTTACCTAATGTTATTTCCATAATATATCATTCCCCTCTTTCCCTCTCTGTTTCTCACCAAGATGAGTAAGCCAATTAACAGCAGCAGAAGAATCACAGCCACCAGGATTACAATGACAATTGCCCAAGCAGGAAATGAATTCCCCTCCAGCATCCCCGGGGTCCTTCCATTCTGGAATCCTCTTGAATCATCTGTTTTCCGGTCTGGCCAGTTATCATTGGCTGATTTTGTAGAATTCAAATTCTGGTTATCTTTGAGAGTTGTGAAAAGGTCAAAGATTTTCTCACTAGTAACCTGGAGGGTTGGATAAGGGATAGTTGAAGTGTTACAGGAAGTAGATGCAGATTTATGTGTGGTATTGCCCAAGGGTCCTGTGGTCTTCTCTGAGGCTCTTGTGACTCCTGAAGCTTTTGTGGTTTTATCTGAAATTTGGGTCGTTTTGTCTGAAGCTTCCAGAGTTTGATGTGGAGAAGTTGCAGTCTTGTAGATGCCTGTGGTTTTTTCTAAGGGTATGGTCATCTTTTCTGAGGTTGCGCCAAAAGTTATGGTTTTGTCTGAACTTCCCATGGCTGTGGTTGGTTCCGTGGTTCCATTGGTTTTGTCAGAAGCAGATGCAGACTTGTGTGAGGTTCCTAAGGATTCAGTTACCTTGTCCGAAACAGCTGTAGTCCAGCCTGTGGTCTTGTCAAAGGCAGGTGTCCTATTTGATGTTACAGTGGCTTTGTTCAAATCTCCTATAACGGAGGTTCCCATTCCCTCGTGGGAAGTGTGTGTTATCTTGAGTGAGACGGTTGTGGTTCTGTCTGAGTTTCCCACACCCTCAGGATAGGTAGTTATAGCCTTGGGTGAGACAGATGTGGTTGCATCTGAGGCTCCCAAGTCATTGTAGGAAGTACCTGTTATCTCAGGTGAGACAGACATGGTCCTGTCTGAGACTCCTATTCCCTCATGGTTGATAGTTATGGTCTTGGGTGAGACACATGTGGTCCTGTGTGAGGCTCCTGTGCCCTTATGTGAGGTGCTGGTGATTTCTGAGAGAGATGGTGTCATTTCTGAGGTTCCAGTATCCTCAGGGGTGTATCCTGTAGTTCTATGCAAGTGAGGCATGGTCCTGTCTGAGATTCCCATTCCCTCATGGTTGATAGTTATGGTCTTGGGTGAGGCAGATGTAGTCCTGAAGGAGGTTCCCATTGCACTGTGGGAAATACCTGTTATCTCAGGTGAGACAGACATGGTCCTGTCTGAGATTCCTGTGCCCTCATGTGAGGTGCTGATGATTTGTGAGGGAGATGTTGTCATTTCGGAGGTTCCAGTAGCCTCAGGGGTGTTCCCTGTAGTCTTATCTAAGTGAGGGGTGTTCCTGTCTGAAGCCCCCATTCCCTCATGGTTGATAGTTATGGTCTTGGGTGAGACACTTGTGGCCCTGTCCAAGGTTCTAGTGCCCTCATGGGAGGTAGTTTTGCTCTTGGATGACACAGATGTGCTTTTATCTGAGGTCCCCATTCCCTCATGATTGGTAGTTATGGTGTTGAGAGAGACAGATGTGGTCCTGAAGGAGTCTCCCTTAGTAGATGAGGTCTTGGAGTAGATAGTGTTTGATTCCCTTGTAGTTACTGGAGTCTTTGAGGTTTCTGTGGTCTCTGAGAGTGTTGAGGACTTTGTATGTGCTGTTGTGGGACTCCTCCTTTTACAGGTTGTCTTCCTAGGCACTGAGGTGGTACTCTTATCATTAGAGACAGACTGTCCATCCTGGATAGTTGGACTTTGTGCTTCACTCTTAGCATCTTGTTTAGTTACAGAGTTTTGTTGGCTAAGTCTGTCCTTGTCTGTGAGTTTGGGGAGGAGTGTAGGTTTTGTATCAAGATCTGGGGAGTCAGGGGTGTTGTCATAAGTGATATCTGGAGTGAGATGGATGAAATCATTAAAGGTTGTCGACTCAAGATCTGTCAGTTCATCAGATGAGGCAGTACCTGCAAATTAGAGAAACAGAAGAGTTCATCCCCATTTGTCTCACCAGCCCTTCAGAAGTTCATATTTCCTATGGTACTCCATTGAGTACCTGCATCTATGTCCCCATCTCAATTCTGTCTTTGGAAGTGGAAGTCAAAAGCAGGAGGAAGGGCGAACCCATCCTTACTTCTTTTTCTGTAATCTAACACCCTTCTATTACCATTTTAGTCATTGGAATGTGAGGAGTCAAGGTTAGATCTTGACAAGTAGAGAGACACCTTGGGGGTTTACAAACCCCTTCTCTGGAGTGATTCACTCTTTCTAGGGTAGAGACTGAGGGTTGGGTAAAGGGCTACTCTGCCCCAACGTTGGTTGTAGTTTCATCTCTGTTGAATTTTCCTTTCCTTCTATCAACAGTCTAGAACTGAGGAGCCAATAGTTGAAACTCTGACTCTGGATGAGGGTCTCCTTAATTGTGGGGAAAGGAGAGGTAAAGGGTAAGAAAAGAGCTAGGCTAGGAGTTGAAGTAGTGGTGTTCTATGAGGGAATCTTGCTGTATTTACAGATAGGGTGTTAGGGAAAGCATGGCTGTACTGGGTCAGAAATAACCTTAATCCCCAAAGAAAACAGCCAGTGGTGACTGGGGAGATGTCTCTGCTACCTAGGAGAAAAATAACAAGTGAGAACTGGAGAGATATTAACAATCTCCAGCTGAGATTTCCAATCACTGTTAGCTCAGGGCGGGCTGGGTGCCTGGTTCTATTCCAAGTCTCATAAAATCTCAAACCTCCCATCTTTGCACCTAGAGGGAGAGCTGGGGCCTGAGTTAAAAACAGATATGTGGGTCCTTGAAAGGACAAGGGGAAGGTGGGGAGGATAGATACTTGACTCCCTTAGGTAAACAGGACCCTGGGGAAAGGTATACGTGGAAGTCTGCAATAGAGAGGACAGATGCCTTGGGTCAGCAGAGGCAGGGGCTAGACTCCTGAGTCTCTAAAGGGAGAAAAGACTATGGTAACACACGGTTTCCTAGATCCCAGCCCTTACACTACAGTGTCAGACAATTTCTCTCTAGCTCCCTTTCTGGACACCTGCTCCCTACTCTTCTTGTCATAAAATCCTAGAATGTTAGAAATGGGAAATCATCTAATCCCACTCCCTCATTTTTCCAAGGAAGAAACAGAGATCCAGAGGGCCAAAGGAAATTGCCCAAATTCAAACAAAGGATCATAATTACCCAGAGACAAATCCACTCCACAACTTTTTTCACACTTATCTTCCTCAACTCAGGGCAGCCATATAGATTATTATTTGAGTCTCACAAAGCGTTATCACCAATTTTCCAGTTATCACAAAATGATTAAGAAGATAAAGAAGACAGCTTACTTTTAGTGATGAGAAAAGAGATTTTGGAGTGAAAGTTTCTGCTACTCATTCCATATAGCCAAATATAGCAACTGTTTTTGTCTTCATTCTCCTTGGCATCTCTGCAGCACTTGATATTGTTAACTATCCCCCTCCTGAATATTCTCTCTTTCTTTGCCTTCCAGGATACTATTTCGTTCTCCCAACTGTCCACAAAAGCATCTCTGTTTCATTCCCTTAGCTCTTGGTTTTCCCTCTTTCCTTCCTACATTCTCATGGCTTTCATGACCACCTCTAGATCTATGACCTCCATGGTTGTTTCTCTAGACCTGACCTCTTGGTTGAGTTCCAGACCCAGATCTCCACCTGGATGTACCACCAGCATCTCAAACTCAGCATGCAAAACTGAGCTCATTATTTTCCACCTTTGAACATTCTTCTTCTTCTAATTTCTCTATTTCTGCTAGTATTACCAGCATTCATCGAACTCCCATGTTTGAAACTTGGGAGTTGTTTCTGAATCTTCCATCTTCTTGCATATCCAATTAATCAAGTACTATTGGTTTTACTGCCAAAATATCTTTGGCAGTTATATACTCTCCATGTCTACTGCCATCACTGAAATATGAACCTTTACAATCAATAAGCAATTATTAAGTGTTTACTATGTGCCAGGCACTGTGCTAAGTTTGAGGGTACCAAGAAAGGCGAAAAACAATCCCTGACCTCAAATAGAATGAATATATTCTAAGAGGAGGAGATGACATGTAAATTACTAGGTACATACAAGATATATAGAGAATAGATAGAAAGTCATTTGAAAGGGGAAGGCATTAGTGTTCCTTGTCCATTAGGAGAGTCTTTCACTCCCTTACTCTCAAACCACCTACTCCCATAATGATGTTGGTGCTCCAACCCACAAATGTGCCATGCCTGGGCTGTATCATGGTGCCTCATGAATAAATTTTGATCCTTCATCCCTTCCTCTCCTTCCTGCAGATCAAGAAAAGTCTGTAGCAGAAGGTGACCTTTGAGCCTGGTCTTGAAGGAGCACTAAGAGCAGTGCGTTCCAGGAATGGTAGACAACCAGTATGTAGGCAGGAGAGACGGATTGTCATGTTCAAGGAACAAATGGTCCAATGTAGGTGGGTCATACAGACAGTCAAGGGTCAGAAGACTGGAAAAGTGGGAAGGGGCCAGATTATGCAGAACTTTAAATACCAAATGGAGATTTAAAATTAGATTCCAGAGGTAGCAGCATCATTGGAGCTTTCTGAGCAGAGGGTAGATGACATGGCCAGACCTACTTTTAGAAAAATAATTTTGGCAGCTGAATGAAGGTTGACTTAGAGTGGAGAGAGGCTAGTTAAAAGGCTGTTATAGAGGTCCAGGCAAGAGGTTATCAGGTTATAAACTAGAATTGTGGCTCTGTGAGTAGAGAGAAGGAGATATATGGGGAGAGGTACTGTGATGGAAGAAATGACAAGATTTGACAAGGGACTATCTATATGAAGGGGGTGAGAGTGAAGAACTGAAATTGACACCACGATTTTGGGCCTGGACACAGGACTGGAAGCATGGTTGTGCCTTCAATAGTAATAGGGAAGTTCAGGGAGGGTTGTAGGGGAAAGATAATGAATTTTGTTTGGGCATACTGAATTGGAGGTGTCTGTGGGACAATCAATTCAAGTTATCCAAAAGGCAATTGGCAACATTGGGGCTAGAGCTTAGGAGAGACTAGAGTTAGATATATAGATCTGGGAATCATCAGTATAGAGATGCTAATTAAACCCTAGAGAACTGATTAGATCACCAAGTGAGATAAATATAAAAGAAGAGGAGAAGGCCTAGGACAAGGCCACCACCCATCTAAATTGTAACAACCTCCAGACAGGGAGATCCCATTCAACTCCATACAGCTACCAAAATAACCTTAATGTCTCCTTGTTACCTTCTAAGTAAAGTTCAAACTCTTTAGCTGGACATTTGAAGCCTTTCATGGTCCGACACAATTTCCCAATTTTCTCACATACTATTCCCTTCCAGAATATTACTACTTACAGACCTTTGCTCACCCTACCCCTTAGACCTGAAATGCCCACCATCCCCACTTTGTCTCAAGTTCTTGGCCTAACCCATATGCCATCTCCTCCAAGAAACCTTCCTCAGGGCCCAGTCAGTGATGATCTTTCACCTTGGACTTTACATAAGCATTTTCATATTTCATATATTTATTTTGTTTTGCATTATAATCATTAGTATATGTTTCTTACTCCTCTCCATCCCTCATTATACTATAAACTCCAAGAGAGCAAGGATCAAGCATTATCTAAACTTTGTGTCTTCCCCAGTGCCTGACAAAGCTCTGTGTACAATAGGTACTTAATGCTTGCTGAATTTAGAGTACAATCACTGTCAAAATCATGGACATGCAGTGACAAAATCAGAGAATCCTGTGATAAGAAATGATTTGGTCTAGCCCCACTCCCACCCCCCATCCCCACCCCTACCTCCAGCCACATGAGTGACTAAACCACCTAGCTTAGACCAGACCTTATATTCTGCCTGAGCCTTTCCTGATTCCCACCCTCACCCCAGTTGCTAGTGCCTTCCCCTCTCAA
Source organism: Potorous gilbertii (assembly GCA_028658325.1). NCBI lineage: Eukaryota > Metazoa > Chordata > Mammalia > Diprotodontia > Potoroidae > Potorous > Potorous gilbertii. The sequence goes on along the minus strand of CM053770.1, from coordinate 309,426,843 downwards.
ATTAGGTAATGTCTCTTTCTATGTACCTATCTACCAGTTACATGTTTCTCCCTGGATATACCCAATCTAATTGCAGCACATAGCATGTAGTGGGTGCTTAATAAATACTTGCAGATTTATTGATGTTGATTGTTAAGATAGATGACCATCCATCCTCTTCAAGAGATTTGCCATTGACAGAAATTTAATTTCCCCAAGAATCTATCATTATGAAATACAAATGGCATGAATAGTACTTACTAGGACAATGGCATGATAATTTAATAAATGCTTTCACATATAAAAGCCAACAAGGAGCAATAGAGAGCCTCCCAAGCAAGAAGACATAGATTCAAGTCCTGCCTCCCGTGGTGTTGTGGATAGAGTACTAGACCTGGAGTCAGAAAGACCCAAGTTCAAATCCAAACTTGAACATTCCCTAGCTGTGTGACCCTGGGCAAGTCACTTAACTTTTCTTTGCCTCAATTTCCTCTTTGTAAAAAGAAGATGATAATTGCAATAGCTTCACAAGGTTGTTTTAAGGTTCAAATGAGATAATCTTCGTAAAGCACTTTGTAAAGCCTTAAAGACTTTTTATATATTATTTTATATTTTATATATTATAACTGCGTCATAATGATGATGATGACGGTGATGAAAATGTTACTCTAAAGAAGTAATTTAAATCAATACTGTTTAACTTAACAGTGCTCCCAGGCAACCTCCAAGTCTTTAAATTGCCGAGCAGACTAGCACTGGCAGAAAGAGTTCCTCACCAGAGTTCTTTACACAAAGGAAATCACAGGTCCCAACAAATGTGGCAATCACCTCTAATGGAACAAAGATAGACTATGACTCAACCATTCTCAAGGATAAATGCCAATGTGATAACTGGAGGTGAAGGAGGATGAAGGAAAGGGAGGATCAAGTCTATATAAGGATAAAGGAAAGTTAGCGTTCTAGGGGTCAGTTAGTTATGGAAGACATGTTTGTGGAATGTAAGCTAATTATGAATCACCAAGGCCACTAGGACTGTCGAAAGAGTTTTCCATTTGCTTCATTTACTTGTTTAAGACATCATTACAAAGAAAAATCCCATGATCCCCCATAAACCATCCTTTGGTGCCCCTGTCAGAGTCAGGGTTAATACGCAATGAAATTTCTATGTTCTTATGTAGTTTGTTTTCTTTCTTTTTACTTTCCTCCCTCCCTCTCTCCTTCCTGGACTTTTTCCCTCTTTCTTTCTTAGCCTCTCTCCTTCCCTTTCTCCTTTCCTCTCTGTCTGTCTCTCTTTGTCTCTGTTTCTCTCTCTTTTTTCTTTCTTTCTCTTTCTTTTTTCTTTGATTTCTTCAATATAGGGAAATTCCAGATTAGGAAACTCCCTCTCAACAACTACTCTGCAAGTTTTAGCCTTAGATCGTTGCTGGGGTCACTGAGACATTAAATGATTTGCCAAGGTTCACACAGCCAATATTCATCAGAAACAGAACTTGATCCCAGGTCCACCTGATTGTGAGGTAGGCTCTTTATCTCCTACTCTTGTGCCCTTTTCAAATCAACAATTCTTATCTCAGTGTTCATGAGTGGTACAGGTATTCAGCTCACTCTAGCCAGCACAGCCACTACTTCACTCCCACCAGCTCTAATCTCCCTTTTGGGATATCTGGTTCCCTATTCCTTATCCTGCCCCCCACTTCAATTTCCATTTCCTTTCAATATTCATGCATTTAGACTTCTAAATCTCGCGCATATACCCCTTCACTTACTTCCTTTAAGGACCAAAGTATGCAGGCTCATCCAGGTCTTTGTTCTTCTCACCCCTTAACCTAGTCTTTATTTCCCAAAGGGATTCCAGCATCTAAGCCTTCAGTCCTGGAAATCTCTCCTCTCCTAATACCAATCTATTCCCTGTTCCCCTGAATGACCTGCAGCTTCATAGCCTCCATCTCACTTCAGTTCTTACCAATACTGTTATCTGCTTCCCACTATTCTTTGTCCATTAGGAGAACATTCCTCCCTCCCAGCTACCCCCAAACCACCTACTTGCATAATGATGTTAGCGCTCCAACCCACAAATGTGCCACACGTGGGCTTTATCATGGTGGCTGATTAATAAATTTTGATTCTCTATCCCATCCTCTCCCTCTTTCTACGCTGGGCATATGTGTGCATTTGTGAATGTGTGTGTGTATCTGCAGAGAGAGAAGGAGAGACAGATATTAATTAACAAGCTTTCCAGTATATATAATAGATGTTATTAATTTTGGATAACTGAAGGTATGTACAAAGTAATTTACAGATGTTATCTCATTTGATCTCCATAACCCTGAAAAGTAGATGAAGAAATGGGGACTTGTACGACTAATGTCAGATGTGGAATTCCATTTTAAGACTTTCTAACTCCAATTCTGGTGTTCTTTCCAGCATTCCACTCTGACTGTCTACAACAAACATTACTCATCACCCACTAGTTCCTTTTATAGGTTCCTTGCTCTTGGTCTTTCCTTAAGAGAAATCACCAAGATGGAAGAAAATTAGACTGAGACAAGGAGGTAAAATGCCCTGGCTATTTGAAAGTAAAAGAGGAAAAGTAAGCCACATGTGCAGGGAGACTGAGTCAGAAAATGATATCCTTCTTCTCATATATTGTACATTGACGGATCAATAATCTCATGATTGACAAATCACAGTACATCCAAGACTCAAGTTTAAATTCAACCTCAGACACTTCCTAGCAAAAAACCTTGATCTGCCTCAGTTTCCTTAGCTGTGAAATGAGAACAATAATATCTGCCTCCCAGGGTTGTTGTGAGATTCAAATGAGATAATATTTGGAAATTACTTAGAACAGTGCCTGACACATCAGTAGGTTTGTTATAAATACTTGTTTTCCTACCCTACCCCTATCGAAGACTTCTCATCTTTGGCAACTCTTGTGCATGTCCTCCTGTAAATACTCCCCCAGGAGACCCACCCAGTATGGCTGGGGGCCTTCCTCTAATTCTTCTGACACTGCATACCAGTGAAGCTTGGGAACTAGCCCTCAGCTATCCCCACTTTCTATAAGCACACTTTCCTTTCCAATCATGCATCTTCCTGACGACATTCTTTACATAGCTTTCTAATCATAATTCCTGGTTAATAATGTGCTTCAGCTCACTCCCACCCACCATATGTCTCTCTATTGCTCTTTTGATGGCCCTCAACTTTAATTCCCTGAAGACTGCAGTAATCCAAGACCTGAAACTATACAGGATCACTAAAAGAATATTATTGTTTTTTTTAAAAAAAAAGATAGATATTTGTCTCAGCAAGACACTCAGGGACAATAAATACTGCACAAATTTCCAAAACTCCTCATCTTGTTCAGTTCTAGATCCAACTTGCTTGTACATATTGCCTGTCTTACACACATGCACACATGCAAATGAAGTCTATTTTCCAAGAAGATTCTCTGCAGTCAGAAGGACAAGACATGGAATTGTTGGACCAGTTCTATGGCTTGTCCATCCAACTACACGGAATCTTCTTGAAAAATGGAAATTCTTCGTCCATATAGTTTTGTGTATAATTAGGCCAAAGTCTTTTGAGCAGTTATGGATCTCATTGAAGGGGCACTGCAATAATCCAAGGACAGATAAAAATAGACTCTTGTCAGCAGCAAACAGGAATTTCTACAGAACCTCAGCCTCTTTGGTGAATTCTTTTTCCTCTTTAGATTATGCTCTGAACCTCTTTAACAGCAGCAACCTCTGTTTGCATACCCCCCCATCAAGCATACCTCTCCCTGTTTTCTCCCTCTATAATGTTAATAATTAAAGGGTTATGGAAAACTGTCATCTCTGTTGCTACCTCTCTCAAGGAATCTTGAATGATTTTGGCATATTCATGGGAAATATTATTTAATCAAATACTTTTTTTGAACTATGACAAAAAATGAGTACAGTGGGATCTAGTAGTCTTGTTTTCACTCACTTGTTTGACTTTAATAACATGGTCTTCTATAGCATGCTCTTTGTGATATATCATTTGTTTCTTAAACCTTCTTCAAAGATGCTCTCAAAGCTGGTACATGCAGGTTCTTCCCATAAAAAAAAAATTTTGAGATAGAAAAGTCTATATATTTGTAGCTATTAATTTGCATTGTTATTCATTGAAGTTATTAATTTGTGATTTGTAGCTATTAATATTTACTCAGTCCCTTTTTAGAACACTAACAATAATCTTAGTGATTACTCTAATTGAAATATGGGTTAGTGCCCATTCCTGATCAGAGGGCAAAATGTCCTCATTGGTTCCTTACAGAGGCCAGTATTCAGGTTGTATAACACTGTTGTGGATAATAACAGCTCACATTTAAACTTCTAATTTAACAGCCAGTGTGACTTTAGTCAAGTCACTTACCTCCCTGAACCTCGGTTTCCTCATCAGTAAAATGGTACAATTCTCTATGGTCACTTATAAATATAAAAATTATAATTCTACAATACTACAAATAAAATTAAATGAATGCTTCTTTAAAAATAATTTAGATGAAACAATAGCACAAGGGGACACCAAATTCTCAATGAAAAATGTAAGTGGGTGACCAATTGATTAATATTACAGTGAGGTTCCAATAGGTTTGTCTGTCATGTCTTAATGATACTATAGCAAAATTGCATTGGCTAGGTTCATTTTATGCGGGGTTGGCCTGAAAAAGTATAATTATTCCCATGGTACATATGAAGAAACTGAGGCATAGAGAGATTAAGTGACTTGCCCAGTGTCAGAGTTGGGTTCTATGACCTTAAAACTAGAAGGATCCAGGTCTTAGAGTCAGGAAAACATGGGGTTTGCATCCCATCTCAGACACTTATTACCTGTGGGATCCCGAGCAAGCATTATGAAGGAAATCCTCGATCCAGTCCTGACTTCTGTACTCTTCCCCTTCCCACAATCCTTTCTTTGTATCTCCATAGTGGACATCTTCCACTGACCTGTTACTATGCATCTCTTCCTTCCCAAATGAATTGAAATAATACTTTACATTCACAGAGGATTTCCTTCTTTCCCAAACTGTTTCATCCCCATTATCTCATTTGAGCATTCCAACCACTCTGAAATAAGTAGCATAGGGATTAATATCCCTAGAATCATACAGCAGACAGGTGACTGAGCTGGGATTAACATGGCCTGCTAGACTAATTATCTGCCCCAGTAAGGATAGGAGGCTTAATACCTGGGTCCCTCAGGAGAGTAGAAATTTGAGGGGAAGAAAGAGAAAAAGATGAACTAGAAGCAAGTTGCCTGAGTTTCCTAAATGAGAACTGATGGGGAGATAGAGAAAGGACAGATTACTACCCTCCATCACTAATTATTCAACAATCTTTATTTTTGTTGAGACTACAGAAAATCTCTAAGGACAGATCACCACCTTCCATCATTAATTATTCAATAATCTCCATTTTTGGTGAGACTACAGGAAATCCTCATCCACTGGTCCTGTCTGAGTCCCCACGTATGAGCAGCTAGACTAAGGCTGCCTTCTTAATGATGCACATAACCCCCACTCCCTACTCCTGCATCTTCCTAGAATTCCTTACCTTCTGTCCAAGAAGCTAGAAGAAGGAAGAGGCTTGGGGCAAGGAGCAATTGGGGGGTCATCCGAGCCATGATGAACTCAGACCAAGATTTGGGGCCTAATGGTCAGAAGTCTTGGTCTTTATATGAGGCCAGGACTGACGTCAGTTGACCCAGGCCCTCTCAGGCCTAAAATCTTAAACAAACGCTCTGGCTCCACTCCCAAGAGGGCGCACACGGAGAGGGAGGGGGCACCTGATAAGGGAAAACCACACCTGCATCTGCGTCATGGAACCAGAAGAAACCTAGATCCCTGATGGAGTGTTGGTATCTGCAGGGACAGAACATGGGCCTTGGAGGGTGAATGGTCATGACCTGGGCAGCAGATAGATTTAGGAGAACTGAGTAGTAAGAGAATAAACTGGGAAACTAAATGTCTAGTTTCTGGGTGGAGAATAATATTTTAATCCTTTTCCAATGATCATGTTCTACTTCCCCCCTCTCCTCCCTTCTCTGTCCCCCACCTAGAACTGCTCCACACCCTTTGCTCACACATGGTCATTATTTCTGTCCTGGGTGGAGTTGCTCAGATGTATCAGTACACGGAGCAGAGAGCAAGGAGGGAGGTGGAGAAGCTACCTTTGTACAGACAAAATCATTCAGACAGAGACAATCCAAAATATTTCAAGTTAGAGACATTTAGAGGAAAGACATTCAAAGATGTCCAGGAACAAATCAAAGATCTAAAACTCTCACAAACTGACACTCGGTGACAGAGGTAATTAAAGGAAAACAGATTAGCTGACACAAAGACTTTCAGACAGGCAATGAGAAGCAGAGACAATAGCTAAGAAAGCAGCAGGAACATGGAGAGATAGAACTAACCATAACTGCACCTGGGACCAATTCAGTTGGGAGGAGGCTGTGGCAGAGGACAACAGGCTGACATCTCTAGTAAAGAGCATGGCTGGCCATTCCCCAGAGATTCCAACCCTCCCCTCAGAAGTGCGTAAGGGGTCTCAATTCTGGAAGAGGGGTACCAAGGCCTGGTATGACTGTACTGACAGTCATAGAGCTAAGACACCTAAGGGAGTCCTCTCCATGTGGGTGCCACCAAGCTCTGCCGATAGGAAGTCAAAGGCAGAAGGAAATGTCTCATGTACAGAGGGGAAAATAATTTGTAACAGCACCTTCTACAATCACAAAACAATGGAAACTAAACACTCTGAAACTGTAATAACCAAGTTTGACCCCTAAGAAACCACATGAGAAGGCACCTCTCTCTCTTCTTTGCAGAAATGGGGTATGATGGGTATGGAACACCACCAACAATGTCAGACTTTTGCAATATCAATTAATTTGGCTAAATTATTTTTTTTAAATTCTTTGTAAAACATGGTGACTCTGAGGGGACGCATTGGGAAACAGAAATGATTGGGATAGAGACTAGAGCTATGATTTCAATGATATGGGAAAATCCCCTCTACCAATACCTTCTTTATGATTATAGTCTGAAACAGCTGCCCAGAGCATCAAAAAGTTAAATACTTTGCCCAAGGTCACACAGACCATATGTGCCAGCGATGGGACTTAACCCTGTGCTTCCCAGCTCTGAGGCTACCTTTCTATCTACTATGCCATGCTGACTCTAAAAACAAAAGATATCAATAATAAAATTACTGCTTAAAAAGAGAATTTCTGGTAGCAAAAAAAAAGTGGAAATGAATAGTACCCTTGGAGAATGGCTGAACAAATTGTGGTAAATGAATGCCATAAGAAATGAATGAAGAAATGGCCTATACAGGTCAGGACATTTTAAAAGGGAAGATAGGTGGTGCAGTAGATAGAGCTGATAGATCCACCCTGGTGTCAGGAGGACCTAAGTTAAAATTTAACTTCGGGTACTTAGTAGTTAGCTGTGTGACCCTGGATAAGTTACTTAACCCTGTTTGCCTCAGTTTCCTCATCTGTAAAATGAACTGGAGAAGGAAATGGCAAACTACTCCAATATTTCTCTGTCAAGAAAACTCCAAATGGGGTCGCAGAGAGTCAGATACAAATGAAATGACTTAATAACAACAAAACCTTAAGAAATGAATGTAAAGAATTCCAAGAAACTTGAGAAGACTCGATTGAACTGATGCAAGGCAGATTCAACAGAAGCAAGGAAACAAGTCAATAATGAGAAAGAAGACAGCTATTAAGGACATGACTCTAATTAATGGAAGGCCCCATCTTAATGTCAGAAAACTGACAGCAGGAAGCATGACTCTTTACTCTTGGCAGCCAAGTGGCAAACTGAAGGTACGGAATGGGGCATAGGCTGCTACACCTAGCTAATATTTGGATTCATCTTGTTTAAATTCATCGTCATTATAAGGAAGGACTCTGTAGGGAGGTAGACAGGGCCTAAGGGAGATAATGACATAAAAAAATTAATAAAACATTTTTTAAAGACAGGGACATGAAGTCTATCTCCTCCATTATCTCCTTCAGGTGGAGATATCACTGTGGTTTCTCCTAGGAGAAAGGAAACAGCTCCCCCCAGGTCTAGCTGAGTGATTGACTACCTGAGGGAAATGAAAGTGGGCCAAGTGTGAACCTGTATTCCTGAGGAATTGGAGATTGCGGTTTGAGGTGAGGAGAAACAGAAACAGAAAGGAGAGAGACAGCCTTAAATCAGATTTGTAACTGGTATGGTGAGATACCAGACGGGATGGAGGTAGAGAGGAGAAAGGTCACAAATGGGTCATGGGAGCTGGACACATGGGTTTCTCTTCTTGTTTAACCTGACCAGCCTCTAAAGCCTGGGTAGGGCCAGGCTGGGTGGGAAGAGGGTGAGTAGGTGAACAGCTCATTCTAATGATTAACAAGAGATTAATGAGACTCCTAAGAGGCAAGCCAAGATTGGACTACCCAAGAGCCCAAGCATCTTGTCTCCCAGACAACCCTTGGGAGACAGGGAAGTTGAGGTAGAAAAGGGGACTTAATCTCAGTCCTACAAGCCTTGGATTAAGGTTCATCTCACCTTCTCTCTAGGGACCCAGGCCTCTGGTCCTTTGTCCACAATAAAAGCTTAATAAATATTTGTTGAATGAATGAATGATTGGTGACCTAGTTGATGACTCTCTGTCCCTCTAGCCTTCCACTGCATTCAAGGATCTGTTGAAGTGCACAGCCCTCTTGTTACATAGGAGTAGGATGACAGAAGAAGGAAGCTGGGGTTCAGCTCAAACAGAATAGAAAGGAACACAACAGACAGAAGGAAGCCTTCAAAGTTTGTGCTTTATTTAATGGAGCTGAAAGAGCTTCACAAGCAAGAAAGGAGTAGGGAGGAGACGCTGAGCTGTGTGGATCCACTTGCTCCCTCCAGGCTGTCAGCTGACCCTTCCCACCCAAAGTGGTCTAACCAGGCACTTCAGTGCAGAATTTATTCATTACTAGCCTGCAAAAGGGAAGGAGGGAGTAAGGTGGAGGAGAGAAGGGCGGGCTGAAGCCAGCCAAAGAGGATTCCCAAGTGATGGAACTCTGAAGCAGGTGGCTTATGCCCCAAGGCTCTGAATGAAACTGCTCTAAATCACTGTGGCTTTGAGGAAGGAAGTTTTCTCCCAATTCCTGGGAGAGTGGACAGGAAGTAAAAGTATTTGTTGGTGGGCAAGGTAGGAGACAGCTAAGAAGGTTCTCATACTCTTAGGTCAAAAAGAAAGAGGCATCTGAAATAATTTAAAGCCAGAGACCACCTGACTTAACTCCCTTCCTCCTCCTCCCTACCCCAACCCCCAACCAGAGGCATGGACAGATACCTAATGGTCACCAATGGAACGAAAATGGTGGGACTGGCAGCAGTTTTTCTTGAAGGAGTCAAAACATGGGGAAGTTTTGGGCAGAGACTAATGGGGAGTTAAGATTATCTCTAAAGTCTCAGGGCAAGGGGCTTAAGGGTGCTGGTCCCAACACCTCTATTTGGCATCGTAGCACTGGCCTGCTCTCTGCGTGTGGCACCAGTAAGGAGCCAAGTCTACATTCTGCCGGAAGTGATGGCAAACCTGGAAAATGAAGGAACACAAAGGGTTAACCCAGCCTATGACCTCCAACTGTCTTTTTGGAACCTGCATTCCCTTCAGCAACCCAGAACCTCCAAATCCCTAGGTATCCCCAGCGGGTCATTTTCTTCAGAGACCTAATTGCCCAACATCCAGTTCTCCCCTCTCTCCTTTCCCCTCTGGGACCCAGGCATTCAGTCCCCAGCTGAGTGCTTAGCTTTCACCTCCCTTTTCCCTACATCCCTCCATGATCAGGTGTGCAGCCCACCTCGTTCTCTCACCTTGCAAAAGAGAAACAGTAGGAGGATGACCACTATCACTGCGGCCAGAGTGATCAGGACAATGGCCCAGTCTGGAAAATCATTCTTCTGGGGTATGAGGGTTGTGCTCTGGGCTGTGGATTGGAAAGACAAGGTTACTCAAAAGATCAGGGGCTCTAGGGGATCCCTCTCAACCAAAATCTGTGGGTTAATCCCTGATATGTGAGTGTCTGTGTGTCTCCTTGATATCTCTCTCTGTTTATGTCTGATTTCATGGAATACTGTCTCCCTCACTCTGTGTATTTCTACCAATAACATCTCCAGGATGTCTCGTGTCTGTGGAACTTTCTTTGTCTCCATTTCTTGAGCTCTGTTTCTGTGTGTCTCTTTATCTCTGAATAGAGGTGTCACAGAAAGAACCTTTGCCCAGGAGTAGGGAATCCTGAGTTTTTGCCCCTCGCTCTACCACTTGGACAAGCTCAGGTTCTCAGTTTTCTTACCTGTGAAACGAGGGAGAGATCCTTTTTGGTTCTAAAAACAATTTTATGATAATCCATCATTGCCCTTGTAATTAAGTACCTCTGTATAGAACATTTTCTCTTCAAAGAAGTTTAACAAACATTCATTGAGCACCTATGAAGTCTGGGCTAAGCAGCTGAAGTTGATCTTAACCAAAAGACCTAGACGTTACTACTGTCTCACTACTGTCTCCTCCCAGATCCCTAGCAAAAAGAAGGCTAGAATGATGTCCCCTTCCCCACACTGCTGCCTGTCAGAGAGAAGGACCTCCCCAACTCTCCCAACTACAAATAAAGGCAACGGTGAGAAAGGAGACTAAGGGGAAGGACACAATTCCTGTATTGTATTCAAATATTTGAAAGGCTGTCATGAGGAAGATGGATTAGATTTATTTCATGTGACTGCAGAGAAAAGAACAAGGACCAACAGCTGTAAGTAACAGGAAGGCAAACTTCAACTCAATTCAGCAATTAGAGCTATCCCAAGGAATGCGCTTAATGGGAACTCATCATTTAGCTAGGGCCTGGACTGAAATATTACCTCTGGAATTCCTTCCAGTTTTTATTACATTATAATGAAGATGATGTCGAGCATCTTTCATAGCACTTCCTGATCCATAAAGCACTTTAGATACATATACTTATCTCCTCTGTTCCTCACAACAACCCTTTGAGGTAAGTGTTATTAGTATCCCACTTTATAGATGAGGAAACTGAGGCAAACAAAACGTGAAGTGACTTTTCCAGGGACACAGACTTACGTAAGTGTCTTGAGGTGGGACTTAAACTTGGGTTTTCCTGACTCCAAGCCTAGCACTATATCCACTGGGCTACTTGGCTCTTCAAGCTAGCAATGAATTGAGTCTATATGGTAAGAAATGGAGAAGGAAAGGAAGGAGAGAATTTGATGAATTTTTTCAGTCCAAAGAGGGATAGAACTCTAAGGCAAAATGGGAATAATTTTGGAATGTACAACTCTCCAGCCTGGCTGTGTGCTTGGGGGGAGGGGAGAAGAGGAAGGGTTAAAGAGGAACTTCCATGTTTAACACCCCAAGACATAATTAGATGGCATGGGATTAACTTCAGAACATAGAAGGGACCTGTCTTACCCTTCTCTCCATGAATCAGGGGTGATTCTGGAGATCAAGAGAGAAATAGACACTGGGCACCAGCACCACCACCATCCTTGGAAATGATGCTGGTACCAAGGACAGTGTCTTACAAGTCAAGGGGACACCAGTGGTTCTACCTGTCATAGAAGTACTTCCAGAGATAGTTGGAACAGATGCAGAAGTCTCTGGGATTCCAGAAGCAGATACGGTTCCAGAAGATCCTGAGAAGAGAAGGACAGATCTCAGAAAAATGAGGTTGATGGTTGGTAAAGGAACAGATAAGAGACCAAGAACCAAGAAGAAAATTGGAACGGGGCCATTGAACATGGCCCCCAGAGGAAGGGTGAAGGGAAATGCTCCCTTCCCTGGGTGTGTCAGAACATCCAGCCCAAGCTCTATGACTTGGGGCAGTGGGTACAGCAGACTTGTTTGCACCCTTCAGGTACAGTCAGACTCTGGTTGAGGCTCCAGGGACATCCTCAGAAAGAGTCAGAGCTCCAATTGGAAAATCACTTGAAGAGACCCTCATAAGTAGAAATCCAGAGACATCTACTGAGCCAGACGAAAGAAAGATAACTTCATAATGTTAGAGCCCTCCAGAGGGAGCTCCAAGGATTCTGGAAATGCTCCCAGAGAACTTACATCTGGAAGACCTCCAGGAAAATCCTCAGAGATTAAGAGCAAAATTCTGAAATACAGAACTCTCTCCCCAAATAAGAGGTACCCATAAACCACAGAATCTGTTGGGAGATTTTTCAGGAAGATTCTCAGAAACAGCAGAGAGGCTTGTAGAGATAGACAGTTAAGAGACCTGCAGGGTGACTAGAAGACTTCCAGAAAAATTCCCAGAGACATTTAAGAGACCTTCAAAGAGACACCCAAAAGGAGCTGGGAGACCTACAGAGACAAACATCCAGATAAATCCTCCCAAAGAGTTTGAAGACTTCCAGAAGTACCTCCAGAGACAGTCGGGAGACTTGTAGAGACAGTAGGGAGACCTCCAGAGATACTGGGGACACTTCCAGAGACAGTGGGGAGACCTCCAGAGGCAGTAGGGAAACCAGCAGAGATGGTAGGGAGACCTCCGGAGATACTGGGGACACTTCCAGAGACAGTGGGGAGACCTCCAGAGGCAGTAGGGAGACCAGCAGAGATGGTAGGGCGACCTCCGGAGATACTGGGGACACTTCCAGAGACAGTGGGGAGACCTCCAGAGGCAGTAGGGAGACCAGCAGAGATGGTAGGGAGACCTCCGGAGATACTGGGGACACTTCCAGAGACAGTGGGGAGACCTCCAGAGGCAGTAGGGAGACCAGCAGAGATGGTAGGGAGACCTCCGGAGATACTGGGGACACTTCCAGAGATAGTGGGGAGACCTCCAGAAATACTGGGGAGATCTGCAGAGCCAGTGGGGACACCTCCAGAGATACTGGGGAGACCTCCAGAGCCAGTGGGAAGACCTCCAGAGATACTGGGGAGACTTCCAGACCCAGTGGGAAGACCTCCAGAGATACTAGGGAGACTTCCAGAGGCAGAGGGGACACCTCCAGAGATACTGGGGAGACCTCCAGAGGCAGAGGGGACACCTCCAGAGATACTAGGGAGACCTCCAGAGATACTGGGGAGACTTCCAGAGGCAGTCCCAGGGACATTTGGTTGAATCAGTTGAGCTGTTGGAAAGAAGAGAAATACAAGAATTCAGTGCTTCCTCAGGTGCTGGGAATCCATTCCCTTGTCCCTAGAACATGGGCATTCAGGGACCTTCAGTACTCACCATTTCCAGACAAGGCCAGCCAGCCAACAAGCAGGGCAAAAGCAACCTCCATGGTGCTGAATTCAAGGTTCTTTGACAGCGACATCCCTCTGGCTCCATCTAGACCCTTTATAAAGCTTTGAGTCTTAGTGAGGATTCCAAGGGAATTCAGGTGTGCCAGTGATTCCATCAACACTGGGATCTCCATTCCCAGGGAGAGGTCAGCACTCTGTCCCCAGAAGATTAACCCATCCCAGCAAGTTTCTGGGAAACACAGGTCAGGCAAGAGGATGAGTAAGAGGTTAGACCTCCCTATTCCTGGCTCTCCAATTTCTCCTAGAACTCAAATGTCCATCCCCCAGACCCAATTCTCCTTGGTAACCCACATATACTGTCCTCTCTGGCTCCTAGACAGTGTAGCAGTTGGGGACTACTATAGACTATTGAAGTGTCTAGTACCTAGCTCATAATAACATTTAATAAATGCTTATTCATTGAGTGATTGATCAATTGACTGTACACATCTAGATCCCTGAGGGAAGCAGGGCAGATGAGTTGGGGCCTGGTAAATGTGAACTCCTGATACTGAAGAGATCATGGAACTTGAGGAAAGATTCCAAGAGCTGGTACAATGTTGGGAAAGAAACAGCCCAAACTGAGCTTATCTCTTTTTTATCTCTTCTGCCTGCATCCAGAGCTCAGGAAGCTTGGTAGGACAAGGGGCTACACCAGCCAAGAATAGTGATGTGAGTAGAAACACTACAAGAGATATCTGTGTATGGAAGCTGAGCCCCTAGGTGAGGGTATGGGCCCTGAGTCACCCAGAACCCCATCCTGGAGGGAAGAAAGCATTTCTTTGGGAGAAAGACAGAAGAGTAAGATTATCCCATTCCATCTTAATGTGTGTTTTTGTTTTGTCTTTTGTCATTTAGTTGCTTTTCAGTCATGTCCAACTCTTTGTCACCTCTTTTGGGGTTTTCTTGACAAAGATACTAGAGTGGTTTACCAGTTCCTTATCCAGCTCATTTTATGGATGAGGAAACTGAGGTAATCAGGGTACGTGATTTGCCCAGGGTCACCCATCTAGTAAATGTCAGAGGCTGAATTTGAACTCAGAAAGAGTGGTGTTCCTGACTCCAGATCCACCGCCCTTTTCATGGTGTCATCTAGCTAAGTTGTCACTTTGATAAGTTGTCTACCCAATGTTTTGGGATTTTTTTGACACTGTCCTTTTCTGCTGAGACACCCTTTGGTGTTTCTCTAGCTTAGTTTCTGGCTACTTCTCTTCACATAGGACCATTAATCTAGAGCTGAAGGAACTTCAGAGGCCATCTATTCCAATTCCCTCATTTTTACAGATGAAGAAATTGAGGTCTAGCAAGGTTAAGGTGTCATGTTGCATCAGAGGTTGGATTTAAACCCTGATCCAGGAGCTAATGGGGTCATAAGGTGGTGGTACCAGGCACCATGCTAGGTCATGGTGATAAAAAAAAAAAAGGAGATACTCGGGAGACCTCCAGAGATACTGGGGAGACCTCCAGACCTCTTACTCTCAAGGAGCTTATAAACAACTAAGAGAGAACAGTTTCAAAGAAAAGAAGAAAAAAGGCAAGACTGCTAATTTACAAAGGATGAGCATCATTCTATCTAGCTCTCTTGGAACTTGTCTTGGGGGTGATAGAGGGCAGAAAGATTTTTCAGTTCTTGACTAGGCCAAAAGGGATAAGGAAATTTAGGAAGCCCAGCTTAAGTCTTACTGGAGAGTAACTGTTTTCTCCCTGGCATCCCAAGTGGGAGGAGGTAAGAACCAAGACAATAGCCTCTTGTGCTTCTATGCTGTTACTGCTGCTTGTCCTTCATTCTCAGAGAGGACCACGATATCAGGGAGGTGATTCCATGACTTGCCAATGAATTGGATTTAAGTGAGGAAGGGCTGTGTAAAGTCACCAGCCTCACTTGCTCCTCTGGAGCTATCTGGGCCCAGTAGTCAGATATACATCAGGATGAGTGGAGATGGCATTAGATGTACTTGTGTGTATTGTCATTTTCAGCTGTACTGATAATAAAATTTTCTTTCAAATAGGAAAAAAAAAGGCAGGAAGTCAGGAAGACCCAAGTTCCAAGCCAGTTTCAGACACTTCCTACCTATATGATGCTAGACACATCTCTGTTTAATTCATCTGTAAAATGGAGATAATAGCATCTATTTCTCAAGGCTGTTGTAAGGATCAAATGAGGTAATATTTGTAAAGCCCTTAGCACAGGACCTGGCACATAGTAGACATTTATATAAATGTTAGTTATTATGTAGGAGTGGGGCTTATCTGAATGTTGCCGCCCACAGTCCCTAGATTATGTGCTTTTATGATACTTGCTGTATCTCTTTGTTGGCCTCTTTCTGACTCCTCTTTTGTATCTGTCTGTACTTGTGTGGTTTTCTTTCTTTCTCTAGTTGTACCTGTCTGTCCCATGTATTCATATATTTTTTTGGAGGCTATATCGGTCTGGATTTAGGGGCAGGGATTCACTCAGCCAGTCACTAGTCCTTCCTACTTGCTTCACGGTAGGATGTATTCGTTTATGTGTGCATATCCTTAGGAAACCAGAGGGTTTGAGTGCCAAGTCTGCTGAGTTGCGTGTGTTGAGTCTGAGTGTAAAGGGAGAGAGTTGGAGGGCAGTAGAGTGCCTGGTGAATGTCCAAGGCTGAGTGAATACATCTCTCTGTGTATGTATTTTTCATTTGTGTTAGAGTACATAGAAAACATTTAGAAGTGAATTATCCTCCAGATTTCTTACTTAAGGGCTCAGGGAATTAGGTCCTCAGGAAATTTGTCCACCCCACCCCTCCCTTTTGGGCCCACATTCCTAAGACCATTAGTGTTGTGAAGAATGGGAATTAATTGAGGTTAATAATTAATCCCTAAGAAGGAACAAGAGGCTATGGTTGGGGTGGGGCCCAGGAACAGCCAACAAGAACACCTCAGCCTCCCTATCCCCAACACCTCCACTTCCATCCCCACCCTTGTTCAATGAATCCTCAGTCCCTTCCAACTCAGGCATCCTATCCTGCAGTCGATGAAATCTGACTTCCTCCCAGCCTCCTTTTCATACTCAAGGTCTCAAGCATCAAATCTCCCACCCTTTGCTTTTCTCCAGAACTCAAATGATTTGCCCCCACCCTACTCTACTAGGAAAACTAGAAAATCCAGTTAACTAGCCCGCCCCCTTCCATTTCCCCCAGAACAGAAGTATGTAGGCTTAGGTATGTAGAGAAAGTGGGGGCATAGAAGGGCAGGCATAGAGTGAGGAGTGGGAGGGGGGAGGAGGGAGGAAAGTGTTGGCTTGAAATCCAGGGAACACATTCCCTCCCAGTCATCAGTTTGCCACGATGGAGTCCTGGCTGCTTCTTTTCATCCTTTTAATCCTACCCAATGAGCCACAAGGGACAGGTAAGAGGTGGGGACTTGGTCCCCAGAGGGAGAAAGAACTCAGGAGAAGGACCCCTGAGGCCCTAAAAGGATTGGGAAGCCTGGTGCCCTAAGTGAAGCTGGAGGGTGTTTCCTGAAAGGGGCTGGAAAGTTGGACATTTGGGTCCCTGAGGAAACCAAGAGCTGGAAAATGAGAAGAGCCAAAGTCTATGGGCCCAGACACCTAGATCCTGAACTATCCTCATGGCTCCCTAGGGTCCAGGACCATCATGCACCTGAAGTTGCAGGACTCTTTTCCCAGGAACCTCTCACAAGCCTCCCATTTCCAGGAATTTCTGGAGAAGGTATGGCCTAAAAAAGTGAGGCAGGGGGCAAGCGGTTTGGTGGGGGGGGGAGATGGATTTGGGGTACAGAACAGGTTTAGAATATGCTTCTCTGTCTCATAGGACCAAGAATTGGAGATCCATCACCCTCCCTCTGCCTCTTACTGCCTCTTTCTTCCAGGTCTGTCATCTCCTGAACCTCCCAATAGGAACCAATATCACTCTCCGAAACCCAGGGTCACCTCATCGTGTGACCTGCTAAAACAGGTAGCAGCAGTGCCATCCAGGGAGAGCACCCATGCATCCGGACCCCAAACTTCTCCTTCCTCTAGACATCCACATACCCAGACAATGGAGTTTGAGGCTAATGCTTGACCCGGTCTCAGTCACTAACCCTTGCTGGGCCCTTAATAAAGAGGTGGATATTGATTGGACTCTGTGTGTCTTTGGGCAGTAGGCCAAAGTAGGGAGGAGGAAGGGCAGATAAAAAGGAAAACTGGAATCAGATCAGAAAACCTCTGATTCTTCCTGCCCAGCCTCTAGAATCAGTAGCCTGAGCCCCTTTGTGACCGTGGTCAAAGTACTTTCCTTTTGTTGTAATGAATGTCTAATATTTTCTGTTGTTAGTTTCAAGATTGTTGAACTTGTGAGTTAATACAGAAACAAAACCTCTTAGGCATAAGAAGCACAGAGGTGTGGAGCAGGGTCGGGGAGTGTTGGTGGTAATGCAATGATCATCTGATTCCCTGAGTTCCTAGAGCTCTCCTATCCATGTTGTTCCCCCTTATCCCCAGGTCTAAAGAACCTCTTCTCTCCTCCCCTCTCTTAGTACCTTGTTTGGGAAATGGACAGGAACACTAAGGACTGGAGAAGGCAACCTTGTTGTTTGGTCTCCTAGTATCTCCTAGTATCAGACAGAGCCTATGTGTGTATTTCTCAGAGGATGGGTAGACTGTGATCCTGCCCCATCCCATACCTACTGGTGACTTCCCATTTCCTCACCTAAGACAGTATCTCACTTCCTCACTCTAGAGCAGTCTCCAAGATGCCTATGTGCTAGGAGTCACACCTTCTGTTCTTCCATCTCCCTCTTTAGAGGAAAGTCAAGGAACATTAAGTCCACTGTGAAAGCAGAGGAAGGAAGATGCCAAGCGCATCTCCGCTTGAAAAAAAATTGTTTTCTCATCTCCTCATTCCAGAGCTTCCAGGGTGGAGCTGGGTGCTGAGTAAATCCAAGGTAATGATATAAGCATCCCTTAGGTCATCCTCTAAGACAGGGTAATCATGACCCAAAAGGGCATGGAGTCAAGTGTCAAGGAGAAGGAAAGAGTCACATTTGAGTGTTAAGGAGCTAAAGACTTTGCAAAAGTAAACCTGGAGAGTTATATATGCACCTTCCTTTGGAGAAGAAAAACAGCTGGGAAAGAAAGAGAGCACCTAATCACCCTTCCTGGCCCCTTGGGGATAAGCAGAAGTTTGAGGGCAGAGGATGAGGTTTCAAATCTTTGTTCTACTATTTCCTACCTGTGTGAACTTGGACAAGTCCCTCAATTTCTCTGCTTTGGAAACTGGGAAGCCTTCTTATTCAGCTTCTCTCCCATCTTGGTTCCCATTTTCCCTAACATAGAAGTTTCCACACTGGGTTGGCTTTATAAATCTATGGAATGATTTCAGAGTCCCTAAAAAGACCCCTTAATCTCTAAAATGCCTTCCCTGCCTGGCATGCTGAAATTCTACAGGCAGACATTTACTCATTTGGTTTTAAGTACTGTTAAAATGCAAATACCCCTGCAAGAGGTAATGTTAGGTCTTACCAGTCACTCACAGCTTGGAGCGAATACATTTATCAAATCACTTGAACAGATACGAATAGTGGAAATAAGTAACCTGAATGGGGTGCGTGGGGACCTAACTCCAAGGCATCTGTGACTTCATTCACATGAGTTTTCCCTCCAGTGAGGCAGAGCAAATCTCATTCATGCCTGGCTATTGCAAGACTCTTCTCCAAATCTTCTTATAAATTCACCACAGAGGGCCATGAACCTTCAAGTACCATTGTAGCAGATACTGGTAGAGTAAGTGGGCAGTTCATTACTTTCCCGGGCTTTTACTTTATAACCAACCTATTCTTTTTTTTTTTTCTATTCATGTTTTTCTCTGATAACATACTTTACACTTATGCCTAATTCCTCATGTTTCCTGCACCTGCTTGAGTGAGCTTTAGCTTTCGTTTTTGGAGATTAGCATTGTATTTCTTGCAGCCATACAGTATCATTGGAATAGTTTATTTCTTTTTAACCAGACTAGGGTTTTAAGGAGCAGCTAAGTAGAACAGAGCACACAGTACTGAATTTCTTGGAGTCAGAAAGACCTGAGTTCAAATCCTACCTGAAGCTTACTAGCTGGTATTTTTGATATTTAACACTCTTTTAACTTACCCTCAATTGCCTCTCCCCTCTGATCTGGAGGGTTGGAGCACTAAACTCCTTCCAAAGCCTTCCTTTATGGAGAGGTCTAGAGCAGTAGATAGAATGCCAGGCTCAGAGTAAAGACCTAAGTTCAAATCTGGCCTCAGATACTTACTGTGTAACCCTGTGCAAGTCATTTAACCCTGTTAGCTTCAGTTTCCTCATCTACAAAATGAGCTGAAGAAGGAAATGACAAACCACATCCGTAAAGGGGGGGTCACAAAAAGTCAGACAGGACCAAAATGACTGAACTACTCATCCTTCCTGGTAATTCCATTCTCCACCAGCTGCTCCTCTTGACTTCAGTTCTTTGGAACACATTCCCTGGTCTCCTCTTCCTATTTTTCAGATTTTTTTTGTGTAGTCTTCCCCCATTTGATTGTAAACTCCATGGGGGCATAAACTGATTTTTGTGGTTGTTTTTGCTTATTTGTATCCTCAGCACTTTGAACTGAATTGATTATCCTTAACTTTTCTCATCTGTAAAATGGGGACAAGAATAACACTTGCCTCACAGGGCTGTAGTGAGGACCAAATGAGATATTATGTAAGGGGCTTTGTAAACCTTAAAAGCTATTATGATCAATGGAGGGAGGTCCTGGTGAAGAACTTTCCCTACCAATGTAAGCCAGCACTTTCTCTGCAGCTTTACATCTTAAGTCAGTTGCCTAGGACTCTGGACAACAGAGGCTAAGGGGCATGTTCAGGGTCACAAAACCAGTATGTGACAGAGGCAAAACTTGACAGGAAGACAGAGTCTTCCTGACTCTGAGGATAACTGTCTACCCAATACTCTGTGATGCCTTTCCACTGGCATAATGACATTGTTTAAGAGTGGTCTAAGTTTAGAGGTGAAGATAGGAGTCATTTAAAAGCAAAGGCAACCCAGCCAATTCTCCTCCTGGTCACTTCTGGGTCCACCTAATTGTCCATCCACAGTTGGTTCTTTGATGGCAGCATCCCTCTGACTTCTACAGGGCTATCCCTATGGCCTGCTGGTGCGTCTGCCTGCCTCAAGTTTCTTTCCGCTCCAATATAGTTTCCATCCATTCAGGCACTGAAATGATTTTCACCATCCCATTTAACAAACTCCAGTGGCTCCCTATGGGTTTCCAGGATCAAACACAAACTGCTCTGTTTGGCATTCAAAGCCTTCATAATCTAGACCCCTCCCACTTTCCCAGTCTTCTCAAATCTTGCATCTTATGACATACTCTTTGACCCAGTGATGGCTTCTGGTTGTTCAATGAACAAGACACTCTTATCTCTTGTCTCTGCTGTCCCTTATGCCTGGAATGTTCTCTCTCCTCATCTCTGTTCTCCTGGCTTCCTCTGAAGTCTCCACTAAAATGCCACCTTCTTTAGGAAGCCTTTCCCAAATCCTCTGTCATGTCCTATTTATCTTGCATAAAGATTGTTTGTACATATTTGTTTATTGTTTTTTCCCATTACATTATGAGCTCTGTGAGGTTAGGAATTTAGCTATTTTTGTATCCCTGTTTCTTAGCCCAATGTGTGGCACATAGTAGGTGATTAATAAATGCTTAGTGACTAATTATTGGCATTTTTATAAGGCTTTAAGTCTTAAGGTTATGGTGTAATTAATGTCTCTGTTTAGGATGTGTATACTGTTGGACCAATTCTACAGGTTGTTCATCTAACTATATGGGATAGTTGCACGACAGGCATTCTTCTTCATGTACTTGGCTTTTCTACTGTGCATAATTAAGCCAAAAATCTTAAGAATGATTTATGTGTCATTTAAAACTAATGCAACTAAAATTAGAAGAGAAGCAGGAATTTGCATCAAGTTTCTCTGATAAATGTCTAATTTCTAAAATTTCCAAAGAATTGAGTCAAATTAAAAGAAAAAGAACGATTTTCTAACTGATAAATGGCCGAAAGATATAGTCAATTTTGAGAAACAGAAATCAAAACTATCAATAGCCATGTGAAGAAAGGTTTAACTAATAATGAGAGAAATGTAAATTAAAACAACTCTTAAGATATCACTTCACACCCATCAGTGGCTAAGCTGACAAAAAAAATGAAAGTGACAAATGCTGGGTGGGGGTGGGGAAGGAAACAGGTACCTTAATGCATAGTGAGTTAAGTTATGATCTGGTCCAACCATTCTAGAAAGCAATTTGAAACTATGCCCCCCCAAAAAGATATTAAACTGTGTGTAACCTTTCACCTGGAGATACCACTACTAGGTTGGGTTATAACTTAATGAGATCAAAGAAAAAGGAATCCATAGGTATAAAAGAATCCATATGTATAAAAATATTTATAGCAGTTCTTTTTGTGGTCGTAGGGAATCAGGGCATGTTTGAACAAATTATATTCTAGGAAGGTGATGGAATATTATGTTGTAAGAAATGATGAGGGGATGGCTTCAGAAAAGCCAGAAAAGATTCAGATTAACTGATGCAAAGTCAAGTGAAAGAGAACAATTTGTACAATAACAATGACATTGTAAAAATAATCACCTCCGAAAGACTCTCATCAACTCTCATCAACATGACCAACCAAAACTCCAGAGGACCCATAATGAAACATGCTATCCACCTCCAGACAGAGAACTGATGGATTCAGAGTGAAACCTATTTTCTTTTCCTTCCTTCTTTTTAATTTCTTTTGCTTTGAGGGGAAAGAGGAGAGAGTCTAACTTAGGAATCTGATTTACATGAATACATGTATGTTTTGGGTTTTTTTTTGCCTTCTCACTGGGTGGGAGAAGGGGAAGAATAAAATTTGAAAGCTAAAATAACTTTAAAAAAAATTATTTAAAAATTATTTTATTATGCATTTCATTGAAGAGTTGGAGCTTGATATAATCAGACAATAGCATCTGCAGGAAGGAGTATTTGGAGGACAGAGGCAATACTTGATGGGACATCAATAGGACCAAAGTTCGAATCCCTGTTCTGTAATTTGCTACCTGTGTGACCCAGAAAAGGTAACATCCTCTCTGGGCTTTGCTTTCCTCCTCTGAAATATGAAAAGGGGGAACAAAATGACCTGTAAATTTCCTCCCAGCTCTAAACCTATGGCCTTATGATCCACCTATCTGACTGGACAGTTCGACAAGTCTATTTAAGGCAATGCTTTGCTCTACCCAATTGAATGCTTTTGTTGGGTTGTTTTGCCAACAAATAAGTAGAGAGGGTTTTTATATTCTCTTTATTATTTGCTTAATTGTTTGACCATTGTGTTCTAATTTTTTTTTTTTGGTAAAAAACCTTCCTGTTTGCTTTTTCTTTTAATTGCCTATTTTTTGGTACTAAAGTCATTTCCCAAAATACCCCATTCCCCCAATAAAAAAAAGTTAAGCAAAACTATCAAATACGTACCACCTGCCATCATTCCATACCTCTCTTCCCCTTCCTCTTTGTAGAAGAGAGAAATATGTTCTCAAGAAGATTGGTCAATTATTAACCTGAATTTTCTGCTTATATTATTACAGTCATTATATATGTTATTGTCTTGGTTGATTGATTTTCTCTTGGTACAAGTTCTCTTTTAGCGTACACAGCAATAATACCCTTGAGACATATGTAGATTATTCTCATAAAAAATTTCTATATATATGGGAAAGTAAATGCTGATGGATCAGTTATTAATGTTTTCCCTTTCACCTTCTTTTTAATTACAAAGGGCCAGGATTTTTATCTTTTCTTTCATATATCTTGAGAATGGATCTTTCAATGCTCTCAAGCAGACCTCTTTTGGGAGTGAAAAGTTTGTTGGAAAAGTCTTTATAGACTTTTCCCCCTATTTTTCATGTATCATCCTTTACCTTTAAACACACTCCAGAAGACTGTTTACTTAGTTGGCTCTTTCACTGAGTCTTAACTTGTTTTTCCTTTTCCACTCCTCTTGATCACAAATTTCCGCCATCCTCCATATAATTTTACAAATAGGTTTATATTCTAAATTAATGTTGCTCTTGGCTGCAATAGCTCTTCATTGGCAAAGAAATTGTTTGCTAGCAAAAGCATTTGCTAGGCGGTTGTGGTCTCCTGGTAATGTTAATAGCTGTAAGAAATTGTTATAATCAGTGTTGATATCTATTTCTTCATTTGTTCTCCATTTGAAGCAATCAATATTAAATAGGTCAAGGTGAAATCATTACAATCATATGCCATATCATTTTCTCGGTTTTATTTGAATATACTATGTCATCATTTTCACCCTGGTTCAGGTTTTAGTACAGACTCAGACTCAGGGAAAAGTAGAATGTACAAGGGCAGGCTGAGGGTGAAGGCAATAGTCTAGGCAACATTCTCCTTTTCCATTCTGCCTTAGGTTGCTCCTAATTCCCCAATAAGCAACATACCAAAAGGTTAAGAGCCAATGTCACAAACAAAGCTCAATGCTAGAGTCCCTGAGAGAAAGTGTAGTTTAGAGTTAGATTGTTAGAAACGAAAAGAACCTTACAGCATATCTAATTCAGTCCTGTCATTTTACAGATAAGGAGTTCAGTTTACTTTCAAGAGAGTCAAATCTCCTTAAAGCTTAAACATTTTGACTGAAGAAAGCAGCATTGTAAAAAGGAAAGAGGCCTGAATTTGAGAAAGCCTGGGTTCAAATATCAGGAGCCATCACCTACCACTTGTGTGATCTTGATCACTGGGCCTCAGTTTCCTAATCTGTAAAATGAAAAGGTTGAACTGGATGGATGACTGAATCTGAAAGATCTGGAATACTGGAAGGAGGAGTCAGGGACTGAAGGACTGAATACCTAGTTCCTAGGCCATGTTTGCTATTACACAAGTGATAGCACTTCTCTTTGAAATGAGAATATCCTAGCTTCTGAGGGTTAACAGAAAAGGCACAACCTAAGAGGAGGACAGGTAAGTAAGGTGACACTCCAGAGAGGTGAGGCAAAAGAATGGAGCTGGGAGAGTGGGGCAGTGTTTCTGGTGCATAAATAATCATCACTAACATGTATGTAGTAATTTAAGGCTTGTGGGGAGGAGCCAAGATGGCAGAGTAGAAAGATTCACATATGCTAGCTCCAAACCCACAGCCCATGAATTTCCTGTAAAAAGAACTCCCAACAAATTCTGGAGCAGTGGAAGCCACACAGCAACAGAGTGAAGGAGATTTCCGTTCCAGAGAGCCCTGAAAAAACAATCCCAAGGGTCCGTTGCACACCAGACAGGAATGGAGCCCAACTCTGCCCTGGCCGCACGCCACAGAGAGGAGCAGATCCGAGCAGGCTTCAGGGACAGAATCTCCGGCAGCTGCGAAGGTCCCTCCACCCACAGGCACACAGGTCAGTGAGAGAGACTTCTGGGCTGGCTGAGAGAGGAGCGGGGTATCTCCATAACTCAGGCCCCCTCAGGAGGCAGTGGCAGAGGCAGTGGGCAGCTAGAGGCTCCCGGCACAGGCAGAAGCTTGGGACCATTACTGAAGGTCTCTGTATAAACCCCCTGAGGGAACTGAGCCTGGGAGGCGGCCCTGCCCCCACCTGAGAACGTGAATTTAATCTTACCCTGAATAGCAGCCCTGCACCCCCCCCCCGCCCCGCTGAAAGCCCTGAGTCTGGGGAGAAGCATTTGAATCTCAGACCCCAAGCAATAGCTGGGCGGAGCTAGGTGGGGGTGGACAGGAATCTCAGAAGTCAAGTAACTGGCTGGGAAAATGCCCAGGAAAAAAATAAGACCATAGAAGGTTACTTTCTTGGTGATCAGATGTTTCCTCTTCTCCTTTCTGATGAGGAAGAACAATGCTTACCATCAGGTAAAGACATCAGGTCAAGGCCTCTGTATCCCAAACATCTGAAATAGATATCCAATAGATATCAGACCATGGAAGAGCTCAAAAAGGATTTTGAAAATCAAGTTAGACAGGTGGAGGAAAAACTGGGAAGAGAAATGAGAGAGATGCAAGAAAAGCATGAAAAACAGTTCAATACTTTAATAAAGGAGACCCAAAAAAATGCTGAAGAAAATAACACCTTGAAAAATAGGCTAACTCAATTGGAAAAAGAGGTTCAAAAAGCCAATGAGGAGAAGGATGCTTTCAAAAGCAGAATTAGTCAAGTGGAAAAAGAGGTGCAAAAGCTCACTGAAGAAAATAGTTCTCTCAAAATTAGAATGGAACAGATGGAGGCCAATGACTTTCTGAGAAACCAAGAAATCACAAAACAAAACCAAAAGAATGAAAACATG